>CM075443.1:16945734-17545734 GCA_037832335.1 Carallia pectinifolia
TGGAACGAGGAGTTTGGCTCTAATTGAGATGTTGCAAGTACCTTGTACAAGAATCTATAATTTTCTCTTCCGGTATTATTCATTTGCTAAACTTAAAAAAACCAAAAAAAAAAAAATTATGCACAAGAAAAGGATATAAAATTGCTGCGATGTGTTGAACTTCAAGTTCACACGCGAACATGATGAGTAGTTTTGTACAGTGAAATAATTTGTCAGATTCTGAATATACGATACATGTTGGAACACACTGTATTACTGTATAGCATCAGTCATAACCCACAGGCACAAAAGCACTTATTTGTGAAATGACTCGTCATGGAGAAATGTTACAAGAGCGAATTCTTTTAATTGTGAAGTTTGCATAACGTATCATGGACTCGTTTTTTGCCAACATGCTATTTTTACTCCGATTGATTAGTGCACCAGTTCTTCACCAATTTAAGGAGAAATGGAGATACTGATGTCTTTTTGGTTGTCAAAAAATGTCTCTATGTCTGTAAACTCGGAGGGTCGATGCAAAATGCTCTTGATCAATGTAATATGTATGACATTATTCATGAATTGATTGTACACATCGAATAAGGAATATGTTGTTTGGAGACTAAGAAGTAGTTGCTTCCTGTTCTCGGGTTAACATCAGTAGATGCAATTATTTATTCAAATACAAAATGGCCATTTTTTTAAGCTATGGTTCATAATGTGGTTTTCACGGGCACTTGGGTCCGCCTTCCTTTGTTTTCCATTTGTTATAGCAGGGGCATACTGCCTTGTTACCGTTTGTTCCCGGAGGAACGCACAGGCATTTTTTGCAGCACTGGTTACAGAAGGTTAGGCATGCCTTGTGTTCTCGGGCGGCCGAGCAGCGGAAGTTGCAGGCACTGGGGCAGTCTGCAGAAATAACATTTTTTTTTGACATTCCATCAGTTAATAAAGCTCGAGTCATTTTAATTTTACCACAAGAGGAAACCACAAAACACAGGGAAAATATAGATATGGTGACTGACTCACGTTCTGGATGAATCGATTTCTCTTTGCGACCATGTGGCTGTGACACCAAACAAATTGTCAGCAAAATTCTCAGTTGAAGAAGCAATCAGCCATTAATCTCACTTCAGTTTCCAAGCTTGTTCTTGATTATTGCTACCCTATCAAATGAATTCCAAACCCAAATCCACCAAATACTCGTCTTCTTTTATAAATTGGTTTGACATCTATTGATGTTTAGTATTTAGTCTGCCCAAACATTTTAACTGCTACAATGCGCAATCCAACTCGACCAAAGCCTTTTCTATAAAGCGATAGAGTAAAAGAAGTAGTGATTTAGCAGTCTAACTGTATCTAATAACAATCCAAGGATGTAAAATTACCGGTTAGAAATCTTACTTACCGGGAAAAAAGTTCTGTCATCAAAATCGACTTTTATACCCTGCATGAAGAATGCTGACAAGTTAAAAACAACATATTGAAGCAAAGAAATTTTGTATAGCATAATAAAATATGTAGCATCTTGAGGATATAATGACATGTCATTTTTTATTCTTATGTCCTTGGAAATGTTTATTTTCTGTCTCTATCTCTTAAATTCATTGATAATGAATCTTAAAAAGGTGGGTGGACGTTGTTATGTTGGGAGTGTAATTAAATAGTCGTTTAACTAATAAAAAGGTGTGTCAAAATTAAATTTTTTGTGTTTTAAAGAACACTTTAGTAATTAGAATTTAGACTCCTATTATCGGATATAACAAATTAAAACAACCAGCTGAAATCTTTTTAGAAAATAAAAAGAATATTTATACGAAGTAAAATTAATTAATTACTCACCGGAAAAAAATTTGTACCATCAAAATCGATTTTTCTAGCCTGCATGCGTGGGGCTACAAGTTAACGCAAAGTAGAGAAGAAAATTGAAAATTATATATATTAGCATGAAAAATATATACTAACGTGGGAAGCCTGAAGGACAAAGGCCATGAAAAGGAGAAGAAGGAACGCAGAAGGAAGCCATGAGGGTCTGGCCATGTGTGGATTTTCCATCTGCGAAAGTGCCTCTCTGGGTATTTTCTGCCTTCCTAGCTAGCCTATGTAGGTATATATAATGCTTTGAAACAGCCTTATTTTCTTTAAATGCCAAGTTCTGGAATCCCGATTACCAAGTCCTTAGGCATATACGTCTTCTTTATATATATATATATATATATATATATATATATATGAATCCCCACTATGTGGACAGGCAAAAAAAAAAAAAAAAAAAAAAAAAAAAAAAAAAAAAAAAAAGATAAGGAAGAGACAGAGCAAATTTTTTTGTGTAATAAATTAATTTATTTATGTAATAAGACGCTTATTTTTACAATAAAAAAATACTTTTAAATTTTATTACAGTAATTCAGCGTCTCGTTGTATAAAAAAATTAACTAATTACACAAATAAATTTTCTCATTTTTTACATAATTAAAAATAATATTTTAATTGTAATTAAATATCTATAATTATAAAATTTGTAAAACAGAAGACAAAAGAAAGATAAATACTCTAAAAAAAAATCTTTTAAATTTATTTATATTTTAAAAAAAACTAATTTTCTGAAAAAAAGAGACTAAAAAGTTTACTGTGAAAATTTTTAAAAATTTTCCTATATGATTCAACGCGCACATCTTGCGTTGATATAATACCAGTTATAAATACATTTATATATAATTTTTTATTTATACGGAGTGAATTGAGTAGGAAAAGGATTTGGGTTTTTTTTTTTTTTGTTTTTTTCTGGGCTGGCGTAGGAGAAGGATTTAGACTGATTGATTTTTATAAAACAGATAGAACTCTGTGTCCTGTCCTGAATTCCAAATCCTCAACAATTTCAGACTTCTGTTCTTTCCGTAACAAAGTTCCGAATTTTGACCCCGCAAGCCGCAATAGATTAAACCTCAGCTTGTGTTGTGTTTTGCCAGAGTAGTAAGCCGCAGTGATTGTTATTTTAACCTCGGCTGCATTGCTGGCTCGCTCGCTCCCAAAACCCATCTTGTTGTGTCTGCGCAGTGCGTGCAAGAAATCGGGGGGAATTAGTGCTACTACTTTGGATCCTAATCCTCAGTCAAGTCGAATTCGGACAACTCGATCTTCTTCTTCTTCTTCTTATTTATTCTTCTGTCTAAAACCCCATGTAGCATCGATTCTTAATCCTGTCTGACTCTTACCAATCTCTCTCCCTCTGTCTCTGGTCCTATTATTTTTGCAGGCAAGCCCTTCAATTCTTTGTCCCTTTTTTTGTTTTTTTGTTTTTATTTTTCCTTTGATGTCTATATTAATGCTTGAAAGCAGTCGTTTTTTTGTATTATTATTTAAAATTATCATCTGGGTCCTATTCAGAATCGAAATCTGTAATGGGTCGCTTTTGGAGTCCTCGATTGGTTCTAGATAATGGAATCTGGTTTTGATAATTTTCTGTCTCTGTTTCCTTTTTTACTTATTTAAATTTTTATTCCTTGCATGTCCATGTTACGGGTGCTGGAGTTTTATGTGGTTTTTAATATTTTTTATTTTTTCCCAATTTATTTTTATTATTTAGGTGGATTGATGAAAAAACTGATGTGGTCTGGGGATTTGGCTGGCTATTGTATTGATTCTCTTTTGGTTATCGGGGTTTTAGTGTTGAATCTCCGTTTTTATTTCAGTGTTATCTGTGTTTTCCGTGGATTGCTTTTAGGGACCAATGGGGAAAAGGGTTAAGAAAAAGAGCCAGGCAACCCTGAAGGAGAAGCAGATTGCAGTTCATTCGCCTAAATCTTTGCCCCAAAAAAGCACAGTTGGTGATGGAGGTGCAATACTGAAAAAGAGAGAGCCGTGCGCTCATCTTGAGCAGTGTTTTGATTTTAACCAGTTATCGGAAAAAATTAGGAGTTCTGATAATTTTAGGTGTGAGGATTGTCGAGAAGGAGGGACTGATAGGAGGGGGGCCAGAGGAAAGGGCAAACATGGAAAGAAGAAGGGAAGTGCATCAAGTGATTCCAAATCTGAGGCCAAAGCCATTTGGATTTGTTTACAATGTGGACATTGTGCATGTGGAGGGATTGGCTTGCCAACTACTTCTCAAAGCCATGCTGTTCGGCATGCTAGACAAGCCCGTCACTCCTTGGTAGTTCAATGGGAAAACCCACATCTCCGGTGGTGCTTCCAATGCAGTGCACTGATTCCAGTCGACAAAACAGAAGAAAATAGTGAAAAAAACCGTGCATTGCTGGATGTAATGAAATTGATTAAGGCGCAAACCTCTGAACAGTCATCGGTGGATATTGAGGATGTCTGGTTTGGAGGTGGCAGTGGTGCAAGTGAAATCAAAGCACAGGACGCTATATCAAGTAGTTTAGATGGCAGAGTTGGTTACATGGTGAGAGGTTTGGTAAACCTGGGGAACACATGCTTCTTTAATTCCGTTTTGCAAAATATTTTGGCGATGGATAGGTTGCGAGATTACTTCTTAAATCAAGATGCATGTTTTGGACCTCTTTCTATGGCTTTGAAAAAGCTTTTTGATGAAACAGAACCAGTTACGGGCTTTAAGAATGTCGTCAATCCTAGGTCTTTTTTTGGGTGTGTCTGTTCCAAGGCGCCTCAGTTTAGGGGATATCAGCAGCAAGACAGTCATGAGTTACTGCGATGCTTGCTTGATGGTTTGTCGACCGAAGAGGTAGGCTGTCGGAAACAAATGAATGCTTCTGGGGAAAATGGCCTTTCTCCAAAGCTTGGTCCTACATTTGTGGATGCCGCATTTGGAGGCCAAATTTCTAGTACTGTTTGCTGTGTTGAATGCGGGTACTCGTCAACTGTGTATGAGGCATTTCTAGATCTCTCACTTTCAGTTCCAACCAAGAAACCTCCAACTAAAGAATTCCAACCTGTCTCTCGGACCAAGAAAACGAAGATGCCACCAAAAAGAGGGGGAAGAATTCGACAAAAGGCTATCAAAGAAACAGCTACTGATCCAGCAAGTCTGTCAGCCGTAGGGGAGCCTCCGTGCCAAACGCAATCCACCATGCCTGTTGCTGAAAATACAGCATCTTCTTTACATGATGTGGCATTACCTGATTCCATTGGCTCAAGTAGTGCAGCTGATGAAAGTGGCACTTTTTCACAGAATTTCTCTGCTGCTCCAGAATGTGGGAGTGAGCAAGTTGTTGAGGCTAGAATGGAGGAAACAGAGTATATATGGATGGACTATCTGGGAACAGAAACTGTTGCAGACAGGGATGACAATGATTTTTCAGTTGTTCAGGATTCCATCAGAGGTCTAGTCCCAGACAATGACTTAATAGGGAGTAACCAGGCATTTTTGACTGATGGGGAGGTAAATCAAAATTTTGACTCTTCTGTGAATCCTTGGGAAGAAGAGGTCCCATTGCAGGTTCAAAGCTCTGAAGTTCTGTTGCTTCCATACAAGGAAGAGAGTTTCACTCACAGGGAGATTATGGGAGAAGAAGCTGGGGCCTCCTCCTCGGTTGTGGGTTGTGGACAAGATGAGGCTGACTTTGATGGCTTTGGTGATTTATTCAATGAACCTGATGCCTTTGTTGGCCCTGTTGCGGGGCCTTCTTTAGGTAATGAAGTTGCAGAAACTAGTTTTACAGCAGGAAATGTCAGTGAATCTGATCCTGACGAAGTTGATAATGCTGATTCTCCAGTGTCTGTGGAGAGCTGTTTGGCTCATTTTATAAAGCCAGAGCTTCTTTCTAATGATAATGCTTGGGAGTGTGAGAAATGTTCTAAAGTTCAGCAGTGCCAAAGGTTGGTTGTAAAAGAGAAGCACACTAAATTAGCATCTGATTTGCAGACAAATGGAGGTGAGACTGTAATCCAAAGCCGGACAAGTATGGAAAAGGACTCGCAGTTTTCTGATGTTGGAAATCACAGTAATGGAGATGCTAGTCTAGGTACATTTGTCCACTCCATAGGTGAGAGCATTGTTTCAAGTAATGGGAAAATTGATCACTCAAATCAAGATTGCCTAAAAACTGCAAGTGGTCAGGTGGATGGGGAACTATCTATCCCCCAAGACAGAGAACGGAAAGGTCAGAAGAATGCCACACCCTCGGAGCAATCACATTCTGATGACAATGAACCTCAAGAAAAACTCAGTGGTCAACCTGTTTGTTCTTGTAGCATTGGTAGTTCTAGCAGTGTTGGACATGCCGATGCTAAAGATCAGCAGAACAATTCCCAGATCTTTAGAAATTGTGAGGCAGCGGAAAAGCCAGATGCTGATAAATTTTGCGAAACAGTAAATGTAAAGAGGGATGCAACTAAGAGGGTCTTTATCGATAAAGCCCCACCTATTTTGACCATTCATCTGAAAAGGTTCTGCCAAGATGCACGTGGTCGTTTAAGTAAACTAAATGGTCATGTTAATTTTGGAGATACACTTGATCTTAGACCTTACATGGATCCCAGGTAACCTATTTCATCACTATCTTTTGTGTTTCATTTCAAAAACCCCCCACAATGATTTTTCAAAGTTATCTTCTTTTGAATTTGGATAACTATTTGTGGTGTAGATGATTGCTGATGTCTGCTGTCTTATGCTTGTACACGCTTCACTTGTTTTATTGACTCATTGTGGTTCTGATGTACTGCAATTTTCGAGAAACAACACTGCATGTACTACTGAACTGTTCAATGGAGGGGCTAATTTGATAGAAGAAGCATAGTGAGACAATGCAATTGAAGACTCTTCTAGATTATAGTTTGTGTTTGCATTTCATGTTGATGGAAATATCTTGAAACAAAAATAACTGAGAGCAACTATGTTATTGATTTGAGGTTTGATTTGTCGGTTTAACTTGTTATATTGATAGGCAGAACACACAACCTAAGATGCATATGTTGTTGTATCATTGAGCTTATTCAAGGGAAGTTAAGATTATAACATCTTCGAGAGGTGATGAGTGTTCACACATTTGCTGGGAAAAAGGACTTCTGAAGTGTTCTATTTGAATAATGACTGGCTAGCTAGGCATGTCCACTTGCCCAAGTACAAGTTCATGTGTTTGAGGACTGGTGTCTGGCGAAGAAGATCAGATTGAACAAAAAAGGTAAACAAACGAATAAATAGGTCAATCAATAGTAAATTCGACAATGGGTGCTCTTAGCATGTTCGCAAATCTACCACCCACCTTTTTCTTATGAGGATTTCCCAGAAAAAATAATGAATGAAGAAAATTGTCTCTAGGCATACTCGGAGTTCAGGGATTAAGAATTTGACCAATTATATGCAAAGTCGTCAGCACAAAGATTGCACATAAAACATGTCCCAGCCTTTAAGAACCTAGGCTGGGTGGTTAATTCTAATCAAGCCCACAATATGTGGAGAAATGAGACTGCTTGGTTTATGAAAGAAAGTTGTTTGCCGCCCCATAATTTTCCACTCTTTTCCTCTTAACACTTGCAAATAGGTTGCAAGGCTTAATTTTGTAGCATCAGTGGTGCTTTTTAATGTGTTATCATCCTATTTTCTGCCATTTGTCTCCTTTATAAAATTTTAAGAGTCTGGATGCCCACTTAGACACTGTGGGGTGATAGACTTGAAGATTGTGAAAGCATGTAAGATAGGCTCTGAATTGGTCATCATTTGTCTTATGGACGCACCTTATTTCTTGCTTAGTATTTGAGCCAGGGAAGCTTTTTAGAAAGCAGTGCTTGTTGGGATTGCTTATTTGGCTGCAGTGCTGGATGAACTGAGCTTGAAAGTCTTCCAAAGGTTTCTCAATTATACATAGGGAGAGAGTAGTGATTGGACTTAGCCGGTGGTAGGATGTTTTCCACCTCAGGGCAATCTATGTGATAAGGATTTCGTTTCCCCATTGATAATACCAATTAAATATCCTCGTCAGTTTCCGTACAAATTTTACTTCCGTACTCTCATAGACATATTTCTTGCTCGACAACACATATGTCCTGCTTTTATGGTATACCACCTTCAAATTATGCAGATATAGCAATATTTATTGGATATTGCTTTCCTAGTGGCTATTGCACTTTCTTTGTGAAATATGTATCCATTGCTTGATGCTTCCCCCCACCTTACCTATTTCTTGGTAATAGGATTGTTGGCCTCACCAGCTGGTTCCAAATGATGTTGTCCCTGATTTGCCCCCTCTTTTTATTTTTCATCTTTTTTCTGCTGCAAGGATACATTGACACTTCTTTGCAAACATCTCGTAGTGATCTGAACACTAAATGGTTAATGTTGTTTGTCTTTGATATTCTGTGGACTCGGAAGCATATGATTTTACTGCCTGATTTAATTCATTTTTATGCTGCTCATGATATCACCATACTGCATTGATATGCTTATGTTGTGCATTAACAGGTGCCCTGACATAGATAAACACATCTATCGCTTGCTTGGGGTAGTGGAGCATTTGGGAACGATAAGGGGAGGTCATTACGTTGGGTACCTGAGAGGAGCAGGGACGAGCCGAAGCCGGACGGAAAAAGAAAATGGCGGCGGCTCAGTCTGGTACCATGCAAGTGACGCTTACGTGCGTGAGGTCACCTTGGAAGAAGTCCTTCGTTGTGAGGCCTATATCTTATTTTATGAGAAAATTTGATGTTAATTTTTTTTCCAACACACGATCTTGCTTTGCGGTATTGTGGGGTGAGTTATTGAAACCCTGACAGAGAGTATTGAGCCACAGAATCAAAGAGGAGCGAGTGTACAACAATAACCACATATATGATGATACCCATTTTTTTTTATGCCTCATGAGCTCTAAAATGTGTACATTGTAAAATTACATCATGAGAAAATCTGATTCTTCTTTTCAAGCATGGCAAGAAAGTGTTTTTTTGTTGTTTTGTCTTTTAAAACTAATAATCCAGCAGTTGGAAGATGAAGAATGAGAGAAGAATTAGAATTTGAACTCCAAAATATTCAATTGGAAGTGAATGTCTCTAACTAGCCACTGTCTCTGACAACCTTTTCGTCCTTATATTTTCTGTTTTCTTTCATGGGATGTCCCTCCCAACTAGCATCCCCTGGTCTCAATTGCTGGCTTACATACTGTGTAGCTATGGCTGGATTATTCAGCTTCGGGAAATCGATATCCAATGGCCCAGTTTTTGTTTGTTTTACTTCTACATCATACGGACCAACCAGCTTGAAGTGTAAAATGCGAGCGTAAATTGTTTCTCAGGATGGCAAAGTTGTATGTGAGGTACTTGGGTTGCAGTTGCATGGGATTTTCCTCTTCTGTATTGTTCTGGAGCTGGCAGATCAATGTTATAATTTCCAAGACTTTTTTTTTGTTTCAGAAAAAAGGGAAAGCGGTAGGAATTTTGAAAACGATATTTATCCTTATGTTCAACTAAAAGTTTTTTATGCAAAAACAATCAATTTCAATAATAAGTTAGTGCAGTGGTTAAACACCCTAACTGAATGTTTTGGTTAATGAAATTAAGGATTCAAACTTAGCGAAATTCTCTATTGAGAGGGAGCACTAACCTCTATCTCTATAGTAGGTGCCTACTTTGAACACCATTTAAAAAAAAAAAGTGAAAACAATCAATTTGTGTGATTGAAATGCAAACAATTATAATGTCATAAATTGATTAAGGTAAGAATTTACTAAATTTCTTTCTCATCTGGAGTTTTATTTGTGTCCCTTCCAAAGTGGGGCTTGATTTGGGCAATAATGTAAATTGCTATAAACTCAGAAATGAATCCAAAGAAAAGCAAAAGGAGGGGAAGCCCCATTCCATTCAAAAAGCAAAATAAAGAACTTATTGTTGTGCTTATGCCCTCTCTCCCTCTCCAGATCCTTCTCTCTCTTGCTTTCCCAATTAAACAAACAAACACACCAACTTGTGTTGTGGCTCCTTGCTTATAACAAATAACAATCCCCCTATCTACTCATTTCTTTCCTCCTCTTCCATGGCAGCACTTTGTAATATTAATAACAAAAGAGTCATAATAATTATTTCCAGATTGTTTGCCATTCCCATCATCATGATTCTTGGTGGTGGTGGGATTCTAATAAACAAAAATGTTGTGGAAGGCAGCTGGTGCGTGGCGAGGAGCGATGCAAGCAACCAGGCACTGCAAACGGCACTTGACTATGCATGTGGTGCTGGAGCTGACTGCACCCCTCTCCAGACCAATGGCCTCTGCTTCCTCCCAAACAGTATACAGGCTCATGCTTCCTATGCCTTCAACAGCTACTTCCAGCGCAAGGCCATGGCCCCTGGCTCCTGTGACTTCTCTGGCACTGCCACTGTTGCCACCACTGACCCCAGTACTGTATATATTACATCACATATAATATGTTTGCTTCCTTCTTTTTTTTTTTTTTTTACAAAAAAACCAGAAAAAAAAGGGTTCTCTTTTTATAGTTTACTATATGTGTGTTGGTGGTCGTGTAGGTTATGGATCTTGTGTGTATCCAGCTTCTCTCAGGTATGTATGTCCTCTTCATATCATTTGATTTCTTTCTGGGTTTTCTTTTTCTTGTTTTTTTTTTTTGTATTTTTTTCTTCTTCTCAAGTTTCTAAACAAAACTGCACGCCATCTTGAATCAAACTTCAAGAAGAGAAAGTAGGAATGGAGAGACGGAAAAAAAAAAAAAGAGAAAGAAAAGAAACGAAACGAAAAGAAAACAGGGAGACAGATGAGAAATTGGGGTGGGTGGGTCCCATTTGTTCTTTTTAATTTCGT
This sequence comes from Carallia pectinifolia, assembly GCA_037832335.1. Taxonomy (NCBI): domain Eukaryota; kingdom Viridiplantae; phylum Streptophyta; class Magnoliopsida; order Malpighiales; family Rhizophoraceae; genus Carallia; species Carallia pectinifolia. The sequence continues at coordinate 16,956,437 of CM075443.1, forward strand.
TACATAGTCGGATGAAATTTTTTTTATTATCTTCACTTACATTTTATTTAACTATGAGTATTTTTTATATAATAATAAAAAATAGATAAAAAAATAAAAAAAAATTATATCATTTTTTATTATTGTAACTATATAAAAATATTTATAATTATATAAAAAAAATATGTATAAACACAATAAAAAAATTTTATCTGCTTATTAAATTTTTTTTTAATTATGTGTATATAGGTAAAATAAAATCCGTCTACAGTTAATCTTTTCAAAAATATTATTTGTACGTTATATGGGACTGATTGTATATCATAAGTTTTTTTTTTTTTTTTTTTGATAGAAATAAGAATCCTACCACCCGGCCGTTTCGCTGAGCTAGACTCAAAGAAATATGTCGATGGCCATTCAACCACTTCATTATATTTTTTTCAATCACATTTTTTTTTTTAGTGCAAACTGAAAAAACAGATAAACATTAAAAAAAATCGGTTTGAATGAAGATGAAAATGCTATTTGCTAAAAACGGAGGAAAAGAAAAAGGTGGAATTTATTATTTGAGGGTCGATTCCTTTACCTATTCATTTTTAGAAAAATATATTGGATCTTATTACGACTGAAATACTAGAAACAAAGGGAGTTTCCGAAGTTCATTTTTTATGAGGCTAGTGCAATCAGCCAAATGTCCAACCAAAAAAAGTTTTATTAAAGTATCGTTTCTAATTTGCTAAGTCTAAGTGAATATATATATATACGCGTGTTTAAATTTAATGGTTTCATATTCACATTTGTTGGCCACTAATTTCAATTTGTTGGTCATTCATTGATCGCAATGTGCCTTTCTCTGTTTTTTCCTTTTTTTTTTTAAGCAACAACTTATATATTCGAAATTTAATATTTCAGTTAATATTTCGATTGAAACTAAAATTAATAATTTTTAAAAATATAAAAATAATAAATATTTAAAAAATTATCAATTTTATTTTAAAAATATTAATTTTAATTTTAATTAAAATATTAATTAAAATATTAAATTTTAAAACACTAATTTTTTTTTTTTTTTATTACAGTGAGCCTTTCTCTTTGCAATGCCTTGGGTTCTTCAACTCACTGTTGTCTTGTCAACGTCCGTTCTGTCAAACATATTTTTGGTCGTTCGAGGGCCCTCGTTTGTTTGTGACCGTTTGATTAGTCTCCAGATCCAAACCAAAAGGCAATAGTTGCCGTAGATTAGTCGGTCTCCTGACAAGGTAATTTCTGGCAATGGCGTTGAGGCAGGCCTTCAGGGTTTCAGCTTTTAACAACGCAAACTTTTGTTCTGTGTCTGATCATTGACGCATGATCTTGCAGTTTTGTCTTTGAAATTTTCTAGGGCACACAAAGCAAGAAAGAGAGAGAGAGAGAAGACCCATATTTTTTTTTAATAAATATAAAAAGAGCACAACAAGAATACTAATTATTATTTTTGTGAATTCCAATCATTTATTTATAATTTTATTTAACATCTCTTTTAAAAAAGATCTTTCATCCAAGCACAAGCTCTAATCATAAATTGAACTGTTGTAACTTGTAATTCTCGTGCCAAGTTCAACGTTTTCCCCTAGATTTTTGTCTTGCAATTATGAAGGCATGAAAAATTGAACGCAGACCAACTTATGTTTGGTTCGACGTTTGATTTTACCCTCTGACCCAATAATTTAACACCACTTAAAGTTTTCGGGTTGTAATTCCTAAGTTTCATATCTAAGAAAATAAGGCATGCACGCAGTCTTCCCTTAAGTTTAATATTAATTGGATGTAGTTAATATTTTATTAGATGTAATGTTCATTAGCAGTGCACATTCGTTGCACTTTTTAGGCTTTTGTCTATTAGAAACAATTACCTCAAAATGCCATTTGATTTTCTTTTGGATGACAATTTTGGACATTTTAATTTTAGAAGTAACTGGGAAGACAGTATAATTGGGTACAGTCTAGTGTCCACCGAAATTAAAGGTTCGCAGGTGAGATGGAACCCAAAAATACTCATAAAGTAGGACAAAAAAAAGAAAGTAGAACAAGTTAGTACTAAATTAAGGCGGAATCCTAGCTGTGAGAATGCTAGACCCATGTGTGTGTAACTGTGAATGTTGGTGGGCAATCCAGGAAGGAATTCTGGTCTCTGAGAGTCCAGATGCCCTCTTTTTGCTTGTGGTCCTACAAGCCACATTGTAATGCAACTTTGCCAACTCTGGTTGGACCCTGCTTAATGGTATGACTGGAAAATGGAATGGCTTGGCATAGAAGCTTATTGCTACTCCTAAAGATCCTAGCTTTTGACAATTGCATATCATCTGATGATTCAGATGGCCATGTTGTTGATGTGAAGTTTGAAGAATAATAATACTGTCAAGTGAATGCATGTTGTACTTGAGGGGATTGATTATAGAAAATATTCAAAGATGCTATATGATACCCCAAGGAATCTTACTTTAAGGACCATGGTTGGTGGCATTTTCACACTAGCATGTAGCATCTTCTAGCATTATCTAGGATCTTGCAGCAAGTTGTTTTTGGTTCTTGGAAGCTTGCTAATTCCTTGTTCCAAGTGACAAATTGCTTGACTTGTAAGAATTTTTGCAGCACGGCAGGAGGGACTACAACAAGTTCAACACCGACAACTAGCAGTACAAACAACCCAACCTCAATAACTCCGCCACTGTCTGCTACACCAACAACAGTCGGTGGCACTACGGGACTGAATCCCGGAACAACCCCGCCGCTGCCAACAGAAAATTCTAAAGCTGTTCGGGGGTCCAAGGTCACAATGATATTAATGCCCGTCACCTTTTTACTTGCTTTCTTGGTTACTTGTGAGTTGTGAACCCATGTTACTCCTTTGAGCCAAAGCTGCATTGCTTTCATAAGGAAGAGGCGCATACAGTTTTGTTAGAAGTTGAAACCACCTTTTTTGCTGCCACATAGGTTCAAGCAGTATTTCGGTCTTTCGTTGTTACACTCTTTAGTTTGCAAGTGTCAACGAGCTACTGGTATCTGTGACTCCATTGTAGTCCGGCATTTGTAGAATCCCAAATTCGTTTCAGTCGATCTGTTAAATTCTTGTAGCTTATCGAGTATACGATTATGATGCTACTGGTAGCAAAAGTGCCTTTGATGTACTGATTCATACTTGCTTAGGCCTTTTGGCAGTCTCTTGCACTTCTGGGAAAGCTTGGCATATGCTTTGGTGTGGTTGGCAAGGTGAAGTACCCTCCAAATAGTTGTGGAAAGATGACAAAGACTTAGCCAAACATATTCTAGGACAAAAAATCACAGCTCTAATCAGGGATAAACGATAAGCAGAGACAGAGAAAGGCATAAAAACGGGTTTTGCAATGAAGTAATGAATGGTTTTTTAATCACATTATCTGTAAATCAATCTAATAAATAATAAATGAATAAATTCTGAGGAGGATGAAGATCTTTGTATGTATTACTGTTGTACAACAAGCTTATTTAAAAATCAGATGCACAAATGATGCCTTTGGCCGATCCCCAATGTTCTGTATGCATTTCCAAGCTTCCATGCCTTAACTCAGCACCTACGGAGAAACCATCTATTGAAGAAGAGTCATAAAATGGAGGTAAGGATACTTACAAGATTTTAAAGCCACATCAATTTTCCTTTTTCAAATGATAATTACCTTTGGTTCAGTTGGACACCTCTCAGGCTGCCTTACTATGTAAATCTGATCTCCAGCAGTGTGATAACTATCTTGGTTCCGGTGCCAAGTCCATAAAGCATGAGTCTCATTTTTCACCTGAAATATGCATTCCACCATTAGTTTGGATTCCTGAAATGTTCTGGCCAAGCAGTGACTTTTGCTTAGATTTTATCCTACTGCACACACAAACTTAGCTCTTGACACTCAAGTCTATGTCAGGGTAGTGCCTACAGAACATTTTGTTCTTGGGATTGAGGATTAATTTCCAAGCACAAAATCAACACAGATACCAGATTATCTTGTACAATGTTATCAAGCAATGGTAGAAGATGTGATAGTTCCCAGAATTTCTTGCCCCACTTCCCTTACAAGAGAAGTAAAATCTTTCTAGACCACTTCAGGAAGACTAGCTCGACAGAAACCACAGTTTGCAATATTAGCATTGTAAATAAACAAGGTTTTTTTTTTTTTCTTTTTTGGCATTTTGGAATGTAGAAGGTGAAATAGGAAGGTTGTGCATCATGACAATGTAGAGTTTGATCAGAGAACAGACAGACAGAGGCACCTCTAAAATTCCATGGCCAAAGCTGCTTTCTCTGTATGCACTATAATCAGGTTGCCGGTCCCAACAAAATTTCCCTGCTGCTGGCCCTGATGTGAAATTGAATGCACAGAAACCACCCATTTGCTTATCTGGCGTGCTGGATGGATCTGGACAGTTGCCAGATTCATCAGCATGTGTAATGGCCATTTTCTCTCGATTTCCACCATCACCAACAGTAATATGAACAGGGCCACAAGGATCCAAGGTGTAGTTATATACTCGGTTTGACCTCTCGTAGGCATGTACCTGTTTGTTTGTTGTTGAATAACCAATTGTTTAGTCCGTAACATGGCCTGTTGATAACATTAATGCATGGAGGCTTGTAATTTGTGCAGCATGTTGTGCATGCAATGACAAACTGGATATGGTAGCAGCTAAGAACTCTTAACAATTTAAGGAAAATTTTTGATCTGTGCATAATAAGCTTCTGATTAATATGCCTCATCTGCGGCTATGGATAATATCCTCCATTCCATATCAGTGAAATTCTAACATTTTCACTTAAGGAGGAAAAGCTTCAAACACCCGGACATTAAAGAGAGCATTCCTTTTCTAGACCAAGGGATGCTGATTGTTCAAGGATCCAAAGTGCAGCTATGTTTCCTGAATGCTGATTGATCAAGCTAGTATGGTACCATGGCCAAGGCTTTAGTGAAGCCTGGGATTATAAATGCATACATACAATGAACTCTCTTTACTATTCTAGTTAGTAATATAAAAGGCAACAAAGACATAAGAGAGAAAATATAATAGTGTAGCTGTTTCTACAGGTGGCATGGTTGCATGTTGGTGTTTAATTTTGCACTATGACCCATAAATCTTTCCATCATTCAATTTGATCAAAACTAGTAATCTATAATTTAGGCTAATACCTCTAGAGAGTTATATTCTTCCGCCCCATATTCAAACTAAACCTCGAACAACGATATATGAGATACAACCATTTAAGAGAACTATCTAATTGTCTGTGAATATCATTTACTTGAAAGTAGTAAAGTATTTAGATTATGCCACGACAAAGTTTCTTCAGACGCAAAATTAATCAAACCTTGAAAATTGAATCCAATTTGAACTTACATGTCCATTGAAGACTACATCAACGCCATACTGATACAGCAGGTCTTCCATTGCTACCCTCATACATTCTGCTTCTCTGTAGTGTGCTGTATAGGTGCTATACCATGGAGGATGCCATGTAGCCACCAACCATGGTGTCACACTTCTGTTAGTATTAGCTAGATCTCTCTCTAGCCACTTGTATTGATCCGCTGTAGAAAATATGGAACATCTCAGTTTGTATTACTTCAAATGATTAACATATGATAAACGACTGGTTGATATCAGAAACTAGTTTGGCCTCATTACCTGATTTGTTGTAGGAAATGTAGGCACCCAACATTATAAAATGTATCCCGCCTGCATTGAAAGAATAATAAAATGTGGAGTACGATCCACTCTCTTTGGATGGGAATGCAAATCGAGAGCTATAAGCAACAAATGTCTGGTTTTCAGCTTGTTCTTCTAGCTCGTGGTTTCCCTCTACCACCATTATTGGAACTCTGGATATCACAGGCTGCATGTACCTGACAAAAAATGTTCTTCTAAACTTTGGTCTATTTCAATTAACAATGTTTTCATTGACGAGCAGTGTGGGTTTTACCTTCCCCAGTAATCCCACCGAGGCTGATAAGTTTCATGAATGGGAGTGTTTTGAAAAGAGCATGAGTAGCAATCAGCCCCAGTTCCATTAGTGAGGTACAAGTTAGCATAAGTGATATCCCCGACCAACAATATAAGATCAGGATTGTTGGTGACCATATGATCAACTGTTGAAGTTGTATTGTATGTAAGACCTGTGTCTCCCACAATTGCTATCCTTCCGGGGTAACTCTTGGGGCCTGAAGCTGGCATAGTCTTGAATTGATATATATTACTCATTGCCGGTATGGAAGGGTCTCCACATTGATAGTAGTATATCTTGTTGGGTTTTAATCCTGCAGAAAAGGAAAAATCACAGAAGAATACGTCTTTCACATACTCGGCATTGATTGCAGAATAATTATGTCCAATCAAGCATAACGCAATGACCGAAGTGTTCCCTATTTATCAGAAATATTGCAGAGAAAATAGATGACGTGCTGTATGCATAATCACAACTTCAGAAGTAAATTATGTGTGTCACTACAGCAATCACATCATAAACTTACGATTCATTTCTTCAAATTATGACTACACATGAATGCTGACAATCTTAATGTGTCAATCAGAACTCTCAGAAGTCAAAACTACTCTGACCAGCTAGAAGGAAATTATAGCTGGCCAACAGAGAAGCTGTGAGGAACAACTTTAATGCATCAGTCTCCTTTCTAATGAGCAACGCAGAGAAATTAAATTACGAATGAAGCCAATGTAAATACAAAGAAGAAAAGGTAACACTGCTGAAATGAAGTTTCTGGCAACTATACCTGTGAGACGGACGTGGTGTATGATACCAGATGTGTAGTTCTGCAGGCCTTCAAAAGGATAGAGTTGATTGTAAACAAGAGAATAACCACTTGCTACATTAGTCAATGAAAATCTGAACCTTCCATAACGGACAATGCTGGCTACATTGCTAGCATTTAACGGTTTTATGTTGTCCCCAATCTGATAATCACCTGAAAATTCAGTCTAAATGAAATCAATATACAGGCTAACTAAGAATTAAGAAGTAGAGATAGTCACAACATTAAAAGGCCCTTTTCTTTTTTGTACCAATTTCAATATACCCTTTACAGGAATTAACCGTTTGATAAGTGGTTTTGTAAATGTGACATAATAGCCTAACAGGGGAAACTATAAGTGAAATAATATTTCATCCGTTTCAAGAGTTTGGAAACAAAACTTGCTGGATGAGGGCAGAAAAGGTAAACCTGAACAAATCACATATGCAATCCCTTCAACGTGGCCATAATTTAACACAACTTGGGCCAAGTTCCTGTTTTATTGACTTTTGAAAGCTTTTAATTCGTCGTGAATACTAGAAGTACACATCTCTATGAAGTGGACCAAGGAAAAATGTCATGATCGTTGAATGTACATTTGTAATCGTACAATAAATGATCACAACCAAAGACGAAAACGACAAATGCAGTCAAGAGAACCTCATGTAATAAAAGTCCAACATTTTTTTCAGCCCACAAAGTGATATCAAACAAAAAGCAGATTCCTTTATTCACACTAAAAAAAGTCAAGCTAGTTATGCTTAATCTGATCATCATGACAGAATCGATTTCTACCATTGCAACATCTTCAAAACCTTAGGCAAATGGAAAACCAGACATGAAATCAAAGGTAGAGTCCAGAACAACAACAAATAACTGAAAAATGAATGACAAAGAGTCAAAAAGAAAAAGACCTGTGATCCAAGAAATCCAGACAGAGTCGTGGGTTGCAGAAAGGGACACCGAAATTTGTTCAGGCTCAAAACCTCTGACCGTCCTCTGAACCCGGGGGTCTGTCTCCGGCAAGTCCACGGCATGCCCTCGGAAGCTTTCGTCGAGAGGGACGGTCACCGGCTTAAAGGGTCCATCAAGGGTTGTTGGTATGCCACCATGAACAAGAGCACTAAAACCCAAGAGAAGATACAAGGAGAGTGGTAATATTACAGTCACTGAGATCAAACCCATAAGTGGCTTTTCCCCTCTCTAGAAGAATTTCTCGTGGGTGCTAATTAGAATGACTAAACTGTTTTCATGCAAGATGGCAGCAGAGATGTTTCAATGAGTTCAGCCAACTGTAGAGAGAGGAAAAGAGAAGGTAACAGAGTGTCTGAATCTCGAAGTAGAAGGCAAGAGAATAATTACTAGGGGATCAAATATGTATTTAAAACCAAATCAATTATTGCACTGAAAAATCTAACAAGTTAAAATACAGCTGATTTAAACGATAACTAAATTAGTTAAATTGATATTTAATATTCAATATATAAGAATTTAGTTATAATTTGTATACATTATATACTAATATTAATGTGTAGAATATAATAATATACCAAATATAAGTATTACATGTGTTACAATATAAATGTAAGAAAATTAAGTAGAAAGTACTTTATAATTTATGTACTTTACTTAAAATAATTTGTCTATTTTTCCCTTAAAGAAGAAGGCATCTTGGTATCAGAAACATAGCGTAAAAAGAAAGAATAAGTACAAAATACAATTTAAATAATTTTTTTTTTACAAAAACAAAGAAACGTAATGGAAATGTACAAAATAGGCCATAAAAATTTTCAATCCACAGCTTTGGTGCCCGAGTCTTTTTTGGACTTCTCCACTGTTTGCTTCTGAGGACCGTTAGGAGCAGTGGCACTAAAGGGAATGTTTAATTTTTTAACAATTTTGCAGGCGACGTGGCGGCCCGCTCATGTATTACCACGTTGTCAACTTCAAAATTGACTAAACCGTAAAATTGAATTTGGTTGGAACCGACCGATTTACTTGTTTGTCCCCCCGTTTTAAAACCTGGCAATTTTTAGTGGCAACGGAATTGGAAATTGGACCGGTTCTTAATTTTACTGGTCGGACTAGTCAATTCGACCTGTTCTGATTTTCAAAACCTTCTATCACTCTCTCTTATTCCTGCAGGCACGTTGAGTGTAACTATATTATACTCATTCATGGCGTGTAGCTGTTGAAAACGGTGAGAAAGTCATTTGGGGTGGATTGGAGCTGGAGGCTTTAAATCCAGACAGTAAGGGAGTTGGCTGGCTCAGACTTGTGAAACATACATAAAAGGTGTGGACTTTACCGCTAATTTGGCCGAGCTTGGTCTTGGCGCGTTCACCAACTTATGATGCTTACGATTGTGCTGCACTTTATCTGTATCCCCTGCAAAATTCTCGTTTTGGGCCTAAACTGTCCAAACTGAAAGGGTGTTTCCGCTTATCAGTTGAGATATTATTTGGTGGCTATATTGAGATTATTTCAAAATAGTTATAATATGATATGAACTGTTAAAAATAAAAAAATTATCTGAATAAAACTACATATCTACTTATTATTTAGGTCATCAAGTGATACTCTACTTGTAATAACAAGAATAATCATAATGGTATCTTTTAAAATGTACGTAATAAATTTGTTATATTCAACATGTACTTACGGTTGGAATTCTGTTGGATTGTGTTGATATATTTTCACAACATAAAAAGCCCTGTTTCTTGACTTTTGTTACATAACTCTAGCCATATTTTCTGTCCAATAGGTTGTAGGATTCTTTGGTTTCTTGTCGTGTTTAAAGATTATTAGTGAGTATAAATACAAGGAAGTTTTGTTTTGTAATCATGGAATTCTCTCAAAATATATAACGGAAAAGGGAGCACGGTACTACCGTGGAAAGAAATTTTTGGACTTCATAAAGGCTCATTGGTTATCAAAGAGACGCTTTCATCATATCCATTTAATTTTTTTCCCTCTTAAATCTTAATTTTATGCGTAGATACTGTCTAGTAATTGATTTATTATGGGGTTATAAGGTTGGGATGGAGAACGGAAGAATAGAAGCTTGGAGATGGGCTTGGATCGATTTGATAATTTCTTTCGTGAATTTAGTACTCTACTATCAAGTCGGTTCTCCACTTGAGGGCCTAAGTCATTAGGGCCCAAGCCTTTAGAGACCCAAATTAATTGGCCCAATTTTCATGGATTTTTGGATCCTTGTTGGCTATTGAAGCCGAAGAGCAGAAGCCTCTGCTCTCAAACTGTAATGTAAGGATGAAATGGAGAAATTGCGTATCACCTACTAATGAGCTATTGATGTAAGACGAATAGGAAGAAACAATCTAAATTAGAAATTTATTTGACAATTAAAACACTCGGGAATTCACTCAAAAATAAACGAGAATCCACTCGAGAGAAAATTGTCTGTAATTAATATTCAATTGCATAAAGTTTGAAAAACAACAAATATTTTATTTATAGAGCTCAACAGATAAATCTTAAATAAAAATAAATAACTGCTAACAGATAATTATAAAAATAATTGAAAAAATAAAAATATAGTTAACACGTTTTAAATAAGATAGAATCTAATAACTGAATAATAAATCATATCCTACATGGATCAAAACTTTCGAAATTTCTTCCGGGAGAAGAAATCCCTACCAACAAACTGTAACTGCATCAACTATAATTTAATTTGTATTAAATTTCTCAAAGAGTGAATATTTTAAATTCGAGTTTTAATTAGAGTTGATTAAAAAAAAAAAAAGAGCATTGCCGGTTTACTAAGCAGAAATCTGTCTCACGCTAGGAATCCTCCTCATGCTTGGAAAGTAAAAAGTTAAATAAACCAGAAATCCTTCTGAAATCAGCATGGGATTCAGAAATCATTCTCAAACTCGGAGAACAAAAGGCCATATTTAAAGACTCTAAAAAGCCCACAAAAGTGCCTTTTCTGAATTATCTACGTCGACAATATGTCTGAAAAACAAGTAGCAGATGATAATATTGTGCCTGAACCTGAGGAAAAGAAATTGGCAATGGTAGCAGGAGCCTGTTATTTGCCAAAGGATAACATGGCCAAGCCACAAGGAGAGGACGCCCACTTTGTGTGCAAAGAGAAGCAAACGATTGGGGTGGCCGATGGGGTTGGCTGGTGGGCTAAGAGGGGCGTAGATGCCGGGGCATACGCGCGGGAATTGATGTCAAACTCTTGCATTGCCCTCCTCCATGAACCCGAAGGCGCTGTTGATCCAAAAAGAGTACTACAACATGCTTATTCTAACACCAACGCAAAAGGGTCCTCCACTGCCTGCATTATAAGCCTCAAAGACAATCACTTGCATTACGCCAACGTTGGAGACAGTGGATTCATGGTGTTCCGAGGGAAGAGACACGAATACGTGTCGCCAACTCAACAGCATAGCTTTAATCATCCGTATCAGCTGGAAAAAAGAAGGGATAATCCAAGCATGGCGGACGTGAACGATCTGAAGGTGGAATCAGGTGACATTGTCGTTGCGGGGACTGACGGGTTGCTGGACAATCTTTACCCGGAAGAGATTGTAGATATGCTGAACGGAATTACAGAATTATTACCAGAGCAAATGGCCTGGATACTAGCAGAATGTGCACTGAGCAATTCCCTTGATACCAGCTATTATTCTCCTTTTACAGTTGCTTCTTATTCTGCTGGACAACCTAAGGTTGGAGGAAAACGAGATGACATTACAGTAATAGTTGGAAAGATTGAGGCAGATAGCCAGAGATAGCAGCGAATTGTGATGACAATTTTTCTATATCTGACTTCTTGCTGTACTAACAATCTTTATATTTAGTGGTGCGTTTGGCTTTCTTATTGTCTTAATCGTTTCTCCTACCTTAAATAAGTCGATCGAGCCAGCTAATTGTGATTGACAGTAGTTAGATGAACTTGATTCTACCCCTATCACAGACTCCTATGATTTGGCAAAAATCAAAACTACTAATGACAAAACATCAAAAACACATTTAAGTGCCAGAATTTAAGGTAATTCATAGAAAACGTCAGCTGCTGCACCATGGACAAGTCCCAAATTCCAACTTCAGCCAGAGCCATTATAGTGCCACAATAAGATGTACCATCAACAAACCCTCCAAGCTTACCTTTTTCAATGTACAAGGGCTTGTCATGGCAAGACAATTGGAAGGAAAAACACAAAGATGAATGTGCAAAAATGTAAAATCGATGAAGAATGGAAGAGAAATAGGGCATTCCAACGTTTCAAAGAAACAATGTAAGATGCTTCTGTCTGATCATTGTCAAGAATGCACAATCAGTGTAAATGCCCAAATGGATGTAGAACCCTGACTGCTGTTGCAAACACGAATGATCAGCCTAATAAATAAACTTGTGAATGAAGGATAACAAGGATAAATCATTAATTTCCGTGAAGTACCTAATACATGATTATGTTCCCAGATCATTCATCATGATCCATGTTTAACAACGGTCTCCTAAACTTAATTTCTTATATTAGTTTAGGCAGTTCATAATCAAGTACTAACTTGTCCTAAATAGTCAGTAGATTCATCTCTACAATAAGCATATATATAACAATTCATAGTTTCTACCACATGACCACTTTTTCCATGCAATCCGAAGCCTTGCAAGTCAACTACCACCATTGACGTGCATCATGGCGTCAATTTCATCACCATCCTTCAATCCAAGCTGGAAACTCCAACAACAAAATTGCAAGGATATGTTAAAAATATCGATAGAGTCAAAACAAAAAGATGAATATTGAATACTAAGATAACCCGGAATCGTAAATTGTCTTCCGTTACCATTTCTACAATGACATGTCAGAACACTGTGCATTAAAATATCAAATGCGTTTGAAGTTCAGACAGGTTTCATGTGAACATTTACTTATAAACTCCAAAGAAAAACTTAAACCAGTAACCAAGCTTTTGGAGATCGTCTTGAAATTCACTTTTATGTAGTAAGTTCTTATAGGCCAAGAAAAACATTCCCTATGTCTGGGAACACAACTGGTAATAGCAGCTAAAAAGAAATTGCAACAGACTGCCACAGCAGAACACAGATATAAGAATAAGATAGTAACCAGTCTGGCCATAATAGTAGCAAAAACTTGCTATAAGCAATCCATTTGTTCTTGTGTGGGTTGGAGTGTCAAAGAGCTTACCCGTGCCATTGTTAGTTTCTTATTGGTAATTCGTTTTCCAAGATACAAAAACTGCACTGTCTTGGAGTCCAGTTGCTTTTTGGCACAATAGGCAGTCATGATCTTGCCTACCTGAGCATCAGGCTTCACGCTGTAAATCAGAGGACTGTCATCCTGCAATTAACAACACAAAGACGAAGAATTCATAGCATTATCAGCACATTGCAGCCATTCAACACAAGACAATATACACTGGAGAAACACTGAAAAAAAACTACTTCCGCCATTTTAATTTTCAAGGCCATTCTGAAACTAGGACCAAAGCCCCAAATTTTTAAATCCAGTGGAATGCCTTCTTGGGCACAAGTTTTGGCCTTTACAAAACATTAATGAATGTTCATCCATGATAACAACTGTACACGAGCTAAAAATTGCAAATGATCTATCTAGGCAAATAGAAAGTTGAGCATGTGCAACAAAAGAGCCATCCCATTGTAAAAACACATATCACCAAAAAAAAAAAAAAAGATCATAGAGAGAGATTAAAGGGAATAAAGAATAGAACCTGGCCTTTCACTTTGATTTTGATTCTTTCAGAGCGGGAATCATCCATTTTTGAGGACCAGGAATACCCACAAAAAAAAAAGACTCAAACTTCCTTACAAATTAGAGGATGGAAGACTCAAAGTACAAGCACAAAAGCCTGAGAAAGAGAGAGACAAAGAGTCGGGTCTCTGGTGGCGAGAAAGAGAGAGAGAGAGAGAGAGAGAGAGCATGAAGTACGAAGTTGCAGTACAAAAAAAGAAGCCCCTGTGAAGGACTTGGACCATTTTTTTGCAGGATTTGTGTGACTGAAAAGTGAAAATTAGAGCTTTCTAAAAGAGGCTACTCTGGAGGTCACAGTTCAGTACTCAGTAGTGCGACGGGTCCGCAGTTTCCAAAGGCATGCCGAATCACAGCTGCATTTCACCTTGCAATCTGCAACAAGTAAAGTCTATGCCTGGAAACTTTGGGACGGCCAATAAATAAAAGACTGCTGTTATCCAATTTAATATATAAAAAATACGTAATTAATTTATTAATTTACGTATCTTTTTAAATTTAATGATAAAGTGTTAACTTTATAATTACTATTTTGTACTAGCGTAAATTCTTTTCCGCCAAAAAGAGTTTGATGAAATGGCTTTCATCAGCAACAAAAGCAAATGTGCAATGACACCATCGACATGGGCCAATGATCGTTCCCACTGGTGCTGTACTCGCATAACAAAACAAAAGCACGTAACTCTATCTTGGCTTTTGGCTCTTATTGGCCGAACTAATATCTCTGACGGGATTTCCTTTCTTGCTAAAAGCTTTATGCTCCTCACTAGTATCTCCTCAACAGCCATTAATAGCGATTGACAAGTAAAGGAGGAGTAGTTGATGCTCTGCAAAAGAAAAATGCAGCTTTCTTCTACTCTTAAAAGCACGATTCGGTCTATCGTTGTTAGATGGATATTTCATAGAAATCTTCTATTCTATATTTAAGTTTTAGTAATTTTATTCTGATTACTTAAATTTTCAATCTTCTCATGTTAATGTGGACAGTAGATTTATAACAAAATCACAAATATATATGCAATAAATGGTTTTAATAATCAACGTGTAAATAATTATGTGTATCTGTTTAAATTGAGTCAAATTTTTTTTCTTGGTAATGATACTCTTACTTTTTATTGTGATAAAAAATTTTCTGTAATAATATTTACAAAATACAAAATAAAGAAAAGAAAAAAATTATTATTTTTTTGTTCCATATTTTTTTGTTATTATTACACAAATTATAAACATTGTTGCATTATGAACAACCATTGGACATCAATTGCAGGGACATTAACATTTATCCTTTTGTGTTTGGACTGTGAACTCTCGTTTGTTTCTGCGAAGCTACGCGTGGTTGGTTGTGAAATTAGTACTTTTACCAATGTGATGAAGTTAAAATTTGCTTGGATAAAATGGTCTTCGCTCAAGGTGACCATACTTGGAAATAAAGCTAGCTTAGGTCAATTTGGTATTACTACTTAACTCAATTTTTATTATCAAGAATAATTGGGTTCCTCCCAAGGGAAATAACTATTCCTCGCTGTAAATGATAAGGAAATTTTGACCAAGAAAACAAAAAATGAAGATATTAGAGAGAAAAAGAGAGGACAAATTCACCATCAAGGAGGCAATTCTTCTATTTATAGGATTTGTCTGGAGATCTTATGATTGTCACCAACAATTTCTTCTTTTCCTTTTTCTCTTCCTCCTTCACATCCAACGATGCAGAGTATAAGATCTCTTAACTTCTCCCTTCCCTACCACCAAAATAGCATCCATTAAATAAATTTATAAACTGCCTTTTTTTTTTTTTTTGGGTTAATCTGCCCTTTTTTTTTCCTACCTGAAACCAACGTTGTAGCCTCAAATACCCCAAAAAAAGCCGAAAACCTAAAATTCTATGGGCTTCCCTGGAACTCCACCGGCTAATATCATCAACATCGTTTGGGCCTACAGAATGAATTGAATATTGGGCCTCAAGCCTCAAAGCCAGTAACCATCCCAATAAACACAAAAAAAAAAAAAAAAACCAAAATAAACCTTAAGGGGCCGTTCCGTTTAAGAGATAGAATCGGAATCAGAATTGGAATCGGAATCAAGTGGAATCGGAAACGGAATGATTTTTTTTTATAATATGTTTGGTTTATTCAGAAATCGGAATCAAAACTTTTTGTAGTCGTTTATTTTAATTTGAAATAGGAATCAATATTAAATATATGATAATATTTATTTCACTAAAAATAAATAACCAATAAATACAAAAAATAAAAAATTATGAATATCAAAATAAAAATTAAAAATATAAAAATATTGTAACATAATATTAAATTAAAAATATTAAATAACGATAATAATAATAATAATAATAATATCATTATTATTATTATTATTATTATTTAGTTCACAATAACAATCATAAATATAAAATCTAAAATTAAAAAATAACATAAATTTTTATTAATAATGATAACAAAAAAGAAGTATGAATAATATTGTTATAATCAAAATGATATTGTAGATATTATAAAATAAGTCATTATTAATAAATAAATTATTATTAAAGTTATGAAATTTTTATGCAAATAATTTTATTATTTATGATTATTATTAATATTATAAAAATATAGATAATATTATTATCATTTATAATGTAATTATTATCCTAATTTTTGAAATATTTAATTTTATTATAATATACAAATATTTATTATCATTATCATTATCATTAATTATTATTATTATTATTATTATTATAATTTATGAGACTTATTTGTAATATTTTATTATAAAATAATTTACAAAGTAAGAGAGAATATAAAAAAATGAGAATGATTAACTGCCTAAAGGTGGGAATGGTGATTCTTATAGATGGGGGAATCTCATTTCCAAAAATAAGGAAATAAAAATGAGATTTTTTTCTACCGAACATCAATAATGAGAATCACTCATTTCCATTCTCATTTCCAAGTCAAAAAAAACCAACTAAACACCCCTTAAATTTTTTTTCTTTTTTTTAAAAAAAATATATATCCGTAACAAAAGCATCGTCTTGTTAATAACTCACTACTAGGCCTGCTGTCCGTTTCACTGATTGTGCAGAGATATTTAACAGTGCAATCGCAATTGCAAAGAACGACTGGGCTCTAAGAGAAAATCGGGTACCTTTCTTTTTATCTTTTGAATAGGAATTCCTTTCTCAATTTATATCTCTGTCTGTGCATACGAATTGAAGTAAAATCTAGAGAAGAAGGATTATAAACTGAGATAACATGAGCTTGTCATTACTTGGAAGAAGAAGAAGAAGAAGAGAATTATTGCTTCTATGGAACACTTCTTGTGATTCTCTCAAAATTGCCACAAAGCCCTCTTGTTTGTTCTCTGAAATTGAAACCCCACAAAACCCTTTTCCTGAATACCCTCAAACACAAAACCCTTTTAGGGTTTTGCAGTTTTGTGCTTCATTTGCAACGCAGTCCTCCAAATTCCCCGAGTATGAGATGCCCTCGGTCACTTGGGGCGTGGTCCAAGGCAAAAGAGAAAAGCTTGTCAATCGTGTTATAATATGTGATTATCTCAAGTCTTTGGGGATAATTCCTGATGAACTGGAGAGCTTAGAGCTCCCGTCCACGGTAGAGGTCATGAGAGAGCGTGTTGAGTTCTTGCAGAGGTTGGGTTTAACCATTGATGATATAAATGAATACCCTTTAATGCTTGGATGTAGTGTGCGAAAGAACTTGATACCCGTGTTGGGTTACCTCGAAAAGATTGGCATAAGTAGGCCTAAACTAGGGGAGTTTGTTAAGAATTACCCGCAAGTGTTGCACATGAGTGTTGTTGTGGAGCTTATGCCTGTCATTAAGTTTCTTCGCGGGCTTGATGTGGAGAAGCAGGACATTGGATATGTTTTGCAGAAGTATCCTGAACTTCTTGGGTTTAAGCTTGAAGGGACAATGAGTACTTCTGTAGCTTATCTTGTTAGTATTGGTGTCAATCCCAGGGATATCGGACCAATGGTGACACAATTTCCGTATTTCTTGGGAATGAGAGTGGGGACTACTATTAAGCCGTTTGTTGATTATTTAGTTTCCTTAGGTTTTCCAAAGAAGATAGTGGCAAGAATGTTGGAGAAGCGAGCATACATACTTGCTTATGATCTTGGAGAGGCAGTTAAGCCAAATGTAGATTGTTTGATTAGTTTTGGGATTCGGAGGGAAATTATTCCCTCCATTATAGCACAGTACCCACAAATTTTAGGACTGCCTTTGAAAGCTAAGCTATCTTCGCAGCAGTATTTTTTTAACTTGAAACTCAAGATTCACCCAGACGGTTTTGCCCGAGTGATAGAGAAGATGCCGCAGATTGTAAGCCTTAACCAAGCTGTGATCATGAGACCTGTTGAGTTTCTTTTGGGGCGAGGAATCTTATCTGCAGATGTAGCAAATATGGTAATAAGATGCCCGCAGTTAGTTGCTTCAAAAGTGGAGCGCATGAAGAATAGCTATTACTTCTTCAAGAGTGAAATGGGGAGGCCGCTAAAAGAGCTTGTGGAATTCCCAGAATATTTTACCTATAGCTTGGAATCCAGAATCAAGCCAAGATACCAAAGATTACAGAGGAAGGGGATCAGGTGCTCATTGAATTGGTTCCTCAACTGTAGTGACCAGAGATTCGAGGAGAGATTGCAAGGTGGCTATATTGAATCAGAGAGTTTTGGTCCATCATTTTGCATGGGAGGAAAGTTGGAAATACCGGGGTCTGAGGTTCTGTCAGATGACGAAGTTGAGAGTGATGATGAAGTACTCTATAGGCGCACCGTTTCTCTTTGACATTGTCTGGTTCCAACTACAACAATGAATCAAGTTCTATTTTGTGTTGTTTCTTCAGAATGAGCCTTTCATTTTGCACTTTGGTTTCATACTACAATTATAGGTATCACAGTCCAAGAGGTTTGTCAATATTGCTTCATTTCAGAACATGTTGCTGTCTTAACTCTTGGCCAGATATTAATTGTTCTACTGTTCAATATGCATAAGCATCATCAGCCAGAAAATAGTAGTCCCAACAGGCCCTACAACAGGAATCGTTCTCTTTTATCTGATTTTTCTCTTTTTCCCATTTAATATCTTTTATCTCATAATGCCCTATTCCTATTTATGGTCAATAATCCTAGGATGGGAAGACTTTCACTAGTGGAATTGGGAAAATAGTGTTTCCTGTTTCGTTTCAATTTTATCGGATGTCCCCGGAGTGACAATAGTCTTTGCTGTTGGTTACTAATAGAACAGTGTCCGAAATCGACCTAGGAGCCATTTACGTTACCAGGAGCTTGCTCATTATAAGGCTCTTAATGCAATTTTTATGGAGGCAGTCTCGTGCACTAAGATCGGTCCTCGTGCACATGGGCATAGGGTACTGGCCATCCACTCTGCAAGTAGAAATTGGACTGTCAACTCGGTCTGGCCATGGTAAGTACTTGGCAAGTACGCCAACAGGGAACCATTGTTTGATTAACCGCCATGGGATTGCAGTGGCCAGTGGAACAAGAAATTTTCTCCCAATATGCAGCAAAAATAAGTTTAAGTGGAGGTCCACTGTAATCATTTCATTTTCTTCCCACTTTAGTGTACTTTATTTTTCTAACTTCTCTTCACTAGGATTTTTTGCAACGTTCCCTATGTAATTGAACGCTCCCTGCCCTTTACATTTTCATCCTGGCCTCAGAGAAAGCAAGTGAACTGAGGCCATTCAATTGAACACTTTGAACAACATGACACGGAACACCGGCACACAACCTGTTTTTCTTTTTGACAAAAATGGATGAACATGAGTAGTATCACACAGAATCACCAGTAAAATTGCACGAGTTTACTGTCCTCAAGTAACTGGACAATATAAATCCACAAAAGAACATACCTATAGGCCAACGGGTGCCACTGGGCTATCTACAAGTAATAAATTCAAAAACAAAAAAAAATGTGAACTAAAAAAGAAATACCCATGCATATAGCACACAGGCAAATGACATGTGGATATAAATGCGAGAGGCATGCTTTGATCCGATCCGATTGATTAATAAAGTGAGTAAGTAGGGAGTGTCAACAATATTAAATTGTTTGAAATTTCAGCGAGTTTAGAATAAGTTTAGTTTTGTCGAACTATCTTAGCAGGTTTCGAACCCTCAATTATAAGACCGGTAATTAAGCCTTTAATTAATTAAACTATACAATTAGTGGTACATTTGATCTGTACCATCATGTATACCAAAACTGTATGCGTATAGCCTAAACGGTTCTGGCAACCTCTTGCCTTTCTTTTCAAACCGTTTACCCTCCAAAATAAAATAAAATAAAATAAAATAAAAAAGAAAAATTAAAAATTCAAGAAAGGCCAATAGTCTCCCTGTTGCGTCCACAAAAAGAAAAAAAAGAAATAAAAAACTTCTGCTACTCCCTCCGTCGCATCTTTCCCGAGAAAAACCGAATATATTTTCTCGGGAAAATATATTACGAAAAGTAATATGCACGGCAGGCCCATGTTCTGGAATCCCAACTTACTTTTTTCGTCTCAGTACGATGAGGTCAGACCATGACCGGTTCTTGATCTCTCTCGTTGATTACATCTCCGGGAGTACGGTTATTGATGGAACGAGACCGCACGCGCTCGTCGGAGCCGACGAAGGGAGGCGAACCGGAGGAGAAAGTGAAATTGATCGAATGGGAGGATTTCGAGCAGGAGGTCGCGCGGTTGCGGAGCATCTCCTCTGCCCTCAAAGAAGCTAAAGACAAGAAGCTCGGCCTGGAGCAAAGGCTCCAGCCTCTCATTCAGGTAGTTTTTTTTTTTTCCCTGTATTGAAATTAGAAGTTTGTGCTGTGTTGAAATATTTTATAATTATTGTTGATCCTGATAAGGATTTCGTCGTTTTTTGGGGGTTTAGGGTTCTGTGCTTGGAGGTTGATCTCTGTTTGTTAGTTAATGATAATGTTTGATGGCCCTGCTTTTGTTTGCTAAAAATTAGTTGAAGAAATTGATAGAGATATGAATATCAGAAATAAAAAGTTTCGGTAAGTTGCTTAAAGAATGTAGGTAATGCAGTTTCTTAATTCTTTGTTGTTCAACTTTCTTGGATCCTTCAACATGATTTTATTGTGGAACATAATCTCACCTATCTTATTGGGAGATGAAATTTTTACTCGTAAATTGCGGTGGGGGATTGTGGGGAGAGTTCTTTTGTTTGTTAGACAGTTTTCTTGGTTTTCTTTTTCTTTTTGTTCTTTTTTTTTTTCCTATGTTGCTTCAGCAATGTTTAGAGAGCTACTGAAATCTTTATTTTGTTTTTCTTTCTCTTTCTTGCAAGAAATGAAGGTAGTAATGGATTTTATGGGATGGTATTGCCGTCTACTTACTTATGCCTCTTCTGTTGAAACCCTAGTGGCTGGGTTGGGTTCTGACTTCTGAGAAATTGTCATTTGTTGTTAATTGGATAGTGTGAATTCCTTTCGACCAGAAAGATATGAAGCTATTTTTCTTAGTGCTTAAAGTTAATTCGATTTCATTGTCTAGTAATATTACAAATTGATGAACTAGTTAATTTTGCTTTTCTTTCATTTTTGGCATGCTTTGTAATGGACCCAACTAGTTAGTCATACCTTTGTGTTGGATTGTGTAATTTGGTCTAGTCAGTGGAGTATAAAATTAAATAGGAAGCTATGTCCTGCGATTTTCATTTGTAGAGATTAAATTTGAGGTACTTCCTGAATTCTTGGCCCCTAATTGATTAGCCCGCGGATTAGCGGGTGGCAACATGGTGGGCAGGTCAAAGCTGAGTCATTAATTCGGTTGAATGAGCTTGAGGAGATGCACCAGAAATTGGAGGCCAGAAAGTTGGTGATAGACAGCATGGCAGTCCGTTCTAAGGTTTTAGCCGAGGATGCTAGAAAGGAAGAAGAGAGGCTCAGTGTGGAACTCGGATCACTGCTAGTTGCAGGCACTGCTTTCTCTGTAGCTATTAAGCAACTGCAGGTAATAGACAGAGTGTAGTATGCATCTTAATCCAAACATCAATGAATTTTCTTTGTAGGCTGTAAGAGACAGAGTGTGTTAATTTCAATCCCCACAATGGATTCATAAACACTAGTATTGACCATGTTTCCGTTAAATTGTAGAATAAAGATCCCCTGTTAGTCGAATAATGCCCACAGGGATAATCTATTGTAAATTGAGTTTAAGCAACTCAGAGCCAGGTATTGATGCTGGAAAGCTCAAACACAACATATTTTGTTGTTGTTAGCACACCTTTTTGTTTCTTGCTCCTTTTCGAAGTTTTTTACCGTTTTGGTCCCTCTTTAGGACTAAAGAAAAATGTTAGAGGTACCCAACATCTTTTTAATTGTAGTCTTCTACTCATTGATGCAGTCTGCAAGGTCTTTTTGATACCAATTTCATCCTTAAATGTTGGCAGGTGGAGGCCACACATAATATAAAAGCTTTAGTTCAGATAAATGCCACATCAGACAGCTAAAAAACAGTTTGTAATCTTAGCATTATCTGATTCTTATCGTTTTGCAATGAGATTGCCATATTGAATTCCTTGTTAGCATAACATTAATTTGTCTAATATTTTTTCCTTCACTACCATTGCTGTAACATTTTGCTTCCTAGATTATTTTTATGACTGGGTTTTTGGTTCTCCTCTGCTATGAACTTGGAGGGGTCTCTGATGAACTCCCCTTTTCTCCCATTGTGACATCGTGTACTTTTGTAGGCTAGTCTGCATCAACTCTTTTAATGCTTTTCTTTTGTTGCAAATATCTTTTTGGTAAATGCTTTGCCTTGTATCTTAGATTGTGTCTATTGTAATATTGTTATCCATGCTCATGCTACAGGAATCAAACAAGTCGCTTTGGGGAGAGAGGGGTTATGTGCGCCTCAGGAACTTGCAGAAGATACTGAGGAAGAGACAACAGTACATGCTATCACAAGTTTCACTGCTGTTTCCCATTAAAATATTGGTTGGACGTTCTGAGGAGCCAGAACTTCAGTCACCTCCAAGCAGCAGTATAGCAGGTAGTACCATATTAAGCTTTAGAAAATCAAAAGCTGTACCTTGGAGTTGTGAATGCTAGAATTCATATATGAGAAGAATCACATGATACGAGCAATAACTTCAGCCCCTTTTCACATATTTTGGGTTTTCTGAGATCATGAATTGCTCAGATATAGTCCAGGTAGGTCACCTTGGTACTAGTCTCATATATGGAATATTTCTTAAGCTTCTAGCCTCATCTCTGTTTTTTAACATCCTTGACTATGATTATGTGCATAACCTAATATGTTCCCTATAATTGTGGCATCTCCTGTTAACATCCTTGAATATACTCTCAGCTGCAAAGCATGTAGGCTCCTTATAAGCTTCAACACTAATTCTTAAACCTTTTTTTTCTGGTCTTTTCTTTTTTTTGGGGGGGGGGGGGTGGTGCGGGGCGGGAATTACAACTGTCAACCCTCTGTTTAAGAAATTGTAAAGGGGTTGCTTAGAATGGCCTACTACCAGTTTGTGGCACTTAATACATTGGTTAAATGCAATAAACTTTTGATTCCATTCTTGTAGATTTGGCTTGTTGTTGGTTATTCAACATTTATATGAATAAACCAGCTCTTCTTAGCTTTTTGGTTTGGCTTGAGGTTGAGACCTTCAAGTCAATGTTTCAAGAGCTCGTGAGAAGAAGTTAACAAAAAATATACATATGAATAAATATCCAGGGCTAGACCAGATTTTCGGTGTTTCTTGATCAACCTTGTTTTTGCATGGCATCGGCTTACTTCTGCCTCAATGTAATGCAGTGGCTTTCTAGCTGTGGTATACTTACAGTATTTGCTTTAAATAATTCACATTTGTAACAGGGCAATTGCCTTTCACGATAGCTATGTGCAAGACGGTAAAATTTCTTGTTTGGGTGGGTTTTAGAGGTTCCCTTTTATTATTTATTTTTCCTTCTGTTGTCTTTAGTAGGGAACTGTGCTGGTTCTAAACCTATTAATCAAGGATCCTTGACAATTTTAGGTCTGCATTTGAGTATGGCTCCTTTCACAAATATGAGTTTTTCCACCAATAAGAAGGAGGTCCAAAGGTCTGCAAGTGCCTTGGGATATGTTGCACATGTATGTTCTCTTCTCTTTTCCTTCACATAAATTTACTGACTAATAGATCCTTGCTTCATGGATCATTTTCATTTACTTTCAGGACAAGAAGATACGTTTTGTATTTATTGTGTTATGTTGCCATTTATCATAATATTGCATCATTAGTTTGGACTTATTCTTCTTTTCTTGTTGAAGAGGATACCTTACTCACTGTCTTGTGGTCTTGTGATCATTCTCTTTTATCTTTCTCAGGGAATTGTTCCATCAACAAAAATTGTGATGCGTATGGGATTTGTGCTGTGATATGACATTGTAATGCATAAATAACTATTTAACTAGCATTTGATGACTTATTTCATTTACTCTGGAATCTGTTGCAGGCTGTTTCTCTTATAGCTTCATATTTGCAAGTTCCTCTGCGTTACCCTTTTCGCTTGGGATGGTCTCGTTCTTATATTAAGGATTTTGCATCTTCAATAGAGCCTACATCATCTGATTTGTCTTCAAGTGCATCCTCTCACCCAAATGCTAAGCCTGTTGAGTTTCCTCTCTTTTTAGAAGGTCGAGATTCAACACGGGCTGCTTATGCTGTATTCCTGTTAAACAAGGTAACAAATCATTGCCTTTTCATAGTGTCTGCTTTTCTATTGTAGGAAGATTAATTGTGGACATTTTTAACTAAACAAATGTCAGTGCTTGTTTTGGAGAAAAAAAAGACATCTTCAGTATAATAATTAAATATCTTCCAACCAAGTCAAATGTCCAAGGATGGAAATTATGGTGGTGCATAATCATCTTTTTGAGCGATACTTGTCATTCTTTTTTCAAAGGAAACAGTGTAAGATGTAATGTTATGTTGTCCTGGCCTTGTGTAAAGCTAACAAGCCTCAAGTCAGGAACTCTCAAATTGATCAATTATAATATAACAGGTTATGCGGTAAATTTCTAAGATGCTTGAAGTGGTAGAGAAGCTTTTAGTGTTTCATGCCATCTCCAAAGGGACTATGCCCTTTAACTGTTCTTTTTTCTATTTTGATAGCATTTGACGTAAAAACTTTTGAGGAACTATAAGTTTATCTTTTTAAATGAGGAAATCGCCACTAGTGGTGGTCCGTCTTGGAACTCCATGAACATCTCCTTTCCCTTTGGGAACTGTTTTTCCCTTTTACATGGCAGAAGGCTGGACTAGTAGGGGGCCAAGGGTAGAAGGCTTGCCATGGCCAGCACTTTCTAAATGATGTTTTTTTTTTAAGAAATTTTTATTTTAGTAATGCTGGATTAATTTTCCATGTTAGATAGCATGTTACTTCCTTTTCTCAGTACTATCTTTTATGCCATAACTCACCTAAGTAATTTTATTTTTCCCCCATGTACGAAGGATTTGGAGCAACTGCTGAATTACATCGGTGCTAAGAGTTTAGGACCATGCCATGTACTAGCTAACTTGAAGGAACTTATAAGGACTATACAGTCTGCAGAGTTTTTAGAAAGTTAATCTGAGCTCTTGGTCTTGATTTTAACTTCTTTGTAAACGAATCCCTTGTATTCCTACACGGGTGCTAATTTTTCATGCAGCACCTGAAATAGATTCCTGCCAATTATAGGTTTAAAAGTGATTGAAGCCAATGATGTAGATTCTTTTTGCGAATTCCAAAGTTGAGCCAATGATGTAGTTTTCTTGTCAGAATATGATACTAGTTTCATTGCAACAGACGATCATACAAGGTCCGATTCTTGTGGACCGTTAAAAGAAGCGAATTCACAGAACTTGTTAGTATTGGTTGTACGCATGTTGATTTCTGTGTTAGGGTTGTTATCAACCGGCTGAAATTGGCTGTCTGCCTGTCAAGTTCTACTAGTGCTGTCTGCAAGTTTGCTCTGGAATGTATACATGGTTAGTTTGGTTATTTTTATGATTTTTTTTCCTTCGGTTTTCTAAATATTAGGATGAAAATCGTAAAATATTGCTTAAAGAAATGGCTCTTTTTTTGGTCAATAACTAACCATAAGAATACACATTTACCCTAAACTCTCAAATTTTCTAATTTACTGTCAGTCTGTCACCTAGTCAAAAGCAGAGGGTACAGGAGAGATTGAAAGAGGACATAACTGAGTGACATCAAATTTTGATTCACAGATGTAATAATTTACGTGCTTACATTATTTTTTCGTTGAATAAAAAAAAAAATCAGAGGTGCAAGATCGCTTTCTAAATTCTATATATAATATATTCATTGTACGGTCTTTATACATCCACTTGTTAGCCCATCTTTGCAGTGGGATTATGGCAGAGAGCCATGAAATCTCTCTACGCTCTCTTTAAAACACCGTCTTCTCCCGCCAAAACAACCTCCATTTCCGCCTCCAAGGCCACCACTTGCATCCCCAGCGCCTCTAAAAATCTTAAACAAGCCCATTTCGTATCTCTCATTCATGCCTCCAAAACCACCTGCCAACTCCGCCAAATCCACGCCCAAGTCGTCCTCCACAGCCTCGCTTCCAGCAGTCTTGTCACCACCCAGTTGATCTCCGCCTCATCTTTGCGCAAATCAATCGACTACGCCGTCGCAATCTTCGATCGCTGCCATCCCAAGAACTTGTTTTTGTTCAACGCCTTGGTCTGCGGGCTGGAGAGTAATTTCCGTTTTGATGATGCCGTCTCCCATTTCGTTCTCATGCTGAGGTCAGGCATTAGGCCTGACCGCCTCACGGTCCCGTTCGTTCTGAAATCCGTTGCGGGTTTGCGTTTGAAAAGGCTTGGCGGAACTCTTCATGCTTTGCTTCTGAAGAATGGGTTGGAGTTTGATTTGTTTGTTGTCATATCTTTGGTTGACATGTACGTGAAATTTGGTAGGCCAGGACTGGCTTTGAAGGCGTTTGAACAAAGTCCTCAGAGATTCAATGGCCAGAGTACGTTGTTGTGGAATGTGGTGATTGATGGGTGTTGTAAGGTGGGGAACATGGGAAAGGCTAAGGAGCTCTTTGAGGCCTTGCCAGAGAAGAACACTGCATCTTGGAATAGTTTGATTAATGGGTTTTTGAGTAACGGGGATGTGGATCAGGCAATTGAGGTTTTCAATGGAATTCCGGATAAGGATGTGATATCTTGGACCATGATCGTTCATGGGCTATCGCAGAACGGACACCATCAGATGGGTTTGAGCATGTTTTCTAGGATGCTTGGAGAGGGCTTGAAGCCTAATGATTTCACCGTCGTTTCGGCGCTTTCTGCTTGTGCAAAAGTTGGTGCCCTCGAGACAGGATCACATATACACAAATATCTTTCCAACAATGGTTTCCGGTTAAATGGAGCAATTGGGACTGCTTTGGTGGACATGTATGCTAAATGTGGGAACATTGAGTTAGCAAGTCAGGTATTTGGAGAGGTGAAAGAAAAGGATATTCGTACTTGGAATGCTATGATATGGGGTTGGGCAATTCATGGACGTTTTCAGCAAGCAATGCAATGCTTCAGGCAGATGATGTATTCAGGTGTGACTTTGTGGGACTTACTGAGATGCCATTTGGTTTTATTTTTAGTCGATTTTTGAACTAACTGAAAGTGATCAAATGCTCATCGTACTTGCAGGTCTAAAACCAGATGAGGCTGTCTTTCTTGCCATAATAACTGCATGCCTACATTCTGGTGAAGCAAACCTTGGACTTACTATCTTTAACAGTTTGAGACTTGACTATTCCATTGAGCCCAACATCAAACATTATACATTGATTGTTGAACTGTTAGGCAGAGCAACTCGGCTAAAAGAAGCTTTTAGATTCATTGAAAACATGCCAATAGATCCCACTTCTGTGATATGGGGAACACTTTTCTGTGCCTGTATGGCTCAAAAAAATAATAAAATGGCAGAATTGGCTGCACAGAAGCTCTTGCAGCTTGGACCTAATCAAGCTGTGAACCATGTTTTCTTGTCAAATGTTTACAGTGCTGTGGGCAAATGGAAAGACGTGGAGAGAATCCAAGTTTTGAAGAGGAATACAGAAACTGCAAAAGATACAGGGTGTAGTTTTATTGAAATGGATGGCCTAGTGCACAGTTTTTCAGCTGGTGATCATGCTCATCAAGATGCAAAAGGGATATATGCGAAATTAGACGAGATAATGGTAGCTGCAAGGAAACTAGGATATATGCCTGGAAATGAGCGGGTAGTGCATGATATTGAAGAAGAAGAGAAGGAAGACACATTGGGACGTCATAGTGAGAAGTTGGCACTTTCTTTTGGTCTAATTCGCAGTCCTCGGGGCATGACCATTAGGATTGTTAAAAATCTTAGAATTTGTGGGGATTGCCATTCTTTCATGAAGTATGCTAGTAAAACTAGCAAAAGGGAGATTGTCTTGAGAGACGTAGAGCGATTTCATCGTTTCAAAGATGGGGCTTGCTCCTGCGGAGATTTTTGGTAGGCTTGGCATATACACAGCAACTTTTCATTTGCAGGTGGTACCATTGATGGATTTAAGATATAAGGCCAGCACTATCTGTTGCATCAAACTAAAGTTTGATAGTTAGATTGAGAACTCTACAGGGGGTTGTGTCCCAGTAGCCTTGATCCGTAATGGCCAAGGTCTGTACAATGCCATACTGATATGCCTTGCAGAAGGTGTTACATCAGAAGAAAAATCACAATAATCAGTTGTATTGTATTGTTGAGCTTTGATGCCTTACGTCAACCAGCCTTAGGTCCACACATATGATGATTTCCTTTGTAGGAGTTTGCTGGCCTCCTTCAAATTTGAACAATAATGCACGCTCTATGCTGGCTGCATGTGATCCATTGGCCAATTTTTTTATGTTTAAAGGCATGAAACTTTGTGCACAAGAATTGCAATTCATGTGCTGCTTCATAATGAGTTTGATGCGTTACACTAACTCTGATATTAACCCTTAAAAGCTCAGTTGACTCTTTATTAATTATTTTCTTTTTCCGTGAAAGCAATTCCCCCTTTTCTTTTCTTGTTTGCCTTTTTTTTCTTTTTCATCCCCTCTCCATGGAGAACAGTAGTGGAGAGGAAATCAAAGAGGCCATGGTGACTTTTACATTAATTGGGTTAGGAGATATTTTTTGGTACATTAAGAGATCCACTAAATTATGATTTATACAATTTAGATAATTCTTTCATTCTTGTAACTTCCATTCAAGAGATAATAATTTAATAAAGCTAAAATCATCACTAAAAATGTGATAATT
This sequence comes from Carallia pectinifolia, assembly GCA_037832335.1. Lineage (NCBI taxonomy): Eukaryota > Viridiplantae > Streptophyta > Magnoliopsida > Malpighiales > Rhizophoraceae > Carallia > Carallia pectinifolia. The sequence goes on from CM075443.1 coordinate 16,985,318, forward strand.
AACTATATTAAAATTGTTTATAAAACTTAGAATCTATAGTTATGGTGTGTTTGGATTATAAAATTTTATGGTGTGTTTGGATTATAAAATTTTAAGAAAGCGGTGAAAAAAAAAGTTATGAAAAAAATATAAAAAAATATTATTTAAATAAATAAAAAATATGTGAGAGTATATAATAAAAACGAAAAATAAATAGTAATCATATGAATAAAAAATGGAACGTAATTGGTCGCATAAGCTGTGTTTCCTTGAAAGCGCATACGATGTGCACATCAAGCTAGGCCCTACTTCTTGTTCTGGAACGATGGCGTCTTTTGCAAAACAAATGGACTGATGGACCTATTTGACACCTTCTTTGACACGTTAATGATTTTGACATTTGAAATTCTATTACATAACTAAGGTCACAATTTTTTTCATTAAAAAAAAATCATCAAACAATAATTAAATTTATGGTCGAACCTAATTTTTATACCGTTAACTATAGTCACACTTAAGAATGCATTGCATAATTATTTAAAAATTGAACATTCACCTCATAAAATCTGAATAAAGTTTAGACTTAAGTTAACAATTTTTTTAAGGATTTTGGATCAAGTAGGGTAACATTTTTTTTTTTTTGGTCAAGTAGGGTAACACTTTAAGGGGGAAAAAGAAGTGAAAGTTTTTTAAGTTTGGCCCAAAGAAGAAGCTGAACTCTGATGGGCTGAAGGTCAACAAGTGCAATCATAGAACTTGTCCGTGTCTATTTATCCATTTTGTGAGCGGGCCGGATTCAAAGCCGACAGTCCCACACCAATCAATTCGATACTCTATAATTTTGTCCTTTATCATTGAAGGTTTAATAACGTTTAATTAAAAATTTTAGTTTCGATTCCTGAAAATATAATAGTATTAATTATCTACCGTCTTTCAAATTTTTACTCAAATCGATTCAGATTAGTCAACCTGATAAGTTAAATACTGAGAGATCTTAAAAAAAAAAAAAATTTCCCCACGATAATAATAATTAAATAAATAACTAAAATTTCCATGCATGATAAAGAGACCCTTTACAGCAGAGGAGGTGATCGAGCATTCCTAAGCTTCTAGATTCGTCGACAACCTGATCCTTTACAAATAAATAAGTTTTAATATTAAACAAAAAAAAAGAAACATCTGTTAATAAAGGTTTTAATAACAAATATTAATAAATTTTTTCTATATTTTGATAGTTGCAGGATTAAAGAAATAGAAATAGTATTATATCATTCGTTACAAAGAATTAGGCTGTTGTTACTGTATAGTGAATGAGTTGAGCTTTATTTCAATTTATGAAGTAATTAAATGATATAATATGTTATTAAAAAAGTATTTATATAATTTGTTTATAGAAATAAATAAAGCTTAATTTCCAACCAACAATTTCATTTGGAGTTTATTTTTCGACGGACCAAAAAATATTTTTTTTAAAATAAAAGAGCCGTGATTCCATATAAAGAAAAATAAAAAATAAAAAAAAAACAAAAGAAAATCTGCTCTTTCCCCGGTGCTCCTTCGCGTTCACACCAAACCGCTGCGTCACCGTAGCGATCCTCCTCTCCCTGCTGCTGTTGCTCTCTCTCTCTCTACTGGGAAGAGAGAGAAACAACTATCAGAAGAGAGAAGAGAATGGTCGAATAAAAATTCAACACCGGTTCGATAAACGCCACCGCCGATGCCGCCGCCGCCGCCAAGTCACCACCACCACGAGAACTTCCTCTAATCTCACTCACCGGCTTTCTCTCCGCGGACAACTGTTTTGCTGATACGTATTTTGGTCCGCATCTCCTGAGATGGTGAAGAAGAAAGTACCTGATTGGCTCAACAGCTCGCTCTGGTCCACCGCCGCTACCACCACCAACGACGCCTCCGCCGATGACCGCTCCCAACGCCACTCCTCCATGCTGTCCTCCGCCACCGAGCCACCGGTGCCTGTTCCACCTCCGGTAGTTATCAGAGAGGAGTCTAAGCCGCATCCGCCGAAGCCCGAAGTCAAAGATCATAGAGATTCGCGAACCAGCATTACCATCAACAATAAAAATAATGATGGTAGAAAAGATGAAGACGACGGTGATAATGGAAGCCCTTCCGTCACCGGTCCCTCCCCGGAGGATATTTCGAGGCAGGCTCAGCTGTTGACTCTGGTTCGTTATTCATTAATTTAAACAGTTACGTGCTTGGCTTTGTAGATTTTTGTTATTTTATTTTGTTTGGCGCACGTAATTATTATTATTGTGGATTTGCATAATGTGAATGAAGTTGTCGAAGAAAGTGATCAATATGGGAGAATTAAGGAGAATTGCGTCTCAAGGGATTCCTGATGGTGCCGGCATCCGTTCCACCGTCTGGAAGGTGCTCGTCGCTCTCTCTTTTTAATCTCTTGATGTTTTATGATTGATTTTTTCTTTTTCTTTTTTTTTATTTTGTGATTTTAGTCTCGGCTCAAATTTCGTTCTTAGTTTTTCTGATTCAGTTGTAATTTTGTGCTATTTTTCGAAAAGGAATAAAGTAAAGGGCAATTCATGTTTTGAAGATAGTTTATTTTGCTCTAGTTTCGTCGTTGAGTTGAGTCTTATCCGTTGCATACTTATAGCAGTTTCTTTTATTTGAATCTTCTTGGCCATAAATTTTTGAATGAGAGCACTTTTTGACAGATGCAGACTTGATTACTTCTAGATTTGGCATAATGTCAATGTTCAATTCGGTTTACTGGTTTTTGGCAGCTCTTGCTTGGGTATTTACCACCTGATCGTTCACTTTGGTCAGCTGAATTGGCTAAGAAGAGGTCTCAGTACAAGCATTTCAAGGAGGAGCTTCTGATGAATCCTGTAAGTCATAAATGTGAATTCGCTGTCTTGATTGAAATTCAGATTTTTGAAATGACATGAGCAGTTAATGATCATAAAGGCAGATTACATCTGGCTTGTTATCCTCACTGTTGTTGAAATTTAGTTCTTATTTTACTTTAGTGATAGGATTTTTGGACAATGGGTTGTTGGGAGCATTCAAATTTGTGACAGTGCTGTTGAATTACCCGGCAAAAGAGTAACAAATTTGTGTCTTTTTTTTTGCTGGGTCTTATCATGTCTAGCTTTTGCTTGCTTGACTTGTTCTACTCTTTGAGGAATTGTGATGCAAGCTAATTAACTGGGGGAATCCCCTTCAGTAGATAATGACTATATGTGCTGCATTAACTACAGTAATTAAAACCTGTTAAAATTTTTGGATCTCTGAATTTTTTTTTTTGTGGATGCTTAGTCAGAAATCACGAGGAGGATGGAAAAATCCTCAGTTTACAACCATGACGAACCAAAGTCTGAAAGCTCTGGGTTGCTCTCAAGATCAGAAATAACTCATGGGGAGCACCCTTTGAGCCTTGGGAAGAGCAGTGTCTGGAATCAGTTCTTTCAGGTATTGGACCAAAACTTTAACAGATGCACCAGCAAATATCTAAAGTTGCAAATGTCTTCTAGGTTAAATGAATATAAATTAGGTTGCTGGTATCAGATTGCTTCAATAACTGACAGGGTGCTGTTACTTTCACTGTGCAGTGTCTAGCTGGGATTTTTATGTTTCGTTTTGTTGGTTGGATGGGATTGACATGAAACCACCACCCTTTGCCACTTCTTGATCTTCTGTTTCCTCTTGAATTAATCACTGAAAATTTGCATCCGGCTGAAATATAACTAGATTTATTGCTCCAAACATGACTTGTTGGATGGCCTTGGCCATTGAAGAAATTGTAATCATGAAGCCTCCTTCTCAGGAGGCTTGGTTTCAATATGCAGACAACTATAGTGGTTAATTGCCTCCAGAAACATTGAACTTTGATTTATGTGATGGCTTGGTTTCGATGTTGATTGGAATCTTAAGACAACAAATATTTTTGATTGATAAATAGTAAAAGCAATTAAGGTACAGAAATCCATTCATGTTTGGAATGTTGTTGCATGTTACTAGCGTCTTCCCTATGGAAGTGTTAAAATTGAATAGAATGTTTTTGATGTAATAGTTGTCCTTGCAAGTCTTCAACAGTAATTTGTCTTGGTAAGATTATTATGCATGTACATGATGTCAAATGTGGATTAGGATAGTTTCCTCAGGCCTCTGGGTTGTGTTTACAGCATTGGTTTCTTTGAAATCTGTAGCTCTGACCTTGGTATTTAATAGGATTCAGAAATTATAGAACAGATTGATCGAGATGTGAAGCGCACTCATCCAGACATGCACTTCTTCTGCGGCGACTCCTCGTTTGCAAAATCTAATCAGGTGTGCTATTTTATTTCAGTTTGGCTTTGATATTTAGTAAAAACTTCAGTTGTGACTGATAAATGTCTCCCAATGTGCAGGAGGCCTTGAAAAGCATACTAATTGTGTTTGCAAAGTTAAATCCGGGTATAAGATATGTTCAAGGGATGAATGAAATTTTGGCCCCACTATTTTATGTCTTCAGAAATGACCCTGACGAGGAAATGGCTGTGAGTATTTATTAGTTTTCTTTTAGTTTTTCATCTACACACTATTACACAAAATTCATTGTAGAACATGAGACATCATTTTAGAAAGACTTGCGATACAAACCATGTCTTGACATGGCATGCAGTAAAAAATTCTCAGCAGACCACTTCAGATTTCAAGGAATGATACTTTCGGTACTTCATTCAGTTCATAGATTTTTGTTTTTGCTTCAATCTTGGCTTCTTGCTTATCAAAGGTTTTGATGTTTAAGTAACATTCCCTTAAGTTGATTTCAGAAAATTAAATTTGTGTAAACTCTTGGATTATTTGCTTTTTGTGAGCAACTAAACTCTAGCTACCCTTAACGGATTAACTCAAATTAGGTGGCTTAACCAGACATCTGCTGCTTGTTATACGTGAGTTGGGTGATCCAAGTATTTTCATTACTTCAACCCACATCAATTGACGCTCCTTGTCCTACTTTGTGATCTTGTTCTGTTAATGAGTTTCCATATTTAAGTAATGCAGGCCTGTGCTGAAGCAGATACATTTTTTTGTTTTGTTGAGCTATTGAGTGGATTCCGGGATCATTTCTGCCAGCAGCTTGACAATAGTGTTGTGGGAATCCGTTCAACGATCACTAAGTTGTCGCAACTTCTGAAGGAGCATGATGAAGAACTTTGGCGCCATCTCGAAGTCACAACAAAGGCAGGACATAATTTTTTGTACAGTATGAATTCAGCTTCTTTATGGTGTGATGCATCTTCTTGTTGTCGTCTTTCTTGGAAAAATTTGTGCACTTGGGATGGAGGAAGGAAATCCATGAACCAACCCATCATCTCCACCCCAATGCACCGTCCTTAGAATGCCCGTAGTTTAATGCTTGACTTGTTTATTAGTCTTGTCTTATTAAATATAGCAGATATAATTATAAGGCACACGACAGGTAATACAGATTTTATTCAAATGGAAGATGTATACCTAGAATCGCTGAAGAAATTTAATGCAGCTGTTTGAGAAATATTTATTACCCGGGTAAAGACATTTTTAGTCAAGTGTCACATGGGGTATTCAGTAGAAAGCCAACAGGTAATTAATGGTTTGGGGGTATGGAAGATTTTGCAATTTGTAGGTGGGGATTGATTGTCTAATAGGGTTTGTGGAGTTTTGCTGAAATCTCTTCTTGAATTGGTTTCTTTTGCTAATTGTTTGCTTTGTTGTAATCCGTCATTTATGTCAGCTTATTGTGTAAGGGTTTCGTACCTCATGTGTTGGCCCCCCTTAGTACGGTCCATGCTTCCCCTTAGTACAATCTATGCTTTTTTTACTTTAAAAAATTACAGAAAGAGCAGGGACAGTTATCAAATGTTACTGTGGCTGTATTCTTCTAGTTTGACAATTCTTTTCACATGTGCTGCTACTTTGTGATCATAAAATAACAGGTCAACCCCCAGTTCTATGCATTTAGGTGGATTACTCTCCTCTTGACCCAGGAGTTCAATTTCGCAGATTGTCTTCATATTTGGGACACACTCCTAAGCGACCCTGGAGGTCCTCAGGTAAAGTTTCCTCTAATTCTGTCTCGAAATGATTTATTGCAGTCAAAACAAGGACCCCCCATACAGCATTGGATTATTAGGCGCCATTATTAGTTCATTATTATGTGACAAATAAAAGACTTCTGTTTGGAGGATACACCATGTTCGATGGCTGGTATTCAAGTTTGTGAAATGGCCTGCACAAATGGTTTAGGTTAAGCTAAAAGGTGCATGATAGAATAATTTGACAGTTGAAGTAAATTTAATCTAAAATACTTAGCGTGTGAGACATGTATTTAGTAACTTAAAAACCCCCAAAACCCAAAAAAAAAAAACCAAAGGAATTGAATGCTCTCTCGCTCACTCTCCCTCTGACCCTGCTGCATGATGAGGGGAACCTTAGTTCCATAAACATATACTTAGTTTCAAATCGTGTTGACGATTATCTAGTCACGGGGTAGTGTAGTGTCATCTCATAACCTGTAATTAATGTTTCAAATACCGAAAATGAAAGGAAAACAAAAGGTTAAAAGCTGAGAAAATGACAAGCTTCATATGTATAGGAAACTTTGCTTCGAATATGCTGCGCAATGCTAATTCTCATCCGGAGACGTATATTGGCGGGGGATTTCACTTATATTCTCAAGCTACTTCAGAACTATCCTCCGACAAATGTCAGCCATTTGCTTTACGTTGCAAACAAGTTGCGAATTCAACCATCAAGCTAGTTCTCGTCTTAGCACTTTTACCCTCTTATGTTTCCCTCGTGTATGTTTTGTGTTTTTGTTTTTTTTTTTTCTCATTTGTTCGTTTGTAAATCAATGTCATAGCGGTAAATTAATGGGTGTTGGTCAGAAGCAACGGTATAAATGCCGGGATAACCTCCTGTCTTATGTCATTGATTGTCATCCTAATAGGATAGGTCTCTATTTAGAGTTTTCTATTTGGCTGCATGTTGGTTTCGTTTATTTTTTATGCATAAAATTTAAATAATTGGTTAAGATTTATCAAGAGAAGAACATTTCTATGCGCTGCACGTTCATATGCTATATTGTTGCAGTATATAGTGATAAATGATCCGATATTTTCAAAACGTTTAAGATAAAGTTAGTATACAACTAGTTCTGAATTTTCTGTATTTTCATAAATTTAATACTAGCTTTAAAAGGTGACTTGCTTTCTTACATATTTTGTTCACAAAATTACTACGTCATTATAAATCTCCCGAAACCTGAACTGATGCAGTTAGATTTTATGACACATCGCGGTGATGTGGAAAATAAGATTGGCGTGCTGACTATGATTAAATTATGAACCTGGATGGGTTACTGAAAGTAATCCTAAACCCAATTAAATATCTTGCTAATTCTTAATTAACACTAATTCCTCCAAATTGACTGAAGAGCCCTAATTGCAATTGTATTTCATTACTCTAAATCCTAATCGTTGATATGTAAGTGGATGAATAAGCGGTGCTCATCATCTCCAAGAAATCACACTAATGTCCTGTCCAAATAATTAATGTTATCTGCCATAGAAAAGCACAATCATAACACATCAACAGTTAACATCAGGAAGGCCACAGACATCATGGATGACTAAAATTTCCAGAGCAGAGTAGGTTTCGACTTTAAGAACCAAGATAGTATCTTTATGGCAGATGGCGTGAGAATGGCAAAAAATGTGAGAGCCTCCCAAAAGAGCAACAAAAATCCCAAACCATTAGAAGATCATACCCTTGTGGGGAAGAGTGGGCGGCAGTGAAGACCGAATCATCTGCGCCTGGCTGCACCAATATATAATCCTCAATTGGATACGTTTTGGGTTCCTCCTTTGGCAACATACTAATGGCAAATTGATTCATCGGGAGACAAAATTTCAAACTCGGAAGAAAAAATGTTTACGCAGCTTCATCGTGTACACCTATTGACCATATCAATAGGGTTTTGCACAGCGTGCATCATGGTAGCCAGGTTGCGCGGTTTATTGGTTGGGTGTGACATTTTAAAATGCTTCGATGAATCTACAACTTATCTCTTATTGAAAAAAGTTATGTAAACACGTAATAATAAATATAAAATTAATATATAAGATCCAAATTATTATATCGTAAAATATATATTAAATTTTTCAAAAATATATTAGATTCATTGTGTATCTTTTGCGTCCCGCAAATTGCATATTTACATAATCGTGTCCTTCGTCATTTCTTCGTCATTTCGCACAGCCTCTGTTATTGTTTTGGCACTGGCTTCAGATTTCTAAGGCAGAGGCAATAATTCAACAGTTCCGAAAGAGCCACCAACTCGGATGATTCTTTCAGTATCAAATATTTATTAACTTGTTTTCGCCTAATTAGGCAGAAATAAAGCTGCTGGTCACGCTTAGATTTTCTTTCTGACCAAAACACAAAATACTAATTGTACACAGCTTAAAATTAACCAAATTCCGAGAATGATGTCAACATTCAGCTATGATTAACAACCATTAAATAGACCAAAGTCACAAAAATTGTTGTTGCTATTGTATGTCGATCTGCAAAAACCTTGCACCTAGCTATCAGGGAAGGGGAAAATGCGATAACATTTGTATGGAGAATCTTTCACTCGGTCTTTGGCTTTTGGACCTTCACATACGGGAGAAAACCCATGTAATTGACGACTTTTGGATTCCATCCCAACTGCTGCGCACGGCAAAACATCAAGAATGTGTTTGCAAAATATGAACTGAACCCCATGAAAATGTGCCATAAAGCGTGACCCTGAGGGTTGAAGTACCACTGCCCAACTTCCTCACAGAGTAGGCGATCAAACAGCCAACAAATACTCGCCATGATTATGGAAACCAAGTATAATCTTGCAAGCCTCTTTGCAGATCTATCTTTAGTGTGGATGTAATACTTGTACATCCGTGGGATGCACAGAAGACAAAGTATCAGATAATGCACCTTGAAACCAATTCCAAAACGAACCACTGCATGTATAACTGCAAATCCAGCTCCATAGAGAAACAAGAAGGTTGGCATGGTACTTCGATAGTGCCAATCAGGGGAATAAAGGATGTAGAAATACAAAAGCAATTCCCAGACCATTGGTGTTTCATCACCTTGCTGCTGCCTGAAAACGAAACAAAACATTGATCGAGGCCAAATTATTCAAGGGAGGAAGGTTCATAAACAATAAAAATATAAGTCCCAACTTCCGCTTCTAACAAGCAGATAAAAGTACAAGGAGGCCATGGACTAATTCTCAAGTTCCAAAAATTTTTGTTTGAACAAATGAGGAGAAAATAGGCATGCCTAGTTTTCACTTCACAGGACAAGGGTGTATTAAAATTATGACAAATGAAATGAAAAAACCAAGGCAGTAGAAAATGTTTGTGCCAGCAACATAATCTCTAAAATTTATCAAAATTGGCAATGGCACCTCAAAGCATCTTCATTGGATCCCACATGAATTCAATACATTGGATCCCACCAAATTCATTATGTCTACTAATTTTGTTCAACAGCTACATTCGAGCACCAAGGACAAAATACGCGCCATATTCCAACAGCATCACAGAGGAATATTAACCCCACAATATCATTTTGTGGCAGATATACTTTATTCTGTCAAAGCATTGGATAAATACCATTCATGCCCTTTACACGTGCCAGGAACCAACTTAAATGGTCCTGTAACCTAACCTTGTTAAGTACTTCAAAGTTGTAATTTTCTGTGCTACTTGTTGTAATAATAAAATTGCCTTTGTAAGGTCTGCAGAGGGAGGATCGCAAGGCTGATTTCAGATGATGGTGTGTTACCAAGTTATCCAAAAGTCTAGAAGATTTACGTTTTTGCACAAAGGATAATACGGTCCTATCTCACCTAACACATTTATCATATTAGGATATTAATCTAGATAACGAAAGCACCTCAGAAATCAAAAAAAAAAAAAATGTTACCAAATAAAAAAATAATTCACACAGCCAATCACGATCGCAATGATGTTGCATTTAGTACATGATGATTAACAAATTTACGTAACATGTTAAGCAACTCATTCAAGTTGGAGCAAAATCCAGCAAAGACATTAAAACATTTGTGCAAACATCTAAAGCCAACTATTAGTTAGAAGTAATTAATTCATTTCCTGATTTCATTTGAAAAAGCATGTCCATAAATTGGAAGGTATCAATGCTTCGTCAATCATCCACAGGTAACTACAAAAATTTCCTAATGATCATCCACTCAAACATCATTTCTGTGGTTCTTTTGCATGGATCAATCAAATAAATGCTACGTCTTGGATGGGAGACATCAAATGTTCTAAATAAACAAAAGCATTAAAAAGCACTTTGAAAAGAAAATGACAAACCAGGTTTTCCGTAAAAGAAAAAGAGGATTACTTACATTTGTTGCAATGTAGCATGATATAGCATACTTCCAATGGCAAGCACAATATTAGATATGTGAAGTACAGTAAACCTCTTCTCAAACCGTTGTCCCAAGGAACTTATAAGACCAATGAGTGCAAAAATAATGGCTGGGACATTTGATATGGTATTGAAGAATTCTGCAACGTAAGAAGAATAAGCATAATTTTTTTCACACCAGTCAGTGGATGTTACAGGACCCCAAAAGCTTGATATTCCTTCTGCCATACTTCACTTATATGCCAAAGCGTTCGTGATGATACAATTGATGCCACTTCTGTTAGGGGACTGCCGAGGCCATAACCTGCAGTACAAGCAGAGACAATGGAGTTCCAATAACCCACAAGATCACAACCCAAACCAATAAAAAGCATAAATTCAACCTCATCCTCCAAGAAAAATGTGCAAAACAACAGAAACTTAAAAACAAGTACCAAACGACGTTCAAATGCAAAGAAGAACAGCCCTACAATTAAATTGATTTGACGACCAAGTAGTCATTTCCATTCTGGTAAAAAACCAACGCATGTAAAAGTAGGAATCCAGGAAATTGAACCACTAGTCACAGGCCAACAGAATATGAAGCCCAAATGTAGATTTCAGATTGACATCTAACCCAATATAACCTGACTCCAGAAGCTGCCTGTTCTTCTTTCAACCGTTTGTAGTGGAAAAGGAAATAGTATACTATTTACTTGCCTTTAAGCACATTCAGGTATACGAAAGCTATGGCAAGCAAGATGAGATCTTTGCCTGCCTCTTTACACATTCTTGTCAGTAAAGACTTTAAAAGGGAAACATATCAATGTATGCGTAGTGGAAAGGGGAATAATATACTACATAAAGCCTTTAAGTGTGTTAAGGTAAATGAAAGCTATAGCAAGCAAGTTGAGATGTTAGCCTGCCTCTTTACACATTATTGTCGGTAACGTGCTTAAAAGGAAAACAAATCAGCGCATGCTTGGGTGAGAGAGAGAGCTGGGCACAGTAAAACTCAAAATCATACAAAAGAATCTATAGAAAACAACATCTGAACACAACCGACTTAATATTTACTAAATAAACTCATCCAAAATATGCAGGACATCATAAGTCAAAAAAAAAATCCCACATCTGAATAGATGCCAGCTGGCTTAGCTGAGGTTCCCAAAAAGTGGAGTTCCTGGGTTTGAATCCCACTCACAGACATGATGGGATCAGGAAGACGAATCCTATTCCGCGTTTTGCAACTCAAGCAGCTCCTTTGGGGGTCCCCACTGGAGAAACAAACATCAAATATCAAAAGAAAAGGCCGAGGGGCCGAGGGGCTGAGGTCCATAATCATCCTAGTATTCCTCTATATCCAATCCAACACGCAAAAACACCATAGATAAAAGCAGACCATTAAGGAAAACATCTGTGGGGGCAAAGCCACTATTCAGCAACAAAAAAACCAATTAACAAATAGTATTTAATCAAGTACTCACAAGAATACAATGCGACAAAGGTAAGAACGCGGAAAGAAGCCTCACCACTACAATATCACACATAACACAAGAAATCACAAAGCAAACCCTAATTTCCCCTCTCCATCTCACCAGTCAAAAATAAGCATTCACGCTTAAAACACGCTTCAAAAGCACACAAAATCGGCTCTTTCATTCGGCTCCAGTTCTCGATAAAACAAACAGAAACACGCATACACGCACATGTATACATACATACATACATAGAGTGTACACGAGCAAACTCATTCAGTTTTAGCCAAAAGAGAAACAAAAAAAATCAAAATAAGAAAGAGATTAACTAACTAACTAACTAACCATCCTTTTCAAAAACAGATAGATCTATGTGAATGATGATGATGATGATGATGATGATGCATTCTCTCGCTCTCCTTTTTATCGCTATCCTCTATGCAACCCTATCTCTCTTTGTTTTCTAAATATTTATTTGTATGCCTAATAAAATTATAATTAAAAAACATTGAAAATGAACGGGAACTGCGGTGTCGAAGGTACCAACCGCCGCGCGCCGGGCTCTTCTCGGTGGTGTTGGCGGTGGTGGTGATGGTCGCCGCGGTGGTGCTGAATGCAATTCGTTTGCTTTTAGGGCTGCCTGAGTCTGAGGCCGGAGGAGTTCGAGAGTCGAGATACGGACACAGCGATTTTGTTTCCCTTTTTTGTTAGTAAAAATAATAATTAAAATGATGCCAGCAAAACGCGTTCCTTTTTCTGTGACGTGCGCCTGCGCGTTGTCTCCGTTTTTTATAATTTGTTTATTTATTTATTTTTGAGTGGTAAAAAAATCTTTCTTTAAAAAAAAAAAAAAAGGAAAAGAAAAGGGCAAAGTTTAGAAAAGAACCCAAAGCTAAGGAATTTGACAGGCTTACCAGTTTTTCAATGGGCCATGTTGAAAGGCCACCTTTGTTTGGCAATTTTTTAAAAAGTAAATAAATAATATTTTTAAATATATTTTTTATTTATTTTTTATTAATCAAAATAATTATTTTTTTCTCACAAATTATTATTTATTTTCTTTCTTATAATTTTTAATCATTATTTTTTATCAATCATAATATTATCACCACTGTACTATTTTCTATTTATTTTTTTTTTCATTCGCTTTCTATCAATCCAAACACACCTTTAAGAATCTAAAAAGAAAATTATTCTTCTTAAGAAAAAATGTTGTTTTTTTTTTCTTTGTTTTATTATTATTAATTTTTAATTGAGTTGGAGAAGAATAATTAGCTATAAGTAAGATTTGGGTTCAAAACTTAAATTTTATGTCAAATTTGACATTTAGTAATAACTACGAAATTCTGACTGGTAATTGTAAACTACAATAAATAATTCGTTAAAAAATTATGATAAAGTTACTAATTTTGAAATCATGTAAAACTCATACATCAGTTTACTTATTTACTTGGTTCACAATAAGAAGCCTCAGATTCTACCTGTGAATCTAATCCATGGTAGATCTCTACTTAAGCGAAATAAAAGTCGTCATTTTTTCACCTTTATTCTATTTGAAATGAGTCTGTTATGGACTAGTTCTAATAAATATTTTGCTATTAAATTTCGATTATTTATGTAGCTTTGTTGTAAAAGCAATTGGTATCCTAAACTCTGTCCTTTATTCTCTTCCTTCTCTTTCCTCGAAGAACGTTAGCATCAGGCGTTCGGCAATTATTGTTTCTTATCTTTTTTTTTTTTTGCTAATTTTTTAAAACAAGTAAATGGGTACTGGGGAAAAGGGGACAGGTAAGTAGCCATCTATAAAGGAGCTGCTCAATATGAATTGGTTTTATGAAACTAGCTGGGAGAATAAACATCTTTAATAAAGTTACATAAATAGAAATGATTATCTTATAATTTACGTTATTAAATGGATCTAAAATAGAGTCAAATATAAAATTATATTTTCTTATCACAAATAAAGTTATAATGCAATGTTATAAGTCGTTTGTTCTGATAAGAAAGCAGTTAGATTATTAATTCTAACAATTAAAGTTTAAAGTCTCGTGCCAACGGATTGCATGTTGTTTCTATGTTTGCAACATGGTGAGTTTCATTATTTTACCCTTCAGGCACTTTGTGAACTACTGCAGTTAGAACAACTGTGCTATAAAAATATTTAAATTTTGTTACACTGCAAATTTTGGACGAATGAAAACCTTGTATTAACTAACCAGATTCGCATGGTTAGTCATTAGCCTTTGCACTAGAAGGGTGGTGGGGTTCAAGGAGATTGAATCCCTGCCACCCCCAAGTTCCTTCATTTAATAGAGGCTTCTCCTTTAAGGGGGTTGGGTGTGCTTTACATTTCATGCGGTATTTATAAATCTGCTTTTTCCATTTTTTTTTACAACTAATTCTAATTGCCAATTATTTTTACGTTAAAAAAAGAAGGAAAACCTTGAATAGTACGAAATTATAGTGGGCCAAGATAGCCCAAACTTAATGATAACGGTTACTACCCAAAACATCTTAAACGGAGAAGCAACCAGGCCGTAGGCCCAGCGGGTCATCGGCTGTCCATCTGGCCCGTGCATAAATGGCTTGTAACACTATACAATTCTCCTCCGCCGCCGACGCTAAAACCCTACGGAACGGATTATAGAAACGGCGATTAACGAACGGGAAAAATGGGGAAGGGAGACAAGCAGAAACCGCGGCAATCGACGGAGGAGCTTCTCAATACCCTAGGTGACTTCACCAGCAAAGAGAACTGGGACAAGTTCTTCACCATCCGCGGCAGTGGCGACTCCTTCGAGTGGTACGCCGAATGGACTGAGCTCCGGGACCCACTACTCCCCCTCCTCGGTGGATCTCCGGTAACTGGAGATGATTCCTCTTCTTCCTCTTCTTCTTCGTCTTCTTCTTCTTCTGCGCTTCCACCGCCGCCGCGGATTCTCGTTCCAGGTTGCGGCAATTCGCGGTTGTCGGAGCAGTTGTACGACTCGGGGTTTAAGGATATTACCAATGTTGATTTCTCAAAGGTTGTGATTTCGGATATGTTGAGGCGGAACGTTCGGGAGCGGCCTGGCATGCTGTGGCGGGTCATGGATATGACTTGTCTGCAGGTGTGTTCAATCTTCGGGTCTTTTATCTTTCCCTTTGTTTTTTGGCGTCTCTTTCTCCGGTTCTTTCTTTGTGGGTGGATGAATTGGTGAAGTTATCTCTAATTTCGGTTGTATTTAACTGTTTCTTCTTCAATTTTTGTAATAACTTGTCTTTGAGTTCTTTTTTCTCACATTAACAATTAGTGTTGCCAGTTTGCAGATGAGTCCTTTGATGTTGTTCTTGATAAGGGCGGACTGGATGCTTTGATGGAGCCGGAACACGGGACCAAGTTGGGAAACCTATATTTGTCAGAGGTTTTTGGAATTTGATTTGAGCTTTATGTTCTAACATGTATCCATTTTATTTTGGCTCAATAAATCCAGTTTGATTTCCTTTTGAAGCTAATTCATTGGCCTATAATGGTGACAGGTGAAAAGAGTTCTGAAACTTGGGGGAAAGTACATATGCCTCACACTAGCAGAATCTCATGTTCTAGGTACTTTGGTTAGGTTTTAAAAGTACTTGAGCCAAGTAACAAAAGGTTTTATTCATTACTATTTCATCTTACGTGTTAATTGTGCTCCTGCTCGATAACATTCCCTTATATTTACTGCTTACATTGGACGTTAGATATTTGTGTCAATACTGAGGGGCTTGTGTAATACGTAGGGAAATTTTCCTGGACTACATTTAATTTGGTTTCTCCATCATTTTGTTCCTGGGTTCTGATGAAATCTTATCTGTCCTTTACTAGGTTTGCTTTTTCCCAAGCTCCGGTTTGGGTGGAACATTAGTGTTCATGCTATAGCTCATAAATCGTCAGAGAAACCCAAACTCCGTACCTTTATGGTGGTTGCTGAAAAAGAGACTGCTAATGCTTTGCACCTGATAAATTCTCTGATCAATCATTCATCTCTCGAGTGTAATGGCAATCAGGTGTGCCTTTTCTTCTCAGAAACATGAAATTTTTTAAACTACAGTACAGTCAGTGGGAAATATAATAAATGGCATCAGGTATCTAAAACAGGAAGATTTTTTTGGTTGACCTTTCATCAAAGTATAGGGCATGATTGTTTCTCCCTTGCATCCATATTTAGTATAAAATTTGAAAATTTTGGTATAGAAATCCCATCAATGCTTGATAGGAATTGCTGGTTGCATTTTCAGGCTTCTGGTCTCCATGAAGCCATAGAATATGAGAATGGGGTGCGCACAGAATATTCCAGTGGTTCAGATGTATTGTACACTATAGAAGATCTACAACTAGGAGCTGAAGGAGAGTTGGCAAGTCTTAGTCCAGGTCGTCGGGCACAGCTTATTTTGGGCGGAAAAGGAAGTTCCCGTTTCAGTTACAGAGCCGTCCTTCTTGATTCCAGAGAATCCTCTGGCCCATTTTCTTTTCACTGTGGTGTTTTTATTGTCCCTAAGGTATGCCTAGTGTTTTTGTGTTCCAGATGCAATTCATTGAAAGCATTCATTTTGGTTTCTCAGTATGAATTTTTAGTTTGTCCCATCTGCTCAAAAGGTGGGGAAAAAAAAGGAATATTTCTCTTAAGCAAAGTGGGAAGAACCAAAAAAATTACCAACATAGTATTGTGGTTGCTGTGGCTTATTAAAGCTTGTGATGGCAACTACACTCAATACCCATCTTTTGCTTTTTTCCTTGGTTATGCTGTCATTTCCACCTTGCTGTTGTGCACTAAATATATGCCGTATGTTATTCATCCCGTGACATGTTTATAGATTTAAAAATATCTTACCATGGCTTCTGGCGAATCATTGACTATTTTGGATGCTGTTCACTGTGGTCTAAAAGCATCTTTTCCGAAACTTCACATCAACATTTTGCTTAACCTGTCTGGTTTTCCGTAGGCTGTAGCATATTTTGAGGCAGTTTGATTTGTCTTTGAAATTGGTTATCAAGTAATTAATTCTAGTGACTGAAAGAAAGTAAATGGACCTTCGTGAACCAATACATGTATTTGATGTCAACTCTCTGCATGCATGTTTGCATGTGCAGTCAAGTACATATTATAGGAGCTTTGGCTTCGATAAATATTCTTTTTCACCTTCTAGTCGGGGTGTTCAGTTTGAGATATTGCTGTTCTATTTGAAATGCTTAACTGAATGTTAGATTCCAGAATCGAGCTCATGAATGGCTCTTCTCTTCAGAAGAAGGACAATGGCTCGTTGTTGCAAGCTCAAAAGCCGCTCGTCTAATAATGGTAGCTTGATTACTGGACTTATCTTAAATTTCTCCATTTGTCTCTGTTTTGATGATGGCATCTAATTCAAATTTTGTGGGCTGAGTGAAGGTTATACTTGATAGCACACATACTAATGTCAGCATGGATGATATCCAGGTAATTCTTTCGCTGGTTTAGTCATTGGTGTTTCACCAACATACCAGCAAATACTTGAGAATGGTTCAAATTTCCGATACTGATATCCAGCATTTTCTTCCCCCTTTCAGAAGGATTTATCTCCTCTTGTTAAGCAGTTGGTCTCTGCCAAACATGATGATGGAACACAAATTCCGTACGTCACTGTTTAGCAATTTGCTGTTTAACAATGTTGCCATATGGCATTCTGACCATGTTGAGTTGTTGACTGAAAATTGCTTTGTAATGTTTTGTGAAATGTAAGAAGCACTTATTTAAAGCATGTTCTGTCTTTTCCCATTTGTTTGACCTTTTTTTTTCCCCAATGCGATCTCACATTTTGCAGTTTCATGATGGCAAGTGATGGGATCAAACAACGAAGTACTTTGCACCAGGTTTAAATGCTTCAACGCTCTTTCTTTTGTTTATGCTCATGATCATTGCCCTCTGTCTCTCTCTCTCTCTCTCTCATGAATATATTGTGTAACAGAGTTCTTTTTCCATCCACTGAATGCTATGATAGGAGGGCATTTGGGGCTTTTATCTGAAAAAACAATGTGAAATATAGTGCCAAATTTGCAAAATATTAGTTGGTTTTCAGCTACCCATTGTGAGAGGTTGCCTCTCTCTGATTATGTTCTGTGCCATCTGATGGTAAGGTGTATCAAGTCTGGACTCCTTGATATGTATTGTCAAAATTACCCATTTTATTGTTGACAGTATCTTGTATGGATGTAGGTTACATCTTTGTTAACTGGGCCCGTAACTGTTGAAGATGTTGTTTACGAAGATGTTAGTGATGACATCAGTCGCATTTTGCCATCTGGAGACCTCGTATTCCGTCGCCTTGTTTTTCAAAGAAATGAGGGGCTGGTTCAGTCCGAAGCTCTTCTCACAACAGATGGATCTCTCGGTACTAAATTAGTGAGGAAAGCTAGTTCATCTAAATTAAAAAAAAGGGCAGGTCAGAGAAAAAGTAATGGTAATAGTTCGTCTTTTGACCTCTGTCATTATCCTATAATTGATGTGTTCTTGGTTTTGGTTGAGCTTTTGTTCCTTGGAGTTGTAAGGTTTATACTGCGCAGTTTTCTTGAATAAATTTGCTATGTGAATGTGGTTGTGTTCACCATATTTAGTTGAAATCAGTCTTTTCTTTCAAGTAATTGAGCTAAAATAGTCTTGCAAAAGACAACTTTAACATGCTTTTAACATCACTTAAATTTCACTAGATTTGATGCATCTTCTACATGTCTGAAACTCTAGTTTTGACCTTGTACATGTGGCTATTGTTCTTCCATTTAACCATCCTGATATTAGCAAGCCCTGAATCGGTGCTCATTTGATGTCATTTGTTATGGTTTAATATTGTCCCTTTTTTCTTCATTTCTCGTAGAACCAAGCAACCAGCTGAAAATTTGTCATGATTATTTGGCTAGTTCTTATCACATGGGGATTCTATCTGGCTTCGTGTTGATTTCTTCTTTCCTGGAAACTGCAGCATCGGCGGCAAAAATGGTATGATCAGCTTTTCTCTACTCTTTCTTTAAATTCTTGAGTATGTATTTCTTAGGATTTGTGACAGCGGATGATTGCCCTGCTGAAGTTTACCATTTAGCGCGATGATCTCTATGTTTGGATAAATTGTGTCTTGCTTATTTGAATAGTTATTTTATGTTATAAGGAATCCTATCATGCATAAGTCAGGCTCTCTTGGGCCACCTTTGGAGCGTCACACTTGACAAAAGCTTTTGCTAGCTGAAAGAGATGGTTCAACAGCTGATGCTTCTGTCGTTGGCTTAATACAAAAGTGAAAACATTGTATTCTGAAAATTTTTGTGCTTCATAACTGTGATCATAACTGTTGCCGTAGAAAGCTATCAGTGTCTGACAATTGGTTTTCTCAGGTTAATGCAGTTGTCATAGGTCTTGGAGCTGGTTTGCTTCCTATGTTTCTCCACAGATGTGCATCATTTTTATACATCGAGGTAATTATAGGCTTTAAAAACATTCCCCTTTGGAGGATGGCATCCACCAGTTTTGAGATCCTTTTCACTTGATCAGATTGGTTTGAGAGATATACAATTCTACAGGTGGTGGAGTTAGACCCTATGGTTCTTGGTCTTGCAAAAGACTATTTTGGCTTCACTGAAGATAAACATCTGAAGGTAAGTTACTTTGTTGCATTGTTTCTAATATGTTATAAGCTATTTATCTAAGAATCTATTTTCGCATTTAGACAAGTGCAATTTTTTGAAGTTGGTGTGCTGGTAAATTCAAATGTGCTGGCAAAGACAATTTTAAAGGTTCTGTATCTGAATTCAACGTTTGGAAAGTCTTTGTCAATTTAACTTTTCAAGGACCGTAGAATGTGACCTACATATTTTCACATCAAGTCAAGTATGGTTGTTTTATTTTTTTTTTTGGGAATGGAAAACTTTTATTAGTAATGTGAGAACCTAGACATTAAGCCATCTAGGACATATGCACAGAACATCCCAACAAAAGAAAACTAGAAAGGAAAAGGCATGGGTTCGCAGTTTGCCAATCCAGTCTGCTTGAGCCCAAACCCCTTGATTCGCAAGTGCATCAGCAACCTGGTTTGATCATCTAGGAACATGTTGAATACACAGATTACAATAATCTAAGTAGTTTTTTACGGCATTGAAATTGCGCCCCATTTAAAGTCAAATTTTCTTGTTACTTCATAGTCTGCTTCATATTCTTTTTGTTGATTGATGCCCCTTCTTTGTTATGAACAGTTGGTTGGCCATTTGTCTTTTCATTTATTGGGCAGTAATCATCATATTGCACTGTATTAACTTCCAGATGACACCATGTCAGACTCTTAAATGATTTTTAAATTGTGTGGACACATTCTTTGTTGACAGTACAGGTACATATTGCTGATGGAATTGGGTTCGTTAGCAACTTGAAAAATTCTGCAGCCGCTGAAGAAGTGCCAGCCATCCACGTAACAGGGGACAATTCCTGTAGCAAAAGGTGTTCTTTCAATGAAAATTGCATGGTGTCTCAAGCGGAGGACAGAAATGGTCATTGGGTCGACATACTTATTATTGATGTGGACTCTTCTGACACAGGGTGAATGGAGCTAGTTTCCTTGTTGCATCTAAATGTGTGAGTGTCGAGCAGTTGTGTGATAATCGGAGAACTTCATGCTCCCTTTGTTTGCTTTCTGAACAGCTCTGGAATGACCTGCCCAGCCGCAGATTTCGTGGAAGAGTCCTTTCTTTCGACTGTGAAGGATAACCTCTCTGAGCAAGGCCTTTTCATAGTTAATTTGGTCTCGAGGTCCCCGGCTGTTAAAGATATGGTTATTTCTCGGATGGAAAAAGTAAGGGCAACGTTTCTCTTATATTTGTTTACTGATCAACAATATGTCGTTTTATTACTCTTAAGGGTTTTTTCTTTTTTTGGCAAAAACAGTGATGTCTTAGACTAAGATAGTTGTAGGCCCCGCATAATATTGATCAGGCTTTTATGGTTATTATACGAGTTCTTTTATGGACAAATGAAAAGATGATCCAGGAAGCAGAAGAAATAACACTTTGCAAGTCAAGTAGTCAACATGTGAACTATTTCTGAATAACTAATCTGCACATCATGTTCTAGACATTCCTCTTTTTTTCGTAGACGGCCATTATACGTTTTTGTACTGTTTAGAAGTGTCTAGTCCCTCTAACCTTGCTATGTTCATTTTCAGGTCTTCAGCCACCTCTTTGGCCTTCAGCTTGAGGCAGATGTCAATGTGGTTCTTTTTGGTCTCTGTTCAGAATCATGCATTCAGAATGGTTGCATTCCTGAGGCTGCCGTTAAGCTGACGAAGCTTTTGAATTTCAGGCACCCCCAAATAGGGGAAAGCATTATAGATGCTACAAAAAAGATAAAATGTTTGAAATGAAAAGTCACTGGAGGCGCAATGTATTTCAAGTGGAATTTGTTGCCCTGGTTTGCATAGCCATGTGGGTCTGTGTGAATGATTGAAAATGCTTGCAGAAGTTAATAGATTTAATTGTAATGTTTTAAGAATTAGAGTTTTTAGTTGTAGCATATTTCAAAATTCAAGATTGTCACGTAATTTACCATTGATTTCAAGCTAGACCAATAATGTGAAAATAAATAACTTAATGGATGAAATAAACATCAATATTTGTTACAGAGATTATTTTGGGCGTATTATATTTTTCTTTCTTTCTCATTTTTACTTGTTGTACCAAGCAGCTTGATATTTGATTTCCCTGGGTTTCATTGATTACGTGAATGCAACTCAGTCTCGGTGAATGCGATAGCCCTTCAATTTATGTAGCCATGGTCAAATTGCTATTCAAGAACAGAAAAGGTTCGGGCCCTAATTCGGAAGTCGAAGGTAGTTGCATGTTATATGAGATTTATACTTTAAGTTATAAAATAATATTTATTTAATTTTAAGTTTTAAATTTAATTTTTAATTTTTTTAATTTTTTATTTTTTAATGTAGTTATATTTTATTAAAAGTCAGTTTCATTTGTTATTTCCCTCGGGCTGCAAAATTCGGCTCCCGTCTCCGGCTTCGTATCAGCACCCATTCAAGAATTATGGTAGTCATATTCGTTTAATTCTTTCTTAGATAAAAACTTATGAAAGGAGGAATTTAGAGATAGATTTATTTTTTGTTTTTAAGAAAAAATTTAGAAATTGTTTTTTTTTTCTTTTCAATCAAAATAGTCACGAGAAGTAGGCACTTTTTTTCTTTTCAAAATCTCATTTTTATTTTCTTTAATAAGAAAAAAAATAAAAATCACGAAGATTGCATAATTCGTAGAATCCCATTTAGTATCCTCTTAAACAAGACTACGTTTGTTTTCTAAATCTCTGTTTCCCAAATTGCTTTGTTTCTGTTAAATGGAAACCTAATTAAGTCCCTTTTAACTATTTTTATTTCAAACAATATAAATAGAAACTTATTCATGTCCTTTTAACCTACTTTTCTTTTGCAACACTTAATAGAAGAACACGAGCCAACACGCAAGTCTTTTACCATTTCTAAACTTCTAGTTTTTTCTAGCAATTGATTCAAAGAGTCTTATGTTTTTTTTTTTGCTTCATCTACTTTTTTCAAAATTTTAATTTAAATTTTCTATGTTGTATAATAAACTTGCGTTTTTATTCTAATGTTCTTTGTTCTTTCACTTTATTGTCACTGTTTTGCAATAAAAGGTAGAATAAATTGGCATTAGAAGAATAATAGTTTGTTTGTCGAGTGTAGTGGTGTTATATTTTACATGGTTAATTACTTAGAATTAAAATTTTTTTTTTGATAGAAGTTACTCCCGTTAAAGATGTGTATTAATTTAAATTTGTAACAGAATAATTAAATTTTATATTAATATTTAGCTAAATTCTTATTATTTTTTTAAGTTATTAAGAGATTCATCTAATTGTGAGTTATATAATAATAATAATGTAACTCTTTCTACTCTCATAAATTTTACATTCTCGAGATTAGAACTAAGACGTTCAAAATAAAAATATTAAACTATAACTAGTTAAATGACTTCTAAAATATAACTAAATTCTTATTAATGCTTTATAAAAAAATATCACATGTTCCCCGTCGGTCCAATGCTAGTTAGTTGTAAATATTATCATGGACTTGGGAATTGTGATAAATATATGGTTACTTCAATCAAAAGGAGTAAAGAGCCAATCAAACTCCAAAAACGTGGACCAAGAAGCTCAAATCATATGGATCCAAATTCACTCAAAACAAATTACAAGTTTACAACATCGTCTTCAAATTCCTCAACTTGTAGGCCAACTCGTGACTTAACAACTATTAACTTGTGACTTAAAGAAACCTTTTTGTTTTTCAGTTGACCAAGGAGATGATTCTCCCTTAACCATATTTTTTCACCATGCCAAACATTGGAAAATGGGAAAATGCTTTTCTGAACGTGATTTTCCCCCAAGCAAACACACCCATAATATCCACTGCACACACGCGCGCGCGAAAGGAAGTGCTGACCATACGTATACATTTTTCCAGAAAATCTGATAAAAATTTCAGTATATATGCAAAACGGAAGATTGGCAACAACAACCAGAAAATTTAAAAACAAACTCAAAAAGCTTTTTCCATAATGCGATTTAATTTAAGCAAAACAAAAACAAAAAAAAATCATTTAATATGGAGGAAAAAAACGCGGGATGCGGAGGAAATCTTGAATCTTGGGATTCCTCTCTCTCTCTCTCTCTCTCTCTATATCTCTCTGTAACAGACTTACCGTTCTCTCTCTCTCTCTCTCTCTCTCTCCGTCCCTTCCTTTTCCTCTCCCAATCCCTTCTGGCACTTAACTTCCTATCGGTCTTTAAGTTCTTTGGTTTATTTTCCCTCAATTTCCATTTTTGGGGGAAAAAAGAAGGGAAAATCCATCAAAGGATCGATCTTGATCGTCAAAATTTCGAAAATCATGACCAAAACAACTAAACTTGTCATAATGGAGGTGGGTCTTTAGCATCATTGCCATCTGCAGGGTGCCAAGTGAGGTAGAAATTTTTTTTTTCCCATTTTTTCTGCAATAAATATTAAGATATTGCTGCCAGTTGTGAACTATAAATGGAATAGTGGTATGATAGAGGAAAACTAAATAGTGTATTCATTAAAAAAAAAAAAAAAGACACCCATTATGGGAAAGATTGAATTTTCTGGCGGGTATTGAAGTCACATAGTTGCCTAATAGTCAAGTAATTGTGTCGTGTTTTATAGACATTCGAAAATATTACTTGAAAGACAGGATTCTGATACCTTGTAACTTGATGATTGAGTTCGTTGACATGTTTTGAATTTATTTATGATGCCATGATTGTGATTTTTGGTTCGGTTTTTTGTTTATGGGTTGTATGCTTGTAGGGAACTGGCGGGATTGGAGATCTTGGCCCTGCAAAATTTCGGTAGGAAATTGGGATTGGAGGTCTTGGCCCTGCAAAAAAGTTTGATATTATCAATCCCTTTCTTTCTTGAACAAAATGGGAATATCGGCCGATAATTTTCATGGGCTCATTCTGGCAATTTCCTCGAGTATTTTTATTGGGTCGAGTTTTATTGTCAAGAAGAAAGGTCTTAAAAAGGCTGGAGATTCTGGAACCAGAGCAGGTTCGATTCTTTTGTCTCATTAGTTTTTTATATTTTTTATATTTTTTTTTGGAATTGTCAAAGTGTTTTTAGAATTATGCATATATGCACGAAGCAGTGGAGTTTTGTTTGACTTTTGGGGTCGTACGTGTACATAAAGCCATAAACTATGTTTGCCAAGTTGGTGGGAATATTGCCTGCAAGCACTATTCGATGGCTAACTTTGTCAGTTCTATGGGCTGACTGATTATGAGAATATATGGTGATCAGGTATGGGAGGGCATTCGTACTTGCTTGAGCCATGGTGGTGGGCTGGGATGATTGCTAGTAAGTTTCTAAAATTCTTTTTTGTTTCCTATTTTCTTTCATGTCCATGGTCTACTCAAACGTGAAAATATACTAAAGGGTTGTGGTAGGTTGACAGCCAGTATAAAACTAGTCAAACCCTTATGACCTCTTATATGAGCCGTCAAATGCTAAGAGTCAGAGACTAATCTTATAATTGTGGATAGAGATGATCTGGCGATTTTCTGATGGAATGAATCATGAATGTCTAATGAATGGAACATTTTGGAGGGGGGGGGGGGGGGAAGGAAAATGAAGAAGAAGGTATTGAAATTATGCAATCATAAAGTGAGAGTGCCCCCCTTGTTGAGTTCAGTGCATTTTGTTCTTACTTTATACTGTAGCAATGATTGAGTTAGCTTCTGGTAGTGTTGAATGATTTTTCATCTAAAGTGAAGTAGATATGCTTAACAAAGGAGCCTTTACCTGTTTACCAACATTATTTCCAATTAAACACTTCAGAATTAATGGATAAGACCAGCACAGCACTGTGAGCATCATTTGCACTGTGCAAGAAAATGTAAAGGGACACAACAATAGCGATAGTATGCATGGAATCAGCAGATTGCCTTCTGCTTCATTAAATTCCTAAGTTTTGGAAAAAAATCTGGGATAGGCTTATAGAAATTAATTTTCTGTGGCTTGTTGTTCCTTTCCTTTTTTATTGTATTTCTAAAAATTTGTAACATTCATCGCTGTAATCATCTACAATTTTGGATTGGTGTATATCATCTCCAATTTCTTTGAGTTTGATGAGGAATGAGGAATCATTTCTTACTTTGACTATGTGTCTGTATGCTTTTGCAGTGATTGTTGGGGAAATTGCTAATTTTGCTGCTTATGCATTTGCTCCTGCAATTCTTGTGACTCCCTTAGGAGCTTTAAGTATTATTTTTAGGTATGGCTTACCTTATGAATGCAGAAATGGAGAGAATTTATAAATGGTTTTTTTTTTTTTTTGGGTTTCTGACTAAAAACATTACTCTGCAGTGCAGTGCTAGCACATTTCATTTTGGAGGAGAAGTTGCACATCTTTGGAGTTCTTGGATGTGTTCTTTGTATGGTGGGTTCTACAAGCATTGTTCTACATGCTCCTCAGGAAAAAAAGATTCAATCTGTTACGGAAGTATGGCATCTTGCCACAGAGCCAGGTACTCACAAAGTTGCATTATCAGTGATTATTTTTGGTATTATATATTATTATTATTTTACTTGAATTCTGAAAAGGTGAAAAAAAAAAGGCAGAAGGAAAATGCCAGCATTGTTTATTGTATCTGTTGTCCATGCTCATGAATCTTCCGGTTGACAGTTTTTATGTAATAAGAGAAAGGAAATTATTCTCATTGTATCCTGTTCAACCTTACAATCCAAATGCTTTAGTTGGATGTTATCAGTAGATAAAAAGATGTTAATGAAGCAAAATTTAGAAGTCCCCCAATAACCATTGTTTCTTATACCTTTCATACTGTTAGACAGATTTGTATTTTTCAAACCACATGATTTAGGCAGAAAACTTTAGATAGAGCCTTAAATCACTTATTATCTTTTTAGTGGTATGCACTGTGAAGTCAAATCCAGGATGCTTATCACTCTAGTACTACAGTTTCAGAGAAAGGTGCTGGAATTGATAATGTCCTTGGCAAAGAAACGATGTTGCTCTAGAATTATGGGTTTTTTAATTATGCAGAGCCATTGTTTGCAATTTATTTGTTGTCCCTCTGTCTTGTTTGAAGGCAAAGAAGACTGTGATGCTATCTTGCTTTGCTTATCTTGAATATAATGGTATAGAAGCTTGTTTAACATGGTCTGTACAGCTTGGATTTTTATGGATCCTTTTATCTTTGTTTAAAAGAGTCTTGCTTTTAACAGGTTTCCTTGTATATACCGCCATAGTTATTGTTGCGGTCGCTGTTCTCATTTTCCGATATGCACCACGCTATGGGCAAACCCATTTGATAGTCTACGTTGGAATCTGCTCTCTCATGGGCTCCCTTACGGTCTGTTTATATATTTAAAGGTTGTACTACTTCTTTATCTTACTTCAGCTTTCATTGGTTTTAATCGCTTTATGTATTTGTCTGTAGGTGATGAGTGTGAAAGCAGTAGGAATTGCTTTAAAGCTGACATTTTCTGGAAGGAACCAATTTATCTACTTTCAGACATGGCTTTTCACTGTAATTGTTGCTTTCTGTTGTCTTTTGCAGATCAACTACTTGAACAAGGTATGATGGGTGGATCCATGGGAATACAGTATGCTGTTACCTTGGTCTTATATCCATATATGAATAGGATGATGGGTAGTTGCTTTTCGGAGTATATCTGTGTGGTGCTGTGTGGAAAGTCAGGAACAGGATATTTATTTGTTATTCAGATTCAAGGTCTTACATCACTTGGTTCATGATTTTCCAATATTAAAATTAAATTTTTCATCCACGCAACAAGCCTTTTCCAAAGTCAATGATATATTTAGCATAAAATTTATCTCAAACTTGCAATAGTATGATTATGAGCAGTTTCCTAGGCAAGTATTAAACCCTTTTTTTTCTACATCTTTGCAGGCACTGGACACCTTCAATACAGCTGTTATATCTCCGGTATATTATGTGATGTTTACAACTCTGACCATCTTTGCCAGTGTGATTATGTTTAAGGTAAAATGGGATATTATTTGAAGACTTGTGCATAAAGTTTTGTGATCAAGAACAGCACAAAATACTCGTGAATGCTTTTGGACGTTTTTCTGGAAAAAGATTCTGGAGTGGTGTTTAACTGTCATAAGGGTGCATATTAACCAGTTTAAATGGAGAAATCATAGGAATCAGATGAACACTAGATGTTAATTTCCAAACTAAAAGCCTTGTGGTTAGGCATCAA
The DNA here is from genome assembly GCA_037832335.1 of Carallia pectinifolia. Taxonomy (NCBI): domain Eukaryota; kingdom Viridiplantae; phylum Streptophyta; class Magnoliopsida; order Malpighiales; family Rhizophoraceae; genus Carallia; species Carallia pectinifolia. The sequence goes on from CM075443.1 coordinate 17,013,028, forward strand.
GTCAGCCATTTACGCACATTTGCGAATCTGAATTTCATAGTCGAAGGTTCTCCGCCATGTAAAAATTTGGTAAACAGGTTGTATGCTGATTTGTTGTATTCACCACAACTCGTCTCTTCAATTCTGTTATCACTTTGTTCCTTTGCAATGTTGTTTTCAGTATTGCGTGGGGGGCTTTAGTCAGACGTTTTCTGACCACACTTGCTAACAATTGCAGGAATGGGACTCACAAAATGCATCCCAGATTGTTACTGAATTGTGTGGTTTTATCACGATTCTTTCCGGGACCTTTCTCCTCCATAGGACAAAGGATATGGGAAGTAGTCCAACTTCAACCCCAAATTCTCCCACCTGTTCGCGCTCAAATTCGCATACAAGTAGGAACTCCGGATAGCCACAGACATCAAAGTTCTAAGCTGTGCATGGCCAATTCTCAGTCTTGTACATTTGACAAATACCACCAACTTAGCAGATGTCAAGAAGCCTTTCTGCCAAGCAAAAGAGGAGTAGGATTTTTTAGCCACAGAGATTTGTACTTAATTGAGTTGAAAGCATTTGAAGGCTGCGATGTGGCAAGATGGAAATAAAATTTCCAAGGTTGGTACATAGAGATATGAGGATGTGCATTGATGATTGTTTTGACCAGTTTACTAGATTCTTGGTTCTAAATTGACTATGTAGGTGAAGCAATTAACAATGATGAAAATCATAACACATAAATACGTTAGTTTTATCGACGTAGACGATAAAAAAAAAAAAAATTCAGTGTCGAATAACATGAGATTGATAAGAAAGGTTGTGCTCGATTTATCTTCACCAATAAATGCTTACCAATACCCTCAAACAAAACTCTGCAACTTGATATGAATTGCTTTTTGTTCCTTTGGATGCTTTGCGGATGAACAACTTCTTTTTTTAATTTATAATAATGATAGAACACTAAGATACCAGCTTATTTCTCTGCAGAAATACCTAAAATTGATCATTTGCTTTGTTATCCAACATTCCCTTCAAAGTAACTCGGAGAAAAACACAACAAATAGCATTAGCAAGGACAAAGAGAATCATGAGAAGGGTGTCACGGTATCATTTTGTCCAATTTCGTAGAATAAGTCTTTTTACCAAATTGGTAATTGAAATTTGAGGTTGAATATGCGGAAAGCCACGCAAAGTACTAAAAATTGAATTTTCGTCAACAAAATAATTAACATGTAAACTTTGTCAATTACGATGACCTTCAAATTTATTTTTATTTAATATTATTTTTTTATTTATTCGGGGGAGAATCCCACTTATTTTAAGTTCTTCCCAAGTCTTGTTACAATCTTTTCATCGGATGCCAAATTGTGATTGAAATTTGAGGTTGAATATGTGGAAAGCTATGTAAAGTATTGAAAAAATCAAAATTTGTCAATAAAATAATTAACATATTTACTTTGTCAATAAAGACGATGTTTAAATTTATTTCTCTTAAATATTATTTTGGGGGAGTGTTCCACTTGTTCACGTTCCTCCTAAGTCTTGTTACTATCGTTTCATTAGATGCCAATTTGTAATTGAAATTGAGGTCGAATATTCGGAAAGCTACGTAGGGAATTAAATAGCATAGTATCTTTGATAAATATGTGGTATATCCCATTAGATGCTACAGATCCTTTTGGAATAACAATGTACATTGTCTGTTGCTTTGCCTTGTCTTAACTCTTAATGTCATTAATATCCCATACAAGCAGGTGTCTTTCTCTGTTCTTTCTGGAATTGGCTTCTTTTGATTCATGATCGACGTCCGTATTGTTTTCCAAACTTTGATCTGTAAGTGGTTTCTTTGTTCCAACTGAGAACACTAACGTGTTGATCACTGTCTAATTTATACTGAAAATGTTACTCTATAGTCTATACTCAAGATGGGGTCTTTTGGGGTCTTTGTTTCATTGAGTTTTCATGGCATGTTTCTATAATCTGAAGCAAAATAATCAATTTCAGTTGGATAAATTGGCAATGAAGCCTTGATTTACTTACCTTAGCTTTTAGGTTCGGTGGCGTTTCAATCGGAAGAAGTATATCATAAGAACATGGTCTAAAGAAAAGAATTTGCATAGTCAACTCCACCAGATTTATTGTTCATATATGCCTCTTTTTGCAGGACAGCTAACCCTATAGAAGAGTTGCAAATAAGTAGTTCCACAAGCAAGGAGATCTAGCCATGGCTAGAAACCAGTTGACAGTGCTAAATGCACTTGATGCAGCAAAGACCCGATGGTACCATTTCACTGCAATAGTAATTGCCGGAATGGGTTTCTTTACAGATGCATATGATCTATTCTCCATTTCACTTGTCACCAAATTGCTTGGTCGCATATACTACCATGTTGATGGTGTGGCAAAGCCTGGCACTTTGCCTCCCAATGTTGCAGCTGCAGTGAATGGTGTCGCGTTTTGTGGCACTTTAGCTGGCCAGCTCTTCTTTGGTTGGCTTGGTGACAAAATGGGGCGAAAACGGGTTTATGGGATGACCCTTGTACTGATGGTTGTCTGCTCTATTGCCTCAGGGCTTTCCGTGGGACATTCTGCAGAGGCTGTAATGGCCACACTTTGTTTCTTCAGATTCTGGCTTGGTTTTGGCATTGGCGGTGACTATCCCCTTTCAGCCACAATCATGTCTGAGTACGCTAACAAACGAACTCGCGGGGCATTCATTGCTGCAGTGTTTGCAATGCAAGGATTTGGGATTTTGGCTGGTGGGATTGTTGCTCTTATTGTTTCCACTGCATTTGATCATTTTTTCCGTTCTCCAGCTTATGAAATCAATCCAGTGGCGTCAACCCCGCCTGCAGCAGACTACGTTTGGCGCATAATTTTGATGTTTGGGTCCGTCCCAGCAGCCCTGACTTACTACTGGCGAATGAAGATGCCTGAAACAGCACGCTACACTGCCCTCGTTGCCAAGAATGCAAAGCAGGCCGCTTCAGACATGTCCAAGGTACTGCAAGTGAACCTTGAAGCTGAAGAGGACAAGATAGTGCAGCTATCTGAGGAACCATCCAATAATTTTGGTCTTTTTAGCAAGGAATTTGCACGTCGCCATGGGCTTCACTTACTTGGAACGACAACTACTTGGTTCTTGTTGGACATAGCCTACTATAGTTCAAACCTTTTTCAGAAGGATATCTTCAGCGCGATCGGATGGATTCCTGCAGCACAAACAATGAATGCTATTCATGAAGTCTATGTGATTGCAAGAGCACAAACATTGATTGCCTTGTGTGGTACTGTTCCAGGATATTGGTTCACAGTGGCATTTATTGACTATCTGGGGAGGTTTGCCATTCAACTGATGGGTTTCTTCTTCATGACTGTGTTTATGTTTGCACTTGCCATACCATACCATCATTGGACAATGAAGGCTAATAGAATTGGCTTCCTGGTCATGTACTCATTGACCTTCTTCTTTGCCAACTTTGGACCGAATGCCACCACCTTTGTCGTGCCAGCTGAGATCTTCCCTGCAAGGCTTAGATCAACCTGTCATGGAATATCAGCAGCATGTGGCAAAGCTGGTGCCATGGTAGGGGCATTTGGGTTCTTGTATGCTGCACAGAGCACAGACCCTTCAAAGACTGATTCGGGTTACCCACCTGGCATTGGAGTGAAAAATTCGCTTATTTTGTTGGGTGTCATCAATTTCTTTGGGATGCTATTCACGTTATTGGTACCAGAATCCAAGGGAAAATCACTTGAGGAGCTATCAGGAGAAACTAACGGTGGTTCCGGTGACCATGAACAACAGGCCTCATCGAGTTTGACAGTACCCCTAATTGGCCAAAATCATTGAGAGCTTATTTGATGTGATTCAATTGTGATGATTACAGTTCAATTCAATTCCTTTAGATTATATTGTCCTTTTTATTTTTTGGTTTAGTAAAACTGTGGATAGAAGGGAAGCAAGAAAAAACTTCTGTTAGTTTTGGTAAAACAGGATTTGGCTCAGACTGGCTGAGTATATTTGTCTTATGGATTTGAAGCATTAATCCTTTTTGCTGAAACAAAGGAATGGCTGCATATATTAACCTTTCCCGAAACGCACAAATGTGAGAACCTCGTACATTGAGATTTGACTTGAAGCCCGTGCTGAACTATTTGTATTAGATAAAGGCCATGCCCCAAGTACAATGATCCTAGTACTCCAAAGCACTAAAGAAGGTAATCCAGTAAAAAAGACGAGGCAAAATGGCAATCAGGTCCTTCCCTAAACCTAACGAGGAGAGGAAAATGCTAGCTTGATTTATCATCTCAAAATGACTGAGAACAACTTTCATTTGCATCAGAAGATTCTACCACAGAGCTTAAAATCTTCAAAGTAACCCCAACAATGATATCAAGAGCAACTGAATGTATTTTCAAAATCCATATACAAAGTCAAGTAAATATTAGATCAACCAAGAAGCAGTAGAAAACAAACAGTTAAAAACACATCTGCCTGGGGCCAAACTGTCCATAGCATTTCAGAGGTGTTCATTGTTTAGAAGTGCCATCAGGATGGATCTATAACCGCACTTGTTCCTTGAGTCTAGTTTCGATAGCATCCACAAAGCATGACAAGTTTTCCCGCAGGTTTTCACCCAAGGAATTTGCCACTTCCTAATCAAATGAAACCAAAGAAAAGAAGAAATCAGTGAAAATATACATATATATATATTTATGTATGTGTATATATTTAAGTTCACATTTTACAATGTTTTTATATGTTTGCTTATGAAGATATTTAAACAATAAGGTGTTTATGAGTAATCCAAGTAGTTGAGTAGGAGGATCACTAGGACTGCCATTGGTAGATTTTGCCAAAATGAAGGTGACTTATTTGATATTATAGAGGGAAGGGACCGTTTCATTTTTGTGCTTGACACTTAAAAAAAACATATCTCTAAACATTGGTGTGTACTTGCGAGTGCGTATATCTGCATCTATGTCTGTTCAACTGTGTGTGAACTATTTGTGTAATTTGTCTTTCTATTTCCAAACCATGTAATATGTTACTCATAAGTTGATTCTTGAATCAATGTTTTAGAAACAGGACATAGCAGAAAATGCTATGACTGCTTCCATGCAAAGCAGGTTTTGTGCATACAAAAAGTCTCCTACTATATCTAGCGTGAGCTATATTTTCATGCATCAATGACATCAGCTTCAATTTATTCGACTTCACGCAAAGTACCAATCAAAAACATCATAGAATATACTGTTTCAAAGATTGCTAGAATTAGAATACAGCTATAAGCAAGGCACAAAACTAAAAGAAAATCTAGTTTTAGTGTTTTACCCATCTATTTCCATGCATTTGGAAGTCTGATAGCAATATTGCATTCAGATGAAGCCATTACAAAAGGTTACAATATTGCTATCAGATGCAACATATATACTCTGCTGAAAATGGGGAACAAGATGCAAAGCTCAAAGCATTAAAATGTTATCTCAGAAACAAAGGGGAATATGTGGAGAGCAGGACCGTGCATTTATACTACATTGATGAGGACATTCAAAAGTTGCATGCGTTGGAAGTGAAAATGTCTCGCGTCGATAAATTGGTTAAGGTGACTTAAGTCTTTTTAAACCATTAACTAAAATGAAATGAATTTAAATATGAATTTGGCTCAACACTCTCCTACTTATAATGGCTCACACCACGGAAAACAACAGCATGTACATCAATTTACCACCAACAAGGGAAACTGGTTAATTCATCAAGCCAAGGTAACACAGAAGGGCCTTTAATGCGGTCACACTTAAATTTTCATAAAAACTGCAATTTATCACAAAGGGGGAAAAAGAATATAAAAATGCTCACATCAACCTTGCAAAGAAAGCTTAAAGGTATTTCCTCTAAATGGTGATCCAACATCTTTACGGATGCCAGCTTCAATGGAGAACCAAATAGGGGCCATCCTGGAGATACCTTTATTAATGTATCAACTCCAACTAAATGAGCTAGCGACTGTCACATCTCTTTCCAAGTATTCCAATGACTACCTGCATTAGGCACCATCTTAGCCCAAAATCTTCAAGTAGCTGTTAAGAACAAAGTTAAACACATGTACACTTGTGAACAATTCCCTTTGCACATCTGATAAATATTTCAGAGCAACACAAACAATTAACTCTGCCTCAGGCACGACAGTCTCACCTTGAGTTATGTGCATTCTTCACCAAAGCTCGCCTCAAGGAGCATTGAATGATCCTGTCTTGCACCTTTCTTACAAACCACTCCAACGAAGTCCTTGTCTCCACTAAAACCAACTGGGAAGATAAATCTCTGTTACATTGCAAAATGATTGATTATGTTCAATAATAGCAAAGCGAGTCCAATGCAGAGCAGATACCATAATGCAGGTATCTGCATAAATTGTTTCATGCATGAATTTTAGACGAGAATCACAAATGACTTAAGGATTATAGAGGAAAAAGAAGTTATTGATGAATTCCCATTTTTTTATATGTTTATTTTCTAATGCAAAAAAAAAAAAAAATGTATATATTGTATATTTTGGTGGTTATATCGAATGTTTAATAGGAAGCCTTACATTTTTTTTTTTTAATCAAGAATGCTTTAGTTTAAAACATTAAACTAGGCATATACAATTAACCATAGATCACTTATTTATATGAATCTATATATATATAGATATTTTTGGAGAAATCAACAATAAGGTAAATGAAAAAGAAACCAAAACTATTTTAATTTTTGAGCTCAAATATTGAAGTTGTTTTATTATAATAAATATTTTTAATGAAATCTAATTTCAAAATTCGTTTAATTTTAGACATAAGATAATTTTGTTTTTTCTTCAATTAATTATTGATTTTGTTCTTTTTTTAATTAGAGAAAAAGATATATTGTAAATCAGAATAACTTTTGTTTGTTAATATCTCATTCAACTACTCCCACAGAAACAGACTCACCATTTGAATACCAATAAAGTCGAACGTAAATTTGATTCATTTGAAAACATTAGAAATTAATATTGTATAATGACGAGCTATAAACTCACCGATTAAAATTGTCTTAAATGTTGAATATTTTATGTTTAAGTTTTAATCGAAACTAATAAAAAAATTAAAAATATAATAATATACCAAACAAAAAAACACACTTAAAAATTGTTTAATTGCGTGGCTGTTATTTTATTTTCCCAACCTTTTCCTATAAAAAAAAAAAAAACCCAACCTTTAAACCGTGACAAAGAGGAGTGAATTGACATATCCACCCTTTACAATACAACGGACGATGAAATAAATAACAAGTCGCCGAAGGGTGAAGAAGCGTAAGCCAATCGCCGCCGCAAGGTGAACAGATAGGCGCACCATTCCCTCAGTCGTTGCACGTGTTGTTTTCGGGTTCGTAAATTTCAGTATTAATAGTGCTAAAAATTATTCGATTCGCGGCTAAATCTTTAATTTTCTCGGTAGCCAAACAGAAATCCTTCATTTTCCTGCTAGGTTTCTTTTTTGCTTTTCTTTTCTTTTTAGTCCCTTTCCTTTGTCATTAAATTTGTCGAAGTTAAAAGCTGTTTTTCTTGATTTAATTTTCATGTTGTGTTTTTGTATGTAATTATTTTTTCCAATTTTTTTATCTTAATTTTAGGGATTTGAAGGTATTGAAGAAAATATGAATGCTGAGATAGAGGTTTTGAGCAATTGAATCGTTTTACGGCTTTGGAGATTTAGGGCTTCGTTAGTTCTAGAGGCTTCGAGGTTCTTCGTCGGAAATTTGGGTTTAGTTTGTGATGGCTGACCGTAATAACATTAGTAACAGCAACAATAATAGCAATAACGCTGCCGGCGGGAAGCCGATATGGATGAAACAAGCGGAGGAGGCCAAGCTGAAGAGTGAGGCGGAGAAAACGGCGGCTGCCAAAGCTGCATTCGAGGCCACGTTCAAGGCGGTGTCCAACAAGCCTGAGAAGCCAGCAGATTCGGAGTCCGAGGAAGAAGATGATGCCGAGGATGACTTGGCCAACAAGCCTGTGGGACCCGTGGACCCTGCCAAGTGCACGGCGGCCGGTGCGGGTGTTGCAGGTGGGACTGCTTGCGCACCCTCGACCTTCGCGGTGGTGACTAAGGATGCGGATGGGAGGAAGGTCCCCCACGGCGGTGCGCTGATTAAGGTGAAGGTGTTGCCGGGACTGGGCGTTGGTGGAGTGGAGCAGGAAGGGATTGTGAAGGATGTGGGTGATGGGACGTATACGGTTACTTATGTAGTTCCAAAGAGAGGGAACTATATGCTGAGTATCGAGTGCAATGGGAAACCCATAATGGGTAGTCCATTTCCTGTTTTCTTCAGTGCAGGTGATTGTTCTTTCAGTGTTTGCTTATGTATTGCTTGAGCTTCGTGTTGGTTATATCATGCCAGATTCTGGTGCTTATTGTGGAAAATTTTGTCAATCACTCGGAATTATCTCACATTTTATCATTGTGCATTGCTTAAGCTTTTATCCCATCCTCAGTTTCTTCTGACGTTGTGGGTTTATTTTAGTGCATCCATTATTTGAGGAATGTATATCACTTGTTAGGCTGATTCAGTTCTGAGTTGCTCTTCTTGCTGGTATTCGTCTGTTTTCTTTCTGTTATTAGGATGCTGGAGATCTTTGTGCAAACATTTTCTTTACTTTTGAGTGCTGGTGATTTTCATTCATTTGTCCAACAATTATTTTTTAATTTTTTGATATGCTTTTGTAAATTGTTCGTTGTATTTCTAATTTCATGAAATCTCATTTATGTATTGCAAAAACATGCACATATTAAACGTTGTTTCGCTTTTAAAGACTGAGAAGTAGATGTATACTTGTATGATTTCCCTGTATAAGCCATCATGGTTTCCAAGCAATAATTAATAGAATGGAATATGACTAGCTGGTTTGTGCAACTGAATGACTTTGGATTAAAGAAAACTGTATTTATCTGACATTTTTTCTTAATTGACATCTCTTGTTGACTTCCTTTGTCCTTAAGCTATTCTGCATGTTCTTGCTGTGGTGATGCTTATCTTATGTGTATTTCATTTTGAAGTATCAAGCATTGTCTGAATTGTGGTTATGCAGGCACCTCAACTGGGGGACTGCTGGGTATGGCTCCTGCATCCACATTTCCAAACCTAGTCAACCAGAATATGCCTAACATGCCAAATTATTCTGCCTCTATATCTGGGGCATTCCCTGGTTTGCTGGGAATGACTCCAGGGAGTGTTCCTGGTGCTTCAGGTGGAGTCATTTTGCCTGGAATTGGGGCATCTCTTGGGGAAGTTTGTAGAGATTATCTTAATGGCCGGTGTGCGAAAACTGATTGCAAACTGAATCACCCACCACACAACTTGTTGATGACTGCTTTGGCTGCAATAACCACAATGGGGACTCTTAGTCAGGTGCCCATGGCACCTTCTGCAGCTGCAATGGCTGCCGCTCAGGCTATTGTTGCTGCCCAAGCACTTCAAGCTCATGCTGCTCAGATGCAGGCTCAGTCTGCCAAAGATACTTCTGGTATGCTTGTCTCTTTGATAGATGGTCTTAACCGCCCCCACACCCCCCCACCCCCCCACCCCCCGCCCGCGTGCGCGGAAAGAGAGGATAGTTTTTATGCAGTCTTTTTCTGAAATTTACTAATGTTGTTGCACTTTTACCTTGAACGTAACACTCTCTCTCTGTTTTTTTTTTCCTTGCTTATATGTGGCCTTTCATCCTGGTTTTAGAGTTATTACCAGAGCTTTTAACTAAAGGTTTTACTGTGTTTGTAGGGTCACTTGACAAAGCTGGGAAGGAAGATGCTTTGAGGAAGACGCTCCAAGTCAGCAATCTTAGTCCACTTCTGACAGCTGAACAGCTTAAACAATTGTTCAGCTTTTGTGGCACAGTTGTTGGATGTACAATTACTGATTCAAAGCATTTTGCTTACATTGAATACTCAAAACCTGAAGAAGCGACTGCTGCCTTAGCATTGAACAATATGGATGTGGGTGGTCGACCATTAAATGTTGAAATGGCAAAATCACTGCCTCAAAAGCCTCTTTTGAACTCTTCGCTGGCTTCATCTTCTCTGCCATTGATGCAACAAGCTGTTGCAATGCAACAGATGCAATTTCAGCAGGCTTTGCTTATGCAACAAACAATGACTGCACAGCAGGCAGCTAACAAAGCTGCAAGCATGAAGTCTGCAACTGAGTTAGCGGCAGCAAGAGCTGCAGAAATTAGTAAAAAGTTAAAAGATGATGGGCTTGTTACTGAAGAGAAGGAAACAAAAGAAAAATCAAGGTATATCATTCTGTTGTTCTCATAATAAATTAATTCTGGTTCCCTTTGTTAGCTTCAGACTAGGGAGATACTGATGTTGTTTAAATAGGTGCACTTTAATGAAATTGTTGGATGTTGATTATTATGAATGTTCATCTTTATCATGATGTTAATATGGTTATTTTGGCCTTCTTTTTTTCCTGCTTCCTTCTTGGGGCTTATTTCTTTCTATTCTTTTCTCCACTGATGAATTTGGTTCCATTTGAAGGTCACCATCAGTATCTCGAGCAAGGTCGAGATCCAAATCGAGATCACCAGTCAATTACAAGAGAAGGAGGTCTCCTTACTCACCTCCTTCTCGCCGTCATAGAGACTACAGATCCAGGTCACCAATTAGATCTCGCTATCACGCAACATATAATAGTGAAAGGAGGTCTTATAGAGATCATAGGTTTGATGGTGTCAGAAGTAGAAGGCGGGACAGATCACCTGGCCGTTATCCATCTGTTTCAAGGAGAAGTAGGAGTGGAAGTCCTCGAAGGAGGAAATCTTACAGAGCTGACTCTGATTCACCAAAGCGTCGAGAAAGTTCATCACATAGGTCAAGGAAATCATCCCAGGGTGGTTCCAGGTCACCTCGACATCATAGTCGGAGTAGGTCATCCCCAAGACATCATAGTGATAACAAAGTAAAGTATAGAAGGCGTTCCAGATCTAAATCTTTGGAGAATTCTGATGAAAGAGCAAACAAAGACCAGTTTAAAATATCAAAGCAACGTGAAAGGGGGAGATCCAGGTCATTATCTGATGAGAAAAAACATCGAAGCAGGCCATCCTTTAGTTCAGGTGAAGATCAACCGAAAAGTAGAAAGCAGTCACCTGTTGAAACTAAGCACCATAATGAAAAATCGGACAAAACTAAGGATGAAAGGTCGAAACATCATCGAGTTAGGGAGAGATCCAGATCAAAATCTGAAGAAGGTAGGCACCAGTCGAGGGGGAAAGGAGGCGAAAGTGGAGATAAGAAGTCCAAGCACCAAGATAGAAAGCGGTCTAGGTCTGTATCTGCAGAGGGTAAGCATCGTGGACAAAGCAGGTCATCCCGAAGAAGTGGCGACGAAAAGAAATCGAAGCACAGAAGGCATTCCAGGTCGGTGTCTCCAGAGGGCAAGCACATATCTAAACCTAAGAAAGATGACATTGGAGATGAAAAATTGAAGCATCACAGTAGGCGACGATCCATGTCAGTTGAAGATGAGCAATGCAGATCTCCGAGGGAAAACAAATCAAAACAGAGAAAGAACTCTGGTTCAAAATCTGTGGAAAACAAGCATCACTTGCGTATAGATGAAGATTCCACAGACCATACATCTGATAAAACTGATGATGACAATGAAGAAGAAGATGCTATTGATAAGGATTCTGTTAATCTGATTGATAGCAGAATCCTGTATGCAGAACATGATCGTGATTCGAAGAAAGTTATGGATTATAATGTAGAAGACAACAATGAATATCTGGAGAGCAGATATGCACCTAGTCCCAGGAGCAATGAAGGTCTGTTGATGAAAACTCAGCAGCCAAAGGTCAACTTAAGCTGTAAAATCTACAAATCTGAAGGAAAATGAAATTGTATTTTCATTGTTGGAGGTGAACATTGATTAATCTAGTATTTTTGTGTCTTACAGGATTAGGAGCACTGGAAGAAGAGAATGAATCGGAGTAGTCCCTTTGCGTGGATGCATATGGCTGACCCATCATAAAGTTTACTTGAGCAGATTGAGGCAGATCCAATTTGTGTCCATTGCACTGAACATGCTGAACAAAGTGAAGAAATGAGTCTTACAGATGGTTGGAAGTTTACCTATCAGCTAAAAGTTCACCATGATTTGAGAGGCTTATTGAGATGCAAAAATTCTGAACTCTGGAATTAGCTTTAACTTATGCGGGGCGTGTTTTTCTTAGAAGATTTCTTAGTGCTTATTTGGTGTTCTGTATTTTCTAGCTTTTGGACTCCTCATGAGTATGCACTCCATTTTCTTGTTTGTTTTTCAATCTTTTGCAGGTGTACTACTAGCAGATGGGATCTAGAGATTCTAAGGCCTTTGATGAAATTGATATGGATTAAATATTTGAGGAGGTGTTCTGCTTTTGTCTGCATCAACCTTTCAATCTTGTAGCAAGCTTCTATTGCTGCTAGATGTATGTTGGATTATTCCTTTCTATTGGCACAATTATGAGCTTTCCATAAAAACTTTTATTGGAGGATTGCTTCCTATTGTCATATGTTTGTTTCTTTTCTTCTTCCTCTTCTTCTTTTCTCAGAAGCTTCCATGTTATGCATAAATATGTGCATACATGCATGCATACATCTACATTGGTTTAGAATCTTGATGAGGTCTTAGGTACTTTATACGGAGCTCCTAGCTGTTTGCCATCCAGTTGCAGCAATGTGGATCTGGTTAAAATGCTGTTTGAATACTTTTTGCTGAGATTGCAGCATACTTGATAATGTGTTGGATGCTTATTATAGGCCTTTGCGTTTCGCTCTACACTAAATTTTGTCATCGTTTAAGATGAAAGCCTCTTGCAATGTAGTAGCCTGGTCATAGGTTCCACTTTTGTTTATTTTTGATGGTCTGTTGGGACTGTCATATCCCAAATAATTGCAGGTTGTACATGGTGTTATGTTATTTCAGTGGAGCCTCCTGAGACCAGAATGACAGGGTTGATAGTTACCGATGTAAACAAAGGTATGCAGTGAGTGCAGTGGGAAGCATGTGTTTTAGGCTTTCCAATCATCTTAGAAGTCTTTTGGCATTCTTGAATAATAAAATGGTTCAAAATACTGGTACATTTGTATCTTGTGCCATGTCCTAAAGCCTGGTGCCTTACCTTTCCACGTCTTTTTTTTTTTTTTCCCATTTTTCCATTTTGTTCTTTCTCCTCTTTTCTCCTTCCAAAGGCCTTTTCTTGGTTAGTGAAGCTACTGTTGGGGTCAAGTGAAATCAGATGCTGCTGGGATGAGTTACTTCACAGTTGCATTGTGTTGAGTTTGAGCAGACTGGCTGACTCTTTGGTTTTTTGAGCAAATGAAAGTTTTTCGATTTGAAACAGGTAATTTTCCAACTGCTTAGTTGGGTTCCGTTTCATGATAAAAACTATGGTAACATGTGCACCTATCTTAGATGTATGTTTTGATTATGTTTACTGTGGTAGTTCAATCACTGTGGATCATTTGAGCCTTTTGTTGATAGTTTGTTTAGTAAAATGATTTGTAGTTTGTGGTTTATGTGAAGTAAAATGATTTTTCGGTTGGGGTTTATATGACCTTTTCTTACTTGTGTGATTGCTCTGGGTTTCCTTTTGAGACTCCCTTTATCAGGTGCTGTGAGGCTGGTACTGTGATTGCAGTGGATTTTAGGGTTCTTTGTCGGGAAGGTATTTTAGGCCACACCAGCACTTTACATGTGCCTGCATGTGTTGTAAGAAATAGTTAGGAGCTTCCAAGTTGTTTGTCCAAAATTGTTTTTTTTTTTTTTAATCTACAATACACTTTGTGTCTACCCGTTAAGTTAATGCTGGGGAGAATAAAAAGTGTAAAGCAGATATGATAAACAAGGAGGCGTTTAGTCTTTTACCCAAGATGAGAAGAGAACAAAAGAGAGGGGGTGTGGGCGAGGGGATGAAAGTGGTGGAGTTATTTGCAATGATGCTTAATGGTTTTATTATTTTTGAGATGACAAGCCTATCATATAAGGGAAAGAGTGAGGGAGGGACTGGGGTTTGAACCCCAATCCCCCTAGTTGGAGGCTATTGTTGAGGCCTCTCAATGGTTTTATTGAAGTGGCAGAGTTAACCACTTCTGTTGGTTGGCTCTGATTTATCTTTTTCTGTTTGAAGTGGTTGAGTTTTGCCACTTATGGTGGTTAATTGTAGAAGATAATTTAATTTGTGGTTACAAAAGGGTATTGATGGGATTAGCACTAATCGTTAGAAGGATCCACCATTTACTCGTTTACTTATTTGTTTTTCCCAACAAAGATCCACCGTTTTGGATTTGGGTTTCTGCCCGATTGCTTTTTTTTTTTTTGGTTCTTTTTTGGTTGTTTTTCTGAATTCTTGCTAGGCTGGGCCATGGATATGATGGAATGAAAGTTGAAGCTTTTGGACTCTATTCTAGGAGGGGGAACTAGCTGTACATGACTTGGGATGTTAACTTAAAGTTCCCTCGGCTGCCCTTTCGGTCTTTCCTTTTTCCTTTTTTTTTTTAAAAATTTTTTATTTTGCCCATATCCTGCTGGTCATTGTTTTTCCAAGTAAAAGTGTGCTGATGTGTTAAAAGTTTTTGATCTTTGTAATTTTCGCATACACTTTTCTGTTTGTATGTATTCTTTTGTGTGTTGGGGGCTATTTTGTTTTTCTTTTTCGTGGTTCAAGACGTGGTATTTCTGATTTGTAAGTTTCCGATTCGGAGAAACTATACGACCACAGAAGTGCTGTTGTGGAATGGTGAATAATATCTACCGCTACATGTAAATTATACAAGTACTGAGAATGAAAATCGATACGAGAAAAATTGTCGAATTGGGACTAATATTTGTCATAAAGGGTATTTAGGAAATAAGAGCTTTTAGTCTATTAAGCATATAGAGTTTCTTCGCTTTTTCTTTGTCCTAATGTTAGCATAGGCTTTAGACCTGTTCTTTTAATATTGTAATTAGTAATTAGCGCATATTATGGGTCAGTCTGTAGCATGCGGGATCTGCATCTTTGGGTTGAAAAATATTTTTGTCAATATCTTGGATATCGTTGTTTAAGTTTCCAGATCACCGCCAAGCATATGGGTCGGTCAATTTTTATGATCCAGCATGTTTTGAAATTGATCTAAATGCATTAAGCCTTAATCATGCATTTTCTTCGCTGAAGTATATCTTTCGTTGCTTCTAAACAACGTTTCTTTTTGTTTCTTTTTTCTTTTTTTTTGTCCTTTTTAAAGAACGTCATCTCTTAGGTCGATGATGGTGACCTAAACTCGTATTGTGAGGCCTTGCGTGACTTGCGTCCAGTCTCTTTTCTTGCAGCGACTTTTAAAAGGCGTTGCAAATGGATTAGTACGGCTATATACTTATATGGCAATGCCACTGCCACTGCCATTGGAAGTACGCGCTTGTTATTTAGCCCAAGACTTGGATCTGATGGCCCTGGTGGCCTTCTTCCACATTTAAAGCCTCAACTGTGGCTGTATCTTCTTCCAGTTATAACAGTAAAATTTTCCTATGCTAGAACCAGAATAAAAAGAAGAAAAATTACCTATACTGGGGGTGGTCTCAGTGGTTGTGGCTTAGTGCGCATTTAAGTGACACGGCTTTGAGACCCTCAAAGTTCGGTGGTAGGGATAAATGTACGACTACTATGGTATTAAGAGGTGATTATGCTCTCCATCGTTTCGGATGTCCTCTGCGGGCAGTTTAAATCCTCACTAGTGAGATTGTAGGTGCAACTTCTGCTTCCTATTTTCTTGACCAAAATAATAATAATAATAATAATAATAGTACGCTTTGATATTAACTATCCGACATTCAAGTCAATACTAATGACTCTGCCCTCCATCTGAATCGAAAACTGCGGCCAGTTTTAGAACCGTCACGGAAATTTAATGTCTGCATTTTTTCAATGAAATTTGTGGAAAGGTAACCGTGCGTCGCTCTTCCTCAATTAATCCTCGGACTTTTCATTCCCTGTTAGACCGAAAGTTAGAATCTTGAACGTGTGTTTATGTGTTTAGTTAGATAAACTACTTATGTTTACGTACCCTCGCGTAATGTGAAAGAAGGAAATAATGAGAAGATGGAGATGGCGGGGTCTCGGGGGAAAGTAATAGCATCCTGAACGTAGTGTCTACAACCAACTCAACTATGTAATGGTTGCAAAATATAATCGCCTCTAAATAATAACAAAACCAATACAAATAATGAATTACACTGAAATTATTGTACAGATCATATGATCGCGCTTCACGATCATTGAATGAGACTTGAATTAAACATCTGATGTATTTAGTTTCATCTATAAAGACATGGATTCCAGACAAAGCCATCCACACAAGAATTTCCCCCAGAATAGACTGGTGTGTATATAAATGTCAAATGTTAAATACCCAATATTGGGATTTGCTATCACGAAGCTGGGTTTTTCTTTCTTTGTTTAATTAGCTTGTGCCCAAAAGTCTCCTCACGGTTGTGGTCCAGGGAAATTAGCGTATTCCAAAAGAAACGGCCGCACTGAAGGAATCACAGCCACGTTCAAACAGATGTTGGGTTCTAATTATTGGTGTGATGATCCTTTCAAAGTGATTAGAAGGCAGTTTTGGAGCTGTGCTATGAAACCATGTTAACTAATTTATATATCGGTGCAGTTACACTGGAAATTTTCAAGCATATATGCTCCAACTCGACACCACTCATTCGGTATAGTTGTATGGTTGTAGACAAAGGAGAAAAGAAAAGTACGAGAAACATCGATGATGTCGAAACTTCTAACACCGCGTTTTAATAATACTCTTCTCCATAATGATAAGAATGATAACGGTGGACAATGAATTACGTAAAAAAAATACTCTTTATAGTTCATATATATTCCTTACCTACCAAACCTACCTTCAGACCTCTAATTAGCTAGAAGTGTTTGATTTCTAACCATTTGCATAGGCACTTACGAATGATAACGTTAGACTTTTTGATTTTCATCGCATTTGTCAATCAAAATTGGAGCTCACGTCACTCAACCGGTACAACCCATATACATACGAGGTTAATGTGGTCAAATCTTTTGAACTAGAAAGATTATGTTGCACAATAATTAACCAGCGTCGAAGAATAAACTTTGCCCATTATTTATAATTATTACTTTTTAGAATTTGAAATAGTTTAATAAAAGATTTTTTTTGGGTGTTCTCTCAAGCTTCAAAAGGTCGAGTCCTTTTGTCCAAAATTATCCTCAAATGACAGGCCAATATGACGAAGTTTTCAAACATTTTCTTAGAATTATTATCATTTAAAACACTACGGCCACGTTCAAGCTTTGTTTATAGTTTGCATACAATTAATTACTATTGTTCCTTTAGGATGTACAAAAACGGTCAATATGCAAATTGCTAAGCATTCTTACTATTCAATTAAATTGATTTCTTTGCTCGTTGTTCTTGGCACCGACAATGGATAAGCTTTTACCAAATTGCCAAATATTCCAATAGTTTATCACCAGACCATGCAGTTAGTGGCCACCAGACATTGTATAGACCTTGATTACTTAGAGCCCATCTCGCAACGTTGTGGCGTTCTCTGTTAGACATGTTTGATTGCATATATGATTGCTCTTTTAACATATTTGCTGGCCCAATTTTAAATTTGCGCCTTTCCTCCAAAATAATTTTGATGAGTTTCAATTTTGAAAGTATAATATAGCAGGCCACATATAACAGTAAACTCAACTTGTCGAGTAGCTGTAGTTCTTTTGCTGAGAACTCTATCACTCCGGCTTAGTCGGGAATTGTCCATTTTGTTGTTTCTACTTTGTGGCCAATGTTTGACTATTTAGGTTGGTTTTTTTTTTTTTTTGGGAACAATTTAATTTCATTAAGTTTCTATTAATTAGTCCAATAAATTCAGTATGTTCAATTCTCCGCAGTCCACAACCCTCTCCATCCAAAGAGTTAAAAACAAAGGAATGGACATTAACAAAATGAAAGAGAAAAGGCATGCTAAATTATCAGAGTTTCACAAGTAGTTTTGTTGTTATACACAATATCATTAGGACCCACCAATCGAAATCGCTGTC
This sequence comes from Carallia pectinifolia, assembly GCA_037832335.1. Lineage (NCBI taxonomy): Eukaryota > Viridiplantae > Streptophyta > Magnoliopsida > Malpighiales > Rhizophoraceae > Carallia > Carallia pectinifolia. Next base: position 17,031,141 of record CM075443.1, read on the forward strand.
GCTAGGAATCCTAACATCTATCTTGAAAGTGTTATACTTAAATCTTGAAAGTGATATATATATGTGGGATTTATTTTTGTAATTCATTTCACATTTTAATAAATTATCCCATCTTGTTTGTCAAATGCCACAACACACTATGGACATCAATCAATTGCTTAAAAAAACATTGCTTATTATATGCACAACTTACCATTTTAGAATCATACACACACACACACACTATTATTTTCACTTTAATCATAATATTTAGTAAAAAATAAAAAATAAAAAATAAGAAAATAATAATATTAATAGCATGTGATTATCACATTATCAACACTTTAGTATATGTCAAAAAAAAAAACACTTTAGTAACATGATATTTGATTATAAATTACATGTTACTGACTAAATTATCAAGTGATATATTTAATGAAAAATAAAAAAAAAAAGTGAAAAAACACACAGAACAAACATGGAGACATGGTGGATGCATTTAAAAAGAACAAGAAGTTAAATCCCCCACCCCCGGCCCCGCCCCCCCCCTTCCTTTTTTTTTTAATTTCAAGTAGAGTGACGACTGCTACAATTAGCAGCTTCGGACCTCTTATATTTACTGAATTTCAAATAATGGGCAAAATTTGTAATTATTTTATCAATTTAAAATCTTACACTTGCACTCATTTAATAAATAAAATTTTTTAAATAACTAAAAATTTAAATGAATATATATAAGTGACAGTATAGTTAACATGCAGTAATCTACATTATTAAATTTTAAAAAATATATTATATTTAAAATAAAAAATAAATATATTATTAAATATTATTAAATTAATTATATATTTTTCACATATAAATTTATAAGTATCTTTATATTCAACTTCATACTATCTAAATATTATTTGCAAATCAAATTTGTATCGAATCGAGCAATTCATCATAAAAACTGTCGCATCATTGTAATAAAATAATGTATGTTAGGGAAAAAAAACGAATTTACAAAAATAAATAAAAATAATTAAAAATATCACCATCATATCCAGGCATCATCCACGGGACATCTTATGCACAAAGAGTTGCTAATGTGATGCTCTACTATATTTGTGGGTTGTATTACATAACTTCCTACCATACTCTTCCTCTTTGTATTCCCACATTCTAACTACAATCTCTCTCTTTTTTTTTTTTGGTTCAGAACTCCAATCCTTATAATCCACAAAAAGAAACAAACACAAAAAACATAAAGGAAAAAACACACACACACACACACACACACACACACACACACACATAAACAAAGCACAAACAAAGAAACCAAGAAAAGAAAAAAGAATTAGAAAAATAAGACACAGAAGAGAGATATGCGTTGCTATGGATTGATGATACCAGGCACCGATGCCTCCCGTTTCTGCCTCGCCTCCCCGTCCTCCTCCGCCGCCAATAAGCCCGACCCAATTCTCCGGCTGAGGCCCCCGACCCGGGTCCCAATCGGGTCGTTCAGAACCAAGGCCGTAATCAACGATAGAATCGTCACTGAAGTTAGCTTCTACGAGCTCCTGGGCATACCCGAGTCCGGAACGCTGCCGGAGATCAAGCAGGCCTACAAGCAGCTCGCCAGGAAGTACCATCCGGACGTGTCGCCGCCGGATCGGGTCGAGGAGTACACCGCGAGGTTCATTCGGGTCCAGGAGGCCTACGAAACCCTCTCGGATCCCCGCAGAAGAGCTCTCTACGATCGAGACATGGCCAGGGGCCTTCACCTCGCGCTCTCCGCCAGGAGACGTTACGAATACGGAAACAGAGAGGTATCTTTTTCATTGATTGTTTTTTTTTTTTTTTTTTGCTTTTTTTGTGTATTTAATTTTCTTTGAAATTGGTGTTTTGGGTTTCATTTATTTTCTGGTCATTTTTCTTGGAATTTCTTCAACTGGGTGTATGGAATTCATGTGGGGTTTGACAAATTTCTCTTTTTAATTTTCCCTTTTTCTTTTATGGGTCAAATTATTAGTATTTCTTTGTTATTTTCATTATGGGAGCATTGATTTTTTTGACCCACATGGGTTTTGGAAACTGATGGCTTTACTTGGAGTTATCCTCTTTGATTTTTGGTCTGATACAGAATCTTCACGTTGGTAAGAGGGACTAAAGATTGGACAGGACACCTAAGTGCTTTTGTTGCTTCAGCAAGTCAGCTCCCTATGATCTCAAAAACAGAAAGGAAATTAAAAAAATTAGTTCTATCATTTGGGGGGAATTGTTGTTGCTAATAAGAGTCAAAGTATGAGTGAATTTCTTTCCTTATCAGTTCATTACAAGCTGACTTTGATTGTTTTGTTATTATTTTAAAATAAAAGAAAACTATGATTCTTTTCGTCCTAGACTTTTTCTCAACATAAATTTTAATTTATGCTTTCCTTCTGTGTTTTCATCTTTTCTATTTTGTAATTGTAAGTGGAATTTACTTCATTGAACAACCCACATGAGGAAAAACCGCTGTGATTATTTTGTGTCAGAAGATGATGCTGTCAGATATAATAAAACAATGAATTAGGCTATTGATGAATTGAATTGGGAAAATTTTCTTTATTCTTTTCTTTTTGATTTATATATTCACTTTCTTGCTAGTTTTATGACCGTTGTATTAAAATTGACTTAGTCTTCGTGACCAGGAAATGGAAGAGAGAGATGAGTGGAAAAATCGGTGGCAAGCTCAACTATCGGAGCTGAAAAGGAGAAGCATGAGCAGGGATACAGATGACAATATGTCGTGGGGAGCTCGGATGCGCAGGCAAAGAGAACAATCATCAAGAGGATTATAGATGTGTTCTGGCCTAATCAATGTGCGATTTGTCTTTGGGCACGACTCTTTTGCCTCTACGCGGCTGTTTTTGGCGAAGCAATAAGCAAATTTTAGACTTACAGATTACTGTAATTGGCTTAGTCCTTTAGCTTGCCGCGCACCGTGAATAGGAATAATAACAGTGATGTGCGTAAGTTCCAGCTTTGTTGTTATTTTTGTACAGGCTGCATCTTTTTGTTTCCCTCGTGTTAATTACTTCCTCCTTAACATCCAAGAACTTTACCCGAGGAATAATGGAAAATGGGTTTTGCAGTTAGTGTGATTAGTTAAAAATATGTTTGAAAGATTGATTGACAGATTATACGAAAATGACAAAGAGTGTGTATATATATTTTTTTTTTTTGTGAGATAATTAATTTAATAATATTTAATAATTTATTTATTTTTTATTATTTAAATTTAATATATTTTTAATAATTTAATAATTTGAATTATTATATATTTATTGTGCTTTTAAAATTGTGTGCCCAACAATTTTTAATGAAGATTGCTTCTGCAATTTGCTACAAAGACTTTGAAGTTTGAACCCAGAGTGTATTGATTGCTCTTATCCTTTTGGCGTTGGAATTCTTGCTTGCACTGCGCGCCTTGCATAATTTGAGGATTCAGATTCTGTGCGCATGTTGGCATATGTGAATGAATGCAGGGGCCGAGCTAGCCTTATTGTTGGCCCCACTGAAGGAAAAAAATTAAGTAATATACTTTAATTTTGTGTTGCTGTGCTCTTAAATTTTTTTTTGTCCCTACAGGCAACACAATGATTATTATTGTTTTTTTTTTTTTTTATGTATATATGGACTTTGTTCCTACTGAAAAATGTTTTTACATCTGCCCCATAATGAATGCCAGAATCATTTAACCGGATGTTTGGATGCAAGATCCGATGATTTTGGTTCTGCCACTTGGTTTCTGGCATTACCGTGGGCGACAAATTTGAGGGAACTGCTCAAGTGGTTTGAATTGATGGCTTTTCCGTGGGCAGAACCCAAATATAATTGAAAAGTCTTTGATATATAAACATGGCTAGCTGAAGGCCAGCCAAATCTGCATCATTATTATTATTTTTCTAATTTATTATTAAAATTAAAATTTAAAACTTTTAATTTTAAAACGATTTTATTGTTAGATAAGTTATAAATTATTAGTAAATTTGCATTAAATGGATTTAAAAAAAAAAGCCAGGCTTCTAGAAAAGGAGGTCTGTGGTGGAACAAAATGTGAATTGAGATGATTTATGTTTTTTTTTTAAAATTTTTTGGTCAAATGATTTACGTTATTAATACACAGCAAGTCGTGATTGCAGCGACCTGGTTGGCACGGCCTTCCATTTAAGTCGTCTGGTCCTGGAAAAGTGAAGCAAAGAAACATGGACTCGTGGTCCCTTTACTTATTATGTCAGCCAAGTTCGTTGATCTTATCCCTTTACAGAACCAGATCTTTTTCGCAACTGGGTTTGAAGGATCTTTTACCCTGGCGATGCTTTTGTATGGCTCGGAAAGTCAGATGGGTCAGTTTCAGTTGCCACGATAAATCTACTATATTCAGAGAAATCGCCCGACGCACAATCCTCAATGCTATGGGCCTTCGGCTTTCTAATGAATAGCAGATGCCATTAATTATAGGCCCCATCAGGATTAGCTGCTTCCCATGGTACGGAATAGTTAGTTAAGGTGCTTAATTTTAAGTGAGAGATTTTTAATTTAAGCACCATCAAGTGGTACCTTAGAGTTAGAATTTATTAATGTTACTAAACTTAAATCTTTTTCAATACAAGTCATATTGTAACCAATGAAATTAGAACTGGATCGGATTAACCGGTTCAACCGGTTAAACCGGTGATCGGTCTTAGATTCGGTCCAATTTAGGCTTAAAAATAAAATGCGGACGGACCGAAAAAAATCGGTCAAAAACCGAAAAAATCGGTCAAAAATTGAAAAAATTGGAAAAAAATCGGACCCGTTAAACCGGTTCAATTTAAAACAAAAAATTTTAAATTATAATTTGACCTAAAATTTTATCTAAATTATAATTAAAATTCTAATTTTAACTAAAAATTTAATTTAGTCCTCGATTGATTAAAATTTTCAATTTAAATTTTAAAACTACAAAAATTAATATTTAACCATTATTTATAAATATTATTTTTTCAATTAATTTTTATAAATTATATTTTGTTAAATATACTAATTGTAATATCCTTAATGTATGTAAATATTAATATAATTCTTAAAATACACTTTATTTTAAATATTTATTATCATTTTTATATAATATAACATTTTATATAATTATATAAGTTATATAAAAATTTAATTTTTATATATTTAATATTAAATACCGATTTTACTAGTTCAACTATAGTTATACCGGTCGAACTAGTTAAACCTTAAACAACTAATTTTTTCGATTCACTGACCGATTCAGTTTTTAAAATCTTAATTGTAACTATTTAAACTGTTTTTATTATTAAAAAAATTTAATAGTTTTTTTTGACAAAATTATTGAGCCAACGTCTTACTCTTCTATTTTTTTTAACCAAAAAAAAATTAGCTGTTCCATTCCGTACATGAATACCCCTTTCTCTCGTCGTGCCTGAAAATTTCCACGGAAAGAAACAAGATTTGCCAGTCGGTTTCTTCTGACGTGACGTGAATCAGTGAATGTGATGCTGATGCGGACCTCACACAGTGGACAGTAGTGACACCTCAGGACCACGAATTATTTATTTTTTGCCATCAGAAACGTTTCATAAATGACAAATATGGTTCACAAAAGCTCGGTAAAAAAAAAAGGGCCAGAATTACTATGGAATTTAACGAAGTTAAAGAAATTATCACAAACTATAATGTCGTCATCTGGTAATGCCAGGAGACTTGGTTTGCTAGCTAACGTGAGGGTAATGAAATCGAAACACATGCTAAAATTTGATATAAACATGAAAATTAATGTAGCTATTAGTGAGGTTTAAGAATTAACGATGTCAAGTAAACAAGTTAGCGATATTTTGAAAGAAGTGAGAAGACTCTTATAATTGATAGAAATTGAAATATTCTAGTACGAATATGATATAAAAATGAAATTTAGATTTGCTCTTGAAAATTCACAAATAATTAAGAATTTAAAATTATAGTTTTCTTTCTATTTTTAAATTTTTTGAAAAAAAATGGATAAAAAGATTAAATATTTACTCAATTAATTAAAAGAGTGTCCTTTAATCAACAAGTGAGAGTTTAAATTTAACTTAATTTTACTTCTTTTTTTTTAAATATCTAATAAGACTCTTTATATAAAAAAAAATAATAAAAAAAATCAAACAAGTGCTTGGATTTTTCTGTTAGATTTTTATAGTGGTTGAAAAAAAAAATAAGAAAAAAAAGAAAAACAGAAAAGGAAAATCAACAATAATTGGCCAGGCAGCCTCGGCGTGGAGTGGTGGCATGGAAAAGTAGGTGGTCGCTTTCAGCCTTTCTGGCATCCCAGTGCGTGGATTTGCTTCACAAGATGGAAACACTATCAATCAGATTCTTCGCACATTTTCTATAATATCTTGCAGATATGTATATATTTTATTTGGATATTACGTGTAGATTAATTTTTTTAATAAAAAAATTATTTCGTAAATATACTGCCTTCAGATCATGAAGCAAAGACCGACTTTTTCTATTTATATTTTTTATTCAAATTCTTTTATATGAAATACTTACCAGTACTACTGAATTTTAAATAGATTTTTTATAAGAATAATTATTTTATTAATAAATCTAAAATTCAACGCTATACTAAATTTTTTGTCATTTAAGCCGTCATTCAATTTCAGTTACTAAGAGAAAATAGAGACACAAATATTCAAACTCAAATAAATACTTGAAAAGACATATCAAAGTATCATTAAATTATCATTTCTTATCAATATTTAAAAAATTAGATTGAACTGGTTAGTCGGATCAGTTCAACTGGTGACTGGTTGATGGTTCGATCCGATTTAGATAAATTTTGGGTATTGACTCGGATCGATAAAAATTGGTCAAAAATCAGACAGGTTGGACCGATTCAATACAATTGAAAAATTTATAAATTATAATTTAACTACAAATATTATTTAAATTATAATTTAAGTACCAAATTTAATTAAAAAGTTCAATTTAGTTGTAAATCTGATTAAAACTTTTAATTTAGTCTTTAAAATTAGAAAAATTAATATTTAATCACTATGTAATTATTATTTTTTAATTACTTATATATATATATATATATATATATATATATATATATATATATATATTATTAAATACCAATTTAAATACCGGTTCAACTTTGACCCACTAATATTTCTGATTCGATAACCGGTCTAATTCTGATAACCTTACTTTTAATACGTAGATTGATTTTTTTTTTTGTATATCGGTAAATAATATAACAACAAAAGTTAGACTCTTAAAAAGGTGATACCTAAACAATCACCATCAAACAACGGAATTAAATCAAAAGGGGATGTTCCAAAAGAATATCAGACAACAGGCAACTAGCTCCCACCTTAACTAAAAAGTCGGTACAACGATTTTCTTCCTGTAGAATGTGCCATAGTTCAACACTCTAAGACTTGCACATCAAATGTTGTATATCTCGCACAAAAACAAATAGGTGAGCACAAGAGATAGTTTTCGAACACAATTGGAGGCCCTCTTAAAAGTCAAACTCCAACAACACTCGTGGACACACCAACGTTCAAACCAGCTCAAGGTCCCTCCAAATGTCTAATAGTTCGGCAACCATATTGCGGACGATGCCGACCGAAGCCATAAAATCCCTCAACTATTGACCACGTTCATCACGCATCAATCCTCCATAGCTAGCAATGTCAAGATTATCGCAGGCATTATCATTTGTATTAACTTTTATCCAACCACAAGGGGCATTGACCCAATCGATTTGTTTTTTTTTTTGACATAGACCCAATCGATTAGTTTAGAGGAAAACATGTTACTTGATAATATCTTTCATCTTCTAATAACTTTTTTGGTGGATGTTGACAACTGACATGCCCCTTTAATTAAATTTCTGGACATGATGCATATGGTGACTCTTGACCGTATGAGGAGTCGCAGCTCAGCAGTGTGCGATAGAGCCAACTTCGATGCATGCGCCACATGATTCATAATCCAAGTTTAGTTTATGTACATGTACAGTGTTTTGTAAGAATTCATTGGTAATTAATAATTGGGGTTGCCACTCTAACTTTGTTATTCGACATGTCCGGTGGCTTTCAACCTTCACTTTTATTTTATAAAACATTTTTTTCTTGTTGACAACATTCAATTTTTAATCTTGAATTTAATTAAAATTGATTAAACAAATTTTTTTATTATTTTATTCGAACGTAACTTTAGTTTTAATTTGTACACATTATAATTTACATACCGACATTGTATACCATTTTATTAAAAATAAAATAAAATTTAATTAATCTAAATTTTTTACAATAAAAAAAATTCTCAAATCAACTTAAATCTTACCCTTTTTTATTTTTTTATCTCCCCTCCATCCACGTGATTTGATCGCTCTTTTTTTATTTTTTGGATCGACTTGATCACTTTTTAGAATAAAAATAAATGACACCATGTTCGACTTGATCACTTTAAGATATCAAGTTATAACTTTCTTTTTTTTATAACTTTTTAACATTCCAAACAAACCATAAATTTGAAATATGGACAAGGGTAAGACACTCTTCTCCAAGTGATTTTTATCCAGAACCAGCCTCTTCAATTCAATTTAATTCCTCGATCCTCCTTTCTCTTCTTTTTTTTTTTTCTTTTTTTATTTTCATTTTTCGTAATTGATTTGCTTCAACCATAATTTGAAACTTTAAGTCTTGAAGATCACTCAGTACCATTGAATTATAATTCATTATTTTTATATACTTTTTAAGGGATTGTTCAATTTTATTTGTCTTCATGAGGACATTTAACCTAGAAAGAGGGATGAAAAAACTGAGATTCAAACTCTACACCTTTAATCATAAGGTCCCCACAAAATGGTAACTGAATATTATTCAATTATTGTTTTTTTTCTGATTGAAATAAGAGCCAATATGAGAGGCGGCCATAATTTTTTTTTTTTCTTGGTCCAATATTCAATTCAATTTTTTTTTCCCATTTTCTGGGTTAATTTTTTCCTTTTTTTTTTTTGATTTATAAGGAGTCTAATTGGATATTTGGAGAGGGGGAAGTGAAATTTGGTAAGATTTGAACCTCTCACCTACTAGTTGAAAGACAACCCCTTCAACTAGTTGAACAAATACTCAACCTCGGTCAATTTTTTCCTTTCACGGCCAAATAGTGGAGCGCAAACAAATTTAGGTTAGATCTAGCAATCATGCCTATTCTTTCTGGGCTGTTTTTTAGGGCCTGATTTGTTTTTTGATATCGGCCAGTTATGTGGCCCAATCTGCTGTAATGTCGAGCACCTACGATGCCCAGCGTTACCCATTAAACGTACCAAAACAAGGTCGGTTTACTTTTATTGTTGTACTTTTAATGGCAAATTAACAGAAGTGGCCCAGTGAGGTAAAAATGCACATGAAATTTGACCCAAAAAAAAAAAGAAATTGACAACTTCAATTCCAATATGAATTTTCTTTTTGGTTATAAAGAAATTTAGGAGTAAGAGAGGTGTTTCATCACAGTTTCATAGAGCAGCAACAGACCACCAAGGATTTTAATTTCAATATGAAACTTAAGAGTATATAATCAACATTTTTGTTTAATCATATAAGCTTTGGGGGCGTAGTTAATTGAGCAGCCCATTGTTGTGTGTTCGAACTATGAAATCACATAATATAATTGCGAAAAAAGGAAAGGATTTGGAATAATAGGCTACTTCTGAGCTCTCTGTCTTAATCTTTACATTGACGAAATTTGAATTTTATTTCTTTCTATGATTTGAATGAAAATTATTTCTGGGTTTGTTTCATTTTATAAAAACTCTTTCACTTACCTGGAGTGTCCAGCTTTTGTTCCTACATTGAACACTGTATCCAAGAAAAGCATTGATAACTAAATCAAGGAGTCGAAGTACCTGTGCTCTAAGGGCCGAGATTTCAAAGTAAATCACAGCTTATTATTAGCAAACACCTTCTGTCTAAAAAAATTTGTTTTCTTCTTTTTTTTTTTCTGGGCACATTTTTAATAATTGAAGATCTTTGAGACGCTACATTGGTAAATTATGTCTACACGAGAACAAGGTTCGTCCTTTTTGAACATGGACATGTAAATCCTCAACAATGGCTAATTCTCCTAACAAGATCAAGCCCTGAATTTTGAAGGGATATAAAACACTCAATTTGTTACTCTTCTTATTCCATAACGAAAGGTGGAAACAGAAAAGAAACAAACTGCAAATACAAGTGAAGCACCTCAACACTTGCTACTGCAATACAAACTAACTAATCATAAGCATTGAGGGGAAACTAGGCTTTCTAAGTAAAGGGTCGCTTGGCAAATGTCCCATTCATTTTCTATTGTAAATGTTTTTAGTGTCCCACTTTCCAGATTATAGAACACTAAATCCCACCCATCAAATTCAAGAACAACATCACCATTTTTTGTTATTGAAACAAACTTAAGCCAATATTTATATCCAGGTAATACCTCACTGCTGAACCTGACCAATCTAGTCCAACAACATGCCTGAGTCCCATACTCCTTTGCTGCCCACACCTCGAAATCCGGCCCATCGCAATATACACACAGCAGGTTTCCTAAAGCTATCAAATTATCTGTCCTCAAGCAACTTTGATCAATTTGGTTTGGCAATGGCACCATTTCAACAAATTTTTCCTGTGCCAAATCAAAAGAAACTATTCCATACGTCTTTTGCTGATCATTGTTGCCCTGACTGCTTAGCCAATGCAAAAGTCCGTTACAGAAAGCGCCTGAGCCTTCCAAGACAACATTGCAATTGGGGTCTTCAATTCTTCTCCACTCGTCGGTTTTCAAGGCGAAGGCGTCCACCTTAGGTTGATTAGAGCCAGGAGTGATCGACCCAGATATTATTTTATAGTCATCAACGTGGAGATCATAACCAAACCCATAAAAAATCCTAGGCATAGCAATACCACTTGCTGAAGAATTAGGCATGGGCAATTGCCTGGATTCTCTGGTAGATGGATTCCACACAAGAATGAATTTTTCTTCTTCAAAAGCTGCACAGATCAAACCATCACAAGACCCCACTATTTCAGCATAAGTTATTGGTTCACTTAATGGGAGGCTAAGCTGGGATGCCAACAGCTTCTCCTCATCCCCATCACAATAAGCCTCTTGGTCAACGCACAGAGGAGGATCAGCCAAGACACAGATTTTGTGACAGTCGGTGTTGCAGACTTGCTTTGATTGCTTCAGGTGCTCCTTGGCAAATTCAGGAGAAGAAATCAGAGAACGCCATGGCTTAGACACGCACTTGAATCGCATCAGAGATTTAACGGGTAGCCTCGAAATGATCTCTATAATTATCTCATGTGGAAGTTGCGGAATTTTCAGCATGGTTTTTCAGCTTTGTCTGATCTTTGTTGAATGGGCTGCACAGAGATAAATCCAATTAATAACTGCTAATTAACTACTATGTCATTGATTTATTCATATTTCATAGAGGAATTCAACATATCATAAGTTCAGTTGGATTGAATAAAATTTTAAGAGCAAAGTAATAACTAAAATTATTTCAATGTGAAAATTTCGTATATTTAGACTATAATATGTCATTTTTAATAATAAAATAGTCGTTTTTTCTTTCCTAACTATGAAATAGTATATCTATGTGCTCACCTCAAATTTGGTAAAAAAAGACCAAGTCCAACAGATTGATGAACAAATCCCACGTATTTGAATTGCAAAGTAGGTCAGCTGGTCAATGTATCTCCAATCCCAACCTCTCCTTCTGATGAGCAGAGAGACGTTTCTGACTTTTCTTGAGACACAAAATGAGGAGGTGTATATATTTATAGGTGAAAGTCTTTCTGCATTAAAAAAAAAAAAAAAGAAGCTACAGGAAAGCCTAATAAAATTAAAAGACTTCTACTCTAAGCCATTGAAAATTTCGTTATAGATTCGTATAATATAACTTGAATTTATTAAATTAATTAGTAAAAATGTGATGTGGGAGATTTTTATTCAAAAATTTATTTATTAATCTATATAAAATTTTTTTTTCTCGAGAGTACTCTGTACGCTGGTAGAAACCATCAACTTTGGAGGAAGAGCTTGGCGTTCTAGAATTGTTGACTGGCAGCAGAAGTCTGGCTTGGCATACACAAATTGTTCCTCCCTTGTTTTGGGCGCATCGTAGGGGGGCAGTTCAATAAATACTTAATAAGATTTTTAATTTAAATTTTTTTAATAAATATAATTTATTTATAATATTATATTATAAAATAAGTATAGTGAATGAATCTATTTAAATAAAAGAGTTATAAATAATATTTAAATAATATTAAATTATAAATTAATTTTATTTAAAAAATAAAATTAACAGACGCTATAATTAATATATAAAAAAATTATAATTTAATTTTAATTTATATTTTGTAAGGAATATTTTGTAATAAATATATCGCTCGATGTTAAGAAAAATGAACTAAAACCATTTTAATTAGTGACGTGTTGCCATGAGTGGATCTAATAATGTACTAAGAACACAGTCCTAATAAGAAAAAGATGGGTAGATGTGCATGAATAAGAATATATTACAGATATTAAATTATAAAAGATATATTAAATTTAAAATAAATAAATAAATTATTAGATATTATTAAACTAACAATATATTCTCTACATGTCTATCTATATATATTTATATAGTAGCCCTCGTGTTAATAATATCCACCTCAGCTTGAAAAGATATTAACTAAATGGATTTTTTAGCCAATCCAATTAACTTATTTAATAATTTTTTAAAAATTAAAATATGTTTAAATTAATTTTATCAAATAAGAAAACTAAAAAAAACTCTCTCTTTCTCTCTCTTCTCTGCTCCCTGCCTCCAAACGCATCTGTTGGTCCTGCACCACTCTCTTCCTCTCTCTTCAAACACGCCCGAAAATGAGATAGATGTGGATCTCTGGGCAAGAGGAAGCCGATTCTTGAAAGAAAAAGGAGAAAAAATTGAACGATAATCTTCGAAAAAGGAAAATGTAAAGGGGAAAAAGGGTTAGGGTTAAGTGAGAAGTTGCAGAAAGACACTCTCTCTCTCTCTCTGTTTCTCTGTATTGCTGGAGGCGTTTCGTTTGGTGGGAGGGCCGATGATTCAGGATAAAGATAAAGGGGGAAAGGATCATTAATAACAAAAGATACGTGGGATTCTAATTAGAAAAATACTTGATTGACAATAAAAATTCCTAGACAATAGCTTTACATAGCAAAAATCAATCCACAAGTGTATCTGTTACCATGCAAATTATAAGATATGAGACTTGAGTCCCATATCGGAATTGTATCGATTTGGACTCTTCTATCTCAATAACTAATTTTTAGGGTGCAGTTCTCGTAAGATTTATATCAATTAGTATCGCGGGACAGTGGAAAATGGTGGATTATTCCGATACAAATTGCAAAGTATAAGATTTGAGTCTTTCATGGGAAATATTTCCTCAACTTTCTCATCAAACAAACAGAAGCCCACTGAAGAAACAGGCACCGAGAGAGAGTACAATGTGCAGACACATATCGTTTGACATTCTCGCGGAAGGAAAAGAGTACGACCCAGAATTCCCAGTAAACGCGCGGGTCCAAGATGGGGTTCGAACCAAGAAATTATCAGTTGTGAGCTTAGAGAAAGGATTGAAAGTGAAAAGCCAGAGCAAAATTAGAATATGAGAAAATAAAACACGAAGAGGCAACCAGTTATTGCAGTTGTGGGGATGATGGTGGTGCTAGAAGTAGCGGTTGTGGCTAGGGAAACGGCGGCGGCGGCCTTAAAACGATTTGTGATTTGGGGCTGGTGGGTTTTGTTCTTGATTTTTATTGGTTAATTTCTATTTTAAATTTTTTTTTACCGATTTTAAAATTATTTGATACAAGAAAATTAAATATAATGATTTTTTTGTTTTTTACTTTTCAAAACAGGAAAATGGGTGATACTCTTATTTGTTCCGTTAAAAAGTATTGAACCGAAATAAAAAAGTATATAGATTTAAACCTATCAATTATCCCAATAAGTACTTGAACAGAACATAAGACTTAACATTTCTATCCTTATAGCACAACTTTCCTTGATTAATAATTTGATTTTTAGAGAATGTAATTAGTTGAGTTCATTGGGTTGGCCTCAACTCCATAAAGTCCAAATATTTTTTGCCGCTGAGAACCATCTCATTGTGACGTATTACCAACTTTGGGCCATTTTCGTTTATTATTTTTTATAGTGTGGTAGATTTATTAATTTTTTTTTAAAATTTTGAATTATAATTTTAAATAATAATAATATATTTGTTAATTTACATAAAAATTATGATATTTTTAGATATTAATTCTTAAATATAAAGTACACGTAAATTAATGCTGGCAAAAGAAAAATCTGAGCAGTGGGTACTAATTTATATTTGTTTATAGAGCATTGCTGCAGCAGAAGCAGAAAACTATGGTAAATGTTATTTTTATTTTACGGGCATCCTAAGAGATATATCCCACAGGTTTTAGGATACATCAGTTTGGCCAGGGAAGGATAAGCTCTAGATGATCATCAATTAATGTGCTTTCAAATTGCTATATTGGTGAGGCTCCACCCAACAATTTTTTTAGAAAAGCAAAAGTTTAGTTATTTCAATGTATCAGAAAAAAACATTTATTTTTTTCAATTTTTCTGAAAGATTTTTCTTTCTGTTGAAGAAGGAATTTTATTTATTTCCATTTACTTTGCCAAAAACAAATGTTTTTTTAAACCTTTTTTAACCATTTTTTCACACCATCTTTCTTATCACCACGGGGCTCCTCGGAGACAGCCAAAACACCTTCGACCGCAGCTGTCTTCTTTGTTCATCGGCCGTCGGAATTGCTTTCACACACGGGGCTTGGAGATTCGTCCTCCATGTTCCTTTGCCGAATCTTAATCAAGAATACTATTACGAAGAATAACGCCATTCACGAGGACTTTTGACTATTTTACATGAAAAATAGTTTTAACAAGAGTGACGTACATTAAATATTATGACAGAAACTTGTCGTTTGGACAATAATCACAACATGTTAGCAAAATATAACTTATTTCTCGACTATTTTCTTCTTTTGAATTAGTTACTTAAGTCTAAAATATCTAAACAAAAGATGAAGAGAAATTCTACACGACTTTATAAGCTTCCGAACAAAAAAATTGGAAAAAATTCATAGGATTGATTACAATACTACAAGGTGAGAGGAGGGAATATAACTAATGTTTTCACTTTTTTTTAGCAAAAATAGGAAAGCATAAGCTACACTCTCCCAACTTAGCAGAACTACAATTGTATTGTACGCGGTAAACAAAAATTGTTACACTGAACTAAATAGCAATATAACTACTTTAGTTCTTTTACCTTTTCTAATTTTAATTTGAATATGCACCAAACTTTGGATTCTTCGGCCTATTCTAATCAGGAATTGCCTTGTCTACTTTATAATATCAAAGGTGGACGTTAGCAGGGCATTTTTGCCTCTGTAGAAACAAAATATATTGCAACCGGTCGACTTATCATATAGTGAGAAAAAACAAAAGTTAATTAACAACGCGAACCAAAACAAGACGGAATTTGAAAATTTCTAAATAAACCAAAACGAGAAATAAAAAGGGTAACAACAACAAAAAATTTAAGTAAAAGAAGAATCTTGAAAGCTAGTCATGATTGTTGGCCAATCACAAAATTCTTTTAATATGAATATATTAATGAGTGAGATCTGCATCCATTCCAGCAGAGCTCACCAAAATTATTATTATTATTACAACCCCTCCAAAGTTACATAGATCTTACACCTTGTCTCCCCCCATATCCTTCCCCATTAAATTTTTTATTATGTTTCTCCTTTTCTTCAATTCACAATTATCATATTCTGTATCAAACCTGTAACTACTATATGCTTACAACACCAACAAACAGCTGCAACAAATTGATCCAAAACACATCAAAAGGACCACACCAAATGACCCCAAAAGAAAAAGGTTGGAGAAATGAAAGAGATTTTAAGTTGTATCCACAAAAAGGGAAAGAAAAAAGACCAACCATGTGATGATGTTGAATTTGTTGATAATGATATTGATGGGCTCGATCGATCGAATTTTCCTTGATCGAGCTTAATTTTAACTAATTCTCGGGATGCTCACTTTTGTTATTGTCACTTTCCTTCTTAGCCTTTGTCTGAATCCCATTGTAACTAACATACCACTTGACAAATTTCCTCAACCCAGTAGCCAAATCGGTGGTGGGCTTGTAACCAAAGTCCCTATACGCCAAGCTCACATTAGCATGTGTAAAGGGCACGTCCCCATTTCTTGGCATCTTTATCACATGCTTCTTGGCCTTTGTGTTCAGCAATGCTTCCAATATCGACACCAATTTGCCTACAGGAACCGGAGATGTGTTCCCGAGATTGTAAACTCTCAGCTGTGCCGGCCCTCTCTTCTTTCCCCCGCTTCCCGTGCTCTTCTCCGCCGTGTCCAAAGCCCCCAGACAACCTTTCACGACATCATCAATGTATGTGAAGTCACGCGCCACTTCTTTGTCGTCCTGTGTCTGGTACACATCTATGGTTTTGCCCTGTAAGATGTCCTTTGTGAAGAAGAAGTAAGCCATGTCCGGTCTGCCCCAAGGACCGTAGACAGTGAAGAATCTCAATCCGGTGAGCGAAAGGCCATAGATGTGGTTATAAGTGTGGGCAATTTCCTCTCCGGCTTTCTTGGTGGCTGCGTAGAGGCTTGCAGGCTGATCCGTCCTGTGCAATTCTGAGAAAGGGACTTCTGTGTTCAGCCCGTAAACTGAACTCGACGATGCCCACACGATGGCTGGCTGCGGATTTGCAGATTTTGAAACCTCGAGTAGATTTACAAAACCCGCAATGTTTGATCTCACGTATGACTGAGGGTTCTGCATTGCGTATCGGACTCCGGCCTGGGCCGCCAGATGGAGCATGTGAGTGAAGGGGACGACGTCAAAGAGCTTGGTTAGCAATGGTGCATCGTTCAAGTCCCCTTCAACGACGAACACTTGATGCTTTGATAAAAGCTGCTGCCTGGCTCTCTTGAGAGAAGGGTCGTAATAGTCGTTGAAGTTATCCAAGCCGAGAACCCCATCGCCCCGCTTTTTCAAGGCAAGCGAGCAGTGGGCGCCAATGAAGCCAGCAGCGCCGGTGACCAAGACTGAAAAGCCGTTGGGACGGCGAGGGGTGGAGGACTGGCGGACCTGTTTCTCCCAGGCGGCGCCGCCGGTGGAGAAGGAGGAGGAGGAGAAGAGGGCGGTGGAGAGGAAGGAGTGGCGATGCGGCACTTGGTCGTCGTTAGAAGAGTGATGGGAAAGTGGTGGGTAGTTGAGAGTAAAGAAGAGAATAAGAACAAGAGCAATAAGAAGTGTTGTGCGGAAGAGTAGTTTTGAGGAAGCGTTCAGGACTTTTGAGCTGTGGAGCCTTCTCAGGTAGCTGTTGTATCTCTCTAGCTTTATGGTCTTGCTCGTGTCTGGTGGTGATGCCATTGTTTTTTTAAAAACCCCAAATGGAATTGGATTCCCCTAAATATTGCTTCTTCTTCACTCAGTTTTTTTGAGTGGGAAACAAAGTAGAATTGGATTCCAGAGGAATTGCCCCTGAATCTGCGAATGAGTGTAGATGATCCAAGATTATAAAGGAGAGAAAGAGAAAGAGAAAGAGAGAGAGAGAAATAGTAAGGGTTGGTGTTAGTTGGAGGCCACTTCGAGCCTCTTTAAGTCTCTCCTATCTCTAAAGAGAAAATATGACTTTTGCATACAATGGATGGAAAGTGGGGGGGACACTCTATAAAGGAACGGGAAAATTATGGGCCAATGTCAATTGCCATGTTTTCGGTGGTAGGTCACTTTTTTTTTTTTAATATTATTGAACAAAACTCAAATAAATAAAAGATACTTTTATTCCGGTCAAAAATACCTGATAACTACCTAATAAGATCTTTTTTCTTATTAAAAAAAAATCAATTGTGATTTTCTCATTTTTAAGTCAAATTTACTCTTAAAATTTGTCAAGACATTATGGAGTGGAAAGTGCCAGCTATCTTGTTCTGTTGAAAACTCCCTCCCCCGCCCTTCCCCCATGTGATTTACACGTGTTCAGATGTGAACACTCCTATGTAATAACTGCTGTAAAGACCCTTTTTTTATTTGCACTTTCTTGTGAAAAAATTCACTTAATTTACAAAATTGATTGTGTATGGTCTTGATTTTGACATTACCTTAATAGGCAGTTTTCTTGTGGGGTTTGTGTATTTGAGGTCAACTGGGTTTCACAGAGAGTAAACAAGGTGTTGGCCAATGCTGAAATTGTGTGGGTGAAGAATTGATTGATCTGTTCCAAAGAAACAGAAGAGCCCACATGAGGAAGTTTCAATTTTATTATAAATTGTTACCGTATCGGGCTTACTTATCTTGCCGACATATAAAATTGCGAACCGTGCAACCATCTTCGGTCTTTATTTGTCTTGGATTCCAAGATTTTATTTTATTTTATTTTTTTGTGAAATTCCAAGATTATATTATGTAGCGTAACATCTGTGAATTGGCATTTAATACCAATTTGGCCCTCGTCGGTGGCCTTAATCATTCATTGGCTCTTTTACTAGTGACGTGGAATTGGAATTTTGTCCAATTGTGTCAATAACTCAATATGGTTGCCATTATTGCTCAGGCATTTGTTTATTAGAAATGTGAACGTCCAGTATTTTCGATAGCGAAAGTGAGAGTTTTGTTAAAAAAAAAAAATAGTGAAAGTGAGAGTAATTTAGTTTTATTTTTATTTTTATTTTTATTTTTCATCTCACATGGAGCAACAAGGAACAGGAAAACGGAATCGTTGTCAACTATTATTTATAGACCAAAAATAACACGAATACAACGTAACAAACCAAAAAACATGTCTGATGGGTCCTTTCTTCGATTTAAGTATGTGGGAAGCTTTCATTGTGTTGCACCATGAGTTATTTTCATGCTCATTAACACGATGAACGCCTGATAACATCAACTTGATTACCATTGATTTGCTAAGTGCCTTTGTTATTTATAGATTTTGTTATTACCATTGATAGATCCCAATAAATGGGCCAAGATAACTATGCCCAAAGGCCAAGATGCTAAGCTCAGCCGGCTCATTCGCAGATGTTTAAGACCAACTCATATTTACAAAGCTTAAGCCCAGTCCATAGCAGCTCAGTGGTTTGAAATATAATAGTTGCGACTTGCGAGAATTTTGTTAAAACTTAATTATTCTTTAACTTTACTTTGCAATTCATACTTGAGAAAATATATCCATAGCTCATAACTAATCAGTAAAAAACCATAGGAGAAAAAAGTTGAAAATTACAAGAAGAAAAAAATTTGGTTGCTTTATTTAGATAACTTTAATGTAGTAATAAAGTGATATGAACCGTTAAATGATTAAATTCACGTTAAATGTAGTAATAAAGTGATATAGAAGTAAAAAACCGTTAAATGTAGTAATAAAGTGATATATATATATATATATATATATAGTGTAGAATGTCTTCATTTTGGATGGGTCCAGTGCTGGAAATGTTTTAAAAAGGCTTCCTATCAAGAGAGCAACTTCTGGGGCCAACCGTTGAGAATTCAAATCTGTCGCTTCTTGCATGCGGCAAAAGCATGTACAACATGACCATAGGTCAATTCTTAATAATCGAAGACTTTAAGTGGCTGTGATTCAATTGTTCAAAAAAGGAAGACTTTAAGTGGTTGATTTGGTGGTATAATCGATTACGAAGCTTGGTAGTGTAAATTTTATTCGTACAATTGTTTTCTTAGCAAGTACAAATATTGTACAATCGCTTGGGCCTCACCTGCAAATTGAAGAGGCCGATAGCTTTTCTTTCTTTCTTTTTTTTTTTTTACTCAATTCGAATTGAATTGAAAAAGACAGATTTAATTATAAATAAAGACCGGAATTTGAATTTTAAATCTCATTTTAAATTTTAAACTTGGTAGTTGCTAAATAGCCATTGAGATCGTGTGAACTGCAATGTGCACAATTAGCTGGAATTCTTCTCTTGTCCATTACCCGCAGTTGGAATCCTTGTTTTGTTAGTTGCAAACATTGTGCACTTATAAGAAAGAAGACGTCGCACCACTGTACTCTAGCTCAAAATTGAAAATTTACGACTGAAAGCCGGTGCAACCACAAAAAAGAAAAAGAAAAAAGGATGAATATTAAAGTGGGAAGTATATGAAATTATACTACCTAGGAAACTATGGAATATCTGAGAAAATGAGGGAAAAATCTACGTGCATTTGTTAAATTAGCTAAAATTACAAACTATAAATTAAAGTGAAGAAAGGCATACACAAACATTTAAGTTTTGTTAATTAAGAATTATATATATATATAATTTGTATCCAATAAGATTTGAAGATTGAGCTTTTAGATATATAATAGCTATTAATTGAATTTCAACAGTCGGTATAGTACAAAGTGCCGAATATTGTCCAGTCAAGTTTTAGAGTATTGTAGAATATTTAGTGAGATTAAATTTATATTTATTTTAATGTGAGGTATAACTTAATTAATTAAATTGTTTGCATCTTTCAAAACGAAATATTACAGAGAATTATTATTGTTTTGTTATTTTATTGATAAAAAAAACTAATAATTGGATTTGTAAAAAGTGATCAAGATAGAATGGTTGGGCGTGGACCCACGCGGGTGGGGTCATCGTCGAAAACTCTGGGAGGCGCTGGAATGAAAACTTTCGAAGGAGAGCTCGTAGTGGACGGGCCCCAGTGGGGAGGACACCCCTCATGCCATCCAATGTGCGATCGGTCTCTTTAATTTGCCATGCACATACGAGAAACGAAAGAGAGTGATAGAGAAGCATCGATTTTTTTTATTTTTTTTTATTATTGATTATTGATAAGGATTTCAGGAATGTGCCCTCTGGGCCACCAGGCCCACTGTGATGCCTTAGGTCTGCAATGATGCCCTATTCACCTTTTGACCATCCGAACCCCCAAGCCCAGAGCGAACTCGAGGACTCGTCGGCACTCTTACACTCCTGCCACGTCATCATTGGGGGTGAATCTCAAATCGTACAATCATAATCCTATGAATAGCTTAAAGACTACGACCCAGCATATTTTATCTCTCACCACTTTCTTCAGTGATTTGAGGGAATGCAAACGCTGGAGATCCGGTCCTTCACCGTGCTTTTTTCCTTAGAGGCAACAGGCCTCGTGCCGAGCCCAAAGGTTAGCTTGGTGGCCCACCTGTCAATTATAGATATTTTTGTCGAATTCAAATTTTAATATTATAGTTGTATTAAATATTTATTGAGAAATTTTTATTATTTTTTAGACTCTATTTAGATTAGTCTAAATTAATCAGTTTAATAAATTAAATATAAGACAGTCTCAGATAAAATAAAATAAAAAGAATAGCTATTCCATGCCAAAACGAAAATGACAGCACTTCTTAGTACTTAATGGTGGAGTTGGCGCACCCATGTGGTGGAATGGCTACTTGGCAAATTCCATATATAATAGTACTTCTCAATTTCCTGTGTAGACTGAGAATTATTTATGTATGCATAGTAAACATGTTCACATTGATGTACAACAGCTCATCTCCTATCCCCTCTGGCCCTCTCCCTCTCTCCCTCTCTCTCTCTCTCTCTCTCTCTCTCTCTAATTTGCATTTTTTGATCAAGGCAAAAGCCCATCTCCATGGAGCATATCTGCTTAACTTCTACCATTACTCTGAAAGTCTTTTTTTTTTTTTCATTGCACGGGCAATGGGAGGCAATTAGGTGTTGATTAGATAGAAAGTGGATCTAGACTCAATTGCTATTCACGGGAAGGCGAATGCTCAGCCTAGAGGTGCTTTTGTGGACTCAATTGAGGCAATAATGTAAAGCTTGATCACCGACAAACAATTGTGTGATTTCTTTATTCAAGGATACGATTTCTGCTTCCAGGCCTCATGGGGTAATCCTGACTTGGGATTAAGTATAAATTACCATCTAATCTCCACCGTAGATGAACTCCAATAATTTATGCACGGGAAATCATATACCATTATTAGCAGTAAAGCCGACGGAAGCAACGATCAATTATTTCTCACAAGAAAGGAATAAGTTGCTATTGCAAATGAATGATTGATACAGTGAGTCTTGTCATACATGCAATAATTTAGTTTTGCGGTTACCAATTAAAAGGGTAGGTCTTGGCATGCAACAGTATATGGTTAGAGATAAGCCTTTGAGTTTTTGAACCATGTTGTGAAGATTAACTATATATGAAAGAAAGTGCAAGTTAGCGGAAACCTGTTTTCACCTCTTTGTCCCATGTAACAAGGGATAACCAATAAGCGGGTTGATGCCACATGTCTCTTCGCACCTTAAGCAAAGTTTCAGACATTAGGGTCAATTTTTAGTCATTTCAAGTTTTAGGGTCATTCATTTTAAGTTTGAATTGTAACTCATAAATTTTTCTAGTCAATTTTGAGTCACTTTTCTATAACATGTAGAAATTGAAGCATTATAATTGAAGAGTCACACAAAAGTAATTTGTATTGCACATAATGGGAGAAAACAACTGTAACATCACAAGCTGAAACAAATTTTCTGAGAGGTTGGGGAAATGGGTCAAATAGTCAAAAATCAGCTTAACATTTCACTAATGTCCAATTAAATTTAAACCTTTCAAAGTTTGTTTTGGATTATATCAAATCCAAAAAAGTTACATTCGGGTAATAGGTAACTTCTCCATCAAACAGTTGAACGACATCGTTTCATACTGGCCTTTTTACACCTTCAACAGAAGTCGTTGCCCAGATCGCACCCGCGTCAAAGTCTAACAACTATTCGTTTGTTTAATTGATTTTTTGTTTTCTAGCTATCGCAAATTTAGACTAATTGGTTAGAAGGAAAAAGTTCACGGTTTGTTTAATTGATTGTTACTAAAATTCCAACTTGTCTGTCTTAGACAGCATAATTGGAGTGCATAGATTTGTGTGCAAAGTATAATAATTTAAGTCTAATTTGAGAATTAACGTTGTTCTCTGCGATTTCCACAACCAGTTCAAAAATACCAAGTCCAACCCGTTCAGATTTATTTTGAGTAAATTTTCTTTTCGATATGCTGGGCTTAATATTTAAAAAGAAAACCTTCGAACGGTAAGAAACTTGGGCCTTGAAGTAGAAAATTTTACGTTCGCACCGGAGGCGACCGACACTTGTGAACGGATACAAAGGGCTGTTCTATGCCCAACACGTATACTTTTTTTCTTGTTGTGGGGAAACAAAAAAAAGGGTAATCTAGTTTATGTCAAATATTTATAACAATAACAAGTATCTAAATTCTCAATTAAAAACATCATTACTTGTTTTGTTTTTTCATCACAATTAATTCAAATACGTTGTTGAGGTTTTTTAATTTTATATTTAAATTTTAGTAATTTTATTATTTTTTTATAACCTTTTCACCTTTTTAAAAGAAATATTATTTGTAATCTTTATAGAAACTAAAGTCATCTGGCTGATTTTTTGAGCCGCCAGTAGTGTCAATGTCAAAGGAGTGTAAACATAGCAAAAACATGTGCAAAGGGAACGACAAGAGAATGGTCTTCTATTTGCTCAAAAACAAATAAAACAGTCTTACCTGTCGTCGGGAAAACAAAACGGAAAAGGACAAAAATCGTCATTATTTGTTGTTTTGTCGGCAAAAAAAACAAACCAAAAAAAAAAACAAAAGGGAAATCAAAATCTTTTGTGCGTTACAAAGATTATTATTACTTTTTTTTTTTTAATCCATTACAAAGATTATTATTACATGCAAGCTTCTTCGTGATAAGTATGTTGTTCGTACTTTATTCCTTCGTAAAGCCGCTATGCAGGCATGCATTCACCCATTGTTCGCTGCCTTCAATTTTCACTACTTGTAAAATTATATGGACGGCAAATTTGAAGCTTTCAAGTAAAACATTTTTAATTTTTTAAAACATAATTTTAATCGACAACAAAAATAATAAATATAAATTTAATAATTATAATAATATAATATGTGTTGGTATCTAGATAAATTAAATTAACTATATAATATACACGCACATATTATAATTCTATGTCAATAATCTATATCATTTTATAAATCTATACAACACGTTATGTATAAATCCTTAGATTGTCATGTGGAGGCATAATTTTGGACCAAATTATTGGGTGGAAGGTGGCTCAAACGTTGTCACCATTATCATTACATATCAAAATTAGAGATGGAGGCCCATCGATCGATCCTTTTGTTCCTTCTGATAATTCGAAACCTAAGAAAAAATTAATATTTACTGCTGCGATGATTTGATTGGCGCTGAGACTTTTCCGGCATGCATGATTACAGCGGGTAGTAATATTGTTAGCAGCATTTTTACGGGATTTACACAAGATTAGATAGGACTTCGTTTTTTTTTTTTTTTTTTGTGGGTTTATAGTTTTGGGCATGGCCGGCAAGAGAATTGGATAGTGGAAATGAACGGGTGGTTTTCAATATTATTTTTGCCTTCTAAACCATGTGAGTGGGCATGTGGGCTGCTGGATTTTTTGCTTGATTACAGCCGTAGAAATCGGGGGTCCATTGGTGCTATGATTCAGACAATTGACATCTCCGCACAGATTTTTTGAATTCGGCCTTTTTGAGAAGAATATTATGTACTGCATTAGGTTAGGTACCGGTATTGTCCGAGACCCCATGCCACCGTCTTAGATTTCCTTTCCCAATTTTCCCAAAATATCGCTATTATTTTATTTTTTTTTTGTCGAACATCGCCATTGTCTCGAGTTTGGAAAAATTTTAAAAATAAAGAATAAGATCACTAGAATTTAAATACGAAATCAAGAGTATTAAATAAAGATATTTTAATATAACTATATTTACGCTCTTATTAATTTAAGGTTTTGCAACTTTAAATTACAAGTGACGGCTATAATCAAAGCTCATGGCAAAAGCATAACCGTGGATCTATCTTGGTGGATGAAACGCAATAACTAATGTGGCCATCTTCATCCAAATAGATAAAACTGATCACATGGACGCAACTTGTTTGTGCATGATAACATCAGGTTACCAACATTCCTATTTTAGCACAACTTTCAATTTCTTAGTTCTTATTTCAGTTGAGTCTAAAATATCTAGGAGGCTTCACAAGTTCACAACCAAATAGAAAGCCAGTCAGAAGGAAGACAAGAAAGAAAGACGAGAAGGGGCATCTGAAGGTTTGGGAATCACAGCATTGAAGCCTGGATTGCCGTCAAAATGACGTTCTGTTGTTTCTATTGCTTCAAGTTACTGTTGATATTGTTTGCGTGGTTAACCTTTGAAGGTAACTTAAATATGAACTTGGCGAAGAAAACAGACTTGGGATTTCGCAAGTGAAATTAAAAGCTAAAACCTTCAGGATTTTGAGTGTCCAGCCTGTGAAGAATTAGAGACTCTAAGGACAAGCTTCAGGATTTATCAATAACAACGATAATAGGATAATTAGAAATACAGTGTTTTATGTCAAGTGGGGACGCAAAATGTTATCGTCTCGTCATCATAACAACAGATGCATTTTATAGATTTTGGCACTTCGAAGATTGATCTATTGAAAATTGATATAACAAATTCACGAATCTTACACCAATCCAATCCCTAAGAAGCTAAACTGTCCATCAAAGTTGACTGAACTGGAAGAAGACTACAACATTGTTAAACTAGAACTCTTCAAAACACAACTCATTGTAGACAAGTGCATTTGCATCCACCTTGTGAAGTCCCCAAAGGAGCAGCAACATGGTAGAAATTTATTTGGCTCTCAGTGGCTGAACTCGTGGCCTCCATTATCCCAGCCTTTACTTGTGCGCGTGGTCCAGTATCGGCTTCCTCTGCAAATGACAATCATAGTCAGAACCCGAATTTTAATGCCTCCAAAATCGATGTGCATGAGAATGTTATTAGGCATGAGGTTCTATCCCACAACTTTCATTTGCTAGTTCAACAACCACGACATCCCTTCCGCACAGTTCTGAAATGGGGCAAGCATATCAATTATCATGCCGTACTAAAGGAAATGTCACAGTTGAGCGGCAGAAAGAGAAACATGTGAGCCTAGAAGTGTGAACAACATTTATTGCTACAATTGAAGCATTTTAATTCAATTTTCTTCGCTTACTGTTCTACCCACAACAAAACCAAAATAGTAGTCTGCAAATTAGACTTTAAAAGTTAAAAGATGATTCAAGATCACATTTGTCACCAAATTTTGCAGAATTACAGCATGCTGGAGACTTAGTGCCAAGGTCAAGGGCCCAATGCACCACAGTTAATGAAGTGCAGCAGAGGTACCTTATCTACATATCATCAAACTAGGACCATACTAGATAAATGTTGTTACTCTATCACACATCCCACCAAATCTGGTTAGGGATGGCAAAAATCCCCATCCCCGCGGGTACCCGCCCCGCCCCGCCCCGATGGGGATGAGGTCAAGCTAGTTTGACCGGGGATCGGGGATCCCCGCCCCGATCCCCGTTTTTTTTTTACGGGGATGGGGATGGGGATGGGGATGCAGTCCCCATCCCCATACCCGCCCCATACCCGTCCCCATTACCCGCCCCGTTATTAATTTATTCTTTTATATTTTATATATATATATA
Organism: Carallia pectinifolia; assembly: GCA_037832335.1. Lineage (NCBI taxonomy): Eukaryota > Viridiplantae > Streptophyta > Magnoliopsida > Malpighiales > Rhizophoraceae > Carallia > Carallia pectinifolia. Next base: position 17,057,881 of record CM075443.1, read on the forward strand.
TATATATATATATATATATATATATTATCTATGCATTATCATTATTTTACTTAATCCTTGCATTTAGGGAGCACTTATTTATTGAAAAGGCGATTACGAGACACATATGTAATTTTGTGATTTTTAATTTTTTTTATTTAAGCTCCTCAAGTTTAATCAATTGTCTTTTTTCTTCATCTTTTTGGGTTTTGTTGATTGTGGGGTATGTACATGCAGACACCGACACACACCCATTTGCCTATATTCCTGAATGGGAAAATTGGATCTGTTGTGTTTTTTTTTTAATTTTTAAATATTGGCTTCTAATTTAGTAAAATGGCTAGGAAAGGCATTAAAAAAAATATCACTTGATAATTATGAAGTTGAAGATATAGTTAATAAGAATACATATTGCTTGACTTGTCACACTCCGCACATAAGTAAAAAAAGTAAAGGCCCCCTTAATTTGATGGTGTTTATGAAGTATAATATAGACATTGAGCAAGTAAATTTTGATTTGTAATGTAATTGATACTTTTATCTAATTTAATGTCCAACATTAGTCATTGTTTCGAGTTCTTTGTTTTTTAGCTATGAAGCACGGACACAGCAACACAGACACGGGACGATACAGATACAGCGACATACTAATTTTAAAAATATTAAGATTTAGATATGGTTTGGACGTGACTATATATAAATATAAATATAAATAAATAAATAAATATATATAAATATATATATATATATATATATATATATATATATATACATATGTATAAAAAAATTTAATTTATAAAATTTTTGTACATCATAAATATATTTTAGAAAAATTTTATAAATTTTATTCACTTAAAAATGTCGAAAAATATATTTTTATAATTATTATAAGTTTTAAAAATTTTTTATTTAAAGAATATATCGTAAAATCATTTATTCTTTATTGTGAAGTATTAAAATAGAAATGTCAAATTTTGTAATCAATTTTATTTTTTTTGTTAAAATTAAAAATAAATTAAAATTCGAACATTTTAAAAGTTATGAACAAATGGTAATATTAAATTATAACTTTTAAAATTTTTTTAATTAAAAATAATAATAATAATACTTGCTTTATTAGAACTTTTTTAGCACCACAAAAATGAATATTGAAGTCCCTGTTCTGTTTTAAAATTTGAACAAAATGGCTCAAAGCAATAGGAAAAATACTTTCCTCTCAATTCTTATTTACAATCTAAACTTCAATCACGACTTAGGAAAGCAAAAAAAAAAAACAGAGAAAATGAAGGGAAAAAGAAAAGAAAACAAAGAAAGTACCTGTAGAGCGTGACTACGTAGTTAAAAGATTTGTGTAATTAAATTTTGATATTTTATTAATTTAAATTTTTTTATGTAAATTAAAAACGGGGATAGGGCGGGGACGGGGATCCCCGATCCCCAGCGGGGACGGGGATCCCCGATCCCCAGCGGGACGGGGATTCAAATCCCCTCCCCGCCGGGGATGGGGACGGGGACGGGGATTGCATTGAAAAGCGGGGACGGGGATCGGGGATGGCATCCCCGCCCCCGCCCCGCCCCATTGCCATCCCTAATCTGGTAGCTAACTGATAAAGATAGCTAAATTGAGTGAGAAATCAAATGCTACGGTAGCACCTTGTAATCTAACTGAGATTTACATAGGAGAAATAATCTGTCCACAGTTTCCAGCATGATATGGGCTAGCAGCTAAGTTGATGATAGGTGACACTACAAGGTTGGGCAAGTGAGAAGTAACAATTTGTAAAAATGTAACCAGCCAAACTTATTTTAAAAGCTTGCAACCCAAATATCTCAAGAGCAATTTCTCTGTTAGCCCCTTTACCTATTCCACTCAGAAACTCTGGAACTCCTACCTTAACTGCAATGGAAGAAACAACATCCTCTTAGTCCCAGATAAATGGTCTAATGTTCTTATTAGTTAAAAAAAAAAAAGCAAACATGCTGCTCAATTCCAAAGAAACTCCCCCCCCCCCCACCCAAAAAAAAAAAAATCATACAAGCAAATCAATAAAAGCATCACAAAATAAAGCATCCATTCAAAATATGAATCATCAAGAATCAGCCCTCAGTCCTGCATCTGCTTCCAATGTAAAGGAGATGAAACATATCCTATATGCAAAACTTGGGATGACAGTTGCTTGCTTTATTAGGTCTTTAGGCAATCTAGCTCTCTTCTAAATAACAAAACATCACCTTTTTCATTTTCTTCTATTCTGCGTAAAAGTCGTGCACCCGTTCCACACTGAGGAATGGATGCTTCCATTATTATCTCTCGCAACTCCTTCCCATTCCTCCTTTCTCGAGATAAAAAAAAGGCCTATCTATAAAAGAGACCAGGTAACACAACTAAAAGAAAACCGAAGCCTTTCCTATCTATAAAATCATTTTGATTTTTGAAACATTCGCTGAGATTGCATAATGAATAAAACCCAATAATGTTTCTGGAATTTCAATAGTTAGGTTGTCAAGAGTAATTGGGTAACAGTAGAATAGGGACAAGAAATAAAGAATGAAACTTGGAAAGATTTACCAAGGTGAGGATTTGGTGAAAAATCTGTAGAACCCAGGTGCTAAATGTGCTCGTTTCGCTGGATTTGAAAGTGGGGTTGTGATTTTGGTCATTTGCCTCCTTGCCATCGTTATTGCTCTCTCCGTGCACTGATAACTCGTTAACTCTCGTTCAGTGTCTATGGTTATTTGGTTCGATCTATTTTCAGCTTTCATTTCAGCATGAGCAATTGCCGTATTGGGACAGCCTAGTTTGGTTTAGAATTTGCAAATGCAAACTCGCCTATTTCCGTGGAATTGCTGGATCAACATGGTGCATACTGAACAGCGCAGTAGCAGAAGAGCTTTAGCATATTCTAGGACGTTTTTCGTCTGCCAGTTTGCATGTGCGAATGTGTGCTTTGCACCTATGTGAGACAAACTCTCTTTTTGGTTGAATTCAGGCAACCTTTTGAGACAAGTATTTGTTATCAGGCATACTATGCAGACAGATTTCTACCGTCAATGGTTTTTGTAAAGAGATCCATGGCTGAAAAGCCAAACCTTCCAAACACAAATGTCATTACCAATGATCAACTACCTGGGAGTCGCAACTCACAATCCGTAATCTACTATTTTATTGCTTTGGAATTGACAATAAATCAGGAAAACAAATAGAAGTAATAATACATGAAGTTATTAAGATGCAACAACTTCAAAAAGAAACGCAGAATCAACAGCTAACCTACAAGACTGAAGGCCAACAGAGATAAGATTTTTCTTGTGGGAGTCGATGAAAAATTTTAAGGACCAAGAAACTTATGGTAATAAACAACTTTGAGATTAATCCTTGTATTTCATCTCAGACGTCAGGAAGCCAGGCATGTCAAAAGAGGAGGAAAACTTCTCTACATCAGCCTTAAGTGCCTCAATGTCCTTATTGTTCACCAGTCCCTTGTTGAAGTCCTTCAACAACTTTCCATGTTGTTTCTGAATGTCCAAAGTGATGTTCACAGCACGGTGGAGGAATTCTCCAATCTTTTCAAAGTCCTTTTCCAACAAACCTCTTGAAGTCATGGCTGGGGTGCCTGTCAACAGAAATTTCAATCAACAATTCATAACAACTAACAGGGATCTCAATTACATTGAAAATGATCTGAACAGCTAACTAAAACTCATTCATCCAATAATCAGTTGCAGAAAAATATTAACGAGAGAGAGAGAGAGAGAGAGAGAGAGAGAGAGAGAGAGAGGGTGGGAGGAAACTCATCATTCCTTTTGGATGCTACATTAGTGATTCCTACCTATTCTTACACCACCAGGAGCCAAAGCGCTGCTATCACCAAACACAGCATTCTTGTTCAAAGTGATGCTGCAAAGATCACAAAGTTTCTCAACCTTGTTGCCTGCAAGAGAAATACCGAAGAATCAAAATGCAACCACACAAAATCAAGTAAACAACAGAAACTTCCTCAAAAAAGTAAAATCCAACTCTCTTACCCGTCAATCCAAGAGGCCGAAGATCCCACAGAACTAGGTGGTTCTCAGTTCCTCCTGTAACCAGCTTATATCCCTTGCTCATCAAGAAGTTCTCAAGAGCAACTGCGTTGGCCTTGACTTGTTTGGCATAGGCCTTGAACCCAGGACTCATGGATTGCTTCAGTGCAACAGCCAAAGCACCAATTTGGTGATTGTGAGGACCACCCTGAAGAGCGGGAAAAACAGAAAAGTTGATCTTGTCTTCAAAATCATAAACTGCATCCTCTGGCTGGCCCTTCTTGGGCGGTTTGGGTCCCTTCCTGTAGAAGATCATACCAGCTCTAGGACCTCTCAAGCTTTTGTGGGTAGTAGTGGTGACAACGTCACAGTACTCAAAGGGGTTGGCAGCTTCCTACAGGCGAAGAACAATTACACAGACTTTAGACCAAATCCAGATCATCCTAGGCTTAAACTGAGACTTCTGTTTTTTTTTTTTTTTTTTTGAGATCAAAATTGGACTTCTGTTTAAAAAATCAACAGTGTATGCAAACTGCCATAACAATTATTTTATTGTATTTCTGCTCTTAAAAATGCTATTTAAATTACAAGGTCTAACAATGCCACTCACAAATAAAAATAGTTGAGCAACCTGAACAAAAATTAAAGTCAAATCTAATTCTAAGTTCACATCCGCCAACCAGACAGCACAAAGATGAAAAAGAAACAGGATCTCATTAAAATTCAATTACATAACCTCCTTATACATCCAATACTACTCGTAATTAGTTTAGTTGCATCCAATCTTAATTTTGATTGGAAGTTCCATCCAATTTCCATAAAAGCCGGATCTTTCGATTCAAGCATGTCGTAATTCACAATGCAATACAAGCACTGGGTTTTAACTGAATTAACGAACCACATCAGGAATCCGGAAAAAAAAAAAGAAGTGAAGCCATAACAGAAAAAAAAAAAAATCCGAAAGTCCAATAAAATAGAAACCTGAGCGGCAACAAGACCGCTAATGTGAGCCATATCACAAAGCAAAAGAGCGCCGCACTTGTCGGCAATGGACCTCAATCTGGCGTAATCCCAGTCCCTCGGATAGGCGCTTCCGCCGCAAATAATGAGCCGTGGCCTGAAATCCATGGCCTTCTCCTCCAACCTGACGTAATCGATATACCCAGTTTCAGGATTCACCTTATAAGGCAGACTCTCGAAGTAAATGGAGGTCGCCGAGATCTTCTTTCCGCCGGAGGTGTAATACCCATGAGTCAAATGGCCGCCGGAAGGGAGGTCGAGGCCCATGATGCGGTCGTGGGGCTGGAGGAGGGCGGTGTAAGCGGCGAAATTGGCGGGGGAGCCGGAGTAAGGCTGGACATTGACGCCCCACTTGGTGGGGTAGACGTGGAAGGCCTGGAGGGCGCGGGAGCGGCAGAGGTTCTCAATGTCGTCGATGAACTCGTTGCCGCCGTAGTAGCGGTTGCCGGGCATGCCCTCTGAGTACTTGTTGGTGAGGGCGCTGCCGAGGGCCTGGATGACGGCGAAGGAGGTGAAGTTCTCCGATGCGATCAGCTCGATTCCGCGGCATTGGCGGCGCTTCTCCTTCTCGATGAGGTCGTGGATTTCTGGGTCCACCGCTTCCAGCGGAGCGTTGCCCCACACGTTTACTGGATCCATTTTTGTTTTTGGAAATTCGTACGGACACCAACCCAAAAACACGCAGAAAGAGAGAGAGAGATCGGCAAGATGTGAGAACGTACTGCTGGGGATTTAATAAAGGAAGACGATGAAGGTGGCTGGCAGGTTGAGACTTTCAGAGGAGAAAATGGCGGGGCAAACCATTCCTAAATAAATAAAAAGTAAGTGTTTATTAATTTTATTTTTTAAAATAAAATTAATTTTTAATTTAATATTATTTAAATATTATTTTTAATTTTTTATTTAAGTATACTTTATTTATTATTTATTGTACTGTATATAGTTATGAATTAATTATACTTAATTAAAAAATAGAGTCAAAATAAAAAAATTTTTAAAAATATTTCTTGGTAACACCACAAACTGTTAAAAATTTAAATTTAAATTTTTAAGTTTTTCAGATTTTTATTAATAAAAAATATAGAACTTATAAAACTTAAAAAAATTATTTTATTATATAGTTTATTATTTGATAAAGTTAATAGATAAAAAAATAAAATCATTAATTGATGTGAGGCCACTTAACACACTCAACATGTGATTAAATAAAGTGGCAACTAATTAGGACAAGTAAAATCATAAATCAGTTTCAAAGTTTAATTAAGGCACTAATCTTAGTTAATTAAAGATCTAATTTAATTAATGTGGTAAAAAAATGTGTGTCTATTACTAAATAGATTGAGATTAGAACTAATTTTCTTTTTTCACCCGTTTTCACTTTTAATGAAGAGTTATTATCTTCATTATATACAAAAAAAAAAAAAAAAAAAAAAACTCCAAGTTGATCATCTCATTGAAAAATGATTAAAAGAGCTAAATGAATGTTACCTATTTCTATTAACCCAAATCCAATAAAGAAATGGCTGAAAATATGTAGAATTTGGTTAAAACTCATTGAACTTATTTTCACCAACATTTTGAAATAACGCTATTACTCTTTGTATTCTTCAAAAACAAAAATGAATTGACCATGTATTGGCATTTCGGCCGATGAAAACCCAATACTCTGATCATTTTTGCTTTTGTCACTCCGTGATGGTTCAGCCCATCGACGCGAATTAACAATTAGTTCTTAAAATATAAATAAAGGAAAAAAAGATCATCAACAGCACCATTTAAACCTTACACCACTTTATGGGAATAAGTTTTTATCTGATGTTATTAGATTTTGATGGATAACTGTAATTGTCATTATATTAATATTAAGAGATCGACTAATAGAGTTATAGACTGGGTAACTACTTAGATCAGAGCCTATCTCTGTCCTGCAGGCTAGATAAGCAATCACTTTCCTATTCTCAATCAGTTATTTTATACCAGGATTATTATTAATGAATGATGCTTATTATATTTATGTCAAAAAAAAAAAACGTGTCAATACATGTTCTTGCACGATGTTTATTGACATGTGAGTTCACTTTCAGTTGGTGGGGATTGACGAATGTGTGATGTACTCACCATGTCGTTATTAAGGTTGGTGAACGTTAGGCGGCGTTAGGGTAGAAAAGTTCCGATTTCGAAGACATACGGTGTCTTTGAATAAAATTTTCAATGGAGAGTAAAGCGAAAAAGAAAAAAGTAAGAAAAAAAAATATAAGAAAGATGATCATAAAAAAAAGAATTTTTTTTTATTTTTTTTGTATTTGGAAAGAGTAGATGAAAATAATGAAAATTATAAATTCTTTTATTTGTAAAATAATGAAAAGTGAGGAAAAAAATATATTAGAATACTAATTTTACTTATTATAATAAATTTTATTTAAATATTTTGTATAGGTAAAATTGTAGTTTTTAAATTATATGAAGGATAATTAAACTATTTAATAATTTAATAGAAATTAATAATTTTCTTCCATTAAGTCATTTAATAATTTAATAGAAATTAATAATTTTCTTCTCATTTTTTAAAAAATTAGCATTACAAAAAAAAATAATTTTGGTGGATCAATAAAGATTAATAGAATTAAGAATTTTTTCTTCTCAACTTTTTAAATATTTTTTAAATATAATAATTTATCTTAATTTTTTCATTTTTCTCTCATTCCTCTCTTTTTTTCCTTTTCCCTAACACAATGTTAAATTATAAAATTTCATTATTTTTGTTTCCCCCGTTGCATGATTTATATGCAAATTCACGCTTACACGAGGAAGGAAAGTTCAAAAAAAAAAAAAAAAACAGGATTAATGGAGTTGGCGGCGGACTGGACTGGGATTTGGGGTTGTTGAAAGGGCAATTTGATAATTAATATTTAAATGGGCACCAACTCCCGTTTGCTGATGACTGGTTGTACCTTTTCTTCTCAGCTTGGGAGAAAAAAAAGTGGAAATTTTATTTTAATTTTTTAAAATAATATAATTTATTTATAATTTTATACTATATAATAAAAAATATCTAATTAAATAAAAAATTTAAAAAATATTTAAATAATGTTAAATAATAAATTAATTTTATTTATTTAAAAATAAAATAAAATTAATAAAAAAAAAAGTCAACTTTAAAGCTGATGGCCCAATTAAGCCCTAATTGGATAGTAAGATTTTAGTTGGAAAGAAAGAGATAAGAAAAGAAAATGATTAGAAAAGAAATTTATGAGAAAGAAAAGTGAATGGATCTATTGTTTGGATAAATAGAAAAATATGAAAAAGAAAATGAGTAAAAAGTGAAATGATTTTAGTTAGATTGTTAAATGACCAAATTGTCCCTATTATTAGTTGGGTGAGATAATGAGTTAGGGTATTTAGGTAATTTCTTGTTGTTTTTTTCTAATTTCTGTACTTTTTTTTTCAAAATTTTATATTGGATAGTACCGTATTGATACTTTACATTCTTTCATGCTTTTTCATTTTATTTTTCCCAAACAGTAGATTTTGCCTTGATCTACGTGTTTCCTTTCTTTTTCGTTTCTTCTAGTTTACCAATCAGAGTGTAAGGGAACAGTATAATGATCATAAGTATGAAAAAATTAATAATTTTTTAAAATTATTTCTCCATGTATGCAGTTGAATCCTAAGCCTTGATTTTTTCATCGAAAATGACTTGCCTATAGGCTATAATTACTCTGCCGCAGTAAGAGAAAACGAGAGTTAGGAACCAAAGAGAGTCCTACGGGAAGACAGAGAGTTTGTCACGGTGAGAGAATAACTTTTACGGATCTCATTGTTATCTGTCTAATGTTATTATTATTAATTATTATGATTTATATTTTTTTATTATTAATTATTAATAAAATTAATAAAGTATTTAATTAATTTTATATTTATTATTATTATTAAATAATAAAATATTTAATTTAAATATCTAATTTATATAAATATATAATATTAAAAATTTTATTTTTATATTTTATAATATTAGATTTTTAAAATAATATTTTACAAATAATATTGAAAATTTTTCACTTAATTTTTAATTTTTAATAAGATATTAATTTTTACTAGGTAATAAAAAATAATGTTTGAGATTTTTTTTATAAACGTCAATATTAACGAAAATTGAAATGAAAAAATTTTATTTAAAAATATTTGAAAAAAGAAAAATATTGTATTTATACAAATATTGATGAAATAATTTAACATATTTAATTTATGTCACAAGTAAAAAAATAAAATTACATAAATATTATTTAAATGTAATTTAATCTATATAAATTATTATTAATATTTAAAAGTAAAAAATAACTCAAAAAATAGTAAAAAGTAGTTTTAAACTATTTTTCAATTAATTGCTATTAGAAGATCATATAAAAAAATAAATGGTTAAAAATAAAAATTTATGACGGATGTACAATACTCGAGCAGTGATTTGCTCTATAAAAAATTTTTAACTTATATATAATATGACTAACATATCTACAAATATTTTTTTTTGGTATTTGTTAAAAAAAACAAGCAAAATTATATTTTTTAGGAAGTCTGAATTTGGTATACTATATTTAGTTCAAATATACTTGAATTACGTGCCAAGGATTGCGTAAATCCCACTAACCATCTCCGAAGATAATTTCTGGGCAGCCAGGCTAAAACCTTCTCCATCTGCTTTATACTTCTCAACTATGTTTTAATACATTTTTTTTTTTGTCCCCCCGATCCCTCACCAGTTATTTAAGGTGTTCGCCGGGTTGAATTGAGTGGATTTGAAGGTAAATCTGCATCTAATCTGATATTAGCGGGTCAGATAATTCTTTATCTGCATCTAATTCGTTATATAACTCAATCCATCTAATTTAATCTGTTATTAGCAGATTAGATTGAATTGGTTTTAGTAGATTATAAACAATAAAAAAATTATAATTTTTTTTAATTTATACTCATTATCAATCATCAATATTTTTATTTTACTAAATTTATTATTATAATGTATATATTATATTTATTTATAATTTTAAATATACATAAAAATTGATTAAGATCTAATAAAAATTATATTAAATTAATTTTACTTAGTAAAAGTACCTTAAGATTAATTTACTGATCAGCCTGTATATAATTTATAATATTAGATTTTATATATATATATAAGTGTTGATACGTAGACGAGATTATTAGACGCAAGAAAGGTCGAGACAAGAATTTTTTTATTTTTTTCTTTTCTTTTGCTTTTGACTGGTTGACCTATAAAGAGGGCAAAAAAATTTCTTAACTCATGAAATGGGCATTTTCCGTCCACTTAATTATATATATATATATATATATATATATATATATATATATATATGTGGATTGAGTTAGATTGAACAGATCAAACTCTCAATCTGTATTTAATTCATTTTTAACGGGTTATAAAATTTTGAAATCACAATTAATTTAAAATTTGATAATTTTAATAAATTCAGATTAATTTAAATTAAATTAATTAAATTAAATTAAGTTGATTAATTTTTTGAACAACCCTATCAGTCACCACTGAGTTCATACATCGTGTCGGGAGATATTTATAATTTTGCTAATTATTTACTTCTCCAGATCCACCGAATGCCGCGGTAATTTTTTGGCGTTGCATGGGTTGTTCGCCGCCGTTTCGCCGGCACACGCCTTTCGGGTTCTGCACAGTTTATTCGCGTCCGAGTAGATCTGCCAGAGTGGCAATCAGATGGAGCTCGTTTCTCGGAGAAAGAGCATACAAACAAGCCTCATATCGCCTATCCGGTATATACCCCAAAAAAAAAAAAAAAAAAACACTACAATAATATTAAAAATCAATTATTAATTTATTTTTTAATGCAAAATTTTTTTATATACGACTGCGAGGATGCGTATTGATCAAGCAGTGGACGTGCTCGATTTTAGGCCACATTTTTTTTTTCTTAATCTTGATTTTACGTATGAAGTTGTGGAGATGGAAATTATTGCAATTAAAGTATCAAATAGGATCAATCGATTCATTTTCTCTCATGCTAAGCCTCAATAAAGGCTAAATTTAGACTTGCTATTATAACATGGGATATTAAAGTAGCTAGTCAGATTATGTTGTATTGGTTGTGAGTGCATAATCCTCAATCCTGGTCTCCCAAGCCTCAAATGGAATCATTTAAAAACAAAAAAAAAACTTTGTTGCAGGTTAAATATATTTTTATGGGGTTACCATTATTTAAAACTTTTTAGATTTCCATTTTGTGCTTATTTTAGGTCCATTTTTATTTACGTTAATAAAAAAGAAAGAAAAACCAAAAAGTTTGGTCGCTGGTTGGTTTGGTAGGTCAAGGAACAAATCGTTGCCAATGCACATCATTGGAGGGTAAGTGATGCAGTTGTTAATAAAAAGAAATTCTTTTTTCATAAGTATTTTCAGAAGCTTCAATTTACTTAAGATTTGTTTTGTTATTCTAGTTATATCATGTTTAACTTTTTACTGTTTCAATCTTTATCTGTTTGCCATTACTTTATATTTATCGTGCTTTGTTTCTATTTTTATTTGTTAGTTAATTTCATAAATAAATCTTGGATTCTCAATTAATTTTTAGACTTATTATGATATTGAATATTGAATTCAGAGTAATTCTCTTTTTCAGATGAATTATCGCGTGTTGCCGTATATTTTAAGTCGTCGGGTGAATTCTTGACTTAAATTTTGATTTAAACTTTTAGTCATCGAATAAATTATTAACTTAAGTTTTTGACGTAAAAGATCATCCAAAATAAGGGTCTTTTGGTATGATTACAATTGATTACCCTATATTTTTTTTAAAATTTTTTACTTTAAAATATGAAAGTATTATTTTCAAAAATATGATAAAAATAAAAAAAATAAGTTTTTGTGGATTATTTTTTATTGCTCAAATATCTTAACAATTAGGAACAATAAGGCAAATATTATTATGAGTTACTAAATACTGAATCCCTCAAAAAACATCCCCGAATTTTCTCATTCGTGGGTTGCACCTTTCAACATAACAAACACCCACGTCATGGATGGCTCGATCTTCCCGCTGTTTGGCTTTTTGGTCCAAGTTAACCTAACTCCGCAATATTACACCCTCGTCTTGAATTTAATATTAAGGCACGATTTCACTCACCAAAAAAAAATAATAATAAAAAAATTGAAGGCACGATTTGTGGGTCCCACTCCCAACCCCTGCCCTCCAGATTGGCGTCCCCTACGCAGACGCAAGGCGATGGCTTTTTCGATTTTTTTTTTTTTTAATAAATTTTTACCAAGATCCACCCACCCACCAACCCCAATCAACCCATCCAAAGCACAAAGACCAATCTCCACCGTCCATCTGTTCTCCTCTCTAACCTATTTATGCGAACCCTCACTCTCTCCTCGTTCCTCGCTCTGCCCGCTGTCTCCTTACTATCTCTCTCTCTCTCTCTCTCAGACCATTTCCTATTTTCCTTATTAAGGAAAGAGAGTTTGTGCGCGACTTTCGTTCGTGCTTTTGCTTTGTTTTTGTTTTGCTTTTTTGTTTTGAATCTGAGATCCGACAACTTTACCTTAGAAAATTCAGAATCAAGAAAAAACGATGGCTTTGTTGGTAGAGAAGACGACGAGCGGCCGCGAGTACAAGGTGAAGGACATGTCTCAGGCGGACTTCGGCCGCCTGGAGATCGAGTTGGCCGAGGTCGAAATGCCCGGGCTCATGGCTTGTCGCGCCGAGTTCGGCCCTTCTCAGCCCTTCAAGGGCGCTAGAATCACCGGCTCCCTCCACATGACCATCCAGACCGCCGTCCTCATCGAGACCCTCACCGCCCTCGGCGCCGAGGTCCGCTGGTGCTCCTGCAACATCTTCAGCACCCAAGACCACGCCGCCGCCGCCATCGCCCGCGACTCCGCCGCCGTCTTCGCCTGGAAGGGCGAGACCCTCCAGGAGTACTGGTGGTGCACCGAGCGTGCCCTCGACTGGGGCCCCGGCGGCGGCCCCGATCTCATCGTCGACGACGGCGGCGACGCTACCCTCTTAATCCACGAGGGTGTCAAGGCCGAGGAGGTCTACGAGAAGACCGGCCAGCTCCCCGATCCGGCTTCCACGGACAATGCCGAGTTCCAGATAGTTCTGACGATTATCAGGGACGGATTGAAGACCAACCCGAAGAGGTATCACAAGATGAAGGAGAGATTGGTTGGTGTTTCCGAGGAAACTACCACCGGCGTTAAGAGGCTTTATCAGATGCAGGCTAATGGGACATTGCTTTTCGCTGCTATCAATGTCAATGACTCTGTTACTAAGAGCAAGGTATAATCTTTCCCTTTTCTTTTGCTTTTGATTTTGCTGTTGATTGATGGGTTTAGCTTCAGATCTGCTTTTGGATCGGTCAGTTAAGTATAGTTTTAATTGTTAATTGAGAGTGCCTTGGATTGATTCTTTTAAAGTTCCTGACATGATTTGGGCGGTGATCTATTGTTGATGTTGCTAGTGATATAAATGATGTTTTAATTTGTTGACTGAATTTTATTAATCAGATCTGATTTTTATGCTGATTTAGGCTTATTTCTGATCAAAAATAAATTGTTGTTATGATGCTTATTGTTGGGCAATTGAAGATGATGTTATGTTCTGGTTTTATGTCTCAGATTTGGTGTCTACTGGATTTTGTTTCAGATATCATCTGACATTGACTGGTTTCGCTTTAACAGTGATTAGTCGCCCTTGATGTTTACGGTTGAATTTTGTCTCGTAAATTTAACAACTCATGCCATTGGTTTCTTTTGAGGAGGTGCACCATGCAAAATGAGTTTTTGGCTCTTTTGATTTGCTATCTATTTAATGGAAGCCTTGTATAAGATTTTTTTTTTCTTTCAATTATGTTGTATTGCCTGGCTAGAATCTTTAAGAACTGACCATGCATTTCAGACTCTTGCTTTTTTGTTTTCAATGGCATAGTTTAACTATGTCTAACCCTAATATTTCTTCTGTGCGTCAAATTCTATGGTACCCCAGTGGCTTGTATTTTTTAGGGTCTCTAATCAATTCATTTGTTATGCCTTAAATTTCCCTAACTTCCCCATTTGATCTTTCTGAGCACAGTTCGACAACTTGTATGGTTGCCGCCACTCTCTACCCGATGGCTTGATGAGAGCTACTGATGTCATGATTGCTGGTAAGGTCGGTGTTGTATGTGGATATGGTGATGTCGGCAAGGGCTGTGCTGCAGCTTTGAAGCAGGCTGGAGCTCGTGTCATCGTGACCGAAATTGATCCCATTTGCGCCCTTCAGGCTCTTATGGAAGGTTTCCAAGTCTTGACCCTTGAAGATGTCGTTGCCGACGCTGATATCTTTGTAACCACTACTGGCAACAAGGACATCATCATGGTCAGTCACATGAAGCAGATGAAGAACAATGCCATTGTTTGCAACATTGGCCACTTCGATAATGAGATTGACATGCACGGGCTTGAAACATACCCAGGTGTAAAGCGCATCACCATCAAGCCCCAAACTGATAGGTGGGTCTTCCCTGATACCAAACGTGGCATCATTGTCTTGGCTGAGGGGCGTCTCATGAATCTGGGTTGTGCTACCGGACACCCTAGCTTTGTGATGTCATGCTCATTCACCAACCAGGTGATTGCACAGCTTGAACTGTGGAAGGAGAAGGGAACTGGCAAGTACGAGAAGAAGGTTTATGTTCTGCCCAAGCACCTTGATGAGAAAGTTGCTGCCCTTCACCTCGGCAAGCTGGGAGCTAACCTGACCAAGCTCAGCAAGGACCAGGCTGACTATATTAGTGTGCCCATTGAGGGACCTTACAAGCCACCACACTACAGATACTGAGAGGTCAGATGGAGAGGGCTGGAGGAAAAAGATATGCTTGGGAGGCTTGATTCTTGCCTTTTTTTTTTTTTTTTCCGTTTTTGCAATTGGATCATGATATGGAGTAGAATGTTAGCCTTAAATTTTGTAGGGTTTATGTTTTGGTTGGCGCAGAAGGAAGCAATGGATTAGGTCTCTCAAGGAGACCACAATGGGATTTAATAAAAACCTTGGATGGGGCTGTCTGTGATGTGTATCTGTAACTTCTGCATTGTTGTTTTACTGCAGCTTCTTGTCATTATTTTTCCATGAAAAAGGGAAAAAATAATTTTCAGTAAGCATATTCTTTTTGGTTGCCTTTTTTCTCCAATTCTTATTTTTGGTTATATTTGATTCGGTCTCAAAACTTTTGGTTCTTATACTGGCGCCTACCATAGTAGATGGGTTTGTATACCGTCCAGTCCCTCGATACACCCTTTGAGACGACTTGTGCTTCAATCAGCGTAAAAGCATAGTTATGAAACTTGGCTCGCACATTGTTACGGACACAAGATTTCGGTAAATATATCATTAGTTAGTTTAATCAGCGAGTGATTAGTTGACTCAGTTAATTAGTTGACTCAGTTAAGTTAAGTCAATATTTATAGTAATGTTTATTTTTATATAGTAAGAAATCTTATTATTAATTGTATTTTAAGAAGAGAAATATATTAAATAAATATACAAGTTTCTTATACAATTTAACACAATGATTGTATTTTTAAAAAATTAAAAAATAGTTGATGCCAAACAAAATTTTGATAAAAATTTTTAAAGAGCTTTTTTCTGGGTGTCAACTGTAGCATATCACTTGGTACATGTACAACGGTAATTGCTGTAAAAATGAACAACGATAATTGTGGGTGGAAGAAGCAATGGGAGTGGTACAGAACACTTTTTAGTATTTAAAAAAATTATTTTTACCGTTCATTCACTGTTCATACAATGAAAAGTGAAAAAATTAACTGTTCATACAATGAAAAGTGAAAAAATTTAATTTTTTCACTGTTTAAAATTTTTCACTGTTTAAACAACTTCACTACCTGAGTCACTGAAGCATTGGTTCGACTAGTCAAACTCGGTCAGGTTTTATAATTATGCAACAAATATTTCTCCTCTTTCTCATGGCTTGACGGCTGAAGCTAGACACTCGCAGAGATGCTGCAATGGTTTGAGAGATTAAATTCATTCTTTATCCCAAACATTCCAAGATTTTTACGACCCTAGTCGTGGTTGTTGGCGGGTTACATCATTTTGAATGCGACTCTGTTGCTGGGCTGCAATTTTTGACAACTGCCAATATTGTTTAGGTATGCCTCCCTCTTCATCGTGGATAAAACATTCTTCTTGGGCCGTTGTTAAATCAACCATATGGAGGCCACTTCAGTCTTCATTTACCTCATAGGGCTGGCTTGAGGAGTGTGGGCCAATCGATATTTGGCATTTCCCAACTCAGATGAAACACAGCACGAGCTAAAATATTCTGGTGTAGACCCATTTGATTTATTTATTTTTCACCTTCATTCTATTTTCATTTTCAGGGTTTAGGGGCTGATGGGTGGGGAGTGAGGAGGGAAGGGGAGGGTGGCGCATACAATGGCTTCCTTATCGGCGTTGAAGGAAAATACGTATGATGGTGTAACGATGTATGAGAAAGAGCACAAGAATTGCAAGGGCCTTGTTATTGAAGTTGTGTATGTAACAAAGACAAAGAATCATCAGGAAAGCATTATTCTGTTCCATTTTTGTTCAAGATAAGGAGCAAGAATGCATAAAGAACAACGTATCAGGAACGCAGGAAAATGAGAGTCAAGTTAGAATGCACTTAACCACATTCACCACAGATTTGTTGTGTAGATCGGAATCTTTCCAACAATTTAACATTATCATTTACAGAAGGAATTGGACTAGCAATATCGCCAAACAAAAGGGATTTTTTTTTTTTGCCAACCAAATGGAATGGATATGTTTATGTTCCATTATCTGATACAAGATAATGCCAATAGAGACAAATAACAGAGGAAATTGACGGTTAGTTCCCATGATCCTCAGCCCACAGTTACTCACGTGTTGTTCTTATGCACTAGCAAGTTCCACTGGATAAGAATCTATCTATCCCAAGCATTTTTTGATCAAACATGCGCCATCAGGTGTCAAAATCATAGACCAATCTCACCTAAGGTATGACACCCAAAAAACAAAAAGGTATGACACCAAAAACTGCAGAGCATAACAACCACTGCCCAGAATTGCCAATTAAGCACAATAGCAAATTAAACTTCTTGGGGTCTTTTTATGTATTCATGAGGTGAATGACATGCCATCTGAATGGTGCACTTCATCAATGACATGTTGGGCAAGTGTCTTCCCAGACAATGGGTGGGTTGGGTATAATAGGCTGAGTTGCAAAAAAAAAAGAAAGGTGGTTCTAGGATCTGCCTGCCTAAAAGTTCCTCTGTCCATTAAGCAATCATGCTGTTGTTCACCTGGATTTCAATTTCCTATTATATGCATCTTTGAGAGTTAAATTGTCAAATTTTGCCTATCTCAGCTTAGTTCTCAAGTTCTCCAATCTATCAAGGAAGAATGGTTCTGCCCCACATAAAAGTGAACTTTCTTTTCCTTCATGGATAGTCCACATCAATGGTTTATGCTTATAATTATTTCCACAGTTAAATGACTTATTTGCATAACTGATGTACAAAAGATGTATCAAGATAAAAACAAAAATCAGAGACACTAATGTTTTTCAACCAAAGATTGCTGCAAAACATCAAAGGAATGGAATTTTAAATTCCCCCAAGATACACCAAATGATTCATTTAAATAATGTGAAAAGGACACACACCCCCAAACCAGATCTGCCCAAAACTAAAGCAATACTCATTCATGTGGGAAGTTGAAACATCAGTATTAGATATACAAACAAAACTAGGAAAACCACCCCGAAAAAGGCACCAAATTTAGGAACGCAAAACATTAGTACATTACCAAAGAATCCCACACAATCATGCCCTTATGACCCCATTGCTAACCTTTGTTATCTTGGACAGCTCTTGCACACCTTGTAATGACCTCACAGCCTCTGTTGTAAGGATGAGCGGTTACAGCATGACAATCATAGTATGATGCCCCAGGTTTTGTACAAGGAACCATGTCCCTCCTCAGTGTCTCATAACTAATGTACTTCTTTTGCATCGCCAGAATTCTCCTACTGATCTCTGATTCCATCATTTCTGGCTCTTCAAGGCAATCTCCAATCTTCTTGCTGCAAACCCTCTTCACATTGGCATCAATTTCACGGCTTTCCAGAGAATCGAGGCCCAAAACTGAAACCCCACGGCAAATTGTGAAGTGGGTATGGAGGAAAATTAGTGCCAAGCAGAATGTGGCAACGGGTTTGGACATTTTCTTAATGGGACAAGACATTACAAATGCCTCTGCCCACTAAGTGAGATGTGATTCCTAGTCTTGAGAATTTATGGAGGGGCTGAGGTGGGATCAAATACTCTTACCATTTTCTTATGCTTACTTATAGGACAAATTTTTAGTTGTGTTTTGTTTTGTTATCGATTGCACAGTCCAATAGGATAACAGAGAGAAAAAAAAAAATTTAATGAGCAAATAAATGAAAAATAGGTCAGAGTTATTTTTTCGCGTACTGGGCCAATCTGTGCATTTGTGGAAAATAAATGATAGGCACCGAACAAAACTGCGTTATGTTTATTGCCATTTGCCAGACAGCTTATCGATTGTCATTTTGGTATGGCTAATGTTTTCGTCTTTTTCCTCGTGCTCAGTTCTCAGCTTTCAATTTTCTGGAGATGCAAAATTAGATTATGTGTACTTAATATATAGTATAAAGTAAAATAATATAAGATAAATTAATTTTATATTACATAAAATATAATGAGACAAAATTAATCTATTTTATATTATTTAATTTTATATCATGTATCAAATACGCTATTTCCTATTCTCAGGTCATTTCAGATTAGTATACAATTTTTCTTACTCCACTACACAGTTTAAGGCATCACTAAAGTATTCACCTAGTAATTTTTAACTATTTTTTTAATTTAAATTATTTAAGAACACACGTCATTTTAATTTTACTTAAAAAATTTCATCTAATATTTTCTTTTTCTTTTTGTCATTCCATTATTGGTCTAGAAATGAAAACAAGCACATTCAATGACCAGTAAAATTTTGGACGTTAAAAAAATGAAAGAGAAAAAAAGTGCCACCCCAAAAAGTCTCAAGCTTTGTGAGTCAGTCAATGGCCGAATTGGGATTGATCCGAACGAAATTTAAGTCCAAAATGTTACCCTTATGTATTGTTATCCACTCAATCGAACTTGGACTTCGGATTCCCAACATTGAGGATACATTCAACGGGACTTGCTTTTTCAAAAGCAGCCCTTGACTTTTGAGAGGCACGAATCGCATGGTTAATTGTGACAAATTTGTCATGGTGGCAGTACGTAACTACTAGTTTCGTAAGAATCAAATAGCCAATCACTTTCTCAATCGAGTTCAGTTGGAAATCTGTTCAGTTTGGAATCTATACGTTAATTATTATACTTAATATTCATATTATGAAAATTTTTTTTATTTATGTGACAAGATTTATAATTTTTATAATAAAAAATAACGTATTTATTTTTTATATCATATTTTATTAAAATTATTATAAAAATAAATAAAACTGTTAAAATATATATATTAAATATAACTACTTACGTATACATCTAAACTTTTTCCTTGTCAATTAGGCCAAACCGCGCGCCCTCCTCCTGGATTACGGCCCGGGCCGGAAGGTGAAACTCACCGTATATGGTTTCTTTTCAAGGACAAAATGAAATCCTTATATCCCGCGAGAATACTCTATTAATTAAAGATTGAAATTTTTATTTTAAAAATTCCAGATTATAATGCTAAAAAGGTGCCAGATTCATAAAAAGGTGAAAACCCACTCTCATTATTTAAACAGCCCTGCCTGATTAAAAAAAAAAAATTTAAACAGACCTAAAGAGCCACCTAATTAAATAAAATGAGATTGTCATTATTGCGAAGAGAAAGCTATGTAGGAATTTAATAGAATGTATAAAATTAACGCGTAAAAATCTTGATTGTTAAATTGTTAAAATGGTATTAAATTTTTAAAAAATTAATAAATTATTAAATTAATTATATATTTTTATAACTGTATAAAGATGATTGACGAGGGATTGTTCCTAATTGGCAGCCACCTGGCTACAAATACGACGAAGGCATACAATTGACTGACATCGTTGCCACACATGGACGACTTTAAAAAAGTTGTTTTATCACCGCAGTTTGGTTAAGAAGTTGAATTTTCTGACTCGAGGTTGGAATTGGACTCATGTTAAAGTCGAACAATAGAATTAAATAAATAAATTATTTATTAGAAATATTAAAATTATCTAATCGCTTCGCTTCTTCTCAAAACATAAAATTATAGTATTTTTTAATGAAATGATAAGAGATTACCTTTATTTTTTTATTTTTAATCAAAAAAAAAAAAAAAAAAAAGTTGCTTTATCCCGTTGACAAGATCCACTCCTTTTATCATTGTTATTATCATGGGATCCTCCTTTTAGACTTCTAGTTTTACTTTGTTCATTGTGATTTGACAAAGATTCGTCGGGTTATGAATACAATATATGAAGTCGTTTTCCATCGATTTTAAGAGTAGAGGGAACCAATCAATTGGCTTTTCCCAAAAGCTACCTGGCACTTAATCAATAGGCTTTTAATTGAATGTCAGCATGACAACTCCCATGTACCAAAACAAAATTGAATGCTAGATGAGGTGGAAATGAAGTCCAAATCCAAACAAGCTTATAGAAGGGAACGATAAATCCTAATGTTAAGCAAATGAATTTTTGCAAGATAATTATGGAATTAAGACAAGGTAAATGTAATTCTTTTACCAAAATCATGAAAAAAAGAATAGAAACCACAAAGATAGGACCAAAAAAAAAAAAAGAAACCATAAAGGACCTCTAGCATTTGAACATTGTTTTATTGATCTATTATAAACAACGAGCCAGCTTGATGTCATATTACAATTACACAACATATGAATGTGAATTTTACCAGGATAAATTACCAAGAGAAGTACTCCAAACCTTTTCGTCAGGCTGTACCGCTTTTACTGCTCAGAGAGAGAGGCGTTCCATGTTCTTAGAATTTCCTGACAGTCCATGGCTTGTCCTTCTATCTTCATGCTCATCATATGCGTGTGCCCTATAACTAGAGCTTGCCTCTTCATTTTGACCACAGCCTGGCCTTTCAGTTAGGAACTGTTCCCAGAATACGTCATTTACTCTAGCAGGAGCAGCTGCTGATGCAGGTCCTTGATTGTTATCTGGAGCCTCATGTAAGGAAGATAAATTTGAGTCTTGATTGCCTCGATTGCTGTCCTCTGGGATGTTTCTAGTAGCAGTTTCTCTAGCATTGTTATCAAACCTTAGCTCTGGTGATTTGGCAATTTCATGACCTGATTGAGGCAACACTGCTGAATAAGGACCTTTGTTGACTTGCAATGGAGTAGATGCCAAAGTAAGATTCAAATGGCAGGAAAGATGACCATCAGCCTCATCATTAAGAGTCAAATTATGCTGCAAGGGATGCATTCCCACACTCCCGTTTGCTGGCACTTTTCTAGAGAAACCTGAATCTGATTTAAACGTATAAGACATGCCAGTATCTGAAAGTTCTAACGTCTCAGGCGCAAAAGGCAGGCTTAATATTCTTGGTTGTGCATCTTTTGGGTCTCCTTCGGATATTTTCCCCTGTGGACTTCCCCCATCTTCGTTGGAACTCTGTGTGCTATGTGAAACCAAGTTTATATCTGAAACAGCTGGTGATAATTCTAGTCGCAGCTTGTTTGAGAAATCTTGATGTATGACGTTTCCAAGCTCAGGCCTAGAACTGCTATAATTATCCACAAAACTATTTTCTACAACCGGATTTGAGTGATCAAATTGAGGCAGTCGCCTTTTTTTGTTAAATGCAGAAAAATCCAAAGCTTCAATCTTCTCAGCAAGACGCTCGACAAAAGAAGGGTCTTGAACAGCTTTCTCAAAGAAGGAAAGCAAAGTTGCCTGCCTCTGCTCCATACTATCTAGCTTCTGTGTTAAGTCTTCTAACTGAATCTTTGTGGTCGCCCTCTGCTTTTCAAACCCTAAAATACGCGCCTCCAGTGCAGCTTTCTCACGTGCAAGTCTCTCTAACTTTTCTTCAAATGCTGCTCGTTCCGGATCTACCACAGAGTCTTGAGGATGACTATGGCTGTGAATTGGCTTCCTTCGGTAGATGTTCTTCAGAAGATGCTTTTGATCTTTCACAAAATCTTCATTAGAAAATTCCCATCTTTCAGAATCAATCTTTCTAAATCCCTGACACCAAATCAGATTCTCTACTTCAGAAATGTTATTTCTAAGCGGTCAAGGTCCAAATCAATGAGCACTAAGCTTAATCAAGCTCAAAACCCCAAGATTAAAAAAAAAAAAAAAAGAACTACACATGATAAGGAATTGGGGGGGACTGAGAGATGTTCATGAATCAATGCATGAAGTTATAAGAAAGAGATGAAACAGATTAGATGAATTGCACAATCACTTGGAAAGTACAAAATTAAAAAGAAAGACAAAAACAAGGATTGCAACATTGCATAACCTATAGGATATGGGGGCTTCTCAGATGGCAACTGAAATAGCAGAATAGTAATTTGAGCATAATAAGTTTTTCTCAATACAATAGGATGCAAGAAGGAAGGTTTGAGATTAGTAAGATGCTAAACAGTCATTTGACAGAAAATTGAAAAGTACAAGAAGTGCATATTCTCATGAAACTTAAATTCCAGCTGAAAGAGTTCCCCCCTGTCAACACATAGAAAAATGAAATCAGGATGTCTTCTTTCTCAGTATAATGAAATATATCTAAGTAATCCATCACAGATCCAGCGAAAACCAGAAGCAAGCTCTTCTCTTTATCAGCATACTAAATTAATAATCAAACGCACTGCATTGCAAAGTGATTTAGTAGGAAGCAGCACGCCGAAAACGAAATCAAATCTGGTTTTGCATATCCATGTGATCATTAACTGAACTCAATTTGTTATGACACAAAGTCATTGTTAGAGTTTAATATACGATCATTCTTGGGTCTCACTCGACAGCTTAAATTTTAAAGTTGACTGGTTTCTTAAAATGGAATCGGAGTTTTCATGACGAGGAGATCATGAGCTCGAATCACGCCGCCCTCACATTTAATGCTTCCAGTCCAAGAGAGCTGGGAACCATCAATGATGCATGAGTATCAAGAGCCAAAAGAACAGAATTGAAATCCATAAGCAAATGAATCCTTCAAAAAAGCAATCATCCCAAAGTACCCAAAAAAATAGATTCCTTCCCAACAGTCATAATTGAATAAATAAAAGGCTGCTTAAACAATTGCATAGAAATTTGTTCTCAAACAGTATCACATGAAACCTCAATCAAATTATTCAAAAAAAAAAAAAAACAAAAAAACCCAATTAAAAATAACTGAAGAGAGAGAGGGAGAGGGAGAGGGCTAACATAGGTATTTAACTGCCTGATGAAGCTGGAGAAATTGTTGTGCTTGAAGTAGGTGGGAAGGAGGAGGCGGGCGAATTCCGGAGGGTTCCAAACGACGAAGCTGTTCTTCGCCGGACTCCACGACACGATCTCGTCCGTCGACGTGTCATCCACCATGTCGTACGTCTTCAATAGGAACGGCGCCGGTCCTCCTCCTCCGCCTCCGCCTCCGCCTCCGCTGCCGGTGGCTGCCGCTTCCATTTGGACTCTTTTTCAACTGTATGTTCCTGTTGTGACCTCGTCGTGATGCTCTCAAAATTAATTAGGTAACTAACTATTTAGTAATTTAATATTTCCTAAATTACACAAATAAAAAATAAATAAAAAGGAATTGAGAATTTCAGATATCATTTCGCAGAGCAAACGCGCAAAATGTTACCGAGAGATCGAGAGGATTTTTTTTTTTTGTTTAATTGATTCTGACCGATATTCGAACCGTGGTTCGAGCCGACAGGCTTATGGTTGTAATCGACTCGTCGGTTAGCTGACTTGTCCCCTATTGGCACCTCCGATTCTTAATTGTTGGTTTATGTTTAGATATAAAAAAACATGGGGGAAGATAAACGTGAGCAGAGAAAAAATTAAAAAAAAAAATGGAGAGGTGAGAAAAACTTTTTACTATTTTTAGTGTTTAGGAAAAAGTAATAAAAAATAGTAAAAAATAAAAAAAAAATTGTTTAAAAAATAAAACATAGGAAGAAAAAATATTATGTATAAAATAATCAATTTTGTTCTTTGTTGGTAAAAATATTATATGTATACCATAAAAAATAGTAGAGTTATGTAATAGAATAGTAAGAAAATTAATAAATGTTCTGCGAAAGAGAAATGAATTTGATAAGCCAAGGAAAAAAAAAGTAGTGTTACCCTCTCATTTTTCTTCCTTCAAAAATATTTTTCAAAAATAAATATTAATTTTTTTTGTTTTTTTGTTTTTTCATTATTTTTCCCACTCCAAAACACAATATTAAGTACGACGCACTAACCATCCTTGTCTTTTGTCTTCTACTTGCCAGCCGAGTAACAGACGCTTGCTTTCTTATGTTAAAATAACATTTTTCCTACGAATTTACACTTTCTTTAACTCTTCCCCGCCGGGAATTAAGGTTATTGCCTTGTCTGAACGTCTCAGTTTGTGCTGGGCGCAAGTTTTGGAGATTGGTGAGACACAAATTTGAAGAAAATCTAAGCTTTCAAATTTCTGGTCAAAATTCTCAGCTGTTTTTCTGCTGTGGTGGTTTGCTGGTGGAAGTGTGCCTCTAGCCAAGAGGCAGAATGGACAAACTGATCACCGGAAAGTGCTGCAACAGCAATCAACTCTGGTTGGTCATTCTCAACTCCTTTCTTCTCTGCTCTATTTTTCTCTGCTTTGATTACTCAGCTTTAACTAAAAACCAAGACGGTTTCAGCGATTTGGTTCCCAATTATGAAAATTCGGTCACTACCCAGAAAGCAAATTCCCATCTTGACCCCAAATCTTCTGTCTTTAGAACAAATAGGACAAGTTCCACACTTGACACACAACATGCAGATTCTTGTATGGGTCGATACATTTATATTCATGAGCTTCCCAGCCGATTCAACCGAGACTTGCTGGAAAATTGTGAGTCAATCACTCCGGGGTCTGAACACAATATGTGTCCTTACTTGGTTAACTGTGGTCTTGGTCCTTTAGTTGAAGATCATGATGGGATTTTGTTGAACCATAGTTGGTACTCCACGAACCAATTCTTGTTAGCGGTGATTTTCCATTACAAAATGAAGAATTACGAGTGCTTAACCAGAAATTCTTCGCTTGCCTCGGGGATTTATGTCCCATTTTATCCGGGTCTTGATGTTAGTAGATACTTTTGGGGGGCTAATACATCAGTGAGAATGAGAGATCAATCTGCTTTTGATCTTGTTAAGTGGCTTGTTCAACAGCCTGAGTGGGGAAACATGTTGGGTAGAGACCATTTCTTGGTTGCAGGGAGGATCGCTTGGGATTTTAGAAGAAAAACTGACAATGAATCTGATTGGGGCAGCAAGCTTATGTTCCTGCCAGAGTCCAACAACATTTCAATGTTGGCAATTGAATCTAGTTCTTGGAACAATGATCATGCAATACCTTATCCGACTTGTTTTCATCCCTCTAAAGAAAGTGAGGTTCTTGAATGGCAAAGCAAATTAAGAAGCCGAAAAAGGCAATACTTGTTCTCTTTTGCTGGCTCTCCAAGGCCTGATCTTCACGATTCTGTCCGGGGCAAGGTTATTGAGGAGTGCCTAGCTTCAAAGAACTTGTGCGAGTTGGTCGAATGTAATTATGGTATTAATGGTGCCATTACTTGTAATAATCCGGTTAATGTCATGAAGTCATTCCAAGATTCTGTTTTCTGCTTGCAGCCTGCCGGTGATTCATACACCAGGAGGTCCATATTTGATGCAATTTTGGCTGGTTGCATTCCAGTTTTCTTTCATCCGGGTACTGCTTACGCGCAATACGAATGGCATTTGCCAAAGAATTACACGAAATACTCTGTGTTCATACCGGTGAGAGATGTTAAAGATTGGAAGGCAAGCATCAACGAGACGTTGCTTGGAATACCAGAGGCAAGAGTTTTGGCCATGAGGGAAGAGGTCATAAGACTCATTCCAAGGATAGTGTATGCTGATCCAAGGTCTAGATTGGAGAACATGGAAGATGCATTTGATTTGGCAGTTAAGGGAATTCTGGAAAGAATAGAGGGTGTTAGGGGAGCAATTAAGCAGGGGAAGGATCCTAGTATTGGTTTTGCAGATGGGGATGATCTCAAGTACACATTTTCTGGGTATCTATGAGAAACTGGAGTGGACTAGTAGTTCTATTACATTTATCACTCATTACATAAGGTATTATGCAAACAAGCACGTATTGTTAGATTACAACTATTCGTTTGGTTCTTTTCTTTCGCTTTTGCCTACTTGCTGCTTTATTGCTAATGCGTATGAAAAGCGGGTAGCATTACTCGCATCCTTTTTTTTTTTTGGGGGGGGGGGGGGGGGTATAAATTCATTTTGGTTGAAAGTAAAATATAAAAGGAAAAATATATATGGAGAGGAAAACTTGTAGATGGAAAATAGTGGTAATACAATTGATTAATTGATTTATCTGACTAAATAATTGATATTTGTAACAAAAAATAAACTTAATTTTTATTATAAATAATAATTATATAATTATATAAAATAATTAGTCTATTATATTACTTCATTCCCTATTTAAGCGGTCCTATGCTTTTCGTTTGAATTGTCAACAGAATTCAACTCGAAGGATTCCAACCAAAAGACTTCTCATCTAATACGACGGACAAAAAAAAAGAGGTAGAAATATATCCCAATATAATGGATAAGTTTATTTTTATAACAAGTAACTTAATTTTTATAATAAAATAAATAATTAAAAAATATTTTTAATTTTATTATAAAATATAAGTTATTATTAAAAATAAAACGATTGATTGTTTTGTACCAAGACGGTCATTTTTTTCGTGTTTTTGTATTTTTTTCTCATGCAAAAATCAACATAGTTCGGTAGACAAATGTGACAATGACACCCTACTTCTTCTTTTTCTTTTTTTATTTTTAAATTTTTCGACCATGGAAATCGAAAAGCAATTGCCGACACAAGACAAAGGGGGCCCACGAGGCATGACATGTCTCGTGTTTTTTCCCAGTGATTAATGCAGCGAAACAGAGGAGAGAGAGAGAGAGAGAGAGAGAGAGAGTGACATAAATGGCGGAGGACTTGCCAGATTGTTCCAATTCATTGCCTAATGCTGGGGTGCACCGGGAGGCGAGTATCTTGGGTGGATTCGTTTCTAAAACCATACTCACAGTCGCAGTTAATAAACTACAAGCCATCAAATTGTTGAACAGCGATGTATCAACTTATTATAAGAATATAGATTAAATAGCAATTATAATATATATATATATATATATATATATATATATATGTGTATGCACGTTATTTTTTTTGTTAAAAAATAAAAAAACAAAAGTGACATTTTAAAATTTTGTTAGAGAAAATTGTGATTATACGTAAGAAAATTATAAATTATCAAAAAACAAACTTATAATCAAGTGTACGTTTAATCCCACAAATTCGTCTCAATAACAATTTAAACTTGTACTTTTAACGTGACAACCATCGAAAATCTTAACCTGTCAATGTTTACCACTGGTCCGTGCGCGGGTTATTTACATACAAGTTGCAAGCCACCCCACCCACAAAGGCGCGGCTCAGCAAAAGTCACCCCGTAGATGGGTTTGGGCTACAGCAAGAATGTGTTGGGCGGGCCCGTACTGTTTGTGGCTTGGCCAGTAGTGGAAACTGGAATGGCTTCGGTCCTCCATTAGCATTACACCAAAAGGGAAGAAAATCAAAGAGGTTTAGTGGGAGGCGTTCCATTCCAATCGGAAGGGAAGGGGCGACGATGTCAGCGGGCGACGCGAAACCGACGTTCCAGTTATTCTCCAGCTCCGGTGGCGGTGGATTAGGGTTTCTTGATTCTTTATCTTCAGAGCCTCCCCGCCCTCCCCCACCTCTTCCCATCGAAGTATTCCCCTCTCAGGTACTCATTTACACACACACATACATACATACATACATACATACACACACGGTTACATGTATCTGTATGATACCCATACGTACACGCACGAAAAACGGCATGTTAATTGATCGATTCCACATGTCCATTAAGGTTTCATCGGCGGCGGCGAAGTGCTCGCTGGAGCCCGTGAACCTCGACGGTCTCGCTTTGCTTAAGGTTAGTTCACTCTTTCCACTTTTGTCTGTTTTACGTGAAAGCAAAGTGGCAAAATGAGGGAACAGATTGATAAGAAAGGACGAAATCCTTGGATGTTTGTTACGTTTAATTACTAATGGAACCTACATGCTGCACACTTCTTGTAGTGTTTTATACTGTTCTAGACATGATTCGTGTTCAATTGGCTGGAAGTTTTGGATTTAGTTTCATGGGGTTTGAAACGTTTGAGGTTGTTTTGTTAGGGCCGGGTTAGTACCAGAGAGGTTTTTGGGCTGCCTAACTCCGATTTAGTTCCCGGTGTCTATGAAGGTGCGTCGTGAACTTAACTTTTTTTTATTGGTTTTGTTCAATCCTTTTATTGATTTTCTTTTTTTTGTTTTTTTTTTTTCAAATCTTGTTATGGACAGACACGGTGGAGGCATCTTAATGCATGTGTTTGTTTTCGCGAATGTAGGTGGATTAAAGCTTTGGGAGGGTTCACTGGACCTGGTTAAAGCTCTTCGATCAGAAGTTCACAATGGGCACTTGTCATTTGCAGGAAAGCGAGTTTTAGAGGTGGGGTCATAAATTTCAGGTGATTCGCTATGCTCCAACATATAGATAATTTTAGTAACCAGTAGTTGATCAATGCTGACTACTTCAACAACATATAATTTTTGGGGTCATAAATGTCAGGTGATTTGCTATGCTCCAACATATGGTTAATTTGCGTAATCAACAGTTGATCAATGCCGACTACTACATTCATTATTCATCTATTGCTGCAGAGGGCAGATAGTTGTGTCTGTAGAGTGTATTCTATTACAACAATGACAAATTCAAACTTATCCAGCTAGTATCCAAGCATGTGTACATGTGTAATGTTGCATCTTTTGGTTCTCATTAAAATTGTAGACTGAATTACTGTGCTGTGGTTAATAGAGGAAGTAATAATCAGTGCTACTGATTGTAGATATCCTGAGACAAACTAGTCAGCATGGAGAATGGCACATGGACCCTTTCCTTTTGTGATGCCCTTTCCTTTTGTGATGCTTTCTGATTGTTTTTTTTTTTTTGAGAAGTATGTGGGAACATGTTAGAGCAGATGTCTTCCATATATTTCATACTTCTTTTTATTCGGCACTGATTTATGTGGTCTTTTCAGCTGGGATGTGGTCATGGCCTCCCAGGGATCTTTGCATGCCTTGAGGTAAAGGAATTTGCTTTTGAATTTATCAATCACAGGCTATAAAGTGATTTTCAGCATTTATTGAGCTTATTGTTTTGCTTTACCAGGGAGCATCTGCTGTTCATTTCCAGGATTTCAATGCAGAAGTCTTGCAATGTCTTACCATTCCAAATATAAATGCTAATCTTTCCGAAAAAATTGACTTTGCTGTATCAAATGAGATAAATTCTCATACCGGCGCAGAACTCCGTTTCTTTGCTGGTGACTGGAGTCAGATCCATCAGTGTCTTCCTCATGCTCACAATAGTGAAAGGGATCTGAACAGCCCAGGACAAAATTCGATTTCTGGTTATGATATTATTTTGATGGCGGAGACCATTTATTCACTCTCTGCTCAACATAGTCTATATGGACTTATAAAGAAGGTGTTTCTTAATTGAGCGGCAGGTTACTGTTTTCAGTCAAACATTCAGACTTGTAATTCTTAAGTTACAAACATGTTTCACTTGCAGTGCATAAGCTCTCCTTGTGGCGTTGCATACATGGCAGCCAAAAAGCACTATTTTGGGGTAGGCGGTGGAACACATCAATTCCTCAGTATGGTAGAGAAAGATGGTGAGCTTATCCATTTTGAGTGTTTGGACTCGATCTTATTCTTATGATTTTGCTTTGTCCCTCTTTAAATTGGCGGGAAAGGGAGCAGTAAAAAGTTAATTTAGTTTTTATGTATTGCATCAAAGTAAGCTGTTTATCTAAGCCGTTCCATGTGCATTAACTCTATCAGCTTAAGTAGTGAAAGTTTATTTAGTTTTCATGTATTGCATCAAAGTAAGCTGTTTATCTAAGCTGTTCCATGTTCTTTAACTCTATCAGCTTAAGTAGTGATCTGGTTGGCTTATGCACTAGTTCTTCATTGTTGGACAAGCTATTCCGTGAAAAAGCAGGGCCAGGGTCAATAGTGTGCCAACTTGTGATCATGCATTTTTTTTTCCTGGTCGACATATGTAGATTAACTGGAGACTGGAATTTCGAAAGTATAAGGGGTTCATATGTGTGTTTTTTCTGTCACCACTCTCTACCATTATGATATCCTAATTATTTAGAAATCAAATGTATCAAATATCTGGCGATCCATATTGCAGGTATTATGGTTGCAAGCCTCATTGCTGAAGTTGCAGATGGTTCATCTAATGTCCGCGAGGTATGGAAGTTTTCAATAAAGTAGATCTGGTGTGGTTTTAAGGTGAGATTAGATCCCATCTTTGTTAACAGTGAGTGAGGAGGCTTCTTCTTATCCTCCAAATTCGAGATCAATTTTAGCAGATTTTACGCTATTGTACGCGACGTTATTGAGGATATCTTATGATTGGGTGAAACGCCTTTGCTTGTTTTATTCCATATTCTGCAACCGTGCAACAAGCGGTTAATAGATGATCAGAGTACGTGCGCTATTTTCATGATCCTGAGTTGGATGTACGAGTCATTTATCCAATCATTATTATGTAAAAATAGATGGATTTTTTTAATCTTGGGTATGAGGAAGGGACTAGGTCTCAACCAGGAGACCACAGCCCTTGGTAGGCAAACTCCACGGATATCCTCAAAGTAATAAGCAGAGCACCCCTTTTGGAGGGCGGACCATCAACTGTCAAAATAGATGGATGCTTAACAGGGACAAAAGGCTATATTTAGAACATAAGTGGTTGGAATTTTAGCCACCTTAGTTTTGATTAAAATTTCCATACATCATGTTAAAGCTTTAGATACTTTACCCGAAAAGGCAAATGAAGAAGAAAATCGAGTACACATCATGAGTCGGACCTACAACAATAGATCTTGGAACGGCCACGTTGTTCGGGATTAGACGGTGGCGGTAGGCAGCTACTGCTATAGGACTGGCCTTTCTCTCCGCGGTTGCAAACTGGCCGGTCTTGTACCAGAGCGGCCGGTGATAAGTATTTCTTTTGTTGAAGGAATCTGCGGCTGATTTCTGTTGCCATCAACACCTCGTACTCTTCGTTGCATGCTGCTATGGAACCGTTGCACACCTTTCCTGCCCGTGAAATCTTGTTGCTCAGCAAACTGAGGTAAAACAGTCCAAGGGTTGACAGGAAACAGACATTAATAAGGGACTTCGGTTCCATTTTTGGTTTTTTGGAAGACTTCCGTCCTCATGGCTTTGAATCCCTTTATATATAGCGGTGACAGTGGGTACGCTTCTTCCGTTAAAGACGGTAGTGGAAGCCGCACCAGGGAAATTAACTGAGGGACGCACTTCACCAAATCGATGTTAGTCCATAACACATTTAATTTTAATTGTAAATGAGACACATTTTTCTCTTTGGTTTGTAGGATGGGATGGCTAAGCCCAATTGTTGTCACCAATATTATTCCCACATTACATGGCTAGCAACCACCGATATTATCCGCACGCATTCGAGAGTTGACTCCAGTAGGAAGAGCTGAGAGTCTGGGAAGACCCCATTTGGCGGAGATGGGAGTTCATGACAATCTAGCATTAGGCTCGTCGGAAAATTTGCAATGCAATCCGCTATCATATTTTCTTTCTTTTGTACTCGTGTAATTCTTGTGATCAAAAGCTTATATATACCACCCATCTATGTAGCCTAATAGTTTGAATATTTTGTTTGTATTATAAGGTTATGAATTTTACTCTTCATTAAAACGTTAAGTAGAGCTAAATATATATCTGATTTTATTCAATTGTGGAACCAGGTGATATTTTTTATTGGGCATCCTCGAGTTTGTTCTTTCATAGGTTTGGTGTATAGACTCAGTTTACTGTATAGTGTAATTATCGTAATCTTTCTTGACAGAACTGTGAGATACAATCTTACTTTCTCATTTTCTTTAAAAAAAACAAAAGGCTTGTCTATGTTGTGACTAACCACTTATCACTTCATTAAAAGCCTAAATTATTTTTTTTTGATAATTAAAAGCTTAAATTGAATTGTTGATAGAGACTTAAATTTTATTTCTTAATTAACTTAAACAAGCACAATTATTATAGTTAGATTGAACCTTCAATTTGGCTCTAGACTAAATCTTAAGAACAAGTGGTTGGAACTTTACTAAAGGACTAAACTCCTCGTAAAGACATTTCGTTTTTGATTTTTCAGGAGTAATTAAAAGTTGGATATATATTTTAAAAATCTTAAAATTTATTTTTAAAGAGTAACATAATTTTTTTGAAAAAAGAAGAATTGCCCTATTATTTAGTTTTATAGTTTAATGCACCTTTTGAAAAAATTATTTCCTAAAGCTGCATAGCAAGCCAAGTACTATGATTTAATTATGTTAAACGTACGGTTGGTAAAAATTAAGGCTTGAACGTTAATTTTACCTACAATTTTTTGATTTTGATTAAATTTAATTTAATTTATTTTTAAATTTAATTCTAAACGTTATTTATATTAGTTATATTAAGTTTTTCCGTTAAATTTTTTATTAAGTACATTTAAGTGGCATTACTTGGTAAACACATCATCGTTATCAGACCAGTTAACATGCCATGTCAGTATAAACTGCTGACGCTAGATTTTTGTACAAAATATTGGCGCTTTTTTTTTTAAATGGTATAATTTTCAATAAAGTGAAAAATTAAAAAAGGAGAAAAAAATGACAGAAATAACCAACACCAACTTCACTTCCACCGACACCGTCCGCCACCGCCGCGGCAACCACAACCACCGCGCTACCACGACCACCGCCGACAAGCTTTCCTCTGCATTCTCCATTCTCATTACCCATCTGATTCATAGCAATGACAAAAATAAACCAATCATCCGAAATATAAGTGATCCCAATCAAATTACCAATCATCCTCTTACAATTCCAATCAACAGCGTCCCGGCTGCAGGAATCCAAGCTGACTAACTCTTCTTTTCCCACTCAGAGAGAAATGACGGCGCGGGCTTGATATGGAGTTGAAGTTTGGTTCACACCCAGAATTGGGGTTCGTTAAAAAAGGAACACAGAATATCAGGAATGGCTGTAAACTGCAAAGAGCAAAAGCGCTTTCTTGGGGTAGCGGCTTTTTTAAGTAGCTTCAAAAGGAAAGAAATCAAAGAAGAGAGAAAGTGCATTTATGTTACAAAATGGAATGGCTATCGATTTGAGAGAGATCCTTGGACAGTGGAAGTTGGTGCGCTCTGTTCCACTACCTAAGTCACCATATGAGGATAACTGGTTTTATTTTTGTCATTGGTAATTTGATTGGAATTATAAGTGCTGAATAAGACGGGTAATGAGAATGGAGAAGGAGAGAAAAGCGCGTCGGCGGTGAGGGAGGTGGTGGCGGTGGTCGGGGTCGCGATGGTGGCGGACGGTGTTAGTGGAGGTGAAGCTGATGTTGGTTATTTCTTTCAACATTTTTCATTTTTTTCAAAGAAAATTTTCACTTTATTAAAACTTTTACCGTTTTTCCCAAAAAAAAAAAAAAAAAAAAAAAGCTAATATTTTGTACAAAAATGCCTCGGCAGTATATAGTATATATACTGACATGACATGCTAGCTGGTTCAGCGATAATGAAAAATTTAACGAAGGATCAAGTTTGATGAACAGAAATAAAATTTAAAATCAAATTTAAAACACAACAAATTTTAAATTAAATTTAACAAAAGTGAAAAGATTATAGATGAAATTGCCCTTTAATCCAAAAATCAATAATTCCAATGGTTCTGTAACACCCAATATAAAATACCCATGGAAATTAATAGTGTCAATACTCAATAGTGCTGCAATAGTGTCCGAGTGCCCACCAAAAATAAATGATATTTACTTAGGCCCGTTTGAAGAGTATTTTATTTTCTATTTTTTATTTGTTTCTTACAAAAAAAATTAAAAACATGTTGAGTATTGTTTTTATTTTTAATTTTTTTGTTGAAAAGTTGAAAGTATTTTTTAAAGAAAAAAACACAATAGAAAAACAATAAAAGATACTTTCCCATTTTATTTTTCACTTTCTTTTTTATATTTTTTCTCACAACATTTTCTCTCTCTATCCACTATCTTCACTATATCACTCTCTACTCATTTTCTCTCTATCCCTTTTATTTTTTCTCCCTACCTTTCTCTCTCTCTAATCTCTCTCTTTCTCCTTTTTCTCTCTCTACCATTCTCTATATTAATTCTCTCTCTACCTCTGTATCTCTCTCCTTTTTCTCTCTCTGTCATTCACTCTCTACTCATACTCTTCTCCTTTTTCTCGCTCTACCATTATCTCTTTTCATTATCTCTCTACTCCTTCTCTCTCCTCATTCTTGCTCTACCCCCTTCTCTCTCTCTCCTTTTTCTCTCTCTACTCACACTCTCTCATTTTTCTCGCTCTACTATTATTTCTACTCATTCTTTTTGTACCCTCTCTCTTTTCTCTCTCTTCCATTCTCTCTCCTCATTTTTTCTCTGTCATCTTTCTCTCTCCTCTTTCTCTCTCTATCATTTTCTCTACTCATTCTCTCTCTCCTCTTTTCTCTCTCTATTCATACACTTTTTATCATTTCTCTCACTATTCTTTCTCTATCTACTTTTTTTATTCTTGTAAAAAATAAAAATTGATAATAATAAATACAAAAATTCAACAAATAATAAAAAAATAAAAATAAAAATAAAAATCAGTAACAAAAAAATTGACAACATGTAGCCCTTGATATATTGTGATCGTCGGCCTACTAAACTAAATACATCTTGAATAGATTTTTTTAGCAGACACTATTCAATAGTTAAAAAATTAAATCTTTATTTTTAAACTTTTGAATTTTAATTTTTTTTTAAAAAACCTAAAAAATTTATGAAGAGATTTACTTACTTTTATTATACAGTTCACCGTCTAATACATTTTTTAATAGAAGGAAAAAAAATCCCAAATATGATAGGAAGAGTTCCCGCACAAGCCAGAATGCATTGGCAGATGTTTACAACCATAACACAACTTGTTGAACATGCAAATTGGACAAGAGAACTTAAGAAATCAAATTGAATGTATATTATTGGAACCTACAAGGCTACAACATTGACATTGTCAAATATTTCTTAATCTTAAATACATTGCAAAACAATAAACACCAAGTTTAACCCATAAAATTAAAGACAAGCAATTAAACAAAGAGTTATGTGATCTTACGATCACATGATAATTAACTGAAGATTAAGAATATATATAATAAAGTTCATCTCCTGCATCTATAGATGTTGGAACAACCTCTATCATAAAGGTTTGACGCCGGAGGCAGGCAAGTTTCCCTGTAGGAACGACCATTTGGAACTCTGCCACAAGCAGGCGCATCGCGCCTGAGAACACCATAGCTGATGTGTTTGGGTGCCTGAAGGATTCTCCGGCTCGTTTCCAGCTCCATCAACAGCCCCTCTTCTCCTATCTGGTTGCATTGTCCCATGGAGTCACCACGGTCAGCAGTAACATCATGAATTGCATTAACTAGGACAAGTAATAACAACAAGGTTGCAAGCAGAACACGAGTGGATTGGCTTTTGTTCCACATTGTCCCAATGTCTCTCTCTGTCTTCTTTTCTTTGCCTTTCTGGGATCTCTGGTTTGCGTGAGATTTTTATGTTTTCAGGGTTGGCTGGGCCACTTCAATTATTGTCCTGCGATTGCCTATTATCACGGGTATGCTCTTTGCAGTCTTGTCAGTTGCTTAATTTTATGGTATGGCATATCGTGGAATTTAGGAATTCAGTAGTTTCTATTTCTGTAATTTAGAGGAATTCAAGTTGCATCAATAATTCCTGTATAAAAATACATATAAAATTACGTATGTTTGATAGCTTACAATGTGGTCCATGACTTCTCAATAATCTTGACACGACATAAATTTATGACACAAAAGTTGTACTAGATTACTGAGAACCAAAAATTGCTAGATGCTAGTTCAATCTAAGTAGTTGCATCTAACATTAAACATTTAAGACTTTCGTAGTTCGTACTAAATTAGCTTTCATAAACATTTCTATTTTTCATCTCAGTTTCTTGGCTTCAGGTGGTACTAACCTTGAACTCCTTATTGTAAAGTATGGTCATGCATTGCCATCGAAGTAATTAGAAGGTGGGAGTTTTATCCTAGTTTCTAGTCACGAAAGTACAATAAAAACAAAGATCCAAATTTACCTCAGCAGAATTATCTGTTCCACGTGCAGTTAGATTCAGAGGACAGGGCTTCTCGTCATTATGGATCGTTTGCAGGGAAATATTGCGTTTGATGGAGTATCCATTGCCCATTGAATTGTGTTTGGCAATTGAACATATTAGCTGTCTAATTTCACTTGATTTTGATAAAAGAAAATCTTTTTGGGACAAAAATGTAGTGGACTCAATTAAATGATAAACTTTAATATTATATGTGTCGGTATAGTCAAATCTTGGACAAAAGAACACTGCTACCTAAGATCATTATCTTAATGAAAAGAAATAGCATAAGCTCTGTATATGGTTACAATTAATGAAGTTGTCTTTACACTTTCGACACCCGTGAGTAGCAACTAGAGCACTAAATTACAATTTAGAAAACTTTATGTTGAACAACTTGCATATCAAAAGGTTAAATATCATTAGACCAAAAAACAAAAAAAGCTAAATTTCATAATTCCCGACTAACATGTGAGAAGTAGAACTTTTAAAACTGGCTTCACATTTTGCTCATCCCCACAATGTTTTTCCGTTGTTAGACTACCCAAAATATGTTAGAGCCCCTGCCTCCTCCCCCACACCCCCCCCCCCCTCCCAACAACAAAAACTAATTAGTGCGATATAATGGGTAAACCAAATAATTTTGATTTTTCCATGGAAGTTCAAGTTCCATCATTCAAATTAACGAGTGATGGATTTGAATTGCTATGACTAGTGGCCATTGCAATAAAAAATAAAAAATAAAAAAAGGAACATTTTTGATAAGTTCTAGACTACTAGCAATATTCAGATGGATAACTTAATGCATGCCTAATGTCTCATTTACAAAAGCTTGAATGTTTCGATCAGAAGAGCTGCCGTCCTTTGCAGCTTCCATTGACAAGGACTTCCACTTCTTAGCATTTTGTCTCATCTCATTCTCTTGCCCTCCACCGACCGCCATTACCTGCTCCAGGCACCTCTTTATCTCCTCACTTTCAGCGACCCCTTCGCCATTGGTTCTCAGCCTCACCCCCATCTTCCACACATCCTCAACCATCTTGGTGATCGTCAATTGATCAGCCCATTGTGGAAAGGCCACCACCGGCACCCCAAAAGCCAAGCTCTCCAAAGTTGAGTTCCACCCACAATGAGTCAAGAAACACCCAATTGAGGGATGAGACAAAACATCCACTTGACAACACCATGGCACTATCATCCCTTGTTTCTCTAGTTCATCTCTGTTGCAACCACTCATGTAATCATCATCATCAGCAGCATCATCGTTTTCTTCTTCTTTTTCATTTTCTCTTATGACCCACAAGAATGGACGGCCAATATCTAGTAATGCCCGTGCCATATGCTCAATTTGTGGCTTTGACAACACAGAGATGCTCCCAAATGCAATATAAATCACTGAAGATTCAGGCTTTGAATTGAGCCATCCCATGTAGTCCTTTGAAATTGAACCTTGGAAAAGATCACCCCCAAAAGAAGCATCATATAGAATTAAGGGTCCAACTCCAATAAACTTATATTTATCTATTGAATTTAAGGCCTCATATTCTATAGCATCAAAGGTGTTGACAAGCACTTTTGGATTGATTTCTTCATCAAGAACCTCCAAGTGCTCTTTGAACAGTGGCAGTGCAAAAACATATCTGTTTTCATGGATGAAAAAATAAGGAAGATCTAGCTTAGACAGGGGTGGCAATCCAGGTAATTTCAGACAGAAGTTGACATCATCTACGTTGTTCTTGATGTAATCACCATAGCCATTGAAGTAATAATAATAGATGTCCAAAACCGCAGCAGGTTGGTTCCAGAAAAGGGCAGACGGGAGGTGATGTTTACGCGCCACCTTTGCCGCCCATGGAAGGAGCGTGCAGTACACTAGGAAAGTAAAAGGGTGGTCGCTGCTGGCGGTTGCGGCGATGAGTTCATCGAGAGTTTCAGAGCCTCGCCGCTTGAGTTCAGACATGTGGTGATCGCGGTCGTCTCCTTGTTTGAACCCGTCGTCGTAGCCGTCGGAGTAGGTAGCGAATGATAAGCCCTCGGGAGTTCCCGTCTTGGCCATGCTGCGGTCGGCGGCGACGCTCGTGGCGAAGGTGACACGCACGCCTCCCGGCACGCCCAGTAGGCGCTTGGCGAATTGGACGGCCGGGTTTATGTGGCCCTGGGCCGGAAAAGACACAAGGAGTACATGGGGATGCACCATTTTGGACAGCGCGTGGGCTTCAAGACGGTTGATAAAAATCAACGCGAGGCTGTGGGTTAAGTTGGAACTTTTGAAGGAATAAGGAGTGTCCGAGGCGAGGGCTTGTGCAACAAGGGCTCTTGCAGGAGAAAATTTTCTTAATATAATTACATAAATTTAAAGTCATTGCATTAATTATAAATATAATAAATAAATTTTTTATTACACAATTAATTTATATAATCATAAAAAATTCTAAATTTATTATATTTTAAAATTTTTTTCAATAATTTATATTTTTATCCATAAATATTTTTTTTATTTACAAAAAATCCTATTAACGTATAAAAAAAAGATTAATAAAAATTGAACCTTCCATTTTATAGTTAAAAATAATTTCTTTAATTATTAAAATAAATGTTCGACCTCGTACATAAACATTTCTTCAGTGCAATAATTGAGCGCAGATGTTGCCATCTATATCAATGCCGAGTCACTGATAGCAATGGCCATAACTTTAATAATTGCAAGAAAATTTCTCTTTTTTTTTTAAATTTTTGTGTCCATTTAACACTTTTCTCGAGCCTTTGCCTTGTCAAAATACTCGGGCTTCTTTGTACTTTTTTTAATACTGTTATATGTTCGAAAAAAAACTTACGAAAAAATAATTTTAAAATATAATTATATAAATTTATTTTACCATATATTAATTACAAATATAATGAAAAAATTTATTATTTTTTATTACATAATTAATTTATAAAATTACAAAAAAATTTCAAATTATTACATTATAAAAATTCTTGAACTTTTTTTTTTCCAAAACTTATAGCAATTTTAAAATTTTTTTAGAGTTTAAGGTGCATACGAAAACACGTAATCTATATATATCTAGCTGAATTCTTTTTTTTTTCTTTTTAAATTGAATACATATTTAACAATCCCAACATGCCTCATTAAATATGTCAAAAAAAAAAAAACGATGCAATAAAAGATTTTTTGATTTTTTTTATTCAGCATCTAAGAGTACAACATTATTCTAGCTGTCACTATACAACCCTCATTTGTTAATTCACGGACCGGCAAATATGTTTATTTTCCATTCTATAGGCCTGTTCTCAGGTTTCCCCTCAGCTTATGATGTAGGATATTTGCCTAAATCCATATATCCGAAGTGCAGTCACCACCTGGGTACCTCATTTCGTGGGCTAGGCAGGGGCCTTCAGGCTCAGCAGCAAAGTCGACGAAAAAATTTGGGTTCAAAGCAAGACCACCTTTCTCAGTGTCCACATCAATCTGCAACATATGGGATCCTTTCTGCACGAGTTCAGGATAAAACTGGCGGTCCCAAGTACTGTAGAGTGAGTTTGTGACATAGAGTCGCTTCCCGTCTAAACTCAGCTGGATCATCTGAGGCCCTCCTCTCAATCGATTTCCCTAAACATAGAACGCGAGGCTCATCATTCTCCCTCACATGATAATTGACGTTGCATGTAGAAAGTAAAACATTATCTTGGAGCATTGTTAGCCAAAACTTTGGTCGAGTTTTCGATAAAATCAAACAAGAAGCAGTTTATCTTTGAATTAAGAAAGTGATATATTGATCTTAGATTTAGAAGATCATACACACCTGGATCTCTGGAACATCACACTGCCAGGTTTGACCATCTTCTCCCTCAGCCACTACAGGACTTCCTTTCTGGACAAGTCCCCCTACCCAAACTTGGCCTGCCAAGACAGGATTTGCGGGGTCCTCAATGTTATACTGTCTGACATCCCCATGAAGCCAATTGACAAAGTACAGAAACCGATCATCGAGAGAAATCAGAACATCAGTAACAAGGCCAGGCATTTCTGGAAGAACCCAGTTTCGCACTTTCAACGGTTTCACTGATATTGCGACCTGCAAAAGTCAATCAGAAATCACAATGTAGCGAGCACCTTAGGGTCCTTACAGATAAATAATATAAAATAAACCTTCACACTGTTTGTGCTTAAAACAGCACAATTGCCACATACATACCTCATGGCTCCATGAACCATCTGGGGTCTTGAAAAAATGTATCAGGTTACTCGTTAAGGCACACCCAACATACCCTATGTCCTTAGAAGGGTCATGCAGGAACCTTATCTGCATATAAGGAGAGGTATGATATATCACATATAAGAATCCCCAAAATGTGCTAGGAACAACAAAGACAAGGAATATATAGACAAATCTAAATAGTAAACGAATCCTGGCCACATCAAAATTACAGGAATCAGAGTTGCAGATCGCAATTTCTACAATCACCTCTAGTGCCAGATATCCTGCGTCGCCAAGATCCAATGTCTGTTTTAGTTCCCCATTTGGCCAGCTGTAGACATATAGGTGCCTGCCATATAGACCATCAGATACGTGCTGCAAATGAAAACCTGTAGAGAAGGCCAGAGGAGCTCCCCATGATGAGCTGATCATCGTGTTATGTCGGGGTTGGTACCAGTAATCATAGCCAAATGATGGACTATTCCCCGGCTTCTCCCACCTTGTCAACATGAAAAGGGTTAAAATGTTGTATCAATTGCATTTACATCAGCATACTCAATTTATAGATATATTAACATTGTCATATAATTGGCTACATTATGTATTTGAATGAGTTAATTAAGACTAGTAAAATGAAATGAGAGACTCAAACCAAATAGATGCATCTTGATGATAAAATGTGAAAGAAATTTCCGTGCAAACATACAGTAGAAAATTTGGTACCTTCCTTTCACGTTAAATTCTGAGTCAAGGAGAAGAAAACCGCTTCCCTTTGCATTTCCATCTTTATCTCCGATACATGAGACTAGGACATCTCCAGAAGCAAGACAGTGGGATGTGTGCGGGTATGCTAATCCTGTCTTTTGCAGGATATCCTCAGGTTCAACAGCTTTATGAAGGATTGGGGCCCTCGGATCCTTTAGGGTATCAACTGCATATATCCGACCAGATCTGCAAAAGATACAGATAAGTTGTCAAGAAAACCGTGAATTCCCCGTGAAACATACAATTTAGTGATTTCCAAAACACAATCCATCTGCATAGACAAAAGCCAGTAGATCTCTTCCGGCAAAGGAAAACCTCTAAATGGTTGTTTTTGTGTCAAACCATAAAAGTAATAATGTTACAGTCACAAAAGGAATCTAGATTGCAATATACATATATATATATAAAAGAAGCTAGAATGCAAAATATTAGGAATCAATATTATTCTCTTATTTACAGAATGGATAATTTAAAAGCACTGTGTCAAAGCGGATCTCATTCTATCTTCAAATGGAGTAGCCAGCCCTTGGTGACAGAAATGCAAAATACTGAACCTTTGATCACAATGTACAACCATTGCAATTGGTACATTTGCCGGACCTATGGAAATGTTCAAAAACTCAACACAACACGGGTCCTAAAAAAAGCAGGTCTCTAACATGCATCTTCGTAACTTAGTAGATAGTATAGTCCTCTAATGCATGTATCAGCATCTTCAGAATCCTTCAATTTCCTCTTCAATTTATAAGTTTGCTTTAAAATTCACCAAAAAGATGAAGTTTTGAAATTTCTGAAATAAAAGCATTTATATAATCCTCAGTAAATTTCAGTCTTACATCAGCGATGGCAGGATCAGATAACGGCGCTCTGCAGATGGATCCCCA
The DNA here is from genome assembly GCA_037832335.1 of Carallia pectinifolia. Taxonomy (NCBI): domain Eukaryota; kingdom Viridiplantae; phylum Streptophyta; class Magnoliopsida; order Malpighiales; family Rhizophoraceae; genus Carallia; species Carallia pectinifolia. Next base: position 17,100,413 of record CM075443.1, read on the forward strand.
TGGCAAGAGCTGCAAGCGTTCCACCCAGTATGATGCAGTTCATCTCCAACGTTTGGCATGGGTAGCCTATGGATAACTTTCGAATAAGTAGGTGAGTTTGGATCAACATCCACAGTGGCCAAATAATCAGGCTTCTCTATTCCTGTCCCTGCATAATTGTACAAATTGAAATTGCTCTTCATCAATCATGTTCCATAACACTCATCCAAAATGATAATCACTTTGATGATTCAAGATATAAAAAGGAGCAGCAATCTACACGACATTGGTCTACTAATTAAGGGAGAAGCTTCGAGTGCAAAATCAAACAAAAAGGATCAAGAACTTAATTTTAAATGATCCGTTTTATAGCAAAATTAAGCTATAAGGAACGTGACGACTTTCTAATAACTTTTCCACCTGGGTGCATTATGAAAAGAATATATCACTTTCCGATACCCAGAATGTCTTGTCCATAGGAGTTACTAACAAGAAAGGAGGACAAAATCATATATCATATTTCCTCACAAAGGAGCGAGGAAAGAGCTTATGCATCACAGGCAAAGCACTAAAAAAATAAAAATTAAGAAATTAAAAAAAAAAAAAACTGACAACAAGATTACAAGAATCTATCATCAAAATGAAAAGCACATCTTCCGCTCCCAGAGCCCTTACACCGGAGAAAATATTTATGGTCAACAAATGACTATCAACAACAGGCCAAAGAAATATAGAGATTCAACATATGTAATGTTAATTGGAAAAATTTTGAGAAATTTAAAACAGTTGAAAAGAAAACACACACTTGGATTGAAGGCATATATAAAGATTAGTGTCCGATGTAAAAGGAATCACGTTCCAAAATCTATAGGTGAATATATTTTAAAAAAATAAAAAAAAAACTCGTTCCCATCACAACCCACAAAAAATTTCCAAGGGACAAGTAAAAAAAAATAAATAAATAAATCAACAAGTAAAAAAAAAACACACAAACAAGTAATCTACAACAAAATCTATCATGTAATCATATACAGAACATGTAGTCCCAGCATAACTATAACAGAGACGGACCCACAACAAAAGAGTTGAAAGAGAGATCACATATAGATGTGTAAGTATATACCAGCATAGACACAAGTGACATAGAGAAGAGACTCCCTGGGACCAGACATAGCTTCAAGAGGCGTTGCATAACCTGGTCCCTTCTTGCAGCACCCATCATTCACTTCCGTACCCATCTCTCTCTCTCTCTCTCTCTCTCTCAAGTTCTCTCTCTGTTTATTATCTTTCTTTGGATGGTTGAAGTGGAACTAGTAAAAGGCAAATAAATAAAAGGAAACCCAGAAAGAAGCTGTCTTTATTTATTTATGATCACTTCGTTAAGGTTAGTACATCATAGACAGATACTTGTGTGGCTTGGCTTTGCCAGAAGAGGCGCACTTGTAGATACAGAACCCAACAAGATCTTTGATCAAAAAAGGAATCCAACAAGATCCAAGCGTCACTGATACTTTTTTTTAGAAAGAAATTAAAAATCGACAAAAAAAGAAAGAAAGAAAAAAAGTGAAAACCGACTCTGCAATCGTCACTAAAGCCATCAATAACGTCACTGCCGCTTTTTTTTTTTATTACAACGGTAAGAAAATGAGATTAAAGTTAATAAAATTTGAATATTAAACTAAAGAATCTAAATAAAATATTTTAAACTAAATCATACTAAAAATATTCTTTGCCGTCGTCAATGTTCTTCTTAAAATCAGGTATCAGTGGACATAAAATAATAAACATAAAAAAATTTAGAATCTGTTTGGAGATGCTGTCAGTTTTTTATTTTTATTTTTTTTTTTTATTTTTTTATTTTTATTGTTTGCTAAATTTTTGTATTTATTGCTGTCAATTTTTATTTTTTCAATAAGAATAAAAAATAGATAGAAAAAAGATAGTGAGAGAAATGGTAAAAAGAGTAAATATAGAGAGAAAAATGGGAGAGAGAGAGAGAGAAAGAGGGTAGAGAGAATGAATTGAGAGAGAAAAATGAGAGAGAAAGAGAGAAGAAAGAGAATGAGTAGAGAGAATGACAGAAAGAAAAAGAGTAGAGAAAGTATGAGTAAACAGAATAGTTGATAGAGAAAAATGAGAGAGAGAGAGATGGTAGAGAGAGAATGAATAGAGAGACTGGTAAAACAAGAAAAAAGAGAGAGTATGGGTAAAGAGAGAAAAAGGAGAAATAGAGGGTGAAGAGAAAATAGTAGAGCGAGAAAAAGGAGAGAGAAAAAATGTGGGTAGACAGAAAGGAGAGAGAATCTGGGTAGACAAAGAATGGTAGAGAGAAAAAAGAGAGAGAGAGAGAGAGGACAAAGAGAGAACGAGTAGAGAGAATGATAGAGAAAGAAAAAAAAAGAGAATGGTAGAGAGAGAAAAATGAGAGAGAGAGTACGTGTAGAGAGAATGGTTGAAGGAGAAAAAAAAGAGAGAGAGGGTGGGTAGAGGGAGAATTAGTGGAGAATGGTAGAAAGAGAAAAAGAAGAAAGAGGGTAAAGAAAGAATGAGTAGAAAGAGAAAAAAGAGAGAGAATCGTAGAGATAGCAAAAGGGGAGAGAGGGTAGAGAGAGAATGATAGAGATAAAAAAAGAAGAGAGGGTAGAGAATGAGTAGAGAGAGAGGGTAGAGAGAGAATGCTAGAGGTTGAAAAAGGAGAGAGAGGGTAGAGAGAGAATGAGTAGAGAGAAAGAGTAGTGAGAGAAAATATTGAGGGATAGAGAGAGGATGAATAAAGAGATATGGTAAAAAGGGTGAATAGAGAGATAACAAGTTGTGACAAAAAATATAGAAAAAAAAGTGAAAAATAAAATCGAAAAGTTAGTTTTTATTATTTTCTTAATTTATTTATTTTTTTAAAAACACTTTTAACTTTCATCAAAAAACAGAAAACAAAATCAATACCAAATATATTTTCTATTTTTTTTTGAAAAATAAATAGAAAATAAAAAATAAAATTCATTCCAAACGAAGCCTTAGTATCATAGATCCTACATTTTTATAATTTTTGTTTATAAAAATTTAAAATTTCATACCAAAAAATATGCAATGTACAATAAGATAAGCTAAATGTATAATAACTATGATAGTATATATAATAAATTATTAAAAAATTAATTTCACTTTGATCACAAAATTATTTATGCTGCTCATTAAGTATTTTAAAATTAAATAAAAACTTTTTAAAAAAATTTAAGACGTAAGGCCTACATAGCACGTCATTCTGTACATTTTTTTCCGACTCCGATGAGACTACTCTTAGTCATGAGTCATGACACTGCAACCTTTTTAAAGTATTATGTACAGTGTGTTAAGGGGCATGTGTCAGAAATTGGAATATACATTAAAAAAGTCACAAATTTTATATTTTATTTTATTTGAATCATAAATTTTTTTAAAATTTTATTTCAGTTCTAAACCTTTTAATTTTGTTTCAAATTAGTTTTTTCGTTAGTCAAACCGTTAAAAATTACTGTTCACTAACAAAAATTTTTTTAAAAAGGTAAAATACACTATTTAAACATTTTTTTTGTTATTAAATACTTGTATTTTACTCTTAAATAGTAATATGTAAGTTGAGATTTTAGATTTTTTATTTTTTATTTTATTTTTTTAAGATTATACAAAATATTTCTGTTAACTGGTGAATTGAAATAGTGTATTTTACCTTTTTTAAAAAAATTTCGTTAGTGAACAGTAATTTTTAACGATTTGACTAACGAAATGACTGATTTGGAGCAAAATTAAAAGGTTTAGAACTGAAATAAAATTTCAAAAAAGTTTAGAACTTAAATAAAAAAAAATTTAAAGTTTTATAACTTTTTTCATACATATCCCGTCAGTAATTCGCCTTTGCTTCTACGCTCGTATTTTTTTAAAATTTAATTTAACTTTTCATTTCGCTACGATCTCCGCGAATATTGCAATGTCATTGTTTTTATATATATAATTATTTTAAATTTAAATTAATTAATTAAGAAAAAAAAATAATTAAGATAATTACAAAATTAAGAATTCTTAACCTCCTTTTTATGAACAAGATTAGTGTCATTACTTAAATTATATGTGTCCACTTCTACTGCGTAGTATCTTGTTTTGTGAACGATTTCTACAGCGTATCTTGGTCAATTGATTTTTACGCGTGATGCTGCGTGGGGAGGACCCACTTTAACTTTCCTCGTGAAGATCTTATCTGAATTTTCCCTTTGATTATTTCGAAGCTCCACCAATCCTCTTATCCTTTCCTTTTCCTTAAGATGGGTGATTTAACCGCTCACATGTATCAAAGGAGATATTAATATTTTAATTTTTATTTTTTTTATATTTAAATTTTAAATTTTTTTAATATTTTATTTAAATTTTAAATTTTTAAATTTTTTACTAAATCAGTCTTTTTATTTACGAAAAGTGATCAATCTATTAAAAAAATAATTTTAACTTTAAAAAAATTAAATATATGAATTGAATATGTTTTTTATCAAAAATATATATATTACATATTTAATTTGTATATTTGTTAATTAAAAATATATTTAATGTGTATATTTTGTTAATGAAAAAAATATTTAATTCATATATTTAATTTTTTTAAATAATTTTTATTAAGTTAAATTCATTTATTAATCGATTGATCACTTTTTGTAACTTAAAGGACTGATGTAATATGAAATTAAAATATTTAGTACTCAAATAAAATGTCAAAAAAGTTTAGAACTCAAATATAAAAAAATTTAAAAATTTAAAATTAAAAATATTGATATCTTGTATCCAAAATATCTTACACATCACATGTACATAATTATCAATATACAATATTTTAAAATTTATTTATTTTTTATATTTATAACTATTTAAATCTGATCACCCAAAAAAAACTCTCAAGTATCGATATAAAGTTTTTTAAGCATACAAATGTATACTTTTTAGGTGATCGCAATGCGTAGTTAGGATGGGCGGTTATCACGGATTTGATTAATATCAATACAATAATTTCTTTTTCTTTGTAGTCAAAGAAAAAAAAACAATACATGGTTAAAATGAGTAACTTCTCTTAAAAGCTCAGCAATTCAGACATCTCTTTTGGCTTCACAAGCTGGGGTCTGATCATGAGATGCGGGTTTGGTCTGCTGTCTCCGTCCGCTTTCTGGTGTATGCTGGCGAGTTTGGCGAGGTTTTGCTGTCTGTGTGGCTGTGATGGATTGGTGGCCACTGGTTTCGGTGGTTGAGCTCTCATCGGCTTGTCGCTGGTACCAGCTCTTCTTTGTTGGAGGGGGTTGTGGGAGTTGTTGAGGGCTGGTTCTACCCTTTCGCCTTTGGGCCTTTCCTCCTAAGCTTTAGGCTCTGGTTAGACTCTTACCGGTGTGTCGCTGCTTTCTAGGTTTTGGGCTTGTTTGAGTTCAATTTGGACTACATTGTATATAAGGTTGGCTTATCTTTAGGCCCTGACTGTCTGACCTTTTTATGGTTTAATACAATGCAACATTTTTCTGCTGTTCAACAAAAAAGAACAATGCATGTTAGGAGGATTTATGGACTCCTCAGGCCATAGCTCTAATATGGTGGCTGAATTAATGAGCATTAGACGAGGAGTAAAGTTAAACTAGGACACAGGATTTCAAGGTGTCATTTTTGAAACCGACTCTTTCGAGGCACTACATCAGATTGCACACTAGAAAGGATGGTCTCATCGAGCAGGTTTGCTCAATGATATCCAATGCCTCCGTGTGATAGAGCTTGGGATATGAATCTCAGATATGTGTTGAGAGAAGAGAATTCTTATACATGTTATTTAACAAAATTGAGTGTTCTTGTGTTTTTGGTGAGGTCTTCCCGAACAAGTCATCTTTGGATTAAAAAAATAATGATTTACCAACAATTATTAGTAAAATAATGAATACGCCATCATGTGGCTCACTACCATGTTCAGTCCCACTGTCAATTATTCATTCCTTGGCATTCACTAAACAAACATAGTTTATTAATTATCAAAGTTTGAAAGGGATGGGCCAGGAAGATAGAGACAAAGCATTCCGTTGTCTTTACGAAAGGTAAAGATAAAAAGAAGGGAAAATTTTTTTTTTTGTGTTTTAAATAACTGTTTAAAAATTCTTTTATTAAGGATTGATTGTATATGTTGTATAAATTTTTTTTATATGTTGTATAATTTATTTTTGTTATAGCATATATTTTACTTATTATGTCATATATGATAGTCACAAAACAATCATTTTAAAAACAGTTATATAACGGTGCTCTAAAAAAAAATAATTCATTTAGATGGACTAAAAATATTTACCGACGAAAAAAATGCAAAAATTTTAAATATTAATAGGATAAGGATACGATAAATTATATACAACACGTCTTGATAAAGTTGTGGATCAGAAGCTGGATCACCGATAAGACATCGAGCAAATGGTCAAAATAAGCAATCCAGACTGTTTTTTGGACACAGGAAATAATTGGCATTAGTTAACTCTTAGAAGGAATAAAAACGTCACATGAATTGCAAGCATCCCAACTTATCAAGTTGGAAAATCCTCCAAATCGGAGGCAATTGAGTGTGGTAACGGTTCGAATTACCCACACAACCATTACACCTTTGAGGCAAAGCTCCAAACCAACTTGACTAGGTTGAGTTGGTTAGCAACTTAGACTAGAGATCATTGTCTTTCGAAAAAGCATTTAGTTCCCAAAATGGCAAGATGACCACTTTTTTTGCAAGTCATATGGTGTGCTAGTTTCCAGAATTTGTTTCTTCAATTAGCCAAACCTTGAAAAGGAAGTTAGTAATTAACAATTTATTTTAGGATAGATACATTGACACATGATGCGGTAAGCCAGTCATTCAATAATTTAATGAATTTATTGTTAAAAATAATAATTATTAATGTAATCGCTAAATATTTTGATATTTGGCCTAGCTAGCAACTTAAAATGCGTTGACAAAAAAAAAAAAATTGAGAAATTCTCGGATGAGAGTAGCTAGCATAAATTGCAACCCAAACTTTGAATGAATGTACGCCTCAAATCTTGAACCAATAATAGAGTGAGCCTCCTGTAAATTTTATTGGCTGATTTTTTTTTCTTTAACAATAATATTTAGTGTTTTGATCAACTGTTGAGCTTGTGAGATATAGCATTGAGAACGGAGATTTCACATTACACAGTTTTCTGAGTAGGATACCCTTTTTGTTTGTATTACATAGGAAATTCCGAGAAAATGTTTGGGTGCTCGGAAGTTGAAATAACGACCTGAAGATTTTCAAGGTTTATGGTTGCAGTGCACGTCCGGCCCCTCCCCTTTTCTTGGAGGCGGATCATGCTGTGAAGGCGTTGGCTCCATTAAAGAGTTGGCCGCTATTTTTTATTTTAGAATAAAAAAAATAACCAAAAAAATGAAAAAGATTTGGGGGACTGTTTTCTTTTTGTTTTTTTTTGGTCCTATGTCAACGAATTAATTTCTCTAAACAATTAATTCAATTCTTTGTTATTTTTTATTGGGCAGTTATTGAGAGATCCAGAAGCTTGGGCTGGGCTGTTTTCGGTTTTGAATGGACGTATTTTCTAATGCAAACTTTGGAAGTTTGCAATACGAGACCCTGCGTTCGGGGGTCGGCCTTTATAGGTAAGTAAGTTGTCACAGCCTAGTGTGGGGTGGACATGGGCATGGGCCAGCACCAGGCCAGGCAAAAAAAATGTAATACGCAAAACCATGAACCTTCAATTTAAAATAATACGATCAATCAATGTGTGTTGGTTCAGTTGGCACTTAAATTAATCTGAGACAAATTTTGCTTACAAAGTTAGGAATTCAAAATTTAGTGAGAGCAAATATTGAGAGAGACTTCAACCCTTTGGCATGATCTTACAAAAAATCATTATCAAAACATTCCTAAACTTGAAGTGATTGGCCACCTTTTTTGAAAATTAAAAAAAAAAACTAAAATAACATCCATTCTTGAATTTCTTATCTAATAGTTTTTTTTGGGAACGACTTCTAATTTACTGATACTAAAGTTGTTCTAAAGATCAAAAAGTTTTGAATTTGAGTATTCTTAAAGCCCACCTAACAAATACTTAAAAAAAAAAAAGCTAACCTAACAAATTTTTTACGTTTAATGTGTTTATATTATCATTTTGTTAACTTTTTCGAAATAATACAGACAAAAAAAAACAGTTATTTTGTTTCAACTTTCAAGTGGCCTCTTGACCTCAATAACCAAATGACTAAAAAGGTTCTGCACTGGAAATCAAGCAGCTGGACACTTGTTTGGATGCTTGTTACAAAATGCAATTGATTACATTTTAAAATACAACTGTATTGAATTTTTTTAAAAAAAAATTTTTGTTGAAAAAATTAAATTTTTTATTTAACGTATATTATATGAGATCTATATTTTTTTTAAATTTAGATTTTAATTTTATAATTTCTTTAACAATTTTTTTTTTTAAAACAAAAGTTACATAAAATTGCATTTTGAATGTAGATAGTTGCATTTTAGGAGAGGTGTCTGTAACACCTCTTCGGAATGTCAATCCTTGCTCTAACCAAATCCTGAATTGATTAACAAAATCCTTAATTAATTAAAATGTTCTGACATTGGAAAGATATTAAATGAAAGGGTAAATGAAATTGCTAATGAAGTAGATCGTGTCTACACATGACATCTAAAGGAATTCAAATTCGGGTCTTGCTCTAGACGCCATCGTCTTCCTAACAAAATTTCTCGGTTGAAGCCTCCTGGCAAGCCCACATCGACCAACTTTCTTCTCGCTCAATTTTCACAGTCATTCTTTCAAAGAGTCAACATGGAGCAACCCCACTTTCTTATCGTCACATTTCCGGCTCAAGGCCATATAAACCCCGCCCTCCAGTTCGCCAAGCGCCTGGTGCGCCTTGGATCTCGCGTCACTTTTGCCACCACCGTCCACGCCAGCCGTAACATGGACAAAACCAATTTCTCCGACGGCCTGCTGTCGCTTGCCACCTATTCCGACGGTTTTGATGATGGGTTCAAGACCCGCGGTGACTTCAGGCCCTACTTGTGCGAGATCAGGCGTTGCGGCTCCAAAACTCTCAATGACATCATCCTGTCCAGTGCAAATGAAGGAAAGCCTTTTACTTGCGTGGTGGTCACATTGATTCTCGATTGGGCAGCGGAGGTGGCGCGCAAACATCAACTTCCAACTGCGGTCCTTTGGGTTCAGCCTGCAACTGTTTTCAACATATTTTACCATTACTTCAACGGGTACGATAATGTCTTCGATAACTGCAAAGATCCCACAGATGTTATCGAATTACCGGGCCTTTCATTACAGTTCACCGGTCCTGAGCTTCCGTCAGGTTTAACTCCTTCAGGGCCTCCCAACTATGCATTACAGGAATTCAAAGAGCAGATAGATGGGCTTAAAAAAGAAGCCAAACCCCTAATACTGGTCAACACCTTTGATGCCCTGGAAGCCGAGGCCTTGAAAGCCATTGAAAAGTTCAATCCACTTGCAATTGGACCGCTAGTTCCATCAGCCTATTTGGACGGAGATGACCCGTCAGACACTTCATTTGGTGGCGATCTTATTCAAGGTTCGGTTTCAAAGGAGTACTACATGGAATGGCTAGACTCGAAGCCTAAATCGTCAGTGGTTTATGTGTCATTTGGAACCTATTGCATCTTTTCTCAGCGACAAATGCGAGAGCTGGCTCGCGGGCTGCTTGTTGGCAGACATCCTTTCTTGTGGGTAATTACAGAAAAACAAAAAGAAAAAGGAGATGGAGATGGAAAAAATCAAGAGAATGAAGGAGATTTCAGTGAGGATCCCCTGCTAGATTTCAGCGAGCAATTGGAACGAAATGGGATTATTGTGCCGTGGTGTTCTCAGATTGAAGTTTTGTCCCATCCTTCGATAGGCTGCTTTCTGACGCACTGTGGGTGGAACTCCACTGTGGAGAGCTTAGTCTCCGGAGTCCCGGTGGTGGCTTTCCCGCAGCAGGCGGACCAAGGGACCAATGCCAAGTTGGTCGAGGACGTCTGGAACACGGGACTGAGGGTCGTTGCCAATGCGGATGGGATCGTTGAGGGAGATGAGATTAGAAGGTGCTTGGATTTAGTTGTGGAAAGTGGAGAGAAAGGTGATGATATGAGAAGAAATGCCAAGAAATGGAAGGACTTGGCCAAAGATGCCGTGAAAGAGGGCGGGTCTTCTTACCGGAATTTGAGCCTTTTTTCTGATGTCCTTGATAAAAGTTAGGGACTTTTTTTTTTTTTTTGGCTGGTTTTTTTAGTGGAAAATGTGTTGAAATTGTGTCCTGAGTGGCAAAATTAATTTTCTTATTTTGGTAAAAATTATTTTGGAAGAATATGCATACGTCTTCGAATAAGAAGTTTAAAAGGCATAAAAATTATTTAATGTAGTAATTTAATAATAATTTGACATATTTTTTTCACTTATGGCTCAGATTCGAATTTCATTAACAGAGTGTGATGCTAAATGCCTTTCTGTTCGGCAATAATTGACACTACGCACTTTTAGTTTTAGATTCGGTAATTATAGTGACCGATTTGGGGGAGTCATACTTAAACTCATCAGTATTCGAAAATTGTTAAATGAGATATTCAAATGACAGTTATTTTAACTCTGATTCAAGAATTTAATAATTGACATATTAACGGTAAATTTTTTTTTGATAAAAAAACATAAAATATTTTGATTCTATTATCCAATACAATAAAGGTTGTGCGGCGGATGAGAGAACTAGAAATTTAGACCGAATCCTTATTACAAAAAATGTAATTGGTTTCGTTTTTAGTGGAACTAGGTATTTTATAAGCAATTTTTTTAAAAGAAAAATAAATTTTATTTTAACGTGTATTATATAGTATTTATATTTTAAATTTTATAATAATATTTCTTTAATTTTATATTTTATTTTTGTAATTTCTTTAAAAAATATTTTTAAAAAGAAATGTAACACAGTTACATTTCAAAAATAATCGATTGTATTTTGTAGAGATATCCGGAAAAATTTGTCCGATTGTCTCATCCGGCGCAGCAACCTCACTGCACCCAATATTATGTAAGAACACTTTGATCTCTATCTTTTAGTCAGTTGAGGGTAAGACCTGTAGTCTTTGCGTGACTTTTCGGAACGAATGTTGTGTTAGGTTTATAAGTTAAGAAATAAGATTGTCCGATGTACTGGGTTTCCCATCTCCCCGATGCTCTGTTTCATCTTTTGTCATTTTGTGTACTGATTTGCAATAGTAAAGAATGAATTTTCTGAGGTTGTAAAAAACAATAAATAAATAAAAAATGTCTGGGGCACCAAAGAAAACAGAAGAACATCCAATCAAGGTTCTCAGAACCGAACCGGTCATTGAACTGGAAAGCTGAGAGGTTTAAAGTTCAACCGGTTCGACCGGTAAAACCGCGGTTAAACCGGTATTTAATATTAAATATATAAAAATTAAATTTTTATATAACTTATATAATTATATAAAATGTTATATTATATAAAAATGATAATAAATATTTAAAATAAAGTGTATTTTAAGAATTATATTAATATTTACATACATTAAAAATATTACAATTAGTATATTTAACAAAATATAATTTATAAAAATTAATTCAAAAAATAATAATTGTAAATAGTGATTAAATATTAATTTTTAAATTTAAAGATTAAATTGAAAATTTTAATCAATTGAGGACTAAATTAGAATTTTTAGTTAAAATTAGAGTTTTAATTATAATTTAGATAAAGTTTTGGGTTAAATTATAATTTAAAATTTTTTGGTTTAAATTGAACCGGTTCAACCGGTCCCGGTTTTCCGGTTTTCCCGGTTTTTGACCGATTTTTCCGGTTTTTGACCGATTTTTTTCGGTTCAGTCCAAATTTCATTTTTAACCTTGAATCGGACCGAACTTAGGACCGGTTCCCGATTTTTCTGATTGAACCGGCCGGTCCGGTCCGGTTCTTAAAACCATGCATCCAATAGGTCAGGCTCGACGTCGAAATGCTCCCCACTTAGCAAAAATGGGCCATTGTCCCTGAATAGGCCCTAAACATACTCACCAACAAAGGTTTTAACACCGAAATTTTACTTAAAATCAATTTGAAATATTAAGGTCGGCATGACCATATATATATATATATATATATATATAAAGTTCAGATTATAAAATAAGATCATAAAATTATAATATTTTACTAAAAATAAAAAAATAAAAATTAATTAATCTTAATTATATATCTCACAATTAAGTATTTTATACATCTTAATTCAAAAATAATGAGAAGAATTACTATAATTGTATTCTTGTATAATAAAAATATAACCTCATCTCTTTTTATTGTCATTAGAGAATAATTTTTTTTTCTAAATTGGAGATTTTTTTGTTTTAATTACTAGTATGCTTCTGTATATATTTTTTAATTAAATAAAAAAAATTTATCGCGAGTATGTCGATTGTTGAATCTGCAAGTTGAGGGCGGAGTAACCATTATTTATATGTCTCATTCAACTCAACTCATAAGAAAAGACTTATCACTCGAGTACTATTAGATCTGAGCAGACTTCTTGCAAGTCGACCACAACGAATGCCCAATCTTGAATCAATTGTGTACAATTAAAGGTCAAATCGGATAAATTCGGAGGTCAAAACCTCTAAGTGCTATCGTTGGGACTCGAACTCAGATTATGAGTGAGAGAAAAATATTAAATTATCATCAAATTACTATTTCGGATGAGTTTGCTTGTATTCAATATTTAAAATTAAATAAAAACATATTCTTACAATTTTTCTAATTATATATAAGATCAGGATAACTCAAAAATTTATGATAAAAGAAATAAAAATCATAAAATCTAATCGAGATTATATCAATTATACAATTTAAATTGAAACTCTACTAAAATTTTATTTCAAAAAGAATTTATTGTGATCCAAATCATTAATTTCACTTATAATTATAAACTTATTAGATCTTACAAGCCGAATTAAGATTTTAATAACCTTTCTCACAATTAGTAAAATCGAGTCAATTCCCCCGAAGCGGTCCAAAACATGCTCAGAGCATGTAATTCAAACAGACCAGCTTCACAATAATGGGCCTCAATTGGTTTCGGGCCCACAGTGGGTCTCCAAAACATGTGATGAAATATGCCCGGACTATCATCCAATTGTAATACTGAATTATACTGTAATCATCCAGATAATTTAGAGATTACTCTAAAAGTAGGGACAATACTTTTTAATGGAATTGTGGGGTATTACCCCTATCTTCCCATTTTATTAACCAAAAAAAAAAAAAAATGCCCGGACTAGGCGTCCATTAAATGGTGATAAGCTCATGAACCCGATATGCCTGCTCGCTAAGTTTCGCATTGCTAAATAGATTTGGTCCGGAGCCTTTTCTTTTTCATAGGTGCGGAGTGCGGATTTATGTCAGGTGGATTTGAACTCGAATGTGTCTTCAAATTGAGAAAATATTATACACGAAAAGTTACCATGTCGTTTGGCATGACTATCTAACCAAAGCTTTTAACAACGTGAACAAAGTAATAACCATTTAAATAACAAATTTTTTAATATTAAGTAACAATATTTATATTTTAAATAAAAAATTTTATCATTTTATTTTTTATTGTGTAAAATATAAATATTATTATTAAAAATTATGAATTTATTACATTATAGATACAACTTTCAACAAAAAAATCTCGAATTTTAAAACTAAGCTCGTAATAACTTTAAAAAGTAGTGGCTAGTTTTGGGAAAGGAGGTGCTGGTGAGGTCTATCGCCAGTAGGTACGAGTATACACGTTGCTAGCCTACTAGAGTCTGTCAGGAGCTTCATGTGAAGCTGAATAAATTTGGTGGGGAGATCCATCAGATGGCAAAGACCCAGTGGGTGATAATCAGCAATCCGTCTCTTTGTAGTTAGCTAAATATTGTTTAGTCTCCAAGTTGTTAAAATTCACATGCCGCCTAACATTAATTTGAGCCCCATTGTGGTCCTCCTTGAGTGTGGGCTCAATTCGGCGAACCCGTCAAGTCAGGGTCAACGTCTGGTAAGGTCAGGACTGTCGTCGTCCGTTTCCAGTTTGTTTGCCAATAAGCGACAACTGGAATAGTTTTCCTTTCTATTGAAAAGAAGTCGGCTATTTCTTGCCGAGTCACCTTCTTCTGCTAGACGACTCGGCATTCTCGTTCAAATATAGGCCGGCAGTACTTGTGATGGTTCCAGGGATTGCTTCTAGAGCCCGGCCGACTAGCAAATGTGTCATTTCTTGTTCTTTGTTTGTTAATTATTGATTCAATTGCTGATGTCAAGAGGACATTCAATTTCGAAAGAGTGTATATGTTAATAATTGGATTATATGTTCACTGAAAATTGTCAATTGAACCTATCTGGATCACATACACGCGCTGACAGACTTGCTCTTTCCTAAATCCTTCAATTTTCCAAAAAAACTTGCAGCTACAAAGCAGAGTCTGCCAATGTTGCAATCTAACAAGTTGAACTTGAACTCCTTCCTCCAAATCCTAAAAGAGAGAGGGGATCTTGGCTTTTTTTTTTTAATTTTTTTTTGACTGAAAAGGGTTCATTACATTAATGCTCAATGAAGTTGTATATCGAACCGATGAGAAAGCGTCGAATATATCGACTTTAAGCAAAAAGATAAACGGCACAAAAAACCTACATAAAATATGGTCAAATTGACCATTAATCATACGGGCATAGAGCTCGAGAGAATCTTCCGAATTAAATTCGGTCGGAAAAGGCTGCATATAGCAGCACATACCGCATTTCAGTGGATCATGGCTGCCAGTGAAGTTTCACAAACATGAAATTGCATAGGATTAAGCAGGCAGCAATTAAAATCATGAGGGGTTTACTTATGAAGGTAATAACTGCCAGACAAAATTCGGAAATTATTTTGTCACTCGTAGTGCAGCTTAAGGCTCAATTTTTTTTTATTGGATTTTGATACACTAACAGGTAAAATACTTGACACGGAGAAAAACACAATTATTTTTTTAATATATTTATTGTACATTAATTTTAACGATATCGTATATTATAAGTAAAAAATTATAAAAACTTATAAAACTTTCAGATAATGTTTATTTTATGAATAATATTCACTAAGGGTAACTCCCTCACCTCCGGAATACCCCCAACACTTATATCTATCATTACTGTTATTGTTTAATCGGCATAACGGGGCATCTAAGACTCCTCTCATGTTAAGCAATTTGTTATAACCCTAAAATCTTAAAGATATCCACTCTATAACTCCAAAGAATTTTAAAAAAAAAAACCAGAGATTTGCCGACTCAATCTGATCAAAAGGAAACCAAAATGGAGTGAGAGCATGGCAGAGAGACAGCGATGGTGGAAATTAAGGTTCTGAGGGTTTTTTTTTTTTTTTTAATGCCACGATGGGACACGCATTGATACTGAAATATAAAGATTAAAGAAAAATGTTTATGACTAAACTTAAAAGATATTCAAACAGTATTTAGATGCAATAATAAGTGATTTTTATATAATTGTGATGATAAAAAATAAAATAAAATAATATTATCATTTTTTTATTCAAATTTTTTTTATTGTAATTGCACAAAATACATTTATTATCATATTAAGACACATCATGAATACCTTTTAAATATGACTACATAATGGTGCTCGAGAATTAACTAATTTATGGAGAAATACAAGTTCTTACACCGTCCTCTTATGTCCTTAGCGCAGTGCATCCATGGCCTAAACATGGGTTCGACGAAGGATAGAAACAACAGCAACAAACAAAGTCCTTACATTTTCATTTTTTAATAACCGCAAACAATAGCTTTCACAAGAAACTGGGTTTTAGTATACAACCATGAGAAAAAAAATACAAGAATAGCACGTAGTAATTATCTAGAATATACATCTTTTCCAACGGCATGAGTCCCATAAAGATTTATAGGAAGATTGTCCATTTGGACTATCTAATTAACTTCAACAAGAATTTCCCAAAAAAAGCCGAATCACTTAGACAAATATTTAAATCGGCACCTTATGTGTGATTTCAAGGGCCACATTGACGTACCATATAAATAATTGATCGATAGAACCAAATACAAAATAATGAAATTAATTGAGAAAAAATTACGCCAAATTGGTTTAAAAAAAAGACTCTAAGAAAATGAGTTTTTATTTATTAAATAATTTATTATGCTATAAATTATAAAATAGAGATTTTAAAAGACATTTTTCGGATATAAAAATAAGTTTGAATTTTAGCATCATAATTTCAAATACTAAAAAAGGAATTATAAAATAGAAGTAACTTTCATCAATTTATTTAAATTTTATAATTTTTTAAGATTAGAATCTAAAATTTTAAAGATAAAAAATATAAAATCTTAGTTTTTGATACTCCTCTTGAGTTTCTAAATGATCAAAAAAAAAAAAAACAAAGAAGCTCTTAAGGCAGTGAGTTGTTGTTTTTTTAGTAAAAAAAAGTACAAATATATTGATTATAATTCTTTTAAATTAAAACTAATATTTTGAGTATAATTAGATTTGAGTGTAACTCTTACAATATTAATAAATTTAAAATTAATATGATGTGATACACAAATAAATTAATAAATAAAAGAAGACATCTGAAATATAAACGTTAAAATCTAAACTTCGTTTAAATATAAAAAATATGTTAAATTATTATTAAATTATTATTTCAAATGGTAGATATATTGACTCTTATAAATTGTCTTAAAGTTAATAAAATAGCTCGCCGACCTGCCGGCCGTTACGTGATAACATAATAATGGAGACGAGACTGGAGACAAAGTGCTAACCAGCCAAGCGCCATGTTTAGGAAATTAGGAGGTTCCAAAAAAAAACCAAAAAGAGGTTCCGGACAATATTCGAAAACGTCACCGCGGACGTCACTGTTTTCATGCGAAATTGCCAGATAATAACCGCTATTTTTTAAAAAATTTTATTTTAACTTATTCTTTTAAATAAATATAAGTTACTTATGATTGTATACCACATAATATATATGGTTTATTTAAATAAAAAAATTAAAAATAATATTTGAATGATGTTAAATTATACATCAGTTTTACTCACCTAAAAAAATAAAATTAACAAACACTATACTTTTAAGCACACACACGATATGTTATTTATCAACTCTTTATTTTTTTAATTTAATTTCAAATAATCGATCCACAAAACAAAAATATTTCTTTGAACACACAATTTTTTATATAAATAAATATACAATAATTTAAATTATTAAATTATAAAAATATATTTAATTTAAAAATATATATTATGAAATTTAAAATTAATTACGAATGTTTGATATGTTTCAAACTTTTACATGACTCTCCTCGTTGTCACTTACCAGTCTCTTCCTTTCTGGTACCTCGCACTCTAACTAATCACTAATTCACTATCGATAAGGGGTAAGCCTACTCCTCGATCAATTTCACGGTCTAGGCGCCCTAAAACGCCACCACTATCACCACGAGTCACCATGGTGCAACCCCACTTCCTTCTTGTGGTATTTCCGGCCCAAGGCCATATAAACCCCGCCCTTCAGCTCGCCAAGCGTGTTGTCCGCCTTGGCTATCGCGTCACTCTTGCCACCACTGTCCATGCCAGCCGTCGCATGGACAAGACCTGCTTCTCCGACGACCTCTCGCTCGCCACCTATTCCGACGGTTTCGATGATGGGTTCAAGCCCGGAGGTGACCCCATGCTCTACATTTCCGAGCACAAGCGTTGCGGTTCCCAAACACTAAGCGACCTAATCCTGGAAGGTGAAAACGAAGGAAAGCCTTTTACTTGCGTGGTGGTGACGTTGCTTCTCACTTGGGCCGCCGAGGTGGCTCGGAAGCACCAGCTTCCCACGGCGCTTCTTTGGATTCAGCCTTCAATTGTTTTCGACATATATTTCTATTACTTCAATGGTTACGATGATGTCTTTGCCAACTGCAGTGATCCAACACATGTCGTTGAACTGCCGGGTCTCCCAGTACAGTTCGTCTGTCGTGAGCTTCCTTCGTTGTTAACTTCTTCGAATCCTTACACTTTTGTATTAAACGAGTTTAAAGAGCAGATAGCTGGGCTTATGAAAGAAGCCCAACCCATACTACTTGTCAACACCTTTGATGCCCTGGAAGCCGAGGCCTTGAAAGCCATGGAAAAGTTCAATCCACTTGCAATTGGACCACTTGTCCCATCAGCATATTCGGACGGAGATGACCCGTCGGATACTTCATTTGGAGGCGATCTTATTCAAGGTTCGGTTTCAAAGGAGTACTACACAGAATGGCTTGATTCGAAGCCTGAATCATCAGTGGTTTATGTATCATTTGGAAGCTATTACGTGTTGTCTGAGCCACAAATGCGAGAGCTTGCTCGTGGGTTGCTCGTTAGCAGCCATCCATTCTTGTGGGTAATTAGAGAAAAAGAAGCTAAAGAAGAACAAGAAGGTGGGAAAGATGATCAAGAGAAAGAAGGGGATCCCCTGGTGGATTACAGAGAGGAATTGGAACGAAATGGGGTTATTGTGCCGTGGTGTTCTCAGATTGAAGTTCTGTCACATCCTTCGGTAGGATGTTTTGTGACGCATTGTGGATGGAACTCAACTTTGGAGAGCTTGGTCTCCGGCGTCCCGGTGGTGGCTTTCCCGCAGTGGTCGGACCAAACGACCAATGGCAAGTTGATCGAGGATGTCTGGAAGACGGGACTGAGGGTTGTGGCCAATGAGGAAGGGATGGTTGATGAAGATGAGATCAGAAGGTGCTTGGATTTAGTTATGCGAAGTGGAGAGAAAGGTGATGAGCTGAGAAGCAATGCCAAGAAATGGAAGGAGTTGGCCAGAGATGCCGTAAAAGAGGGTGGTTCTTCTCACCAGAGTTTGAAGTCCTTTGTGGATCAAGTTACCAAAGGCCCTTTTCCTGATGTCCCTTCTTGATTAAGCTTAGATCTAAATGATTTTAAAACGATTGGATGTCATCGTAAACATGAACTTGCAAGATGTTGTGCGTAGAGTAATGAACCCAAAAAGAGGGTGCGTTAAAGATCAATGGGCCTGTTAAATGTTGTGTTAGGAACCCAATAGGCCTCCTCCGTATCAAATGTCATGCTGCATGGATTTTGGTGGGCATCAAAACCCTTTTTAATGGGGAATGATGGTGTGTAAGTAAGGGTTATCCTTCCGCATAAGTATGAACAAGTTCAAATCTTATTGTTGTAGAGTCTCAAATATCAAAAATCAATTTTAATGGGGAATGATGGAGTGTTGGTTAAAAAAAAAAAAATCAAAAATTTTACTTAAAGAATTTTAAAGTGATATAAATAAATAAATAATTAAATTTTAAAAAATAAAAAATAAATTATTAAATATTATTAAATAAGACTATATTATTATTTTAATATTATTTAAGTAAAATTAGTAAGAAAAAAATAATTGCAAGACTTAACTTTTCAGATTTTGAAACTTTTACTCTGCACTCAGTATATGTTTGAGAGTGTGGTAGAACCTGCATTCAAGTGTAAAAATTGTGTTCGAAACTCAAAAGTAATTTTTAAAATATTTGATTATTAATTTTAAATCACTTTTTGCAGCTTCTGATGTCATACAAACCATTGTTTTGACAAAGTACTAAAGAGATGCTTTTCTACAACTCAATGATCACAACACACTTTTTTTTATTAAGTAGACTAAAATACCCCTCATATTCTACGAGATTTTCCAGCATTGCCATTGTATAAGAAGGGGAAAATTCATCAAACGTTGCTGCAAATTTTTATTCAATGCAGCGCTTCAAGGATAAAGGATATCTTCAAAGTTTCAAGATATACTTTATATAACAAGAATTCCTATCTTAAATTGATAATATTTTTTCTTATATTGCATTCAATATTTTTATGTCTCACAAACTTACAATGAAAAACCTTTTTTTTTTTGACTCACGAGCAAAGAAAATATAATTATAGATTTAAAGTGAAAATTCAAATTAAATTGCAAAAATTAACATGTTCTCAATTATTAAACTAAGTATTATCAAATATGTAAATTTTTTAAAATTGAAATAAAATAATCATGTCCTTAATAGTTATTTTACATACTAACAACTCTTCTAATAATAATTTTACCAAACAAACAAAATTAAATTTAATTTTTTTCAAAGTGATTTTACCACTTTTATGGAACATTATACAACTTTAAGTAACAACACTTTTATTCTCAACACTTTTATTTACAGCACTTTTTTTAACAGTATTGCGAAATAGGCTTTCACTCTTTTTTTGCCAGCGTGACGCGAACACTCTGCCATACTGCCACTATTTTGTGAAAGAAAACATATTAGTATTCTGAGTGTTTTTGTTCTGAGCAGTGTTCTGATTGAAATTATAACTGATATTTTTATAACGAAAACTAATATTTTTGAAATTTTTGTTATTTTTACATTTCCAAAACTATCAGTTTTATTTTAAAAATATCAGTGATAATTTCAATCGAGATACCGTCAGACACAAAAACACTCGAGATATGTATGTTTGCTCTTTGCATTAATGCTAGTTTTAGTAAAATTGTAAAATTTTACTAAAAATAAAAAAATAAAAATTTTACTAATTCTAATTATATATTTCATAATTAAGTATTTTATACTTATTAACTCCATAATAATGAGAAGAATTATAATAATTTTATTCTTATATAATAAAAAAATAAACTAATCTCTTTTTATAGTAGTTAGAGAATAACATTTTTTCTAAATTGGAGATTTTTTTGTTTTAATTATTTGTATGCTTTATATATATATTTTTTTTAATTAAGTAAAATAAATCTATCGTAAATATATCAGTCATTAGATTTGCAGGTCGATACTGGAATAATTATTATTTGTATACCTCATTCAATTTAATTCATAGGAAAGGATCTACCACATAAGTACTGTTAGACCTGAACAACTTTATTTTAAATTGACTACGACGATTGTCTAATTTTAAACTAATAACGCGCAATCAATAGTTAAATTTGACAAATTCAGATATCATACTCTTCAAACGTTGCCGGCCATACTTGTGATGGTTGCAAGGATTGCTCGTAGAGCCCTGCCGACTGGCAAATGTGTCGTTTCTTCTTGTTTCTTTGTTATTTCCTAAATCAATTACTAATGTTAAGAAGACATTCCATTCTGAAAGAGCGTATGTGTTAAGAATTATGATAACTAATTTCTTAAGCCTAAACTTTTATAATTTTTTTTAATTTAAAATTTAAATTTTTTAAATTTTTTATTTTAAATCTAAACCTTTATTTTTTTTTTCAAGTCCTTTTATATGATTTACCGCTAACTTTTCCGTTAGATCTAACGAAAACAGGCGAAAATATGATTAAAGTTGATGAAAAAGTTAACGGTTTCATTATAAAAAGATTTGAATAGAATAAAAAATAAAGATTTAGTTGTTAAATAAAAAATTTAAATATTAAATAAAAAAATCACAAAAATTTAGATTTAAAAAATTAATTACCGTGTTAAGTATTGGATTATAGATTCACCGAAAATTGTCACATGAATCTATCTACATCACATACACGCGCTGACGTACTTGCTCTCCCCTAAGTACTTCAATTTTCCAAAAAGACTTGCAGCTGCGAAGCAGAGTGCCAAAGTTGCAATGTAACAACTTGAACTTGAACTCCTTCCTTTCAGGACCTTCCTCCAAATCCTGAAAGGGAGAGGGGATTTTAACTGACAGTGAAATTTCACAAACATGAATTCGGATAGGATTAAGCAGGCCGCAATTAAAACCATAAGGGCCTATGAAGGCAATAACTGCCAGACAAAATTCGGAAATTGTTTTGTTATTGATAGTGAAGCTTAAGGTTTCTTTTTTTTTTTAATGGATTTTGATATATTGACCATAAAATACTTGACGTGGAGAAAGAGGCAATTATTTTTCCTATATGTTTCAGGTTTTTATTATATATTAACTTTAGTAATATTGTACATTATAAGTAAAAATAAATTACAAAAATTTATAAAATTTACAGTTAATATCAACATATTATAAACTTATAAACAATATTTCAAAAAAAAAATAGATCCCTCATCTTTCCATCACCCTATCCCGTTTATCTATCTTTACCGTCATTATTTAAACAGCATAATGGGACATCCAAGACTTCCCACTTGTTAAACAATTTGTTATAACACTAAAATCACAAAGATATCCATTCTATAACTTCAAAGAATTTTTGTTTTTTAACAAAAGAAAAAAACCCCAGGGATCTTCGGACTCAACCTGACCAAAGGAAAACTAAAACGGAGTGAGAGCCTGGCGGAGAGACAAAGAGCCAGTGGAAATTAAAGCTATGAGAGAGCTTTAAAAAAAAAAACAGTGAGAGAGATAGTGGAAATTAAAGGTTCTGAGTTTTTTTGTTAATTTAAATGTCACGATGGGACGCATTGATACCGAAATATAAATAATTAACTTATGGACAAAAACAAAGTTCTTATACGATCTTATTGCCTTGACGGCAATGCATTAATCACCTTAACATTAAAATGAGTTGGAGGAAGGGTAGAAACAACAACAACAAACAAAGTCGTTACCTTTTAAAATTTTTAATAAACGCATACAATAACATTCATTAGAAACCGGGTTTTAGTATACAACCATGAGAAAAAAAAATGCAGGAATGGCACGTAGTAATCTAGGCTGAACATCTTTTTCAATGGAATGAGTCCCAAAAAGATTATAGGAAGATTGTCCATCTGGACTATCTAATTAACTTTAACAATAATTTCCCAAAAAAAGCCGAATCACTTAGATAAATATATAATCTGCACGTTATGTGTGATTTCTAGGGCCACATTGACGTATCATATAAATAATTGATCGATAAAACCAAATACAAAATAATGAAATTGATTGAGAAAAAATTACGTTAAATTGGTAGAAAACAAACTCTAAGAAAATGAGTTTTTATTTATTTAAAAAATTATTGAACCATAAATTATAAAATAGATATACTGAAAGACATTTTTGTACATATAAAAATAAGTTTAAATTTTAGTATCATAATTTCAAATAGTAAAAAAAAATAAAATGGAGGTACTTTTATCAATTTATTTAAGTTTTATACTTTTTAAGGTTAGAATTTGGAATTTTAGTTATTGATATTTCTCGTGGGTTTCTCGTGAGTTTTTATTTGCTTTGTTTGGCAAATGATGGAAAAGAAAAGGAAAGGAGAAAAAAAAAGAAAGTTTTTTTATTTATTTATTTTTATATTTTAACAATTTAAGGGCCCGTTTGGAATGGTTTAAGTTTTCTATTTTCTGTTTATTTTTCACAAAAAAAACAGGAAACATGTTTGTTGTTAATTCTGTTTTCTGTTTTTTGTTGAAAAGTTAAAAGTGTTTTTCAAAGAAAAAAATCAAATTGGGAAAACAATAAAAATAGCTTTCCGATTTTGTTTTTCACTTTTTTTATCTATACTTTCTTTCGCAACATTTTCTTTCTCTATCCACCCTGTTTACCATATCTCTCTTTACTCATCCTCTCTCTATCCCTCTATATTTTTTCTCTCACTACTCTTTTTCTCTCAACTCATTCTCTCTCTACCCTCTCTCTCTATTTTCTCTCTCTACTCATTCTCTCTCTACCCTCTCTCTCATTTTTCTATCTCTATCATTCTCTCTCTCCTCTCTCCCTTTTTTTCTATCTCTACCATTCTCTGTCTACCCTCTCTCTCTATTTTGTCTCTCTACTCATTCTCTCTCTACTCTCTCTCCTTTTTCTATCTCTATCATTCTCTCTCTCCTCTCTCCCTTTTTTTCTATTTCTATCATTCTCTCTCTACCCTCTCTTTCTATATTTTCTCTCTCTACTCATTCTCTCTCTACCCAGACTCTTTCACTTTTTTCTTGTTTTACCATTCTCTCTACTCATTCTCTTTCTACCCTCTCTCTCTCATTTTTCTCTCTCTATTATTCTCTTTACTCGTTCTTTTTCTACCCTCTCTCTCTTTTCTCTCTTTGTCATTTTCCCTACTCATTCTCTCTCTACCCTCTCTCTCTCATTTTCTCTCTCTACTATTCTGTTTACTCATTCTTTCTCAACCCTTTCTCTTTATGTCATTATCTCTACTCATTCTCTTTCTTCTCTCTTTCTCTCTCCTTTTTCTCTCTCTACTCATTCTCTCTCTACCCTCTCTCTCTCTCTCCCATTTTTCTCTCTATATTTATACTCTTTTTACCATTTCTCTTACTATCCTTTTTCTACCTATTTTTTTATTCTTATAGAAAAAAAACAAAAATTGACAATAATAAACACAAAAATTCAGCAAACAGCAAAAACAAAAAACAGAAATTGAAAAGCATAAACAAAAAACTGACAACGTCTCCAAACGGACCCTAAATAATTAATTTTTATTTTTTTCTCACAAATTACTATTCATTTTTTTTCTCACAACTTTCTAATCATTATTTTTTATTAATTATAATATTATCAGTACTATACTATTTTCTTTTCATTTATATTCTTCCAACACAAACAAAGCATAAGTGAATTGTCATTTACTTATTGTTACGCTAAAAAAAAAAAATAAAAGTGAGCTGTTATTGTTTTTTTCTATTAAAAAAAAATAAAATAGCTTGACGACCGGCGGGGCGTGATGTGATAACATAATGATGAAGATAAGATTGGAGACAAAATACTAAACAGCCTAGCGCCATGTTTAGGAAATTAGGAGGTTCCGTTGCTTCCAAAAAAAAGGTCCGGACAATATTCGAAAACGTCACCGCGGACGTCAATGTTTTCATGCCAAGTTGCCAAACAGTCCCCACTATTTTCAAGAACACGACATAGTGTTTATCAGTTCTTTAAAAAAAAAAAAATTTAGTTTCAAATAATTGCCCCACCATACAAAAATTCTTTTTGAACATACAATATTTAATACAAATAAGTATATAATAAATTGTATCATTAAATTATAAAAAAATATTAAATTTAAAAATTAAATAAATAAATTATTAAATTTTAAATTAATTATATAACTCTTACAAACTTCAATGGTACGCTTAACTTTGCTTGTTGTGTGATGCCCCTGTAAAAGAGAGCTGTCACTTCCTAGTCTCTTCCTTTACTGTAGCTTGCGGGATAAAAATTATTAAAAATCTAAATTTTTATATTTTTTTATTTAAAATTTAAATTTTTTTAATTTTTTTTAAGTTCTAAATTTTTATTTTTTATTTTAGTTGAGTTTTTTTACAGTCAAACTATTAATTTTTTTATTTTATTAAATAAATATAATATTAAATATTAAGATACATTCTATTAATCAAATAAAAAAACTTAATTCAACAAATAGATACGATACAACATTTTGCTAATAAGAAAAAACTAAAAATTTAACGGAAAAAAGAGTCTAATAAAATAAAAATAATTATTTAGATTTTAAATAAAAAATTTAAAAAATATAAACTTTAAATAAAAAAATAAAAAAATTTAAGTTTTAAATAATGTTTATCCCAGCTCGCACTCTCACAAATAACTATCGATAGGGGTACGGCCAGAAGCCTACTTCTCCATCAATTTCACGTATACGCGCTCTAACACTCGCCACCACTGCCACCACGAGTCACCATGGTGCAAACCCACTTCCTTCTTGTGATATTTCCGGCCCAAGGCCATATAAACCCCGCCCTTCAGTTGGCCAAGCGTCTTGTCCGCCTTGGCTATCGCGTCACTCTTGCCACCACTGTCCATGCCAGCCGTCGCATGGACAAGACCTGCTTCTCCGACGACGTCTCGCTCGCCACCTATTCCGACGGTTTCGATGATGGGGTCAAGCCCGGAGGTGACCCCATGCTCTACATTTCCGAGTTCAAGCGTTGCGGTTCCCAAACTCTAAGCGACCTAATCATGGCAAGCGAAAACGAAGGAAAGCCTTTTACTTGCGTGGTGGTGACGTTAATTCTCACTTGGGCCGCAGAGGTGGCGCGGAAGCACCACCTTCCCACGGCGCTTCTTTGGATTCAGCCTTCAATTGTTTTCGATATTTATTTCTATTTCTTTAATGGGTACGATGATGTCTTTGCCAACTGCAGTGATCCAACACATGTCGTTGAACTGCCGGGTCTCCCAGTACAGTTCGTCTGTCGTGAGCTTCCTTCGTTGTTAACTTCTTCGAATCCTTACACTTTTGTATTAAACGAGTTTAAAGAGCAGATAGATGGGCTTATGAAAGAAGCCCAACCCTTACTACTTGTCAACACCTTTGATGCCCTGGAAGCCGAGGCCTTGAAAGCCATGGAAAAGTTCAATCCACTTGCAATTGGACCACTTGTCCCATCAGCATATTCGGACGGAGATGACCCGTTGGATACTTCATTTGGAGGCGATCTTATTCAAGGTTCGGTTTCAAAGGAGTACTATACAGAATGGCTAGATTCGAAGCCGAAGTCATCAGTGGTTTATGTATCATTTGGAAGCTATTACGTGTTGTCTGAGCCACAAATGCGAGAGCTTGCTCGTGGGTTGCTCGTTAGCAGCCATCCATTCTTGTGGGTAATTAGAGAAAAAGAAGATAAAGAAGAAAAAGAAGGTGGGAAAGATGATCAAGAGAAAGAAGGGGATCCCCTGGTGGATTACAGAGAGGAGTTGGAACGAAAAGGGGTTATTGTCCCGTGGTGTTCTCAGATTGAAGTTTTGTCCCATCCTTCAGTAGGATGCTTTGTAACGCATTGTGGATGGAATTCTACTTTGGAGAGCTTAGTCTCTGGTGTCCCGGTGGTGGCTTTCCCGCAGTGGTTGGACCAAACAACCAATGGCAAGTTGATCGAGGATGTCTGGAAGACGGGACTGAGGGTTGTGGCCAATGAGGAAGGGATGGTTGATGGAGATGAGATCAGAAGGTGCTTGGATTTAGTTATGCAGAGTGGAGAGAAAGGTGATGAGCTGAGAAGCAATGCCAAGAAATGGAAGGAGTTGGCCAGAGATGCCGTGAAAGAGGGTGGTTCTTCTCACCAGAATTTGAAGTCCTTTGTGCATCAAGTTTCCAAAGGCCCTTTTCCTGAGGTCCCTTCTTGATTAAGCATAGATCTAAATGATTTTAAAACGATTGGATGTCATTGTAAACATGAACTTGTAAGATGTTGTGCGTAGAGTAATGAGCCCAAAAAGAGGCTGCGTTAAAGATTAATGGGCCTGTTAAATGTTGTGTTAGGACCCAGTAGGCCTACTCCGCATCAAAAGTTATGCTGCATGGATTTTGGTGGGGATGCCTTTTTAGCCGTGTAAGCAAGGGTCGATCTTTCAGGGAAAGTAAGAACAAGTTCAAATCTTCTTGTTGTAGAGTCTCATATATCAAAAAACAATTTTAATGGGGGACAATGGAGAGTTGATAAAAATTAAAAAAAGAAAATTAAAAACTTCATTTAAAGAATTTTAAAGTGACGTGAGTAATTAAATAATTAAATTTTAAAAAATAAAAAAAATAAATTGTTAAATATTATTAAGTGAAACTACGTTGTTATTTTAATATTATATAAGTGAAACAAATAAGAGAACAAAAAAATTGCCGATCCAAGGCTTTGGGACGACTTGGCTTTTCGGATTTTGAAGCTTTTACTTTGCCCTCCTCTTTCTTGTGCCAGCGTGCGCGAACACTCAGCCATACTCTCACTATTTTGCGATGATGCTGGTTTTTCAATTTGGCTCTCCTGGATGCAACGTTAATCCGAACTTTCCTTCCATGTCAGTCCTCACAACTCACAGTAGTAGTTTGTACGTGATAACTTAATTGGTGTGACATACTTATATTACAAACAAATACTCGAAAATTTCAAACAGGCCAAGCCAAAATGGAAATGTTCCATGTCCGTTCGGCAGTTGTAATTCGAGGTTGGTCGGACCATGTATACGCAACTGTCATAGCCTTCTTTGGAATTTTCCTGACAGTGTCCAAAAATTTCTATAATCCATATTGAAGTTCCCCAAGCACTGGCCGCCAATGTCTTCCAGCAACATGCCGAACACTTAAAACGAAGTCATACTGCCAGTTGCGTTTCCCACAAGACTTGTTCATCGATCTTGGTTAGCTTCTCATCATCGAGACGCTTCCAGGTCTTGATCCTCACCAATCCTCCCCATGATTTGTCACCTTTCCCAAGCTCTGCTAATATGATCCTTGCTCTTCGTGGCCACCCAGCCCTTCCGTAGCCATGGTATCCAAAGCCTCCGCCATAACAAAACCATATGCCATTCAAATTCCCACAGAAGTCATTGTTGTGATCATGGCCCATGAACACGGCCTTCACATCTCCCATGGATACAAAGGCCTTTAAGACTCCTGAATTCACAGATGAACAGGCCACAGCTTCCTGAAAGTGGCCTACAATTTTTTGATAGTATAGGTGTCGGACTTCTGGAATTGGGATATGGAAGAAAGCCAGCGAAGCAGTTCTAAACAACGGGAAAGCCTCTTCCAAGTGATTAAGCTCCTGCTTTTGGCCCTGTTAGTTTGTGACCTGCAACATGTTAATGCAATCTGAATCTAGAAATCTCCCTTCTGGGACTGAAAACATCAAACTGGTCAAATCATCAAGGAAAGCTACATGCAAATGAATTTCCAATATCTTAAAAAATGCGGTAAATAATTTGTCACTGCTATGGCAGCTTATGATGTCTTTTCAGTTATCTTGCAAAATTAAGAGAAATTTTCCTGCAGTATTCTTGCCGAACAAATAAAAATCCACAGCATATTTTAGCAGAATTGAACAAAAGGCAACTTTGTGATTAATGACACTGGGGAGAATTCATGATTGATTGAAATTTGGGTAGGGATTCATCAGAATTAGTAACTAAATTTGGACTAGAAAATGGAAATAAAGAAAATGAATGCATTGAGAAAACTTAAACAAGAAAATTGAAATCAAACCACTAGCATCCACTAAAAGGGTTGCAGAGTTAATAGCATCACTCTAATAGGATAGGAATTACTCATGGTGCATCAGACTTTCTTTGAAGCAACAACATGACTGTAAATTATTCACTCGTCGACTAAAAGCAAAAGAGTACAAAACCCCAATATATGGATGCAGACCATTCTCAGCACATTTCAAATTGCAGAAACAACCCTTAAAACCTATACTGTAGGAACACTGAACCAGACATAATTAAGCAGTAAACATGAGATTATTCTCAAATCAAGAAAAGTGATATTTAACAATCTTGTAACTTTGGATTATGGTCTTGCTCTGGAAATAATTTTTGTGTTACAATTATGATCTGTTTCAATATTCCTACATGTTAGGGGGTAAAAGGATTTTATATTTTCAAGACAAGTTGAGGGGCAGTCAGCTCTATATTTACAGGGTTAAATAGTCTTCTACTCCAAGTCAATGAAGGAATTAGCTTAGAGGATGAGGATGCAACTAATTCTTGAATGCTTCTTGCGTGAACCTTATATCTTTTTTCTTCTCAAATTTTAATATTTTCATTATTCATTCAATACATTCACATCTAAATTTGGAAATTTTCAATGAATCCTATTCCAAAACTCAATTTACTTCAAATTATCGTCCCTGTCAACCACAAAAACAGTGTAACGATGCATAGAAATGCAAAGTACTAGAAGCGGATGGAAGGGAGGTCTATTCTATAATTTTGGTGAGATACCTTCAGATTCTACAGAAAGAAAAAAGTCAACTGTGCCCTTTCCCCAATAAGACATTCGTAAGTAATAAACTACATGAAACATAGCACAATGCAGTTTAGCATTGTAGAAGTGATTATACCTTATATCGGTCAGAGACTCCACGAACCCACTTAAGTTGAGATTCCTTAATCCATCCATAAGTTTGCGCTCCTTGTATAACTTCTCTGTCTCCACTGTCAAGAAAGTAAAGATTGAGGACACTGGTGTTTGCCAAATGGGAACCTGGGGAACCATATATTCTAAGGTTATAATTCCCAAAGCCATCAATGTCCCTTATGATGTGTTCTTTTCCAGCAATAAGGAGATCTTCCACAGATGGATAGGTTTGTGAGACTGAATAATCCATTAAAGAGATGAAAGACATCAATTCTTCACGAGTCATGGTAGATTGTTGGTCATGGTTTCCTAGGACTGCTGCCCATGGAACTCCATATTCCATGGCTGGACCAAAGGCACGAATGAGAGATTCAGCTGCATCTGTAGTGCTTGTCCCAAATATGTTATCTCCTGATTAAAAGTACTTCGATTCAG
Source organism: Carallia pectinifolia (assembly GCA_037832335.1). NCBI lineage: Eukaryota > Viridiplantae > Streptophyta > Magnoliopsida > Malpighiales > Rhizophoraceae > Carallia > Carallia pectinifolia. Next base: position 17,130,715 of record CM075443.1, read on the forward strand.
TCATTGAGAGACAGTGATTAGAAATCTGACCAACATACCAAGAGCTCCAGGTATGTTGGAATGCATGACATCAAATCCTTTGAAACGATGCCTCATATCATAAGCAAGTTCACATATGCAATACCATTGATAGGCCCTTTTAGGACCATGTCACCCTTGTTGGTGGTATTTTCCTTGTTTTGTCTGGGGGTTGGGGGAGGGGGGGGGGGAGGGAGAAGGAAGAGATGGGGATGTGGATTTGGGTAGGGAAACAATGGTTCTCCATCAATTAACACAGTTATTCAGTTGGCATCTCATTAAAGTTCATTAGTTTCCTGCTGAAGCTGGCACAAAGAATAAGAATCCAGGTCAACAATTGAGCCAATTGATGACTACCAGCATTCTTCGATCAATTAATCCAAACATATCAACAAACCCCCCGAAAGCCATTGGGATAGCCATCAGAACCACCGAACTCTGGTTCATCAGCAACCTAAAATGGTTGTCTGTTTCACCTGAATTCAAGATGGCACTCGCGAAAATGTTCATGCATAAAATAATCAGACCAGCAGATCTTGCAAAAAATGGACCAAAATCCAAACTTGAACGGATCATTATTAAAAAATTCTCTCATACAGAGAGTATGTCCCTCATAGATAGTTCACTATTCAGACACAAACTTCCCAAAACAATAAGCCAAAAGCTAAAAGGCGAAGGCAATGCTAAAGACTTAAAATTTAGAACAAAAGAAATAAAGTGTTCTCACCAGTGAAAGCAATAAGATCTGGTTTCTCATGCTGGATCATCCGATCAAGAAACCGAGTGGTGTTGAGATCAGAGCAGTAATCAAACTCAGAAGGCAACACATCTCGGCACCGGGTCAACACCCCTGTCCCATAATGCATATCAGCAACCTGTTGATTTGTTCAAAATCAATAGAAGCACCACCTCGAAATCCAAAAACCCAATTACAGAAAACAACTGATAACACATTCAGAAAAGAGAAAATCCAAAATTAGTTCAACCCCACCAAAAAAAAAAAAAAGAGACGATGTGTGTAAGAGGCTAACAAAAAACCTGAAGGATTTTGAAAGTTCCATCAGAGCGGAAGCGAAGAGGAAGATCTAAAGATGACTTCTTGATGTGAAGCTTGTGGTGGCCTAACAATAGCTTGCGCGCGATTTGGATGTGAAAGAGGAACAGAACGAAAAAGATTGAGCTGAGATAGAGCAGCGAGTGCCTCCACTTTGCTGTTGGAGGTTCCATTGTTTAGAGATCTTTACCTATATTGGGAAATAAAGAAATGTTTTTTTTTCTTTTATGTTCTGAGGGACGGAAAGCTCATCTACGAAGTTACAGATCGGAGGACGCAAACTCCAACCATATCATCCTGCAGAGTCCGTTCAAGACGTGAACGAGGATGTTCAAAACAAGTCAAACTCACAACATGTGCTGGAGCGAAGGAGGCATGCCCCGAGGGTCTTCAAAATAAGTCAAACCCATAAGATGTGGGAGAGGATACGAGGCAGGACGTTAAAAATTAAGTTTTGATGTGTTTTACTCTTATCTTAGACCTTGAATATCGTCGAGTTTTTTTTTCGTAGAGAGTTGATATTTAAATTTTTTTTAATTATAAAAAAATTGGTTACAAGTGTATTATTCATCAAATTTATAAAATAAAATTAATGTAATTATGATTTTAAATATCTCATATGACTTTTCTAGGTGCATGACTTGAATGTTGGTCACAAGTATAAAAATATGTCAATTTATTGTTGAATTACCGTTTAAGCTGGTGATGATATTTAAATTTTATATTGTATGTATAGAGGTTTTCTCATCTTGTGCTAGGGAAAAAAAAAAAAAAACCAAAAAAAAAGAGTAAGACAATTCGCCGCTAGATTACGGTGAACGCTGTTTTGAAGTAACTATTATTTATACTTGACCACGGCTAATAACTTTGTCAAAATGTGGCATTCCTCGGTTGAACAAACACTTTTTGCTTGGCAAATGGCAATAAGGAGGACTGCATATCGTAAAGGCATGAAAAAGAGAAAAATAGGAAGCGAAACCAGAAACCGAGCCCAAAAAAAGAAAAAAGAAAATTTTGTTGATGAAATTGATGGATTAGTTTTTTTTTTTTGACAATAATATATTCCCAATTTTTTTTGGATCGAAAAAAAAAAAATTCCCAATTGATACAAAAGATTGTGGACAGCGGGACATTCACATACGATTGTAAGGCGACGCAAGTCAACTCTCAACTCAGACTTGATTTTCCCCTACCCGATTTTCTATTTGAATGCTGTTATATTTTTGAACAAAATGTTAATTGATATGTTGTTTAAATATAATTAATTATATTTTATTTATAATTATTTTAATAAGAAAAAATTAATATTATTTTTTTATACATAAAATTTAATTAATTATACATTAAATTTAATCACCTGTATTCAAATAGCGTTTTAGATAATTTTTTTTTAAGAAATATAACTTTTTTTTCTTTTTTATGACAAAGAATCTTAACAAAGAAAAAAAAAAAAAAAGGAAATTAAAAAAATCTGATAATTCACCTAATTATTTATTATCAACTTCGGAGATATTAAATTCAACGCAAGACGGCCAATGGATGTATTGTATGGCCAAACGAAATGGATAATACCCAGGCTCTGCGAACCGTGTGCAGAATGACAGTGTGCGCATGGAAATCCAACAACAATAATGACAATCAAATCTTCTTCTCCAAAACCCTAATTCCAAAACGCTTACCCAGTTCCCTAAAACCCATCGCCCACCGGTCATTTTCTCTCTGTGTTTCCCAGCAACATGCGGTCTCTGTTCAAGACAGTTGCACAACGAACCACACAACCCTTCTTGTTGAGAGCTACTTTGAACATCAGAGGCTCAAGGCCCTGATTGAGAAGCTTAACAAGAAGGCTTCTTGCCCTTTGCAAATCCTTGAGGATGATGGGGATTGGTCCAAGGACCACTTCTGGACTGTTATTAGATTCCTTCAACATTCTTCAAGATCCAAGGAAATTCTTCAGGTCCTCTTTCTCTGTTTCCCCTTTTTCTTTTTCTTTTTTTTTTTTCTTCCTAAGAGCACTTGATGCATATTCTGGTGGGAATTTTGTGGTGGGTGGATTGTGATTGATCGGAGGAAAAAGGAAAAAGAAGGCACCTTTTTATTGTGAGCTTCTGATAATTCAGATAATAGATGTAATTCTGACTTTTTTGCCATCTGTTTGTTTTCTTTTTGGCAGCAACTATGATGGATTTTTGTTTTGGTTAAGATTGTATTAGTGTTATGCGAATATAAAGTTGGGCACTTTTTTTTTTCGCAGGTGTTTGATGCGTGGAAGAATAAGGAGATATCGCGTATTAACGAACTTAACTTTGAGAAGATTATAGTTATTTTAGGAGAAGAGGGTTTAATGGAAGATGCTGCTTTGGCCTCTTCAGAGATGAAAAGTTTGGGTCTTGCTCCATCACTGCAGATTTACAACTCTTTGATTCATGGTTATGCGAGAAATGGGAAGTTTGACGATGCTTTGCTTTGCCTTAGTCAGATGAAAGAGATCAATTTGTCTCCAGAAAGTGATACCTATGAGGGATTGATTCAGGCTTATGGGAAGTATAACATGTATGATGAGATGGGTATGTGCCTGAAAAAGATGGAGTTGGATGGGTGTTTGCCTGACCAGATGACCTATAATTTGATTATCAAAGAGTTTGCACGAGGTGGATTGCTTACCAGAATGGAAAGGGTATATCAATCAATGCGAACAAGAAAGATGAATTTGCAGTCATCTACTTCAATTGCAATGCTAGAGGCTTACGCAAACTTTGGCATTGTGGAAGAGATGGAGAAAGTTTTAAGAAGAGTGAGGCATTCCAAAACTCCCCCGAAGGAGGATTTAGTAAGGAAAATAGCTTGCGTTTATATCAAAAACTACATGTTTTCACGCTTAGATGACTTGGGAGATTTTCTTGCCTCTAAAACCGGTAGGACTAATATTGTCTGGTGTCTCCGCCTGCTCTCTCATGCTTGTCTTTTGAGTCGAAAAGGCATGGATTCCATTGTGAAGGAAATGGCAGGAGCAAACGTTTCCTGGAATGTGACAATTGCAAACATAATCTTGCTAGCATACTTGAAGATGAAAGATTTAACGCGCTTGAGAATCTTGCTTTCAAAATTGCCAAATTATTATTTGAAACCTGATATAGTTACCGTTGGAATTCTGTTTGATGCTATTAGCATTGGCTTTGAAGGGACTAAGACATTGGAAACATGGAAAGGGATGGGTATTCTTCATAAACGCGCCGAAATGAACACGGATTCTTTGGTGCTTGCTGCATTTGGGAAGGGCCAGTTTGTGAGAAATTGCGAAGAGGTTTACTCCTCACTTGAACCTAAAGCCAGGGAGGAGAGAAGTTGGACATATTACAACCTTATTCATTTAGTGACCAAGCACAATGAAGGCTTTGTCAGTTTGAAAGAGACCCATGGCCGAGATTCAAGAAGTGCTAGTTGGAATTCATCAACCTTTCCGTAGTTGAAATGGGTATCTGCGCTGACAACTTATAGTAACTCTTCTTTGCATGGGAAGCATGGAAGATCTGCTTCTGAGGGACAAATGTAACTTATTTTTCACTCGAGACAGTTGTATAAGAAAATTTTGACTGTGGATAAATTTTCCTTCGGGGGGTTATTTGTATGTGCTTGATTATGCCGTTGTGGTATTATGTTTTCTGGCTACACCGACGCTCTTCAATCAGGAAAAAAACATATGCAGCATTGCTCGGTAAACTCTTAACTCAATATTTCAAACTGAATGTTGGTTGGCATGTGCTATTATGTCAAGTTTAGAGAGGGAAAGGAGCTTCTAAAGTTGCAGTTTGTTAAGTGGATAGTGGCTTTGGGTCAACATAAGAGCAAAATAGAGGCCAACCCCGCTGCTTTTTCTTTGAGAAGGAGATGGGCTTTTTACTAACAATAATCTCTTCTTCCCAGTTTGTAAAACTTATGCTTACTTGCCTAGAGACGACATCCTCGGATGACGTCCTCTTGACAGACATTTTTGATTATCTGTAGCTTCCTGCATTCCCATAACAACTGTAACAGAGTCGTAATCCCAAACATCAGAGCTCCTCGGAATCCCTCAAACCATACAATTGGAAATTTCCGAGTTTTAACCATGAAGGAGTCCTTGTTGACTGAATCCCACCTTCTCTCTTTGCGCGGCAAACGTTCTAAAAGAAACCTTACTCTCGTATTCGATAATCAAAGAAGCTTTTGTACTTGTGTCGTTGTGCGGTGGAACTAACTCGAAAGTGCCTGCGGATCCTTGGCTCGATCTGTGTCATGGCCATCAGAGCAAAACAATTAAGAATTTGGAATTGGACGTGCTTTGACTCCAATTGCCATCAAGCACAACACAGCTGCAGTGAGGTCTCCAGTACAAAGAATTTATTAATAGTTAAATCACTCTCCCGCTCTAATCAAACCCGCAAAAAAACAAAAAGGTCATTTTCTCAGAGAGTCAGCGGAAGTTCTTGTGTTGTGCTCCATCCATAATCGTCGATGATGTGCCAGTGGGACGCGTGTAATCTTCATAATCAATTGTTTTTTTCATTTTGCCAAAAAAGGTGCATTTTCGGTGTGTAGTCCTCGGGCTTGTGGGCGCAGAAAAACCTACCATCTGAGACTAACAAATCTGAGCACTCTACGCGATTGCGATATTAACGATTTTAAAACTTAAAAAGATATTAACGATTTTAAAATTTAAAAAATTATAAACCTATCACCCAAATCTAATAAATTTGAACTTAAGTGAGTATTCTTTATATTTTGTAATAATGTTAACAAATTTAGAATTTAGAGGGCCCTAACCTCACATTTTTAGGTAATTGCAAGTAATTAAAAGTACTGCTGTAAGAACTCAAATTTAAATTAATAAAAATAGAAACACATTAAATTATTAATTAGATTACTATTTCGAGTAATTTTTAAATTAATTATTTATTAGTTTACAAAGTCATAATTAAAATAAACTTTTATTGTTGTAAAAAAAAAAAACTGAATTTCATTTATATATGTCATTCACTATCAATTATCAGAATTTTTTTTAGTTACCGAAATGGGAAATAAAATAATAGGAACAAAGTCGGTGAGCATATTTTTAGTTTTATTTTGACAAAAAAACGTTCTCCCTCCGTACTGTTGGTCCAGTAATAGATTAAAAAAAACATGCTCGTAAAATCCAGCATGATTTCATCACCTTGTAAAAGTGAAAAAAGAACAGCTCATAACATATCGATACGTTTCTGTTTATGGCCTAAAAAAAACAAAGAAAAGAAAAGGAGAGAAGCCATATTGGATCTCCAAAAAAGAAAAAAACCCAATTTTGTTATTAATTATTCAAGATTTTCCTCTTCATTCTATCGTAATTCCCAACATTCGTATCTTTCTTTCACTGTGTCTCCGTGTCTGTGTTGACCCCTTCTTCTCAACGCCTTTCTCCTTTGGGTCGCCCCATCGCCGAGACATTCATCCTTAACTACGAAACAAAACAAAACCGACAGACAAAAGAAGCAGTTGACGGAACGAAATCAACAACGTTAAAAAAAAAAAGAAGGGTGAAATTGGAGGCGCTAGTAGGGCGAGGAGGAAGAATAATTGGAAACGATGTCGGAGATGGCGAACACAGATCCGGAAGGGATCGACGGAGTCCGGATGACGTGGAACGCCTGGCCCCGCACGAAGGTCGACGCCAGCAAGTGCGTTATCCCCCTCGCCGCCTGCATCTCCCCGATCCGCCAGCATCCCGACGTCCCCACGCTCCCTTACGCGCCTCTCCGCTGCAAGATCTGCTCCGCCGTCCTCAACCCCTTCGCGCGCGTCGATTTCACCGCCAAGATCTGGAACTGCCCTTTCTGTTACCAGCGCAGCCACTTCCCTCCCCACTACTCCATGATCTCCGAGACCAACGTCCCCGCCGAGCTCTACCCGCAGTACACCACCGTCCAGTACACGCTCCCCAACCCTATCGTCAATCCCAACAACCCTGCGCACGCTGTTGTCGCCCACCCGGCTGCTTCCCCTGTTTTCGTGTTCGTGCTCGACACGTGCATGATCGAGGAGGAGTTTGGGTTCGTGAAATCGGCCTTGAAGCGCGCGGTCGGGCTGTTGCCCGAGAACGCGCTCGTCGGGTTTGTTTCGTTTGGGACACAAGCGCATGTTCACGAACTGGGGTTTTCGGACATGTCAAAGGTTTATGTTTTTAGGGGTAGTAAAGAGGTCTCAAAGGATCAGATTATGGAGCAATTGGGGCTTGGCGTTCCGGGGGGCCGAAGAGTGCAGCCTGCTGCCGGATACCAACATAAAGGGATGATGCAAAACGGGTTTCCAAGTTCAGGTGTGACCCGATTCTTGTTGCCGGCCTCTGAATGCGAATATACGCTCAATTCGGTGTGTGCTTACTTGTTTTTGTTTTGGTTTGTTCCCAATTGTAGATTTTGGTTTGATATGTAATTTACTTGCTTGATAGAGATTTATCCTTTTAATTTTCAGCTTTTGGATGAATTGCAAACGGATCAATGGCCAGTTGCTCCTGGAAGTCGTGCTTCGAGGTGCACAGGAGTGGCACTGAGCGTTGCAGCAGGACTGCTTGGAGCTTGTTTGCCTGGGACAGGGGCTAGAATTATTGCTTTAGTTGGTGGTCCATGCACAGAAGGGCCTGGCACGGTAATGCTTTTTATATTGTCTGTGCAAAATTTGTAGTCTCTATCTCTCTTTTCCCCTCCTTTTTATTGAATTCAGTGTGTTACATGCCTTGTTTGGTGCGATGGTTTGGCAAAGGTAGCTTCTATGTTGTTTTCTTAGTGGCATCCAAATGTCTCATCGCAGTTTTCATGTCTTTTAATGCCTGCTCGGGAGTAAAAATTTTAGCAAAACATTGGGCTTATGCGCCCCTTCCTTGGAAAGATAACTGCTTTGGTGAACTTTTCATGACTGAAGAGTGAAGTTCTTTTCCCACTTTGTAAAATTAAAATGGCATCTCAGTCTTCTCTCTGTTTTTACATAAAATGGGAATCAAACCTATGACCTCTAGATCATAACAGAGTAATCTCAACATTACACTAAAGCTAGTCATTTCCACTTTGTAAACTAAATACTTCTCGCTCTCTCTTGGTCTCTGTTTTTATTTTTATTTTCATTTTTTATTTTTTATGATGTCTTTTCTTGCATGATACTTGCACTTGAATCGTAAGTCAATTGAAGACTGGAATGTAGTTTCCCGAGTTGAGAGCAAATGATGATCATGACGCTAAGTTATAATATAAGTGCAGCCATGCAGCGGTTGCCCTCTCGTGCTTTGATAGCTACTAATGAGATCAATCATTTTAGTAGTTTTCTTCTTATTTATTTTTTTTTCTTTTTTTGAGTACATTGTTTTGGATCTGCATTCTGTGAAGGTGCTTTTGTTTTTTGCTTACAATAATGTGTTGGTATGAAAAGCTGACCAATTCTTCATAATAACTGTTTTCAAAGTTCTGTAGTGACATGTGATTGGTTGCTTTTGTTGTGCATTTTAGAGCATTTACTCTTCTGTATTGCATTTTCAAGGTGGATCATATGCCATTGCAGTTCTGTTTTCTGGCTCTTTCGTTTGAATTATCTCCGGGCTTATAAACTGTGCCAAGCGTCGTGTTAGACCGAGAGTAACAATCTCTCTGGTGTGAACCATGGTGTATTTAAGTGTAGAATAAAGTTGGGCAACATATGCATGGCTTTTCATAAGGCAACTAGCTGATTCTTAACTTTTTATTCTATATGTAACAACCATGGAGATGTTGATTATTTTTAACTTTTGCAGATTGTGTCAAAAGACCTGTCTGATCCAGTCCGTTCTCACAAGGATCTTGATAAGGATGCTGCACCATACTTTAAGAAAGCTGTCAAATTTTATGAAAACCTTGCAAAGCAGCTTGTCAGCCAGGGTCATGTCCTAGATGTCTTTGCATCTGCACTTGATCAGGTTTCGTATTTGGCTTTTTCTGTTATGTCATGGAAATGTCTTCGTTGTATCAGTCACTTGGCCTGTCTAATGTTGCAGTGGCAGAGAAGTGCTCCAGTTTCAAGTTGGTGGGTTTTATAGTAGATACTTAAATTATCTGCAAATTCATGTCAACAGTCCTTTTAGTGCAATCAATCTACATTTGTCGATGTCCAAAGAAAATTCCTTTTATACACTCATAACTAAGACCTCTTGCAATCGATCTCCGTTGATCGAAGTCCGTCAATTCTCCGCACCATATACACTCATAAATAAGTCCTAATTGTATGCACAATTTGATAATCTGAAAATCCGATGTAAATACTCAATAGATTGATTGGCTCAGCATTCATGTAATGATATGGATTGAAAAATTGCATGGAGCACTTTGGGTTTTGAACATGTTTTGGAATCAAATCAGGAGTGAATATCGGTTCAAATTGCTATGTGAATAGGTTCTGTTCCCAAAATGGGTCATTGGTGGAAACTAATTGTTCATCAGTTCTTTGCCACTTATTCATATGGGGAAAATAATGTAGAAGTAATCTCTATTTTCTCAACTAATGAAGACTTATTTTCTGGTTGTACACTAATATGCAAATATTGCGCACTTTAGGTTGGGGTCGCAGAAATGAAGATTGCAGTGGAAAGAACTGGTGGGCTTGTTGTTTTGGCGGAAAGCTTTGGGCATTCTGTGTTTAAGGACTCATTCAAGCGTATATTTGAAGATGGAGAACAATCTCTTGGCCTTTGTTTCAAGTGAGTTAGTGACCATCAATGTGTACACGTTGTGATTTTTAGTTCTTCATCATCTTTATTTATGTTCCACATAATCTAAGTATGTTTGCTTGGATTTCTGCCTCCGCATGTGCTTGCAATGTGTGTTATGTGTGCTTGTTTTTAGAAAAATATGTATATAAAGGTCTCCATCATAAATTTTGAAATTTACAGCATATAGGGACTCGTTTATACCCAAAATTTGCTCACATATTTACACAATTACAAGGGATAATACCTGCATAGGAGACTGGTACAAGTGTAGACCATTAATTATTTTGCGGCACAAGTAATAGGTGTGTAGGTGGGTTGTTACTTTGATAAGAAATCATGTAAGTCTAGTTATGTCGAGGATAACTGGACACCATGTCATCTGTTTCTCTGATTGATGATTGATTTGAAATTTTCGCACAAGTTGTTGCGCTGAGTTCGTCAGTAATGAGCCTTGATTTTTGCATAGTATTGCTACTGTACTTGTGTCTACAGATGTCTGCATGCTAGTGTAATCCATGTTTGGACACAGATCCATGTTCCGACATTATTTGTGCCTTTTATTGCTTTGGGCCATTCTTTGACGGTGATATAATTGCTTATCCATTTGCAGTGGAACACTTGAGATCAACTGTTCAAAGGACATTAAAATTCAGGGTGTCATTGGACCTTGCACATCTATGGAGAAGGTTGGAACATTTTAGTTTTTTGTTACGTTCTTTATTTTTGCTGCTTCATTTAACTTGGCATTTGAAATCTTACCATTTTTTTTTATGTATTTGCTTGTGTGCTACTCTTTTCCTGTTTGGTGTTTGGGTAAATATTTTATTGGATTATACTTGTTTATGTGGGCACCGACTCTATTTAACTGCTGCCTTGCAGAAAGGCCCTAATGTTGCTGATACTATAATTGGAGAGGGAAATACCACAGCTTGGAAGATGTGTGGTCTTGACAAGAGTACTTGTTTGACCGTCTTCTTTGATCTCTCATCAAGTGAAAAATCAAATGCACCTGGAACGATAAATCCACAGTTATATTTACAGTTCCTTACTAGGTATGCCGGAGGACAACTCTGTCTGAACAACTCCTTGTACCCTTTTTACTCCACCGAATCAACTAAATCTGCTTTTGCAGTTTGCATTTTGATCAGATTCTGACTATTTCTTTTTTCTCAAGTGCAGCTATCAAAATCCTGAAGGTCATACACTACTTCGGGTTACAACTGTTACAAGAAGATGGTTAGATAGTGCAGTCAGCTCAGAGGTCAGTAGTTTGTTTCTTTACCTCACTGTCATTGGGTGATATTATTCCCCATCTATCGTATAATTTGGTTTAAAGTTTTACGAAAGCTTTTCATCTGAAAAAAGTGCCTCTAATGCTTAGTTTAGGTAAAATGGTGTAAATATGTGGCCTTTTTGGTAGCTCAAGCTCCCATTATGCCATGATCAGGGTATGAAAATATTGCATGTTTCATGCATGTCATCAGTTATACTTGTGTCAATAAATGAAAACTTGCTGCCTCTTGCTCTCTACTAATCCTGTATGTGGGACACTTTTTATGTCCTTGATCGTATTTACCTTTGTTGGATTTTTTCATTCAAGTGAGGAGCCACAACTGACGTGGAAGAATATGACATTGCAGGAACTAGTACAGGGTTTCGACCAAGAGACTGCTGCTGCTGTAATGGCACGATTAGTGTCCCTCAAAATGGAGATAGAGGTAGTTGTCAATTTTCAAGATTCATTTCTGCTTATATATATATATATATATATTTCAATAAAATCATCACGAAGTAAATCAACAAAGCGCAAAGTGATTTCTCTTTCCCCTTCTAGTTTACCCACTACGGTACCAGCCTGGATATGGTCCCTGCCAGACATACGTAATGCCTTAGCTAGTACACGAAAGTGCATACCATGATTCTTCTGTCTATCAATAACTGCATACATGCTCCCATAGCAATAACATATTTTGGTTCAGGCATTTGTTCATATAATCTCACTTTTTAATATATGGACGTCTCATGCTTGCTGTATCTCTTTTTCTCATTGCTGGAAATGGGGAGACGGTTTTTATCATGGAATTACTAATTGCGCTGCATAACTGTTTAGCCAATCTGCTAGTTTTTGAATGCATGGTTCATATTTTTAGCTGGGGTTTGCCATGGTGATACCTAATAGCTATTTCACTACTTAAACAGCGCAGCATATCAGCTGTTTTTTTCTGCTGCAATGCAGGCATTTGATTTGGTCTTCCCTTTTTATTTTTATTTTTATTTCTTAGTGGTTATGTTTGCCACCTGACTCCCTCCCCCCTCGCTCTTCTCTCTCTGTGGTTTGTCTAACAGGAAGGTTTTGATGCCACTCGGTGGTTAGACCGGAACCTCATTCGTCTATGTTCCAAATTTGGTGATTACAGGAAGGATGATCCAGCATCCTTTACGTTGAACCCTTGTTTTTCATTGTTCCCGCAGTTTATGTTTAATCTAAGACGTTCGCAATTTGTACAGGTTAGCTTTGCAGTTTCCTCTCCATCCTATGAAATTGACATTCAAGTACTGCATGTGATCTGTTTTTCATTTGTTTGCCTTTAGGTTTTTAACAACAGCCCAGATGAGACGGCTTATTTCCGCATGTTGTTGAACCGTGAAAACATTACAAATGCTGCTGTCATGATTCAACCATCCCTAATATCATACTCATTTAATTCATTGCCCCAACCTGCATTGCTGGATGTGGCTTCCATTGCAGCTGACCGCATTCTCCTTCTGGATTCATACTTCAGTATTGTCATCTTCCATGGAATGACCATAGCACAATGGCGTAACATGGGTTACCAGAATCAGCCAGAACACCAAGTATTTTTTCCTTCTTTTTCTCTTTTGTGCCTTGATGGATAGGTACTTTTAAAGCTAGTTTCTATTCTTCACAATGGTACGCAGGCTGCCACCCACAAAATCATGCGTATCGATGTAAAAGAAGGAAAAAAGGCATAATTTTACCTCATAATGAATACAATAGCTGAATCAGCACGTTTTGAATGCCCTTCTTGGTTTCTTTAAACTATCCCTTTAACCTTTTCAAGAAAATGCTTATGATCTCCCCCCTCCCCCCCCCCCCCCCCCCCCCAACAAAAAAAACACTCTTTAATGAACCATATGACCTGAAGTCAAATAGTCACCAGCTGACCTGATGGTACGAAAATAGTTTTCATTAGCTATCCTATGTGACCTTTAGAATTGAAGCTCCTTGCTTTCCTTTTTTGGCCAACCCTGTGTTTGGCATGCAATTTTGTAGTTATTTTTTCCATGGTTTTAATCGCCAATCTCCTCCACAGGCATTCGCGCAGCTATTGCAAGCACCAAAAGATGATGCCACCATGATCATTCGGGATCGTTTCCCTGTTCCTAGAGTGGTAGTATGTGATCAGCATGGATCACAGGTCAGTTGATCTAACTTTAATGCTTACATTTTGGAAGCTATATTTTTATGTAAGTTTTTCTGTTTGCTTGTTGCTTGCTTCTTTTTTTCCTACATTAGCACCAATGCATTGCCAGTAAACAGCAGAATAGTTTTTAGTGATGCTTTTAGAAGAATTTTAAACAATTGTTCTCTTGTTAAAAAAAGGGAAGACAGAGTAGCTGAGTTCATTCGCAGGACAGCTCTCAATAGGCATTTCCCTGATTTCATAATGTAAAGGATGGAAAAACTGCTTGGACTGGGAATGCCATTTCTTCTATATAGTTAATGGAATCTGATGGTTCGCATGAAACATTTACTTGTGGGTGGGGCAAGCTCTTCTGAATTTTGTGACCCATCAGGTTCTTTTTTCCAAAAAGAAAGATATTTTAAATTTGGCAGCTTATGAGGACTGTCTCATTGGTGCACTGGAAATGATTGTTAATTTGTTTCTGAAACGACTCTGAAGACCTGTTATAGTGCTACTAGAATACTTACTTGGGATGTAATTTTTCATGTCATGCTGAGCAGGCAAGGTTCTTATTGGCGAAGTTGAACCCTTCAGCTACATACAACAATGGCCAGGAGATGGGCACTGGATCAGACGTGATATTTACAGATGATGTGAGCCTTCAAGTATTTTTTGAGCATCTTCAGAGGCTAGCAGTGCAGTCTTGACAGTAGAAATTCATGGGCTTTTAGAGTGGGAATATTTCCTTAATTGTGAGTTATTGTATCTCCTCTTCCATTCTCCTGTTCTCCATTTGGTTCCTTTTCCTGTCTGTCCATTGCTTTGTAGAAAGATGGGTCAGACATATTTTACGAGGAAAATGAGGAGAGTATATGTCTTTTTTGGGGTGCCGAGGAGGTATTTGTTCCCTGGAAACAATTGAAGGTCTCAACAGTGAGTTGGGAAATTATGTGGAAAGTACGGAATTTGGGAACGTGAGTTGAGAGGAGTAAGGGCAGTGAACAACACAGTTTTACAGGGGATTTTGTCGTTTTCTTTCTGTTTTCTCCTTTTTGAAAGTAGAAGTCAGATTTGGTTGTGTATCTGAAGTTAAAATTATATACTTGCTGGGACTAATGTTCCTCCCTCGGCCAGAAAGTTTAAGATTTCAGAGACATTTTTACTTTCCTTGTAACTTTTGGTTCTATGAAAAGCTCACTTTTGCTTTTAAATACTAACTTGTTCCCGTCTTTCTTTCATCTCTCATCTCCTGGACACGCAGCGTCGTGCGCACACAAAATCACTCACAGGAAACCAGAGGAGTAATGCTATCTGTGCATGTTGAAACTTGCAAGCTCTCTTTTCAGAGTTTTTGAGTCGGGCATCATTACATGGCCAAACCTCTGGGCGTATTCCGTCTTTCTTTATTTTTTAGAAAAAATGTTAAAATTTAAATGTTTTTAATGTTACTTTAAATATAATTAATGGTTTTCTTAAATCTTGATTTTCAAGAAATTTTTTTTTTCAAAAATTTGACTTTTTATTTGGGCTAAGATATTCTGGCCATGATTATGGCCAGAATGTGTGGCCATCTAAAGTTTTCCCTTTGAATCTGTAGTGACAATTTTGTTTTCAGTAAAGTTTGGGGTACTGGGTTGGCACACGGTACCCTATACCGAGATTAACATATTATTAATTTAATTCAATTCTCAAAAAGAAAAATTGGAACAAATTTTGTTTTTTCAGTGTTTGGTGAACAATTAGGAGTCTTAGACTTTAGATTTTTGTGTAGCACCTGTATATCTTTAAATTTTAGGTTTGCACAAAAAAAATTAATTTGTGATTCAAATAAAGCTTTCCAATATATTTTCGTAGCATACTAAACAAATGTTTTAGTAAGTTTGAGATGATTCTCAAATAAATTTTAAATGACTGTTTCTGAGTATCGATGATTTATGCTCATTTTATTTGGTATTGGTTTGTTTAATTCTTTTGTTTAATATTAGTGATCGCTGAAAATAATAATTTAGTAGTAATTTGACATGTTTTTATCATTAAGTTGAGTTTGAGTCTTAACATTGTTGCTCTACCTACAATTGGAGATACTCAGTATGAGTATAATGCATAAGTTTAAGATTTGTGAATATCATGGTCAGACTTGAGAATGAATTGCTTTACGTTCAATCTTATCAAAATCTTATTTTGATAGTGAATCTTTCTTACAGAGGAAGTTGAATAAAAATGTTAATTATTTAAAATTTAATTTTAATTTAATTTATAAATCTAATGATACTCATGTTCATAATAAATCTTCTTTTTTGTGTTGAAAAAAAAACAATCAACATTGGTTTGTTTGATGTCAAACTTTGGGCGAATTTTTATGAAGCTGAATCACTTAATTTTTTGTAAATGTGTCCGGTCGTTTGAGGAGTACGATGTTATCGTTGATCTGTTTGTGGCGAGAAAAGGACATGCTATAATTAGTTAAAAGTGATATTGTAGTGATGATTTAATATATGTTTTTTATATTTGATTTGATAGCTGTATTTAGAGATAATATTTTTTTTTTTTGATTATCAGTTTTATTGTGTATGCATGACTTTAATTTTAAATTTAATAATAATTATGATTAATTTAGAAAAGTCAGTTGATCACAATAGTATTTAGGTAAAAAAAAAATTTATATAGATTGAATTAAATAAGGTATAGAAAATAAGAGTTACTTTATTCTTAATTTCTAAATATAATAATTAATATATTTGTAATAATTTTTTTTAAACAAAGAGAAAAAAAGGAAAAAGGATATGGTGTAGTACTCAAGTTACCCGAAAGAGGTCGGATTAACTGGAGTTCAAACATGAAAGTCAGAGGAAATGATTGGGCCTTGTTCGGTCTGAATATCGCTGTATCTTTTTCTTTTTCTTTTTTTTTTTTTGTCTGTAATAAAAGTATTAATTTATTATTAAAAAGGGAGACAAATAAATGACATTTGAACCTTAGATTTATTAATAAAAGTCACACATTTTTTACTATTTTAACATGATTAAATTTTCTTTTTCCGAATATCTATAGTAAATACAATCAAGATAGATTTCCTTATGTAGGAGAAATATGCCCCAAATCAAGACCAATTCGGCTTTTAAACCCAAGTGGTGTACTTCTGAGCTCCATAATATCCCTTTTCATTTCGCCAAAAAAAAACAAAAGTTTGTCCGATGGATTGCAAATCTTATATAATTGTTCAAAAATGATTGTTATGATTTAATTATAACTCAATCAGAATTATGTCACATTAACATTATTTTGAATGTTATATATTATTTTTTATTTACGTGATACACAAAAATAATATTATACTTATATTATTCTAAATAAATTTTAAATAAATTCTTAGGCTACCTACTTTTTTCTTAATCGGGATTTTTAAAATAAAGAATTTGAAAATTTTAAGTTTCTGATTCAATCACAATCCAAGTATGATTTAAGTTATTATTAAAGTTTTCTTTTCTTTTTTTTTTTTTTTAACTAGAAGGTCCCATTGGGGTCTTTTTCTTTTTTATTGAACTATAAATCACAAAATGAAATTATTCTCTCAAATCTTATATAAGTTGCACAGTCTCCTTCCTAAAATTAAAATTTGAGAAGAGTCTAGAAAAACATTTTCTTAAAATATTTCTTTCTTCCTTCTTTTTTTTAATCTGATCTTGATAAAATATTCCAATCTTGAATTTTTTTTCTTTTTTGGTTTACAAAAAATCTTATTAAACATATAAAGAGAGAAAAAAATGAGGAGAAAAAAATAAAATTAATAAGAATTAAACTTCACCTTATAATTAAGGGACATTCTTTTAATTATTAAAATAAATGTTCAACTTCCGAAATTATCGTGCCGATGGATAAAATTATTATTACGCTAATGTCGGAGCCCAACCCAGCCGAGGCCAGTCCGGAGTTTTGAACAAATCAAAACCCCGCGGGAGCAACGGCCGGGAGAAGATGAAGGATCACGAAACGCACGCAAGAGGCATTGGACTAATAGATTTAAAATGGAGAGACTTCTGGAAGCATCCTGAGTCTGGTAGATCGTGGAACTCTCCAGAGGTCCCCATTCACCATTTCTTTTCTTCACCCACACACGCGTGCTCCCAGTCCTACACACTATAAATTAACACCCATCATTCTTAGTTAGTCAGTTGGTAGACAATTAGCGAAATCTCTTTTATAGCGCTCTGTTTGGCATTGCCTACTATTCACCAGTCGGCGGTTTTTTCTTTCCCTCTGTTTGTGTTTGTGTGTGGGGGTTGAGAAATGGAGGAGGATTTCGAGTTCCCAACTGGAAGCAACATGGAGGAGATGGCACCACCGGAGGATGACATGGCGGACATGCCGGAGGATGAGGTGGAGGAGGAGGATGACGCGGGGGTGGCTCCTACTATGAAGGTCGGCGAGGAGAAGGAGATTGGCAAGAATGGGCTCAAGAAAAAGCTTATCAAAGAGGGTGGAGGCTGGGAGACTCCCGCCACCGGCGATGAAGTTGAAGGTATTTCACCATATATGATGATATATTTACAATTTTACGTTTGTGTTTTTTTTTTTTTTTTTTTTTTTGGTTGTTTTTTTGATTTAGGGAGTGTTTTGTTATTGCAGTGCACTATACTGGGACGTTGCTTGATGGGACTAAGTTCGATTCAAGCCGAGATAGGGGTACACCGTTCAAGTTCAAGCTTGGTCAAGGTAATTATCATCTGTCTTCACTCTCAATAAATCACAGAACTATAATGAAATACTCGATCAACCAACATTTATCGAATTCGAAACAGAGTCGGAAGAATTGGGTTCGATCTTTGATCCATGAATTAGGATCCTAAGGAATATAGATACAAATAGTCTGATGGGAGCGAGAAGCTTCGGGGACATTTGTAAAATTTGATTTCTGAACACAAGAGCATTTGATTGGTTTTCTTTGTTTGCAATTCTTGTGCCTGTCTGTTGAGAGTCAGCTTGTAGGAAGTAGGATAAAAGTCGCTGTTGAATTTATTTGTTTTTCGGCGGCTGATCCCAAAAGGGTCTGTTCGCAGGACAAGTGATCAAGGGATGGGATGTAGGCATTAAGACTATGAAGAAAGGCGAGAACGCCGTCTTCACCATACCCCCAGAAATGGCCTACGGGTCGTCTGGATCTCCTCCAACGATTCCACCGAATGCAACTCTCCAGTTCGATGTTGAGTTACTGTCTTGGACAAGTGTGAAGGACATTTGTAAGGATGGAGGAATTCTTAAGAAAGTCCTTGTGGAAGGCGAGAAATGGGATAACCCCAAAGGCCTCGATGAAGTATTCGGTATGTTCATCTTATCATCATAAGGCTTACGTACCTCGCGGAAATTAATCGATTTGTTCATTGTTTCCTTATCGTTATTTATTTTTGTTGTTCAACTCAGTCAAGTACGAAGCGCGGCTTGAGGATGGCACTCTTGTCTCAAAGTCCGATGGAGTTGAATTCACTGGTGAAGATGGTGAGTTGATTTTTTGTTGTTTTATGTGTAGTGTTACCTTACATGGGTTTATTCAGGATCCTTAATTTTCGAATTCCTGGTTTTGCAGGCTATTTCTGCCCTGCATTGGCAAAAGCTGTGAAAACAATGAAGAAAGGAGAGAAAGTTCTGTTGACAGTGAGGCCAGAATGTTAGTAGATTGATTCATTTTAAGTGTCCGTCACTTTTTCAAATAACTAACGGTATCTTGCTAACGGATAGCATTGGTTCTTGTAGACGGATTCGGAGAAAAGGGCAGACCAGCAATGGATGATGAAGGTGCTGTTCCACCAAATGCAACTCTAGAAATAACTCTTGAGTTGGTCTCCTGGAAGAGTGTATCTGATGTAACCGAGGACAAGAAGGTGATGAAGAAGATCCTGAAGGAGGGAGAAGGATACGAAAGACCAAACGATGGAACTGTCGTCCAAGGTAATTTTCGGGATTCACATCGTGCAAAATTCGTTTTTATTTGCCTTGATGATCCAGTTGGACATAGTTTACTCTTTCCATTAATTTCTGCCAGTGAAGCTAATTGGGAAGCTGCAAGACGGGACCGTTTTTGTGAGGAAAGGTCATGATGAGGAGCCACCATTCGAATTCAAGATAGATGAAGGTGACAAACTGTATTTCAATTGCAGATCAGTCGGTTTTGTTACTATTTGTTCATTGTTCATGGTTATCGTTGTTTGGTGCAGTCTGCTCCTCCTTAAAACTAACAGTTATGTGTGGCATTCAGAGCAAGTCATTGATGGACTTGATAGAGCTGTGAAGACAATGAAGAAAGGGGAATGTGCGCTGATAACAATTCAACCACTATATGGTTTTGGACCATCTGAATCGCAGCAAGAATTGGCTGTAGTCCCAGCCAACTCAACTTTGTACTACGAAGTGGAGCTGATTTCTTTCACTAAGGTGGGTGCAGAAATGCTGTGTGTTTCCTCTTCCCCTTGTTTCCTCTTCCCCTCAAACATTATATGGCTGTGGAGGAGGATGATAATGGTATACGAATGATTGCTGCAGGAAAAAGAATCATGGGAAATGAAAACACCAGAGAAGATTGAAGCTGCGGGGAAGAAGAAGGAAGAAGGGAATGCATTGTTTAAGGCTGGCAAATATGAAAGAGCTTCGAGGAGATACGAGAAGGTGCATGCACTATCTGTTCTGTTCTATTCTGTTTGCTCAACTTTTCTTTTTCTTTTTTTTTTTAAAAAAAAAAACATTTGACTGGGATTACGGAGTAATTGATGAAATTGATGAATTGTATCGCTGTTGTGGCAGGCTGTGAATTTCATCGAGTATGATTCCTCTTTTAGTGACGAAGAGAAGCAGCAGATCAAAGCCTTGAAAATTACGTGCAAGCTTAACAATGCAGCTTGCAAGCTGAAGCTGAAAGACTATAAGCAGGCAGAGAAACTTTGCACCAAGGTTTTGGAGGATTCGAATTTGGGCAGCGATGAACACCCTTTTTAGTTTATTGTGGTTTGTGTGCTAACAATGGAGCATTTTGGATTATGTAGGTGCTAGAACTGGACAGCAGGAATGTGAAAGCCTTGTATAGAAGGGCTCAAGCATATATACAGCTCGTTGATTTGGACTTAGCAGAAATGGACATTAGAAAAGCTCTAGAGATTGATCCTAACAACAAGTAGGTGCCTGATGTAATTGTTACACAACTTTTGTGAGCAATGTATGGTCTTCTTGGTTTATTGTAGCCTGCCATTGAGTCATCATAATAACTGTTATTACTAATTTCTACAGAGATGTTAAGCTGGAATACAAGATTTTGAAGGAGAAAGTTAAAGAGTACAATAAGAAGGATGCTCAATTTTATAGCAATATTTTTGCAAAGATGAATAAGTTGGAGCAAGCAAAATCAAGTGTAAGTGAGCAACACCCTTTAAGTTTCTTTTGGTTAAAATTTGCCTCCGTGGTGTTAGCCATTATTAGTGCCTAACTTTGGGTGTGGGATTGCAGAATGCAGCAGGCGGGAAGCAGGAACCAATGCCAATGGCCATAGACAGCAAAGCATGATAGAAAGCTAGTTTACCTCTCGCCCGGAAAGGAAAGAATGTTCCATCCTTTTGCCTTTCATAAAGTGGGTTTAGGTTTGTGTTCGTGTTTGTGTCTTGGTTCTATGCGGGAATGTTGGATTTCATACCAGTGATGCGTCATGAAAAATGAGATGTACAATGTTGTCAGACTTAATGTGAATGCACATATTAAAATCTTCTAAGCATTAACTTGTGTAATTATCCCCGGCCTTCAGATTGAATTTCTTGAAATATTATTGCGGGGTATTTAAATTAATTGAAATAAAAAATATTTATTAATGAATTGATTACTTTTTATAATTTAAAGGACTGATATAATAAAAAATTAAAAAATTTAGAATTTAAATAAAATATTAAAAAAATTTAGAATTCAAATATAGAAAAATTTAAAATTTAGCACTCTAAAAATACTTATTCTTTTTTAATTTCCCTTCTACAAAATAAGAGAAGATCTGATTAAAAAAATGAAAAGAAAAGAAAAGTGAGAAACCCAAAATGCTTCTGCTTGTGCTGACTGGAAAAAATTCCACTCAAAATAATTTAACCAAAATGTGGGGCCAAATTTAACCAAATTCATAGCAAACCTATGACCCAAATTTTTTGTTCTCAAGAGAATAAAAAAAAAATTGAGAATTATAATTTTTCAATCAAAAATAAAAAGTATGTATTGAGTATTTTGTATTTTTTTGAACGATTTAAGTATTTTTGTAGTAGAACATAATTAATGTGTATCGGTGATTGAAAACCCGGTATTTTACATCTAAATAATTCTCACATAATAATGTATTTATACATCCACATTGAAACTGAAACTACTCTCGTTTTGTGGGGTACTTTATAAGATCACCTATTTGATTAGAATCCAATTTAAGCACTTTTTTGTTTTTATTTTTTTTATTTATTTTAAACTGCAATAAAGTTCAAGGAAGATAGGTGTCGCTATGTCAGCAATGTGCAATATATAATATAAAATTATTACAATATTGAGTTTCTGACTATTATTGTTACTTGGGTTAATGTGGAAGTTCCCATTATTCATAGAATTAAGGAAAAGTTGCTATTGTTAACATGAGAATTCTTTTTTAATGTTGATAAAATTAAATATCATCACATAAACTTTTTCTACTTTCAAGAATTGTTGAGAATTATCAATACACATCATAACTTTTGAATTTAAGTTGTTTATACCCAAAAAGAACTTTTGAGTTTAAGTTAATAACTAATTAGTTTACTTACCCATGTTTCGTGTAAAATTATGTAAGATATTTGCGTTATTTTCTTAATTTGTAAAAATAATAAAATTTTAAATTATAGTTTGAATCCATTCACAGGTTTATTAACAATGAAAAAAATTAATTTAATTATATTAGATAAAAAATGAAATAAACGTAAAAATGCGCAATTTAATAAATTATAAGTCCTGTGATCATATATAGCATGGGACGCTAACTTATGCAATCACACACACAAAATTAAAAGAACAATAAAAGTGAATAAAATGGTTCATCAAAATCAATTCCGAAATGGGTTATACAGTAAAAAGGCCACCGTATCTCGAGGGAGGAAAGAGAAGGGAGAGTGTTCATCGGAGATAGGGCTAACAATGGCATTGAATTTGCTCTTTTTTATTTCTCTTTGGCAAGTGATCGTTTCTTTGATGGCCGTAGACAAACTATCTGACTTGCTGCTGGTGGAGGTACTGGTGACCATTGGTCTTTTCTTGATGATATTGGAGGAAATTGCAAAGAATTCGACAGAGACATGATCAAATTTTGACGACAATTTCTCGATCTTTCCATTTCTTATATTTAATCTCTTCTTATTAATCTTAAATAGATTTCTACGTGAAACTTAACTTTAAATCCATGCAATAAATATGTTCTTAGAGAGGCTTCAACTTCTAGCACATTCAAATTTAATCTTAACTTCTCAAATTTCAATCCAAAGTGATTTGAATGTTTAAGAGATTTATGTTTAAATGCTGAATGTTTTGGAAATTTGAGAGCCTGTTTGGGAATTTTGAGAAGGATGAAAATTAAGGAGTCGATGAAAAATTTGGGAACAAAATTTAGAAATCTGGAATGGTTTAGGAGTTTCAAAATTTTGAGTTTTATTATTATTCTTTAAAAATAATTTCCTGATAAATTTGAATATTGTGGAACTAAGAAAATGATCATTTTTCTCTTCTTTATTTAAAAGAATTGGGAATTCCTAGACTTTAAGCTTTCGCAAGAAGCAAAATTGTAAAGTTTGTGCAAGTGTTTAGTGAAAGATTTATAACTTGAAAATTCATTTATCTTCATTATTATTTTTATAAAAAATAATTAAAAAAATAAAATCCATAAGCTTGGGCTATGAATAATATGATTTAAGCGTATGAGACAATCCATGTAGAAAATGCAAGAGGGCCAGGACCCCAAGGCCCTTAATGGTGTCCAATGAGTAGCACCTTCATGCATCAACTTTCGACCCACTTGCTGCACCCACGAACATTCACTTGTTTTTGGCCCAAATTTAATTATTCGACACCACAAAACTCAATTGCCATTACTCATTTGGCTTTAGCCTTCAATTTTGTTTTTCCCATTATTTTTTTCTTTTTTTTTTTGATATAAAAAAAAACTACATAACATAAAAAAAATACTAATCATTTTAAATAATTGTTAAATAGTTATTATCATATAAGGTATTAGATGAAATATATAATAAATAATTTAAAATATATTATTTTTAATAATAATATATAATATATTAAATAAAATTATATGAGATAATATAAAAATTATAATAATAATTAAATAAATTATTTATTAATTAAAAAGGTCACAAAAATCACCGAACTTAACTCACAGTGCAAAAGGTGTTTTCCAACATAAAATCCCTATTTTCTTCCTGCCGTTCTGAGGTCTGATCGCCTTCCCTTTCTTCTTTCTATTCTTCAGTCTCTCTCCCTTTCTCTCTCTCTCCCTCTCTCTCTCTTACACTCACGTTTGGCCTTCTCTCTCCTTCACTCTCTCTCCTGCGTTTCAGACGCTGCTCGAACCTCATTTGTTTTCTTCTTCTTCTCTCTCTCTCTCTCTCTCTCTACCCCCACAGAACCTTGCAAAGAAAGCTCTTTTGCGAGATTTTTCCTCCAATTTTGTGAGGGTTCAAGCCAAAAAAGTTACAAAATTCATTCTCTCACTATCTTACCTCTCGAACCTTCTGCCTCTTATCGTCTTCTTCTAAATTCTATTCAATTTCTTGATTGATTCTTACCATTTCAGTGTTGTTGCTTGTTGATTCTCTCAATCCAGATTTATTCCGTATCAAAAGATCTTTCTTTTTTGTCCACTGCTCATATTGCAAAAACAGAATCAACGATCTTTTATTTTATTTATTTATTTATTTTTTTGTGACTCACCCTTTCTTCTTTGTCTCTCGGCCTCTTCCTCCTCCTTTCTTTTTTCGGCCTTTTCTTGGGCCTCTCCAGCTTTGTTTTTGTTATCGCAGTTGCTGCCGTGGTGGGGCATTGGTACAAATTTATCTATTTGCGGTTTCTTTTCTTCTTTTCTTTTTACTGTTTCCTCCTTCTCTCGTACTCCGTTGTGCCTCTGCCATGAGGTTCACGACTTGTGGGCCTTTAGGTCTCGAGTTTGTCGGCGGACCAACAAACTCGAGGCGAGGAGGGCCGAGGTCGTCAGCTTCTCATGGCAAAGGGGGAGTACCAGGGAAGAGGCAAGAAACACAAAGAAAACAAACGGAAAAAAATTAACGTAGATCACATTAATTTTCAAAACAATTACGATACAAACACAATTATATATATGGACAAGGATCTGTGTCCTGTGGTTTTTGTTTTGAATTTATTTGGTGCAACACTTAATGTTATTTTTAAAATTATAGTTTATATTTTTAAAATATAAAAATAAAAATAATAAATATTTTAAAAATATTATTTTTTTTTTAAATATCAATTATATTTTTATTTAAAATTAAATTTAAGGTAAAAATTATTGAGATATTAATTTATATATATATATACTTAAAGTTTACATACACACAAGCCTTAAGTGTACATACACATGGGACTTGACCATAAACATTACAGGAACACGATTATTGACAATCTTATATCAGTAACAGTAAGCCTTAGTGTAAGGAGATCTTGGACTAAGGGCCTGTTTGGGTTAGCTGTTGAATGTTACTGTTACTGATTGCTGTGGCTGATTGCTGCTGCTGATTGCTGATTACTGATTTATACTTGCTGTTGCTGATTGCTGATAAAATTAATAAAGTGTTTGGTTAATTTTATACTTGCTGTTACTGTTGAATAATGAAATGTCTAATTTAGACATATAATTTGTGTAGATATATTATATTAAATATTTTTATTTTTATATTTTAGAATAATATTTTATAAATAATATTGAGAATTATTTTACTTAATTTTTAACTTTTTTTTAAAAAATTAATTTTTATTAAATTATAAAAATTATTATATTTGAGATTTTTTTTTATAAATGTCCACATTAAAGAAAAGTAAAGTAAAAAAAATATTATTTAAGAATATTTGAAAAAAAAATTATTGAAATTATATAAATACTAATAAAATAAATTAACATATCTAATTCATATGTGAAGTAAAAAAAATAATAGTAAAATTATGTAAATATTCTTTAAGGGTAATTTAGTCCATATAAATTATTATTAATTTTAAAAAGTGAAAAGTAATCTAAAAAGTAGTAAAAAGTAGGTCGGAGCTGCTTTTCAATCAGCTGCTGTTAGGAAGTCAAATAAGGAAATAAGTAGAATAAAAAAGTAACACTAAAAAGTTTACCAAACACCTATCTTCCTACTTTTTGAAGATGAAACGTAAATGTACCCCTTCAAAAGTTAACCCAAACACCCCCTAAGTGGACGGGGAATCGGGGATAAGAATCCATGTTTCTTTAATATCTCAAAAAAAAAAAAAAAAATAAAAAAGAAAACGTTTAAAGTGGGTTCAATGTGAAACAAATTATTTGAAGAAAAAAAAAAACAGAAAGTATTGTAAAGTGTGACATTATATCTTCTGCCAAAAAATTGAGAGGGAATGTACCCAATCCGAAAAATATCCTGACTGCACCCAAATCTAATAGATTAAAAAATTCTTACCAAAAAAATAACATAAAATTAAAAATCCAAGCTAGAAATAAAACCTATCGTGAGAATAGAACCCACCCATTTTCTATTGAACCCACTATGCCGTATTGCCTCTCGCATAAGTGGAGTTAGGAGTGCATGTTGATGAACCATGATGAACCACTATGGCGATCACCCACGCTTTTCAACTGAATTGGAGTCATTCTCTGCTGGTAACATCTTTTCTTCTTGTGAAGACACTCATCCCGATAGTACTGTAAAGGCGGTGATGGCTGGCTTACAGCCACATGGTGGCCAATGATCTTATTAAGTTGGAACTGTCAAGGGATTGGACGACCTTTATAGTTTAAGGTTTTTTACGAACTTAACAGAAAGTACGGCTCTTAGATAAATTTTTTATTGGAAACTATGCAAGAAAAAAAAATTTTAGAAATTGTCAGACGTAACCTACATTTTATGTCCTCTTTTTATGTTGATCCCACTGAAAAAGGGGGACCTTGCATTATAGTGGTCGGATGACATGTTCTTACGCGTACACAATTCATCCCAGAATATTATTAATTGCCATTGCCAGTGGAATCACTACGTCATACAAGGGTTTTTGCAGCGGTTACAAACCGCTGCGTAAAGGCCTTAAATCGCTGCCCATTCTTTAAGGCAGCGGTTTTTTGGCTGCTGCATTTGATAGGCGCTGCAATAACCTTTATGCAGCGGTTTTTAAGGCTATTGCAGCGGACATTTAAACCCATGCATAAATATTTTATGTAGCGGTTCTTTTTATCAATGACAGCGGTTTTAATGTGTCAAAGGCAGCGGTTTTTAGAGTCAAATGCAGCGCTTTTGAGGGTCAAAGGCAATAGTTTTGGGGTCAAAGGCAGCGGTTTTTACAAAGAAAAGACGGCGGTTTCATCAAAAAAATGTCGTTGATTCTTCTAATTTGATGCATTATTTTACAATTTAAATATAATTTTTAAAGAATTACTTACTAAGATAATTTTTGAGCATCAAAACACAAACAAAGTCTAAAATATAATATTTAACTTGTACAATACAAGGATAAACAAGTTTGAACATCCAAATTACAAGTTATCAACAATCCATAGTTAATACATCTATGATAATCTAAAAAGCTTTTATATGGTCTACATAGGAAAATTATAATCCATGTAGAGACTTAGACCAAAAAATCCATGCTCAGCTTCAATTATTGCTATATCACCACCACATCATCATCCTACAAAAAGAAAAGTTAGTAAACATGTCAATGTATTCTTGAATTTTCATATTACTACTAATGAATGCAAGGCAACTGAACAACTTATAATGAAATAGTAAGAAAAATAAAAAGCAAAAAACATCATGTTGAACTAGTAAGAAGTCATTGTCTTACAAGCAATATGTGGTAAGATGACTTTTAAAAATCCTAAAATACCATCCAAACGATGCATAGCCATGAAAGGACCATAATCGAAATAGAAGAATGCTTCAATATGCGAAGAATGAATAACCAAACGTAAGGAGAAAATTCATTTAATGGAGATACAAATGCTAAGAATATCACACCATTGAAATCAATAAATGGACAATACGATGGAATATAAGGTAAAGGAAGTACCTGCCAAAACAGTCTTTGTGGAGTTCTCCATAATGCCTAACAAATTAACACTCAATAAGTTGGCTAGAGTTCTAAGGCATACCAACCAAATTCAGCACATTAATTCCTTTTAAAGAAGAGAGTCATACTAACTTGCTCTAAATATAAGACCTTGCAACCATCCACCGTCTCGACTGCTAGGCAACTAAGTATTCTGCATACATAAAATTCCTTCACTAAAAAAAATATTGGAAAGTGGATGTACCGATCGAATATATGGCTATTGAAACGCCCAACCAAGAAAAGGAATCTTCTGCGTAAAGACTGCAAGTGTTGGCTAGAAACCACACACAAAACTTCCATCAGGATATCTAACCGTGTAAAGTATACTTGGTACTAAAATGTACTTGGATAAAATCTAACAGACTTGAAGTCATATTCTTCCAAAATTATACCAATAATTGGCCAGCTTAGGACAACAAACAAGAAGCCAATAACAAACGAGACAGTTCCTTAAATGATCATTGTAGCACAAATGGTGAGAACCATCTATTAATTGAGTACAATTGCTCCAAAGTGCACAAGCTCTCACCAGAGGAAGTTATTATTTCTACATGCTTGTGTCTCTGTGTGTCTCTGTGTGCGTGCGTGCGTGCGAGAGAGAAAGAGAGAGAGAGAGAGAGAGAGAGAAAGAGAGAGAGAGAGAGAGAGAGAGAGAGCAATTCTGCATTAAAATTTTGATGTTTTGTGAAGAACTGCATGGTGGACTTTGGTCCAATAGTCAAATTCGCACCAAAAGCGATGAGGATCTGTCAGATAAAGGTAAAAAAGAAAATGAAGTATTGTATGAATATCGTGACAGAATAAGAAACAAAATATTAAAATGTTAGCACATTCATAACAGATCCTCTTACCTTGTCAAGACAATCAGATCCTCTTATGAATTCACTAACAAATTCCCATTGCAAGTAGTCCCTTGTCAAAGAAAAAAATCATTCTTAGGAAGGAGAAAATATGCCAAATATATGAGATAGCAATTACCCATATGCCTTGACTCTTTGCTCACAGTTGGTGATCCCCATTGGATAAATGGTCTAGGGTCCTGCACAAGGTTTGAAATCAACCATGCTCATTTAAATGCCAAAGTAAAACCTGTGTCCATTAAATTAAATTAAAATACCTCTACATCCAATTTACAAATTTTCTCAAGCTCACAAGCACAACAACCCACGCCATGTGAACTCCCAAGTTAAAAGTAAATACAGAATGCGATCCAACTAGCCTTTATCCACCATAAATGAAAATATGTTACTCGTTTTATCAAAAAGTAGTACTGTGGTTACAAATGTTTTCCGATTCCATTATCCAGAATGGCAGACCAATTTGATCTTAGAAACATGAAGCTAATGTCCTAAGGTAAGATTTAGAGAGCTCATTTTGACCATTCACTTCACCCAAGTAATGTGATGCATACCTGTGGTCCTCCTTCAGGATGACCATTTCCTCAAAATGTACATGTAAATTATGTGCAAGAGTCAAATTCGGACCCTTTTGTCGTTTTGATTTGCCAATCCGGTTTTTGTAGAATATACATACACTTGCCATAGTAGTTGTGAAAACCAGGAATAAGACAACTACATGACATCTTCTCATAGTAAATTGTTGGTGGCCAATCCAGGATATTGTGCAAGTTTGTCCCAATCTCTGTTTCATTTCCAACAATGACAGCCACAATATGTAAGCACCCATACTACAATGATCATTTTGGATGAATGCAAATCAGCAACTTATTCATTTTTTTGGATATTGTTGTCAAGTCTATCACTTTAACAATACAAAGAGATTCAACAGACAAATTAAGCACAATGTATGTGGGCTCAATTACAACGGAATAAATCAATTTCCTAGTACACTCACTTTAAAGAATGGGACAATAATATTTGCATTTAAGAAGTTTGAATACAAGTTATATAAATAGCTATACCTAAGACAGGATCAACCAATCAAATAAGGGGAATCCAATTGGTTCCATGCAAACAAGATTAATAAAATGGGCCAAACTTTGGGAGAAGAGTCATAAGAAAAGAAAAAGAAGAATCGCCCATGAAGAATAAGATGGCCAGTTAAAATAATTCAGAATAATGCAAACATTAATGCTCGCCAATATTATATGGAAAACGAGCTCTACAAATAGAATATATATATATATATATATTATATATATATATATATATATATTTTTTTTTTTGAAAAATATAAAAAATTACTTTTAAGAGGCATTTCATCGAACAGTTTTTGCCATAAAATTACAGCCACCAAATCCAAATCAACACAAACTTTTAGTTACCTTTCAGAAACACAAACTTTAAGTTACCTTCAGACCAAGTTGTGAAAACGAAATCTTCCATCTGTTTTTTCTTGCCGGCTTTGTGGGAAGACGATTTGCATCTGGAAGGCAATACAATCTCGCCTTTAAGGACGAGAATTTCCACGATCAGAAACAACTCTCCAAATTTCTTCTGAAACTTCTCGACCTTAACGTTGGTGAGGCCATGGGCCATTTTTGTGCCTCTCTAGAGAAAGAGAAGTGGCTGTAGATTAGAAGAAATGAGAATAATAGCAAATCTTTATAGTTGCAGTCAGATCGAAAATCAAAGGAGCCGTTTCTATTCTCTAAAACAATCCAACTCAAAGCAATTACTTAAAAAAAAAAAAAAAAGCTCAAATTGAAAAGAAAAATTAAAGGAGGCTAAAAAATGACTTTATGCAGAAACCTAGAAACCGTCGAAAGCCAGCAGAGATGGCAGAAGCCGTCGAAGGTGCGGTGCTTGGAGAAATCAACGAGCAGAGTTGAAGGATTGGAAGAGAGAGACTTTGACAGCTTAGCTAAACGATATAGAGAGAGAAAAAAAACAGACGATAAAGAGGGTAAGCCTTGGGCCACAGATTGCGAAAGATCGTGATTAATTTTTGTTTTTTTTTTTTGGTTTTCACCGTTCCTTAAAGATACTAACTGCTACCTCAACGAAAGATATATGTGGCGGTTTCAAACCGCTATTTAAGAAGCGCAGCCTATATGTTTTTTTGAATTTTTTTGTTTTTAATTATTATTTTTTTAAATATAAATTACAAAAAAAAAAAATTAAAATCGCTGCCTAAAAAGTCAAACCGCTGTCTATGTGACCTTATATGCTGCGGCCATAAATCGCCGTCTAATAACCGCTGCCTAAAGTGTGTATGCTACCAAATTATCTCACGCAGCGGTTGAGACCGCTACCTTAGACATTTAATGCAGCAGTTAAAAAACCGCTGCCATAAAACCGCTGTCTAAGATCAATTTTGACGCAGTGAATGGGGGACCAACATGGTTACTGTCTTGCATCTATGGGGAGCCGAATGAAAATGCACGCATGAAAACGTGGGAATCCATGCAAGCCTTGATCCCGCACCATGATCTGCCTTGGCTTTGTCTTGGTAACTTCAACTGCCTCAGGAATGCTTGGGAAAAAGATGGTCAGAGACCGGTGAGAGGGAAACAATTAGACCTGCTTAAGGAATTCATGGCGAAGCATAACCTCTTTGAACACGGGTTCACAAGCCCAACTTATACATGGACTAACAACCGCAAAGGCAGAACCAACACCCAACAACGATTGGATTGAGTTCTCATCAACTATGATTGGGGCAGCGACCTTCCCAAATTCTCATCTCATCCACGAGATCAGAGTAGGCTCTGACCATAGGCCCATGCCCTTGTCTACCAAGCATGTAAGGGGGCCTCGGGACAAGATGTTTAGATTCGAAGAAAAATGGTCCTTCCACCCGAAGTGCAATAACACCATTCAAAATCTGTGGAGTTCAGACACCTTTTTTAGTTCCTTGCCCTGGCCCTACAAATTCGGGTGCTGCACAACGACCCTTCAGTCATTGGCAAAAGAGGCCTCTGGTAACACGAGGCTACGAATATCCCAGCTACAGCGCCAGCTTTTGCATATTCAATCCGTTCCCCTGACTAATGAAAACAAAACCAAAGAAATCGATCTTGTTAATTAAGGAGATTGACTCCTGTTGGCAGCTGGAAGAAGTTTATTGGAAGCAAAGATCCCGTTTTGATTGGCTAGCCCTTGGAGACCGGAATACTAGCTTTTTTCATCGAATTGCCACCACCCGATGAAGACAGAATACAATTGAGAGAATTCTAGGCAGTTGCGGGCAATCTTTTTCTTTTTTATTTATTTATTTATAAGGAGTTCTATTGAATATTTGGAGAGGAGAAACTGAGATTTGGTAAAATTTGAACCCTCACCTACTAGTTGAGAGACAACCTCCCAACCAGTTGAGCAAATGCTCATCCTCGCAGGCAATCTAATTTTCATGCTTGCTGGCAGACGTGTCCAAGGGGTCGGGCCCTAACGGTTTCGATGCAGCCTAGAATTAGAACCTAGCTCGGCCCTTGGTAAGAGCGGTTAACTTGAATCGGACTCAATTTTATTCGGCAGTTTTTTTTTACTGAAAAAACAAAATCTTTTAAACAATACATGTATATTGGAGGTGAAATAACAATAAATTCATTTCATTGTTGCTTTCTCATTGAATTTTACTATACAGATTCTAAAACCATACAACTAGATAAATAAATACAAATAAAATGAATTGAATAAAGAATTAAAAGCTTACAACTTACAACTTTAAATCTTATTTATATATTTCTTTTAAATTTGTAAACATAACGTACAACCTTTATACCAAAGGTCAAGAAAAGGAAAAAAAAATTGTAAACATAATATACAACAT
The DNA here is from genome assembly GCA_037832335.1 of Carallia pectinifolia. Classification (NCBI taxonomy): domain Eukaryota; kingdom Viridiplantae; phylum Streptophyta; class Magnoliopsida; order Malpighiales; family Rhizophoraceae; genus Carallia; species Carallia pectinifolia. The sequence continues at coordinate 17,163,032 of CM075443.1, forward strand.
TTGTAACAATAAATAAATTTTTTCTTTGGTTGGAATTGTTGGTTTTGAAGCATTGAACTGGCAGTTTGAACTATTGATTTTGATTCACTTTGAAACCAGTAGTTCCAGATTCTAAATGAGCTAAAAATTGGCTCGGCCCGCCCCATCCACAATTCCGAACTGGCCCGGAAACTGGCTACCACGATTTAGGGCCTATTCAAGTACTAGGCCCGAGTCCGGACTCGCGGCCATCTCTACTTGCTGGTAACGTTAGGGGGTTGTTCGACCAGGGAGGAGATCACATAATCATATCATAACTCATAAGAGCTCAGCCACACAGACCCGCCCACATAAGCCTGCATGCATGATTTTTATATGGTATGAAGTGTTTTATATTATAACTAGAACTAGAATTGTTTACATAATATGAACAAAACAAAAAAAAGAATTGTTTATATAATATATAAAAGATTTTTGCGATTTATACTATTTTATTACATATCTTTTATACAATATATAAAAATGAGTATCATTAAGTAATTTTACATAAATAATAATGAGTTGTTACGTAGTGTTATTTAGCAGTGTCTAATAATTTTTTTTTAATTTTTTATAAATTTAATCATCTAACTATCAATATTATTTTATAATTATTTTAAGTTAACTAAGTGAAGCAACTAAATATTTTTTTATAAAAATTATTTCTGTAATATAAAACATTTTATATGTACATGAAAGAGTGTCCAAGACAGGGAGTTGGTAAAGATTTTCTTACATTATAATAATAGAATTTATAGCAATCGTGTTATCATAGCTAGAGAATCTAACCAAAGAATCTAGCTAAATTTAATTAAAATAATTAAAATTTAATTAAAATAATATCATATTTACATTATTTTAATTTTATATATTAATTGAAGCTTAGTATTGCTAGTCTATTGAACTAAACTTAATAATTAGAAATAATAATAGTAAATAACATCAAATTTATTTGATGTTAAAAATAATTTCAAATTTTTAGGTTTATTTCATTATATAAAATTATCGATGGTGATTAATTGGCTAAAAGAAATATATTTAGTTAAGTTTTTTTTCTTGAACTGCATTATGTTAGTGTTTCAAAGTTGAGGAATAGAAGATTTAATACTTGTGAAAGGCTTCTAATATTCATAAAATTAAGAATTACATCCCATATACGCAAAACTTCAATTTCCTTCGAGCTTAACCATCCAACTGTAACCGTTTGTAGGGTAGAAAAGTACCCAACTGAAAGTAATATCAAAACAACCTAAATTATATTACAATATTATGTTCAATTCTGTCAAAAAAAAAAATTATGTTCAATGAAAATTGACAATTTGCCTACCTTCTAATATATCGGCCAAAAAGATTGTACTTTGCAAGTTTTCGGTAAGTTCCTTGGCAACTGGTGATTAAAACCATTCAATTCATATATTTATTTATTTTTAAATAATTTTTTATAAATTTAAAATTATTTTTTAATAAATTAATTATTTTTTATTAATAAAAAAGTTGATCTAATAAAAATTTAAAAAAATTAAAATTTAAATAAAATATTAAAAATTTAAAACTTCAATATAAATAAATTTTAAAAATTTAGCACTTAAAAATTTGCATATCCTTTGTCCTAATGCATGCGCGCGTAGTCTACTACCAGGAAGCAATTATATGCAAATTACCTGCAAGACAACGCAGCAAAACCCAAGACGATAAGAAGACCGAAAACCGCAAAACACCACCAAAATAATGCCCCTAACTCTCCCTCGCTTATTCAGAGCCAAAGAAAACACCAAAAAAAAATTCGCCAATAATCAGAAATAAACACAAGTATTTAACAAAAGCTTTTATGTTATTTTATTTTTTACAAAAAAAAATATAGGCAATTAGAAAGCACCACTAAGTCACGAAATTGTTGGAATCATTTCTGTTTGGACACGATTGGTCCCGGGGCTTAATGGCAGTCCAAGTATCGGTGCACTTTTTTTCTTTTTTCTTTTTGTTCGGTCTAGACCCTCAGTTGATGCAACATTAATAACCCCCTATAACAGAAGGGGAAAATCCCAAAGTCCAAGAAACGGGAGACTCAGAGGAGTGCGTCCCCAGGTTCATGTAAATTTGCTTGTATTCTCAGAAATGCTGACAAAGCATGTGATCGGGTTGCCAAAAACATGTTACAGCAAAAATAACCCAATAAAGCTCAGGTTTCAAGACTTTTTAAACCACACAAAGGACATTTGAATCAACAAAAAGAGTTCACCAGTTACAACTCACATCTTTTTCCAATGGCCATAGACAGCAAGGCATGATAGCCAGGCATTTAATACAGCTCACAAAGAGAAAAAGGGTGTCCTTTACCTTCTTTTGTCCTCTGTGTGGTTTAAAAAGTCTGAAAAACTTGAGCTTTGATGGGTTTTTTTGGGGTTCCATCAACGTTACTCTGGAGGGGTTCACAGCTACGACAGCAACAATCTACCTCTCCCGTTTCTTGGACTTTGGATTTCTCCCTTGTTACAGTGCGTCATAGTATTTTAGTTAAGTTTTTTTCCGATAACAATAACATAATTTTTTTTAGTAATATATATAAATGAGAAAAATTATGGATTTTAGATTTTTTTCTCAAATTAGAGTGAAAGTTGTCAGAAAATAAATGTTGGACAGTAATTTGCGAAATTGCCCTCATCAGAAAGGTGTGCTGTTCCATCAGTGTTGCGTCAACAGACGTAGTTGAAAGGACAAAAACAAAATGACACCCTTTTTGGCTCTTGTGAGTTGTAATAACGACGCAGATATCAAAACTCATTCACTCACTCTCTCTCACTCTGTCTCTGTCTCTGTGCGCAGATCACAAGCCTAGGTATAACCATATAGCGGCAGCAATTTGCTTAACTGACTAGGGCCCAAATACATACCCTCGGTGCACCACCGAGCGGTGCACTGAGGGATTAAAAAGATATTTATTGTTTTTTTATTTTTTTAAAAAAATTAAATTAAATTTTAAATATGTATTATTTTAAAATATAAAAGATAAAAATTATATAAAAATCTTTACAAAAAAAGCTTTTTAGAATTTTTTTTTGCTAAAATAGTAAGAAAATATTGATAATTTATTAAATCTATATATTTTCTGTATAAAAATCTCTATTTGTCTATCTTTTTCATACTAAAAATATGGTGATATCTCTTGGGTACTATAAGAAATAAATATAAACAACTTCTTTTCTTTTCATGCACAGAAGTTTAAGAAGAAAAAAGCCATCAGGGGTGAAGAGAAAATAATGACAAACCGAAATAGAGAAAGCTTTTGAAATAGCAATTGTTTTGTTTGAGCAGATTTGAAATAGTAATTGTTGGAAAGTGCAAAATCTAACCTTAGAATCCGTCGGGTGGGCAATTTGACTTGTACCATATAGTGTGCTGTTTACTATTGCAGAAGCCTGCCTTTTTGTTATTTCGATATGGAAATTGTGCGCAATTTTAAATAATCAATAAAAGGTTCTTAATAAATTTTTGATGCAGGATTTTTAACGCCGTTACCATACCCGGGAGACAATGAAAACTGGTCAATAATCAGAAATAAACAAAACAATTTAAAAAAATTTGGACAATCAGAAAGCTGCCGCAAGTGACGAAATTGTTGGAATCATTTCTGTTTGGAAACGATTCTAGGACTTAATGCCGGTCCAAGTATCAGTGCACTTATTTATTTTTTTTTTTTTGTTCGGTCCAAAGCCTCAATTATATGGAAAATTCCAAGGTCCAAGAAACGGAAGACTAAGAGGAGTGCGCCCCAATACCATGTAATTTTGCTTGTATTCTCACAAATGCCAACAGAGCATGTGATCGGGTTGCCAAACACACGTAATAGCAAAAATAAACAAAGCTCAAGTTAAACCATACAGAGGACATTGGAATCAACAAAAAGGGTTCGCCAGTTACAACCAATATCTTTTTAAAGGCACGATCGCAAGACATTTATTACAACTCATAAAGAGCCTAAAAGGCTGTCATTAATCTTTTCTTTCCTCTGGTGGTTTAAAAAGTCTGGCAAACTTGAGCTTTAATGGCTATTCTTTTTTGCTGTTCCATCAACGTCACTCTGGAGGGGTTCATAGCTACGACAGCTACAATCTACCCCTCCCGTTTCTTGGACTTTGGCTCTTTCCCTTGTTATAGTGCGTCATAGAATTTTAGTCGAACATTATGACAATCACATAAGTTTTTAAACAATAAATATAAATAAAAAATTATAAATTTAATAATAGTAATTTAATTATATATATATATATATATATATCAAAGGACACAAGTCACGTGACAGAACATGATCTCCTACCAAATTACAATCTCATAACAGTCCATAACAGTATGTTACCACTTTGGCATATAAAGAGCTAAGGCAAACCAATAAGAGATTTAAAAACAGAAAAAGCTAAACACTCAACCATTTTATTTATTCTTTCCAGTGCCTCTTCCTCTTGCTTAACCCCTTGTCTTCTCCTGTTTCTTCGTCTCCTCTTACTTATTCTGCTTCTTCTTCATGCTCCATGCGAGCGTATTCAACTGGATGTTCTTGCTCCATTTGCCTTTTCAATTTTTTCTTAGTTTTACACTTTTTTCCGCATACAGGACATGACGTTATTTGATTTTTTTTGATTTTATTTTCTTTTCATCTTTTTCATCAACCCGCGAGAATGAAAAAAAAAACTAAAAAAAATTAAGTTGTGTCATGTCCTGTTTGTGAAAGAAGTATAAAACTAAGAAAGAGTTAAAAATGCACTTGTTTTGTCTATGGGAAGAAGTGTAAAAAAAAAGAAGTCAAAAAAATCTTTAGATGCAAAGTCGATGTCAATAGCATGGATTCTTTTCATTGCTACTAACTAGCACATTTGTACTTCGTTTTTTGTTAATTCACCTAAATAGGATGGTTTTCTTGCATGCACGTATTGAATGTATTAAACTTTTGTGTTACTGATAAATTTTTTTGCATTTTCTTGATTTATAGATAATTACACAAAAAGAGAAGCTTCTGCAATAGTACACAGCACACTATATGGTACAACTCAAATTGCCCAGCGACTAATTACAAGGTTAGATTTTGCACCATTCAACAATTACTATTTCAAATCAGCTAAAAAAACAATTTCTTTTTCAGAAGCTTTCTCTATTTCGGTTTGTCATTATTTTCTCTTCACCCCGTGTAGCTTTTTTCTCTTTAACCGTCTGTGCATGAAAAGATGGAAGTTGTTTATATTTATTTCTTAATAGTACCCATGGGATATCACAGTGTCTTTAGAATGTCAAGCAAGCAAATAGCTGCCGCTATATGGTTATACAAAGGCCCGTGACCTGTGCAGAGAGAGAGACAGAATTAATTTTGCTATCTGCATCCCTATAAGTCTATAACAACTCACAGACAGCAAAAGGGTGTCATTTTGTTTTTGTCCTTTAAGTACGTCAGTTGATGCAATATCAATAGAACAGCACGCCTTTTCATATTCATAGGGGTAGATTGTAGCGGTCGTAGCTGTGAATTCCTCCAGGCTATCGTTGATGGAACAACTAAAAAAACCGATCAAAGCAAGTTTTTCAGACTTTTTTAACCACACGGGACAAAAAATGATACATGACAGTAACCAAAAAAAAAAAGAAAATAGATGCCACCCTTTTTCTCGTTGTGAGTTGTAATAGTTGCCCTGCTGTCAATGGCTATTGATAAAAGATGTGAGCTCCAAGATGTGAGTTGTAATATATTTTTCTTTTTGGTGGTTTAAAAAGTCTTCAAACTTGAGCTTTGTTAGAAGTTATTTTCGCTGTTACATGTGTTTGGCAACTCGATCTTATGCTTTGTTAGCTTTTCTTGGGAATACAAGAAAAAATTATGAGACTGGGTACGCACTCCTCTGGATCTTCCGTTTCTTGGAATTTGGATATTTCCCCGAACAAAAAAAAAAAAAAAGTGCACTGATACTTGGACTGGCATTAAGCCCTAGGACCAATCGTGTCCAAACAGAAATGATTCCCAACGATTTCGTGACTCGGTGCTGCTTTCTAATTGTCCATATTTTTATCGTAAAAAATAAATAAGATAAAATTTTTTTAACTGGTTGTGTTTATTTCTGATTATTGGTCAGTTTTCATTATCTCCCGAGTATGGTAACGACATTAAATCCGGCATTAAAAATTTATGAAGAACCTTTTATTGATTTATGCAGCAAGTTTCTAATGCGTGTAACACAAATGCGAAGGAGGGAAAGAATTTGAAAGAGGGATTGTTCTTCGATACGCCTGAGGGTGACAAACAGACGACAGGCGGTGGAGACAGGGTGGCACGATCCCCCAAGATTTAAAGGACGGCCTCTACTTTTCTTCGTGGAATTGTGCTGGATTCACGAGTGTTACTCTTTTGTCTTTTTCCTGCTGCCAGCTTCATAATTGACCTGTGTTAAAATTTTGCTCTTTTCCTTTTTATTTTCTTTCGTTTTTCCCACCGAAGACGAAACCACGTCGTTCCAATCCCCAGAACCGTTTCCCAAGCGTTAAACGGATATTCAAGCTTTTTTTTTTTTTCCGAAAATGAAAACAAAAAAAATACGTGCAACACTTCATAAATTTGTCATAAAAATTATGTTATTTTATTTTATATAGTTGATAACAAATGTTATATTAAATTATTAGATGAATATACAAAGTTTCTGTAAGTCCACTGTCAATAAACGAATAGCCAATAATTGGTACCTGTCTGTTTTTATTGTACTAAATTATTCTTATCCATTTAAAGTTGTAAGTCAGTTTCAATGGTATGTTTTGCATTTGATCTAAATGGCAGAGACGACAATTAAAGCAAGAAAAGTTGGCAAAGAAAGCTAACCTCAACTCTTAAAATCATGGCGAGAGAAAACTAGAGTATCGTATGGGAGCGGAGCAACAGAACCACTTATATTGTCTTCCACAAAATCTCATATACAGCTGAAGGTTGTTTACCCTTTAAAGCATCAAGAAAATTGTCGTCAAACACAAGTTGTTGGATCTCTTGCCCATTTGAACTTGCTGGCTTGCTGCGGTTCTTGCTAGTTCCAAAAATAGGGTTCAACGCCCTAATTGCACTGTTATTATTTTGAACTTGTAAAGTAGTAGTAGTGGTAGCCTTATAAAATTCGTATGTGTTTTATCAACACTAGGAGTAATCTAACGTGATAATCTTTGTAAGATTAAAAAAAAAAAAAAAAACTCTTATGGACATCCAATTCCAAGGGCTTAATCGAATGCCTCAAATTTTGGAAGTAATTTTTCCTAAATTTGAGGATTTTGCTTAGGGAAAAAGTAGTGCTTTAATCAATCAAAAACTCTTTTATTATCTAAATAAACTACTTTAATGAATATTTAAGACTTATTTACGGATTGGGAGTTGACGATGGTTGAAGATATCTATTTTTATCAATATTTATATCGTTATTAATAAGGTAAGGGTTCCCTAAAATTATTATCTTTATTAACGAGTTTTTTCTTTTTTTTTGAGAACAAATACGGCTCATTCATAGCGTTAAATCTGGTACATCAAGTTTAAGAATAGGAAGAAGATCAGGAATACTATCAGCTGCCAACCAATCTCTGTATTAGTGGACAAAGCTCTTTTAGCTAGAAGATGAGCAGCACCGTTGCCTTCCCTCTTAAAATGGCCAACTGAAAAACAAATGACAGTCCTTGCCACCGACAGTATATCCCCTGCTATCACACCACACACGGAATGATCAATGGTACCCGAGGAAATTAGCTGCTTAGCTAGCAAACAGTCTGTCTCCACTATCCACCCACGCTTGATTCAAAGATAATTCTGCAGTTTTTTGGACGGTCCATAATTTCTGACTGAAAAATTCCCACAACAGGCCTTGTCAAGATATGCTTTGGAACCCCATCTCTTCCTCTAAAGATTGCACCCATGCCACCCCACCCCGATCCCAAGGCAGCATCCACATTAATCTTCATAATTCCCTCACTAAGCTCGCACCACCGAATAGGCAAGCAAGGAGTTCATTAAAATTAAAAGTCTTTTAAAAAAAATCCACGTAAAATTACACTGTAATAGAAATCCATAAACGTGGATTTGGGTAGATTTGTCTTCGTCTGATTAGATTTGGGGTAGTGATTGAATAGAATTAAAATTAAGTAGTGAGTTTATCAATGTATCTTATAATTATAATAATATATTTCAACAAAATCTATAAAATTAACCAAAAAAAATTCTGAACACGTAATATGTGTGCCGCCTAAGTAAAAAAATCTCATTAGAATCAATGAAAGTAAAACTTGAGATTTATCTCTTTTGAAGATTAATATATTATATATGTGCTAAAAATATATATATTATATATAGATTTAGATTAATAATAGATCCGACGCACGTGTTTAATCTTATTGATAATTTTATTTATAATTTTATTTTATTTAAAAAACAAAAAGATGTTAAATTTTGACTCATATTTTTTTAAAAAAATTCAATTTAAATTTAGTTTAGATGAAGTTTGCTTTAATAGTTAATTAGATTGAGAAAAATATTGAGCTAAATTAGATTAATTTCAGGAATTTGTTTTACTTTTTTCAAACAAAAAAAAAAAGAAAAATTTTTGTCTTCTTTTTAAGAAAACGAAAAATGAGGATTTAGGAGTAGTCCAAATCCAAAAAAAACAAAATTCTCTCTTAAATAGTTTATATATATAGGAGAGTGGAGACATAAAGAGGGATTTTTTTTCCCCTAAAATTTTGAGCACTTTTTTTGTTTAAGTTTCTGAATAGCATTTGTTTTTTTTTTTTCCCTTCACGAGAGCGGGGACTTGAAAGGAATTTTCTTTCTTTTTCTTTTTTCCTTAATACATAAATATAGAGTTTTCGTCCCTTTGAAATCTTCAAATTAAATTTAAATTAAAGAGGAGTTTTTCTTAATTAATGAATAAAGAAGATTTTTTTATGTTTTTTGAACTTTCTTATACCTTGATCAATTGATTGGGAGAGGAGATACAATTGAAGAAATTAAGGATTGGAACCTCTAATCTCTTTTTTATTAACATAAATGTTATTTGAATTTTTTTATATTTAAAAGAGTTTTTTCCTTTTCGAGACAACAGTAACGGAAATCTGGATAGCTACTAAGTTCTTTACATAGATATCAATTCTTTTATTTGCTCGGAATCAAGACAATATATTAGTTACTAAGTTTATCAATCTCATCTTCACCCCTTGATTGGAAACCAAGTTTAAAGATTTCTAGTTTGTTTCACGATTCTAAATTATATATGCTCGCTCACCAGTCACCCCATAGGTCGTTGATTCTAGAGTTGGCAATGAGACTCGGAAAAACCCACAATTACATATTTACATAGCTCTCCAATGCACAAAAATACATTAAAAAAACTTCCACAACAATATTGCTGCTAGCTTTCTCTCTATTGACGTCGCTCACCTTCCTGTAGTAAATCTGCAGCTTTTCCTCCATTTTAAATTATTATGAATCCATGTTTACATGTTTCAAGTTTTAACATAACCCATTGTACTCAATAAGGATCCAAACAAATTAAAAGAAAAAGAAAGAAGAAGAAGAAGAAGAAACAAGGAAATAAAAGGAAACGAAACATAAATCCAATGATGATAGTATTTAAATTATTCGTACAACTACTTGGATTGAATTCTATTGAACTTTTGCTAGGAACTCGTTATCGAGGTTCTTGTAGCACGCAATCCCTTTCTTATTACTCATAATAGTCTTTAGCAACTTAATTGACTTGTTTAAGCTTTCAGAAAGAATGACTATATAATCTCATATTTATATTTATAGAGACAAATATAAAGTAATTAAATCAGTAACTAATTATTAGAAATTGAAAGTGGTCGTGTTTTATCTTAAGAGTTTTTTTTTTTTATAGAAAAAACAATAAGAGGAATAAATTTAGGAGTAACTTTTTCTTTTTTTTAGAGAAATAGAAACTGAAGTTTGTTTTTCTTTTTTTACTGCAGTTAATACAAGACTAAAATTTAGAGTTTTTATTTAATACAAGACTAAAGCTATATTTTCTTTTTTACTTATTTATTTTTTATTTTGTAAATTAATAAGAATTTGTAACGTGATAAATAAAAAAAAATTAAAGAATGTCCCTTAGCTTCGATTTCATATATGTAATGAAATATAGGTATACAGATATAAAACATATAGATTGTGAGAACAGATTTCAAAAAATGCACATAACCACTACGTTGATTTGAGGGTATCAGATAGCTCACATATCATGCTGATGAGTTGAAAAATATAACAAGTTAAGAGTAAACAAATAAAAATTTATTGCATAAACTTATGTATAATGAATTTACTGCACTGATTTGTGAGGATGGATTTTAAAAAATGCATACAACCACTGCATTGATGAGCTAAAAGTACAAATAGATCACACGTTATATTGATGAATTGAAAAAGATGTCACTAACAACTAAACTAGACGAATTGAGAATAAATAGACAAAATTTATTACATTTGACTTATACAATAAATTTATTACATTAACCAAGCTCACAAACATCATCAAGTTAACAATTAAGAGCTCATAATAACTAGTCATTCATATTATGTGTATTTTTTTAGGTAAATATTTATTCAAATAATGATGTATACAATATCTCTGCCTGAGGGTGACTGACAGACTACGGGCGGTGTAGACAGAGCGGCACGATCCCGAAGATTTAAAAGCACGGCGTCTACTTTTCTTTGTGCAATTGTGCTGGATTCACGAGTGTTACTATTTTGTCTTTTTCCTGCTGCCATGTACGGCCTCTCCACAATTGACCTGTGTAAAAAAATTTAGCTCTTTAACTTTTTATTTTCTTTCGTTTTTTCCTACCGACGATTAAACTATGTCATGATAATTTTAGGAAATCCCTTATCTTATTAAGAGTGATATAAATATTAATAAAAACAAATATTTTCAACCATTGTCAACTCCCAATCCGTAAGATAAGTCCTAAATATTCATTAGAGTAGTTTATTTAGATAATAAAAGACTTTTTGATTGATTAAAGCACTACTTTTTTCCGAAGCAAAATGCTCAAATTTAGGAAAACATTATTTCCAAAATTTGCAGCATTCGATTAAGCCCCTGGAATTGGATGTCTATAAGCCCTTGGAATTGCATGTCCATAATTTGGGGTATTCATTTATTCTTGGATTTTTTTGGGTATTCGTTTATTCATAGCGGTCTTTTAGAAAATTTGTTTATTCGTCTAATAATTTAATATAATTTTTTTATAAATTATATAAAATAAAATAACATAATTTTTTTATGACAAATTTATAAAGTGCAGCACGTATTTTTTCGTTTTCATTTTCAAAAAAAAAAAAGCTTGAATATCTCTTTAACGCTTGGGAAAGGGTTTTGGGGATTGGAACGACATAGTTTCATCGTCGGTAGGAAAATAAAAAGGAAAAGAGCAAAATTTTTAACACAGGTCAATTATGAAGAGCCGTACATGGCAGCAGGAAAAAGACAAAAGAGTAGCACTCGTGAATCCAGCACAATTGCACGAAGAAAAGTAGAGGCCGTCCTTAAAATCTTGGGGATCGTGCCACCCTGTCTGCACCTCCTACCATCAGTCAGTCACCCTCGGGCGTAGCGAAGAACAATCCCTCTTTCAAATTCTTTCCCTCCTTCGCATTTGTGTTGCACACATTAGAAACTTGCTGCATAAATCAATAAAAGGTTCTTGATAAATTTTTAATGCCGGATTTAATGTCGTTACCATACTCTGGAGACAATGAAAACTGACCAATAATCAGAAATAAACACAACTATTTAAAAAACTTTTTATCTTATTTATTTTTTACTATAAAAATATGGACAATTAGAAAGCAGCACAGAGTCGCGAAATCGTTGGAATCATTTCTGTTTGCACACGATTGGTCCTAGGGCTTAATGCCAGTCCAAGTGTCAGCGCACCTTTTTTTTTTTCTTTTTGTTCGGGGAAATATCCAAATTCGAAGAAACGGAAGATCCAGAGGAGTGCGTCCCCAGTATCAAATAATTTTTTCTTGTTTTTCCCAAGAAAAGCTGACAAAGCATGGGATCGGGTTGCCAAACACTTGTAACAGCGAAAACAACCTAACAAAGCTCAAGTTTGAGGACTTTTTAAACCAAAAAAAAAAAAAAAAAAAAAAACATTGGAATCAACAAAAAGGAGTTCACCAGTTGCAACTCACATCTTTTATCAATGGCCATTGACAGCAAGGCATGATAGCAAAGCAACTATTACAACTCACAACGAGACAAAGGGTGCTATCTATTTTCTTTTTTTTTGTTACAGTCATTTATCTTTTTTTGTCCCGTGTGGTTAAAAAAGTCTGAAAAACTTAAAGCTTTGATGGGTTTTTTTTGCTGTTCAATCAACGATACTCTGGAGGGATTCACAGCTACGACCGCTACAATCCACCCCTATAAACATAAAAAGACGTGCTGTTCGATTGATATTGCATCAACTGACGTAGTTGAAAGGACAAAAACAAAATGACACCATTTTGCTGACGTAGTCTGAAAGGACAAAACTTAAAGCTTTGCTTGCTTGACATTCTAAAGACACGGTGATATCTCATGGGTTATTAAGAAATAAATATAAACAACTTCTTTTCTTTTCGTGCACAGACGGTTAAAGAGAAAAAAGCTATACGGGTTGAAGAGAAAATAATGACAAACCGAAATAGAGAAAGCTTCTGAAAGAGAAATTGTTTTTTTGAGCTGATTTGAAATAGTAATTGTTGAAGGGTGCAAAATCTAACCTTGGAATTAGTTGCTGGGCAATTTGAGTTGTACCATATAGGGTGCTGTGTACTATTGCAGAAGCCTCCCTTTTTGTGCAATTATCTATAAATCAAGAAAATACAAAAAAAATTATCAGTAACACAAAAGTTTAATACATTCAATATGTGCATGCAAGAAAACCATCCTTTTTAGGTCAATTAACAAAAAACGAAGTACAAATATGCCAGTTACTAGCAATGGAAAGAATCCATGCTATTGACATCGACCTTGCATCTAATGACATTAATACATCTTGAAATTTTCAGTATAAATATCACTTGGGTGCAATAACCCGGTTGGCAAGAAAAATCGGCCTCCTAACACTATGAGCTGCAGTTGGCGCCGACACAGAGGGCCAACTAGTGAGAACGAAAAAAAAAAGAAAAGAGCTAAAAAAACCCAAAAAAAATAATCCAGAGCCATGTCCTGTATGCGAGAAAAAAATGTAGAACTCAGAAGAAGTTAGACCGGCACATGCACATGCAGGAAGAGCACCCAGCCGAATATGCTTGCATGAGGCATGAAGAAGAAGAATAAGAGGAGACGAAGAAACAGGAGAAGACAAGGGGTGAAGCAAGAGGAAGAAGCACTGGAAAGAATAAATAAAATAGTTGAGTGTTTAGTTTTTTCTGTTTTTTAATCTCTTCTTAGCTTGTCTTAACTCCTTATTTGTCAAAGTGGTAGTTGACTGTTATAGACTGTTGGAGATCATTTCTGGTGCGTGTCCTTTTTTTAATATATATATATATATAATTAAATTATAAATTTTAAATTTATAATTTTTATATTTATACTTATTGTTAAAAAAATTATGTGATTGTCGTAAGGCTCGACTAAAATTCTATGACGCACTATAACAAGGGAGAGAGCCAAAGTCCAAGAAACGGGAGGGGTAGATTGTAGCTGTCGTAGCTATGAACCCCTCCAGAGTGACGTTGATGGAACAGCAAAAAAGAAAAGCCATTAAAGCTCAAGTTTTTCAGACTTTTTAAACCACACAGAAGAAAACAAAGATTAATGACAGCCTTTTAGGCTCTTTATGAGTTGTATTAAATGTCTTGCTATCGTGCCTTAAAAAAGATGTGGGTTGTAACCGGCGAACCCTTTTTGTTGATTCCAATGTCCTCTGTGTGGTTTAACTTGAGCTTTGTTGGGTGATTTTTGCTATTACGTGTGTTTGGCAACCCGATCACATGCTCTGTTGGCATTTGTGAGAATACAAGCAAAATTACATGGTATTGGGGCGCACTCCTCTGAGTCTTCCGTTTCTTGGACCCTGGATTTTTTCATATAACTGAGGCTTTGGACCGAACAAAAAGAAAAAAAAAAAAAAGTGCACTGATACTTGACCGGCATTAAGTCCTGGGACCAATCGTGTCCAAACAGAAATGATTCCAACAATTTCGTCAATTGCGGCAGCTTTCTGATTGTCCAAATTATTATTTTTTTTTTTTGTAAAAAATAGTATAAAATAAGAACTCTTTTAAATAGTTGTGTTTATTTCTGATTATTGGCCAGTTGTTATTGTCTCCCGGGTATGGTAACGACATTAAAAATCCTGCATCAAAAATTTATCAAGGACCTTTTATTGATTATTTAAAATTGCGCACAATTTCCATATCGAAATAACAAAAAGGCAGGCTTCAATAGTAAACAGCACACTATATGGTACAAGTCAAATTGCCCACCCGACTGATTCTAAGGTTAGATTTTGCACTTTTCAACAATTACTATTTCAAATCTGCTTAAACAAAAGAATTGCTATTTCAAAACCTTTCTCTATTTCGGTTTGTCATTATTTTCTCTTCATCCCTGATGGCTTTTGTCTCCTTAACCTTCTGTGCATGAAAAGAAAAGTAGTTGTTTCTATTTATTTCTTATAGCATCCAAGAGATATCACCTTATTTTTAGAACGAAAAAGATAGACAAATAGAGATTTTTATACAGAAAATATATAGATTCAATAAATTATTAATATTTTCTTACTATTTTAGCAAAAAAAAATTTATAAAAATTTTTATATAATTTTAAAATTTTATATTTTACAATAATATTTATTTTAAATTTAATTTTTAATTTTTTAAAAAAAATTTAAAAAAATAAAAAAATAAGAAATATCTTTCAAACTCCTCAGTGCACCACTCGGTGGTGCACCTCGGGTATGTATTTGGGCCCTAATCAGGCAAGCAAATTGCTGCCGCTATATGGTTATACATAGGCTTGTGATCTGTGCACGGAGAGACAGTGAGAGAGAGTGACTGAATGAGTTTTGATATCTGCGTCGTTATTACAACTCACAAGAGCCAAAAAGGGTGTCATTTTGTTTTTGTCCTTTCAACTACGTCTCTTGACGCAACATTGATGGAACAGCACACCTTTCTGATGAGGGCAATTTCGTAAGTTACTGTCCAACCACTTGTTTTCTGACAACTTTCACTTTAATTTGAGGAAAAAATCTAAAATTCATAAATTTTTTATTTATATTTAATGTTATGTTACCTTTCTTTTGATAAAAAAATAAAAAAATTATGTGATCGTTCTAAGAAAAAGACTTAACTAAAATACTATGACGCACTGTAACAAGGGAGAAATCCAAAGTCCAAGAAACGGGACAGGTAGATTGTAGCTGTCGTAGCTGTGAACGCCTACAGAGTAACGTTGATGGAACTGCAAAAAGAACCCATCAAAGCGCAAGTTTTTCAGACTTTTTAAACCACACAGAGGACAAAAGAAGATAAATGACACCCTTTTTCTCTTTGTGAGCTGTATTAAATGCCTGGCTATCATGCCTTGCTTTCTATGGCCATTGGAAAAAGATGTGCGTTGTAGCTGGTGAACTCTTTTTGTTGATTCAAATGCCCTTTGTGTGGCTTAAAAAGTCTTGAAACCTGAGCTTTGTTGGGTTATTTTTGCTGTAACATGTTTTTGGCAACCCGATCACATGCTTTGTTAGCATTTCTGAGAATACAAGCAAATTTACATGAAGCTGGGGAAGCACTACTCTGAGTCTCCCGTTTCTTGGACTTTGGATTTTCCCCCTGTTATAGGGAGTTATTAATGTTGCATCAACTGAGGTCTAGACCGAACAAAAAAAAAAAAAGTGCACTGATACTTGGACTGCCATTAAGCCTTATGACCAATCGTGTCCAAACAGAAATGATTCCAACAATTTCGTGACTTAGTGCTGCTTTCTAATTGCCTATATTTTTTTTTTGTAAAAAATAAAATAACATAAAAGCTTTTTTAAATAGTTGTGTTTATTTCTGATTATTAGTCATTTTTTTTGGGTGTTTTCTTTGGCTCTGAATAAGCGAGGGAGAGTTAGGGGCATTATTTTGCTGGTGTTTTGCGGTTTTCGGTCTTCTTATCGTCTTGGGTTTTGCTGCGTTGACTTACAGGTAATTTGCATACAATTGCTTCTTGGTAGTAGACTATGCGCGCATGCATTACGACAAAGGGTATGCAATTTTTTAAGTGCTAAATTTTTTAAATTTTTTTATATTTAAATTTATTTTTTTAATATTTTATTTAAATTTTAAATTTTATAATTTTTTATCAAATCAGTCTTTATATTGGTAGAAAATAATCAATTTATTTAAAAATAATTTTAATTTAACAAAAAATTGTTTAAAAAAAAATTAAATATATAAATTAAATATTTTTTTATTAAATATTATGCATGCTATTTATTTAATTCGTATATTTATTGATTAAAAAATATTTAATATACATATTTTATTGACAAAAAATATTTGATTATTGTATTTAATTTTTTTAATAATTTTTATTAAATTAAATTTATTTATTAACGAATTAATTATTTTTTATAATAAAATGATTGATTTGATAAAAAATAAAAAATTTTAAAACTCAAATAAAATATTAAAAAATTTTAAGACTCAGTATAAAAAAATTTAAAAATTTAAGACTTAAATTATAGATATCCCATAACAAATGCCACAATGTGATGTGCATGGTTGCTTGGTGGCAGCCTTTGAACTCATGGGTCGATCTGCAAACTAATGCCATGCACGAGAGGGAACATCAAGTAGATTAGAAGCCCATTCGTCCAGCAATGGGTTGTATTTATGAAAGTTAACTGGTTGTCTGGTTCTCCGATGCAAAGGTTAGAATGAAGAAAGTCGTAGAAAATTAAAAAAAAGTCGTAAAAAAAGGGTGAAAGGCAGTTATTTTACCTTGGATTAGAAAGGAAGAACATGTATGGAAAGGTAATTACATACAGAGTGGGTTGACCATACAAACCTGAGATAATTAGGAATCGAAATCAGGACCATCTGACTAGATCCGCCACATTAGGCAAGACGTTTTCATTAAGTAAGCTCAATTTTCAGACCGAAATATGAATGATTAAAACAGTCTCACAGGTGACAATTGATGACAACTAAGCACAATAAAGGCAACAAAATTTTGATTACCGTGGGTATCAAGAACATGAATGTGGGAGAAATCATCTGCTTTCACTATGATAATGGTACACAAATGCAAATTTACAACATGAAATAATCAGCAACTTCAAAACCTATGACTTTGGAATGGCAGAAAGGCCGGTCCCCGCAATCGTACACAGCACTATATGGTACAACTCTATTTGCCTTCTTTATGTGTAAAAACCTGAACATAGATTTTGAACTTCAGTGTAGCAAAGCAAGGAAGAGATGCTCATCAGTCAGATGGCTGCGTTGTAATTGCTTTCACCATCAATTCTGAGGTTCATAATGTATCAACTCCATTAATTAGTTCTCTGCCTAAAGAACCACGGTTCTGTGACTTGCACATCAAGAACAGAGGTTCGCGGCATCCTACGAGAGTTTAAAGTTCTTATTTAGCAGCAGAAGTAGAGCTTAAACCTGAACAACAATATAAAATCGCAGTAGGTTGTGCACCCATCAGAAATTTTTGTACAGGTTACAACTACTAAAGGTCCAAATTTTATTACAACGCATAAAATATAGGTGCTTTGGATACACAAACAAAATATCAGAATTGCATCTGTATACTGTAACTTTATGCAGGAACAAATTTACACGAAAAAAATATAAAGGGATGCTTATGACCGCACAGTAATATTAGCACTATAGTACAAGAGTTGTGGAAAAAGGTCAAATGTACATAATTTTACCTTTGCTTTCATAAAAAGCTCTTTTACACTCTGACATAAATAACTAATTAACAAACAAATATATACATGCGAATTTAAGTATATGTGCATGCGTGCATGTGTGTACATACATATATGAGAGCAGAGAAATCCAATAAAGATAAAGATGCAGACCACATTTTTGACACGTTAGTACAAAAAAAAGGTGAAAATGATTGCTAGACAAAATTTCTAATACCACAACAATAAAATCACAAAACAATTTTTTCTCGCCATTCCATTTTAGAATTTGTAATAACATGGAAAGAAAACCTTCTCAGTAGCGTATACGTTGAAATCTGTGCTTATTTAGATGAATAGGCCAAATAGAACAGGCACATTGAAGCATCCACATAGAAAACATTCATCCAACATCCCTACGCAAGGAAAAAGCAAAAAAACAGAGACGCAATAATCCATACCTTTTAATGCAGAAAAACCATGACACTCCATGTTAATGATAGGGTCAAGTGGTTGGCCCTGTCATTGTAGATAAACCCCGTCCTACTACAGGTATAAATCCTTGAAAACCATCATCTGATTCCTCCTCTTCCAGTGAACCTGCATAGCGAGTGCAGAATATGAGGAGAAAGAATTAAGAAAAAGAAAACATTAACTGTGATAACTGTGCGGGAATTAATAAATGAAGCAGAAGTGAAAAACGTCAAGAAGTTTAAATAATAAATGATGTAGCTCATGAACATAGCTCAAATTAAAACTTACAGTAATGGCACCTGGTGTTCCTCATTTCTAACAGCAATATACAAAAATGTCAAAATCAAGTAACTAGTTAGTCTAAGGACATGTCCAGAAGCCCTCTTAATTGCTTACAAGTTAGAGACAGGTTTTTCGTTGCTTTAGCTTTAGCAACTAAATGCCCTACTTGTTTATTTTCTCCCGGATATGTTAACCCATTTCAGTAGATTGATTCAACGCGGGAATCTTACCAGTAATACCCTCACCAGACTGAGTTCCAGCAACCCCAATGCATGACTATAATGAATCCTCATCTACTTTCAACTGCTCGTAGGCAATGTATATGTCTTTGATAGTGGCAGCTTCATACAGGGATGTAAGGTCTTCAATGCATGAAATGTCCTGAACACAAAAAAGAGAAAAACGTCCTTATACATTGATGCATCTTTTATGCTGAAGACATATAAACTCTAATTTGATTGTTCTGGCTTAAGCTTGCAAGTGAGCCAGCAATCCAAGCCAATACACATTTGACTGAAGCTCAGCTTCATGTCTCGTTATAAGTGTGTGCTTGGCCTAAGATTGCAAAAGAATGGATTTGTTAACTACCAAATTTCCAGTTATAAACAAGATAGGTGAGCAAGAAACAAAATGCAAGAGTGACAAACGGTAAGAATGATATCTGGAAGCAAAATGCTGAAAAGATGGGAACAATAGTTCCAGATGATAATACAATTCTAGGCTAGGCCAACAGCTGTTACTAAAGAGGTGACAACAAGCAAACATCTGAATAAGTTTTTTACACATTGCATTGAATATGTTAGCTGACGTGAAAATCTACAGTGCAAGTGCAAATGCAGCAAGTCACAGAGACATGTTAAGTCGTAGAGTACAACTAACCCTATCCAACTCCCTTTGGGCAATCTTGTTGCTTTGCAACCCTCTCAGAACACTCTTGCATGCATCAACAGCTTTGTACACCTGCACATTAATTAGGCCTTAAGCTGGTAAGTGGGAACTAAGTTGGAAATGACGAAAGTTGATAAATGAAAAAACAAGGATGCAAACCAGACCTTCCCAGGAGTTGATGTTACCGGTATAACATACCATCCAAGCTTAAGCCTATCAAACAGGCTCAACTCAAATGATACATCGTACGCCAATCCAAGAGAATCCCGCACTGTGGCAAAAAGCCTGCAAAAAGTGGATGGATTATGTAAAACCAAGGAAGCAAAAGAGCCAATAAATATCATATCAATAAAATTTTTCAGTTCAGAAGAAAGCTATCTGAATATCCTCTCTGAAAGAGGATTATCGTAATACTTCTTGATCCTAGCATATCTTGCATATCATCCACGACATGACATTTACAGGTCCCATACCCAGATATACTAGTTATTTTTATCCGGATGGTCGAAGACAATAAAAGTCTTCAGATGATCATATGCTTGCTGTCATTATCTTTTTTTCTTTTTTGTAGTCAAATAGTAGAATATGCAAAGCATCCACATGACAGTATTCCTTTCAACAGAGACTTATTTCTTCAGCTAGAGTTTGGTGTGCAGTAGAAAATTAGTGTCATAAATGGTCCAAATGGCTCAAATCAACAAGAAAAAGATAAAATCAGCAAAGGCACAGGACAGTATATATAATGCATCATACATAGATGACGGAGCCTACTTACAATTTATAATCTCCGCCAGCAGCCCCAATGTTATGCCAAGGAAAAGTGGACGACTACGAAGTTTTCTTTGCAGATGACTCCCCTGTATCTGTTGTTCCTCGGACTTTGGTTGCACGTCTACAAAGCCATGTCCAGCTTTGAGATATATGTTGTAATTGAATTAGTTGAAAATGATATATCACGTATGCAAGAAGTGAAAGCCAAACTCAGACTCACATAAAGGGTAGGAGACAGCAATTTATTTTTATATTCATATAATTCAATCATCTTCCATACAAATCATAAACTTTCAATTTCAGATCAAATTTTCAAAGCAAATAGAAAAGAACCTTGAAAAAGAACACAATTCCATGCTCGTGCAGTATATGATAATGAAATGACACTTTTCATCAATTGCACGTTAATAGGTTTTGAACAAGGAGGTTATGTGTATGGACGAAGAAACAATGAAGGAGCAACCACACATGACTTATCTTTTG
Source organism: Carallia pectinifolia (assembly GCA_037832335.1). Taxonomy (NCBI): domain Eukaryota; kingdom Viridiplantae; phylum Streptophyta; class Magnoliopsida; order Malpighiales; family Rhizophoraceae; genus Carallia; species Carallia pectinifolia. Next base: position 17,183,876 of record CM075443.1, read on the forward strand.
TCAATACCTACTTTTGAAAGAGGAATCACATTTGTTTATTTTTTGAGAGTGGGCACGGTAATACTAAAGATATATAGAATATGTAGTCGAAATATCCCATGTTTCCCATCAACTTTTTGGTTTCCGCTGTCCATTTTCTTTTAGTCCCTCCTTCACTTTTTTTTCCTTTGAAGATCAGGAAGATGTAAAAAGCAAGATCACATTTCCGTGTCAGTTCTAGCTGTCAAGCAAAAACTCACCACGTGAATCTGAGATTTCACCAATTGACTCAAGCAGATCTTTTCCTTCAACAGTGAAACCCCAACGATTTGGTGCAGGACCTGCAATATATGCACATGCTCTTTCATCGGTGTCCTTCAAGAATACCTGCTTAAGAGCAATCATAACAGTATCATTGTTAATTAAAAAAATCTTCTGGAGCTTGAATGCAGGCTAGCCAACAAAAAGAGCTCCAACAAATCGTTTGGGAGCCGAAAGAACAATTACACTCAGTTAACTAGGTGTTGGTAGTCACATAAAAAAAGTATAAGATTGCATTATCAAGCATTCCAGTTCCCAAAATGTACACAAACAAAAAGCGCACTAAAACATAGCTTTGCACTTACTTGTTGAGACAGCAATTCAGATGGAGATGGTGGAAACAAGACTGGATCAAATTCTTGTTTTCTGTCTGAACCTCGTGTTTCTCCAACAGTTCCCAGGTAATCAACAATACAGGATTCTATCTCCTCCTCCAAGAAATCCCCAACAATGCTTACCTACAGTAGGCACATGCACCCTTTATAAGAGAAGAATTCTCAAATTTAATAGTGCTACTCTGTGCTATAGCTAGATAACCACACACCTCCATGTTACCGCCAACAAACAGACTCATGACTGCATCTTTGCCAGAGCTCAATGTCAAATTTTGTAAGGATTGTTGAGATGGCTCAATAAATCGTTCACCTCCATTCAGCATGGCTGTCATTAACTTGTGAGCAGTCACATGTTCCAAGCTTTTGGGAATCAACCGGTAGTATGACAGATATAATTGCCTTGCTCTATCAAATGCATCGTCTAGCTAGACGCTATGCTGAAATAAGAAATAACAATAATAATTGACAACGTCTAAAATGTAATGTACCAAAATTATTGAAACAGCGTCCATCAAAAGGAAAGGAAAAAGGAGCGGACAATAGTAAAAGACATGGAAGGCCCACTCTCTATGGACTGATATATGCAGTAGATGCGGGATTATCTCAAGCACCATGTGGAGCAACTAAAATGCTGCTCACATTCCATTATCTCGAAGAGTAAAGCGGAATTCCACACAAACAAATTCCTCTGTAGACTCCAAAGAGCAATTAATCAGATGATTCACACAGAAAAGTTCTACCTGAAGAAGCACATACATGATATTGAGGCACAATCATCAAGTCAGAAGAACATGTAAAGCTACAGCACAAATTGTTCCAAATGTTCTAAGTCATAGGATTATTAGTATTATATATTGCAGTGCAACCATCTTCACAGGAACTTGCAACATAAAGATGATAGGTGAATAAGCGCCATGGCTCAAAGCCACAAACCTTTCCTGGTGATGGCAGAGGATTATTGCACTCCATGGACATGTTAGGCACACACTAAATTAACATTATTATTATTATTATTATTATTATTATTTGGTACGTCGGAAAAGAACATGAGATAAAATTTTACTTTTCAGAATGACTAAGGAAGAATATAAGAAGTAAATCCCTACTAAAATTATTGCTCAAACTTCCGGTCTTGCATCAATTGAGTCTTTCTTCTTTTTTCTCCTCTGTCCACGAGTAGGTAAGAGAATCATCGCTGTAATTGTGTCCATATTATAAATAAGCATGGACGGCTGGTTTGCTAAGGCAATATCCTAAAGTATCCAAAATATATGACAAAGGAAAAAAATCAGGAAAGACATGCAAGCACACAAAACATATTTTGGTCATTAAAAGCCCATCTTAAAAGGGATTTCGCCTTTTTTTCCGAAGTATCCCAAAAGGAAAAAAAAAGGATATGGCCATTTAAAGTAAAAGATACCAAATAGCAAAAGAATACAGTTTCACTTGCCTGCTCCCTGGAAAAGTTACCAACACGACCTCCTTGACTGAGAGTTCTAACACCCACAATGACAGATCCTTTTGACTCAGAACCTTCAGCTGCTCGCCCTCCACCAACCATGAGTTGCATTAAACCCGCTCTGGATTCACTTTTCGAAATCTGCAGACATACAGCCATTGGTACACCAAATATAAGAGAGCAATTAGTAAGATATTGCCATCACATAACCAACTCCAAAAAAAATGTGACAAACAATATAGGAGTCAACAAGAGAAATCCTAGTGTTGAGGTAATGATCAAAACTGGATGAACATAAAAAAAAACAGTTTGACTAAATTTGCTCTTTAAATAATCTACCAAGAAATAAGCTCATCCAGCGTCAAACTAAAGGACATCAGAGTAGTGTAACATCGTTATAACAAGCTAGTGATCAACTATATATACCAAATAAATATAGTTGAAAACATGAATACCTTATTGTTTACAGAAATCCCATTCGAAAGAAGACGCTGAGTAATCCCAGTTTCCGGTCATACAATTTTGGACGTTCACATCCGGGCGTAATGGGACAAAGGTGGGCCCATGTTGCAACCTTAACTCCTCTAACTGTGATGAAGATATCAGTTCCTTTGGCACTTCCAGCTGCCAAAACAAAAAAGGAAGGACAATGAAATCAGCAATGAAGATCGTCACCCGTTAAATGTGTGTACAGACTACAAAATACCAAAGAACTGAAGCCATATTAGAAAAGCATGCTATTTTCAAAGGGAGCTCTGGCTCAGCTTCAATTGGTTCCTGCAATCCTGATTCAATGGCAGCTGTAATCTCGTCAGAGGATATCATAAACTCGGTTTCACCTACTCCATCAATATGCACTTTCTTTGGAACACATGCAACAATTGCCGCAGGAAGAGGTGCAGTTAGTTTTCCAAAATCAGAAATGAACTCTAGTATCTCAGCACCAATGGAATTGACCTTAACCATCGGCAAAAAGGAGTTAGAAAATCTATGATAGTAAGAAAATTCAGGCAAACAAATGACACTTCGGGAAAAAATAAAAGAAAAAAGAGTAAGAGGCTTTTGTCTAGATAAAAGTGAAGTCCAAGTCTTGACAAAAGAAATCAGAAAGACAATCAAGAATAACATTGCCTGCATATACAAAATGTTGACAGATAAGACTGACTTCCAGTCAGCATCTTGACCACAAATGGACTCAAAGTACCAAGCTTTATATTTAGAAAACATACTCTATCAAGCATAACCATATTTGCAGCTAAAGTTACCACCAAATAGTTGACATTGAGAACCAATCAAAGTAACATTAGAGAGAAAAAAGGCAAACTTCAAGGCAGTTGCCACTAAGTAATTTGCTATTTGAGAATTGGATACAAGCATGATAACTGTGTCCTTTGCCCTAAGTAAAGACAGGAAAGCATGTTTGACCAACATATATTCTGCCAGATTAAGATCAAGAAATACGTCAATTTTAGATCTTTACTGAGTATTATAATTCCCCCTTCCTCTCCCTTCCCCCTCCCCCCCCACAAAAAAAAAAAGAAAACCCCTTCCTCATTTCACTGTTTGGAATTTGCTTCCCATTTGGTTCATACCACATAACAGAGTAGAAGTAAACTGTGAACAAAGGAAAAATTTTGAACAAGAAGAAAATACCGAAATGTGAGCATCCTAAACTCCCTGAGAATTTAAAAAAAAAAGGAAATATAAAAGCCAGAATTTCTCCCGACAGTACAGCAAAAAAAGACGCAGAGATAGACATAATGAATTTTTTGAGTCAAACATGGAAGGCAATAGAGCCAATGCATCACTTGCGCAATCCTAAGATGCGAATCCATTTAAAGAAAATGAAATAATGAGTCACAAAGCAAGAAATAGCAAGTATGAATGAAAGTTACCTCTTCAAGGGTGACAGTCCCAGCAACAGTAACCAGACATTCATGGCACTGCCTCTGGTCCATCGCAGTATGGTCCAAGGCATCACTTTCCATGATAAATTCCAGACAATCAACAGATGACACATTATCAATCATAGCTGCCAGATGTTCACTATCTTTCAGGAGGGCAGCCATGCACCTGCGTTGAGGGGGCAAAGCGAAGCAACTCTTTGAAATCAAGTCAAGGTTTGACCAAAATTGTGGAATCAAATATCATGGTTTCTCCCGTCCCCGTTGTTGCCTCAATTTTTAGATAATATTTGAATCTCGAAACCACCTGCGTTTGGGCCTTCACAACCTCGGAAAACTTTAGTTCCCTAGCTCTTCACTGTGGCTAATGCCATCATGGCCGTGGTGGTGTTGCTGCTGCCTGTTAAACTCCTCGACGGAGAACTTCCCCAGCTCCTGCACCTCTTCGTTGTTTTTCACAGTCCCTCACCTCCGTCCTTCCACCAACCATTCCTCTATGGCCACCACTCCCCATGAGTGGCAAGCAGAAAACAATGAACACCACTAACGGTGAAGCTATCAATGCTCTTGTGCTACCAGCCATGGTTTCCTTTAACGTAAAAGAATTGTGTTTGTGTCTTGGTATTCCGGGAGCATTGGATTGGATTTTATACCTGTGAGCCTGTGGAGCGTCCGCCGAGGCTAAAATGCAAAATGTAACCATACACTTGCGGTTAAGTGCTTATAATGAAGTCTTAAAGGTGTTGGAAGACATCTGTCCATTAATTAATATCGCCAGTTACATGAGAGGCTTATAAAGTAGCTGTTTTATCACACACAGCTTCATCCTATGTCTTTTATATCTATCAAAAGATTTCACCAATGTACCATTCTCAAACGGAACTAAATGTTTAAATTTCTTAAATCTTATTGCACCCAAAACAAAAAAATTGTTAAATTCTAGGGACTATGATATGGTTGATTGTATGCAAAAGATTTTTTTTTCCCCTGTTAAGAGAGATCCTAAGTACCATGAAAGGCAAAAGATGATAGGAGATTGGTTGACTAAAGCAAGAAATTCGCGTGTTTCTAAAAACTGACATTGCTACAGCAACAACTGAAGCCATGGTTGAGGAATTGCTGAATGAGATCATGGACGTGAAGCTTCAAATTTCCATTTTTGGAAGCCAAATTGAAAAATTTTAAAGAATGCAAAAGTCGGAGCTCCCAGGCTCTCTCTTCATGTACTAGTCGTGAGTCCTCCTCTAAGCACAAATCAAAAAGGGTTGAAAAAAAGGCTTTTTCTAAGAATTGTTCACATCACGTTAACTTAGGTTCTTGGGAGATAATTAACCGACACTTGACAATACCCTTTGTATCAGGAATAACTTAATACTACAACATTCCAAAGTACTCAACTGTTCGTCCAATGCAAATTTCAAGTAGGTACCTCGAATAACATAATAATATAACATTTCAATAAAAGTAATCAACTTTATTCGTCCAAAGCAAATTCCAAGCAGAGCTATCAAACTTGATCTACATTGCTATTGCCAATGACTGCAATCCTTGCTCCACTGTTACATAATAACAAAAGTTAACTTAATAGACCACAATGCAACCCTTGGAGGAAAGCAAAAGTTGAATGAAAACAAGAGCATTATTCTCCCATTCTACCCTTTTGGGTCTATTCAACTACTAGCCAGACAGAAAAAAAGAGCCATCAACTATGGTTAAATGTGCTTAAAGAAGACATAAAAGCAAAGCCAGAAAACAACTTTCAGAAAGTTGGAAATTATACAAGAAGGACAAATCCCTCAGGATCAAGGTCTATCATGATTGCTCGACTGTGGCGTCATTAACCACAAAATAACAAAAAGAAAAGACTTCAACTGCAAATAAAAAATATCTCGCCACTGTCAAATAATAAAAATGTAGCCGCACAAGACATCACCACCCAAAATCGGCAGGAGATATCAACAGAAATTCAAAAGCAAATGCATTAGTGGTGTCTTAATCACCAATAAGGTCTGGTCATGCATTTTGGTTCTCAATCCCCATGAGTCAATTTTTATTAAAGTCACATTCCAGATCACACATTCACCTGCATAACTCATTGATAGCAGCAGAATGTCTACTTGGTGTCTAAAAATTCAGATAGAGATATCTACGTCAATTGAGAGCACTGAGAATTACTCCCGAAGCAATGTTGCATGAGTCTCAGTTGAGGCTACTTTCTTTATTTTGGCCTTTCTTATCAAAATGGTTTCTGCCAAATCATACCAGGCTACCAGCAGATTTCTTTTGTCTTTAAGATATATTTGTGTCCTTTAGTTCTATGGGATATTATTTATTTCTTTGGGCTCTTCTGCTTTTTCTCAACTCTGTCTTCAACAGTGGGTTATCAAGTGGTGTCTTTGTAGAGCATCTCCCTCAAGTCTAACAGATAGACTTATTAAAAAATATATATGTATATATATATACACATTTTTGTGTTTTGTAACAAAAATGTATATTCCTTTTTTTGTGCTAAAAAATAGTTTCAACAATTGAAAAATGCAAAAAATATGTCAAGGGAAACTAAAATGCAAATAGAAGTGATCTAAAACCTTTAAGACCCAAAAATAAATGGGACGCTTTTATTCTAAAAAATTAATTTTCTCAAAGACATTACGCATAGTGTTTTAATGCCATGGAACATGTGAAGGCAGAAACTAGCAATCAATAAACAACATGAAAACAAACATTTGCTAAGATCAGAGATTAAACTCACAAAAGTAGCTCGAGAGAGTGCACATTATGTCCTTGAAACCCAAATTGGAGTAGGTCGGATCTTCTTAAATTGAAAGGGACAATAAAGTGGCGTGATGGAGTCCTCTTCAAAATTGTAAACACCCATGTCATGACCCCCATAAGGGTTAGATGAGAAATCATTGGAGCCCCAGTTATCAGTGAAATAAATTGAATTTGGCTTCAACTCCGGACGATCCCGAGTTGAGAGAGAAAATGACTCGTTGAAGCCCAAGAACAAGGCGGTTTCACCTAAACTCTTAATATGTATCCCAATTTGCTTCTCAAAATCTAGCTTATAAGCAGAAAAGAAGACAGTCCTATATGGATAATTCACCACCTCCATAGGGTACTTAATGTATTCGATGATGGATCCATCGGAATCCACCATCTGAGTAGAGTACTTAGAGGCTTTGATGAAGGACCCATCGGAACCAATCTTAACAGTTAATCTTCGGATGTATAGGATCTCCCCTTCTGGGGACTCCACCAGATAATAACTATCTCCGCACAAATTATCCTGGATTTCTGCTTTGTAGATATCTGTATAATCTACGTCTTCGAAGTCAATGTCAAAATCAATCCTTTTGGGAAGACCGTCATCACCCGCGTTGTTGAAGTCCCAAGCCTGAACATTGCAATCATCTGTGGTACTATAGAAAACCTGGTCCTTTCTAGAATAGATGACATTTTCAAGCCCAATATACACCGATTCAGGATCAGGGTCTGGTCCTCCCAGGGACCCCGGTAACGGCGTCCAAGAAGAGTCTCCAATTCTACAAAAGGATAGGGCATGTTCCATATGAGGAATCATCACAACTACACAATCCCTATTTAAATCTGCAGAACCATCGTCAAGTGTTGGAGACGCAGACATTGCTATGCTTGATACTAAAAACTTGCTCCTCTCTCTAGGGTCTCTCTCAATTTTCTCGGCCTCGGCCTTGAAATCAGGTAAAGTTAGGATGGAAGGCAGTGAGACGATTTTTGGGGGAGACATCGAAGAAGGAGAAGAAGAAAAAAGATCTACCAAAAAGATTGCGCAGTCACGGCGGCTCACGTAGGCGAGCCAACCTCTGGAGGAACCCCTACATTCTGCGTCGAAGATTTCATCAGGGAGCTCTTTCTGGAGCTTCACGACTCTGTTATCTCTCAAGCTGAAGAAAGCTCCATAATTGACCTCCTCAATGTCGCCGTCGGCGGCAACCTCCTCAGATGGAATCATCAAAAAAGGCAGCAAAGACAACGACGGCGATGACGACAACGAGGAATCCGGAGACAGAACTCTATTACATGCAGCCGCATCCGCCGCCGCCCCAACAGAAGAAGAAGAGCTATTACACATACATTGCGGCAGCAGTAGTGGGGATGATGAATTATACCATCTATTATCTATATTTTTAAAGAAAATATCGGAGGTCCGTGAAGGGACAATTGCACAGAAATTAGTACTTGCAGCGCGAAAGTTTCCCCGAGGACAGTAAGTGCAACACGACGGGAACTCACTTCTGGCCGCCGCCGTCCTCGGCTGGAAACTACATATATTGCTGGCCATCCAGGGTAACCCAGTTCTCGCCGCCGTCGTCTTGGGCTGGAAACTCCAATTATTACTGGCCATCGAGGGTAACCTGGTTCTCGCCGCCGTCGTCTTGGGATGGAAACTCCATTTATTGCTGGCCATCGGCTTGTTTCGGAAGAATTTACGGGCTTGCCTGCCGATTGCCAATTGCTTGTGAAGTTATTGGTGTGAGGTAGGGAGTATTTGAGTAGACCTTATAACGTCATATGGAAAGAGTTATATCCCGCTCTTAGTTATAAAGCCTTATTTGAATTTTTAATTTTAAATTTAAAGGTTTCACCTCCAGTTAATTAATGTAAAATAATAATAATAAATTATTAAATTAACTCTCGCATATCACGTGCTTGGTTATCTTTTAATTATTATCATATATCATAGTTGTTAAATTACAATCCAAATTATAAGATTTTTCAACAATTCAAATTGCATAAAAAATTATTTTTAGGTAAGATCGGGAATGATTGTAATTCAGATCATAGGATTGTATAAAATTGTGTAGGATCGTTGGTAAAATCAAAGTAAGATTGTAAATAAATGATTTTTTTTAATTTTTGATTAATAATTTTAAGAATTAATTAATTAGTAAATATGTCATTTATAATCATTTGATCTCATAAAAATTGTTAAATTAGTAGTAATTTTGTTATGTCAACGATACTTAATAATTAGAAAATAAAATTAAAAAATTATATCAAAAAAATTTAGTAATAAAATACTTAGAAAAGTAGTTGCTAATAAATATGAAAATGCAAATATAAAATATCATTTAATTATAATGCAATGAAATACAATATTAAAAATAACTTAATTTAATTGAAAGTTTAAAAACTCATTAAACTCACTTTTAATTTGTTATCAATCAAAATTTAGGAAAAAAATTATATTTTTATTCTCATAATTCTTAAATTAATGCATTATAGGCGACTAAAATTATATTATTAGTTGCACACACTTCAAAGTTAATTATAATTTTTATTTACATATAAATATATATATTTATGTATTTTAAGTAGAATCTTATCTAATGTTGAATACCTTAAACTGATCCTGGGTAGGATTCCAATTTTAATAAGCTTGCTATATATAATACTTTTTTTTTCAATGAGAAAAAAAATACTACTATATATACTACTATATATACTAATTATTACTATATATACTATTATATATACTACTATTATGATATGTAACCTATTACATAATTATACAATCTACAATATATAAAAGTTATATAGTTAATTTAATATTTTTTTTTAAATTCAACATATTTTTTATAATTCAATAATTATATCTTCATTTATTAACGTTGTTACTGTCAATACATTTTTTTTCTTCAGTCAAAAAAAACTTTTTTTTCTAATTAAAAAGTAGTTTTCCTGGGCTGCAAACTCCTTTTATTGTCCAACGGCTTATTTCAAAGTAATTAAACTCCATTTATTTAATTCAAAAAAAAATTAAAAAAAATCTCCATTTATTGTCCAACGGCTCATTCTGGAGTAATTTCCGTGCTTGCTGGTGGACTTGTCCAAGGGGTCGGGCCCTAACGGTTTTGATTCGGCCTAGAATTGGAACCTAGCTTGCCCTTGGTAAGAGCAGTTCACTTGGGTCGGGCTCGATTTTAATCGGCAGTTCGGCCTGTCTGAACCTTTCTATGTTTTTACTTAAAAAATATAATTTTTTAAACAATACATGTATATTGGACGTGAAATAAAAATAAATTCATTTCATTATCTGTTTTAAAATTGAATTTTACAATATAAATTCTAAAATTATACAACCAGATAAATAAATATGAATAAAGTAAATGGAATAGAGATTTAACAACTTACAACTTTGAATCTTAATTTTTAAAAAAATTTGTAAAAATAATGTACAACCTTTATACAAAAGGTCAAGAAAGGAAAAAAAAATTATGAACATAATATACAACATTTGTAACAACAAATATATTTTTTTTTAGTTGGAATCGTTGGTTCCGAAAGATTGAACTGACGGTTCAAACTGCCGATTTTAGTTCACTTTGAAACTAGAAGTTTTGTTGTTTCTGTGTTAAGAATATTGAAACATGGTCCCATCTTTTTATTCATTGCAAATTTTGTTATACTTTGATGTTCTATTCTTAACTTGTGGGGTTTAAGCTGGTGTATTCCTAAATCTCTGGAAGACCTATTCTTACAATGGAAAAAGACTCCAAGCCAATGTGGACAATACTGTTTTTAGCTCTACTTTGGATCATATGCTTAGAGTGAAATAAGAAGATATTTGAGGCTGTCAAAATAAAATAGTCCGTACTCCAAGATGTTATTTTTGCTCAGGTGTACTCTTGGCTCAAAATAGTGGATATTGATCTTTCCTTTCATGCTCAGCCCCCTCTCATTTCGGTTGATGCTTTGCAATGAGGAGTATCTCATTCTAAAATGGCTTCTCCATGGGGATTAATTTCCTTTTTGTTACATTGTTTCTCAGGTTTCAAATTGGGGGTAATTTGCTTACAACCCCGTGACTGTTTTCTGCACCACTATCCCTCAATTGGGTGGTGAATGACTCGTGAACAATTTTTATATTCAATAAAATATATACACCTGATTTATCAAAAAAAAAAAAAAAAATCTTAACATCCAAGTGATGACGTGCTCAAATGCCATTGCAAGGGGTTGTTTGTTATTGTTGATTTTTGTTGTTAATTACTGTTACTAATTGTTATTTTTTATTATTTATTTATGTTAATAATTAATAAAATAAAATTAAAATATTTAGTTTAATTAATACTGACTGTTACTGATTAAATAATAAAATAATTAATTAGAAATTTGTTTCTATTCTATTATAATAGATTTTTTTTTACCTTTAATTATGTTAGACTAGTCTTATAAAAATAATCTTATAATGTACCCACAAAATAAAAATAATATTATATATTTATAAATAAAAATTTATTGAATGTTTGTCTTGAAAATAAAATAATTTATGATAAATATTATTCTTTTTAGAACATTATTTTTATTATAAAGATTATTGTTGTCAAAAAATTATTTTTTTGAAATAATATTATTTCCATGACAGAAATCCCTTTAGTAGAGAAAAACAAAAATGTTATCTAATTTCTTTTAGATATTCATCAGAACTATTTGTAAATAAAATAATATTATTTGATTATTTGTCTTAATATATATTAAAAAAATTTGAAAAAAATTAATGGCTGTCCTATAATGTTTCTCAGGATATGCATATTTTTGTCCTAAACTTTTAAGTTTTTTTATATTTGAATCCTAAATATTTTTTACATTTCATTTGAATTCTAAACTTTTTAATTTTCTATCAAATCAGTCTCTCTATTTACCAAAAGTGATCAATCTATTAAAAAATGATTTTAACTTTACAAAAAATTATTTAAAAAAAGATTAAATATATGAATTGAATGTCTTTTCTATAAAAAATATGCATATTACCTATTTAATTCGTATATTTGTAAATTAAAAAATATTTAATGCGCATATTTTGTTGATAAAAAAAATATTTAATTCATATATTTAACATTTTTTAAATAATTTTTATTAAATTAAACTCATTTATCAATGGATTAACCGCTTTTTGTAACTTAAAAGATTGATATAATAAGAAATTAAAAGGTTTAGAATTCAAATAAAATATAAAAAATGTTTAGAATTCAAATATAAAAAATTAAAAGTTTAAGATAAAAAATATACACATCTTAACATTTTTCCGCACTGGTTGCGCTTTTTTTAATTTTTTTTAAGATTTTTAAAATCTAAACTAATTAGTTGAAAAAAAAAAAAGGCACCAGCGAGATTTAAAAAAATCTGAAACTTGAGCGTAGATGGGTTCTTTTTGTTGTTACATCAACGGTGCTCCCTGCTATGACAATTAATTTTTTTTGAAAATAAAAAAAAATTTATTATGAGTAGGTCAGTTATTGAATTTGTAGATTAAAACAAGAGTATATCTTGTGTGAAAGTTTCATTCAACTCAATCTATAAGAAGGATCTAACACTCGAATATTATTTAATTCAAACGTGACTCTCTTAAATTAGTCATGGTAATTACTGAATTTAAAATCAGCAACATGCAGTTCATGGTTAAATTAAAGAAATTAAGAGTTAAAAACTCTGAGACGCAACTACTATAACTCAAACTTAGATTATGATTGAAAGAGATATAATGAGTTATCATTAAATTATTGTCTTGAGTGGATGACAGTTACAATCTACTCATCTCTTTTCTTCCACATAGTGGATTAGAAAGAATTTGCTGTCGTTCTTAAAGTATAATGTACTTCACACGGTGTCTATATATTTACCTAACTAATCATTTCAAATGTAAAAGAAAAAAAAAATCTCTCTTGTTATAGGGAATTATTAATGTTGCATCAACTGATGTTCTAGACCGAACAAAAAGAAAAAAACAACGAAAAACAAAGTGCACTGATCCTGGACTGGCATTAACCCCTAGGACCAATTGTGCCCTGACAGAAATGATTCCAACAATATGTGACTTTTTCTAATTGCCTTTTTTTAATAAATAAAATAAAATAAAAACTTTTTAAAATAGGTGTGTTTATTTCTGATTATTGGCAGTTTTCATTGTCTCCGGAGTCTGGTAACGACATAAAAAATCCTGCATCAAAAATTTATCAAGGACCTTTTATTGATTTATGCAGCAAGCTTCTAACGTGTGTCACAAACTTAAAACACGATTAATCTAGTTGCTTTCCAATTCAGAATTAACAAAACAGTGAACTTTTTTTAAAAATTCTTTTATTCATTTTCATTCATAAATAACAGAGATTAGGGGTTTACAGACACAAAGCAAACAGGTTTGCAAGGATTTATCCAATACCATACACAACTCTCCAATCACACGAGAATACAATAGACAAAGGAGTTATATCACACTTCCAAAAACTTGTTCATAGATTAGATTATTAAGGTATTTAAGGCTCAACCCGTTTTATTATCATGATGATATTAATTATGGTATTCAATTGAGTTTTATTTTCTAACCCTTAATGCAGTTGAAGGGACAAAGTGAAGCAACTCTTTGGAATGAAGCCAAGGCTTGACCAAAACTATGGAATCAAACATCATGGTTTCTCCAGTCCCCGTTGTCGCCTCAATTTTCAGATAATATTTGAACCCCGAAACCACCTGCGTTTGTGCCTCCACAACCTCCGAGAAGATCAGTTCCCCTAGCTCTCCACCTTGGCCAATGCCGTCATGGCCGTGGTGGTGTTGCTGCTGCTGCCTGTTAAACACTTTGACGGAGAACTTCCCAAGCGCCTGCACCTCCTCGTTGTTCTTCACGTCCCTCACCTCGGTCCTTCCACCAACCATTTCTCTCCGGGCACCACTCACCATGAGTGACAAGCAGAGAACAATGAACGCCACTAATGGTGAAGCTATCAATGCTCTGGTGCTACTAGCCATGGCCTCTTTTTCAACGTATAAGATTTGCTTATTAGTTTATACTTTTTTTTTTTTTTTTGGATGAAAGAGCATGAAATGAGAAGTGGAGTTATATAATAGTAATAATACTAATAGTAATAGGAAGTATGCAGGATTCCTGACACGCAAATTAAGGTTGGCAACAGAGGCACCAACGGCGTGCCGCGTATTTTAGACAAGAGGGAAACGGACAAGCACCCTGACGAAATTGTCTATACTCTTCAACAACATGCATGATCAGCAGTTTGGTCGTCTTTTGGGGTCTTTTTTGGTGTTTTCTTTGGCTCTGCATAAGCGAGGAAGCGTTGGGGGCATTATTTTGGTGTTGTTTTGGGGTTTTCGGTCTTCTTATCGTCTTGGGTTCTGCTGCGTTACCTTGTAGGTAATTTGCGTAATTGCTTCCTGGTAGTGGGCTACGCGCGCATGCATTAGGACAAATACCACAATGTGACGTGCATAGTTGCTTCGTGGCAGAATTTGAACTCAGGTGTTGCTTCTGCAAACTAACGGCATGCACGAGATAGAATATCAAGTAGATTAGATGCCCATTCGTTCAGCAATAGGTAGTATTTATAAAGTACACTAATAATCTGATGCCAAGTTTAGAATGAAGAAAGTCGTAGAAAAAGCACGGAAGGCAGTTGTTTTACCTGGATTAGAAAGGAAGAACATGCAGCGTAAGGTAACTTACCATCTAACCACATCCGCCACATTAGGCACAACGTTTTATGAAGGAAGCTCAATTTTCAGACCAAAATTAAACATCTTTGAAACAGTCTCGCAAGTGACAACTGGTGACAAAAAAGCACAATGAAGGCAACAAAATTTTGATTATTACCTTGAGGATTAAGAGCATAAATGTGGGCTTTCACTATGACAATGGTACACAAATGTAAATTTACAACATGAAATAATCGGCATCTTCATAACCTATGACTTTGGAATAGCAAAAAGGCCGGATCCCGCAATTGTACACAGCACTATATGGTACAACTCAAATTGGCCAGCGACTAATCGCAACGTTTTTTATTCTTTATGCTTGAAAACCTGAACATAGATTTTGAACTTCAGTGCAGCAAAGCAAGGAAGAGATGCTCATCAGACAGATGGCTGTGTAGTAATCACTTTCACGGTCAATTATGAGGTTCTTAATGTATCAAGCTCCATTAATTAGTTCTTTGCCCAAAGAATCTCGGCTCTGTGACTTGCACATCAAGAAGAGAGGTTCATGGCATCCTACACGAGTTTCAAGTTCTGTAGCAACAGAAGTAAAGCTTAAAACTGAACAACAATATAAAATGGCAGTAGGTCGTGTACCCATCAGAAATTTTTGTACACGGTACAACCACTAAGGGGATGTTATGCAGGACCTGTATTCTGTAACTTTATGCAGGAACAAATTTTCGTGAAAAAAAATATAAGGGGATGTTTATGACCACACAGTAGCATTGGCACTATAGTACACAAGTTGTGGGAAATGGACAAATGTATACAGTTTTACCTTTGTTTTCATAAAAAGCTCTTTTACACTCAGAAATAAATAACTAATTAACAAACACATAAATACATGCGAATTTTTTAAATACGTGTGTGCGCACGTGCACGTGTACATACATATATGTGTAGACAGAGATAGAAAGCAGAGAAATTCTATGGTTGATAAAGATGCAGACCAAATTTTTTGACAAGTTATTTGAGCAGACAGTCAAAATGATTGCTAGACAGAATTTCTAATACCACAACAACAAAAATCACAAAACCAATCTTTTATTGCCATTCCATTCTAGAATTTCCAATAACATGGAAGGAAAATCCTCTCAGCAGTGTGTATTCTGAAATCTGTGCTTATTTAGATGAATTTGCCAAACAGAAAAGGCACATTGAAGCATCCACATAGAAAATATTCATCCTACATCCCTGTGTCAAGGAGAAAGCCGAAAAACTGAGACGCAATAATCCATACCTTTTAATGCTGAAAAACCATGACACTGCACATTAATGATAGGGCTAAGTGGTTGGCCTTGTCATTGTAGATAAACCGCGCCCTCCTACAGGTATAACTCCTTGAAAACCATCATCTGATTCCTCCTCTTCCAGCGAAGCTGCATGGTGAGTTTAGAATATGAGGAGAAAGAATTAAGAAACAGAAAACATTAACTGTGATAACTGTGGGGAAATTAAATGTAGCTCATCAACATAGGTGCAATTAAAACTTACAGTAATGGCACCTGGTGTTCCTCATTTCTAACAGCAATATAAAAAAATGTCGAAATCAAGTAACTAGTTAGTCTAAGGACATGTCCATAAGCCTTCTTAATTGCCTACAAGTTAGAGACAGGTTTTTAGTTGCTTCAGCTTTGGCGACTGAATGCCCTACTTGGTTTTGCTTTATATGCTCTACATGTTAACCCATTTCCGTAGATTGATTCAACTCAGGAATCTTACCAGTAATCCCCTCACCAGACTGAGTTCCAGCAACCCCAATGCATGAATATAACGAATCCTCATCTACTTTCAACTGCTCGTAGGCAAAGTATATGTCCTCGATAGTGGCAGCTTCATACAGGGATGTAAGGTCTTTGATGCATGAAATGTCCTGAACACAAAGAAGAGAAAAACATCCTTATACATTGATGCATCTTTTATGTTGAAGACACATAAACTCTAATTTGATGGGCTCACAATCACATATTAAACCTGCAGTATATTTAGGCTTCCAATAAGGATAGATGGACCACAAATGAAGGCTACACTTAATAGAATTTCACGTTACCTTTCTTGGAACAGAAGAAGCTTGCAAGTGAGCCAGCAATCCAAGCCAATACGCATTTGACTTAAGCTCAGCTTCATGTCTCATTAGAAGTGTGCGCTTGGCCTAAGATTGCAAAAGATTGGATTTGGTAACTTACCAAATTTCCAGTTGTAAACAAGATAGATGTGCAAGAAATAAAATACAAGAGTGACAAGCGGAAGAATAATATCTGGAAGCAAGAAAGCTGAAAAGGGGGGAATAAGAGTTCCAGATGATAAAATAATTCTAGGCTAGGCCAACAGCTGTTATTAAAGAGGTGACAACAAGCAAACATGTGAATAAGGTTTTTACACATTGCATTGAATATGTTAGCTGACATGAAAATCTACAGTGCAAGTGCAAATGCAGCAAGTTACAGAGACATGTAAAGTTATTGAGTACAACTAACCCTATCCAACTCCCTTTGGGCAATCTTGTTGCTATGCAACCCTCGAAGAACGCTCTTGCATGCATCAACAGCTTTGTATACCTGCACATTAATTAGGCCTTAAGCTGGTAGCTAACTTGGAAATGACGAAAGTGGATTAATGAAATACAAGGATGCAAAACACACCTTCCCGGGAGTTGATGTTACTGATATAACATACCATCCAAGATTAAGCCTATCAAACAGGCTCAACTCAAATGATACATCATATGTCAATCCAAGAGAATCCCGCACTGTGGTAAAAAGCCTGCAAAAAGTGGATGGATTATGTAAAACCAAGGAAGCAAAAGAGCCCATAAATATCATATCAATAAAAATTTTTCAGTTCAAAAGAAAGCTATCCGAACATCCTCTCTGAAAGAGGATTATATAATACTTCTTGATCCTAGCATGTCTCGCATATCATCTGGGACATGACATTTACAGGTCCAATACCTAGATGTAATATGTTATTATTTTCCAGATGGTCGAAGACAATAAAACTCTTCAGATGATCACATGCTTGCTTCAGTATCTTTTTTTGTTTTTGGTCAAATAGTAGAATATGCAAAGCATCCACGTGACAGTATTCCTTTCAACAGAGACTTATTTCTTCAGTTAGAGTTTGGAGTGCATTAGAAAATTAGTGTCATATGGTCCAAATGGCTCAAATCAACAAGAAAAAGATAACACTGGCAAAGGCACACGACAGTATCTATAATGCATCATATATAGATGATGAAGCTTACCTAGAATTTATAATCTCTGCCAGCAGCCCTAATGTTATGCCAAAGAAAAGTGGATGACTATGAAGTTTTCTTTGCAGATGACTCCCCTGTATCTGTTGTTCCTCAGACTTTGGTTGCACATCTGCAAAGCCATGTTCAGCTTTGAGATATATGTTGCAATTGAATTAGTCGAAAATGATATAGCATGTATGCTGGAAGCGAAAGCCAAATTCAGACTCACATAAAGGGTAGGAGACAGCAATTTACTTTTGCATTCATATAATTCCATCATCATCTTCCATATAAACCATAAGCTTTCAATTTTAGATCAAATTTTCAAAACAAATAGAAAAGAACCTTGAAAAAGAACACAATTCCATGCTCATGTAGTATATGCTAATGACATGGCACTTTTCATAATCAATTGCACGTTAATAGATATTGAACAAGGAGGTTATGGGTGTGGACAAAGAAAAAATCAAGGAGCAACCATACATGACTTATCTTTAGTCAATACCTACTTTCAAAAGAGGAATCACATTTGTTTACTTTTAAGAGTGGGCACAGTAATACCAAAGATATACAGAATATGAAGTCAAAACATCCCATGTTTCCCGTCAACTTTTTGGTTTCCACTCTCCATTTTCTTTTAGTCCCCCCTTCACCTTTTTTCCTTCCAAGATCAGGAAGATGTAAAAAGCAAGATCACATTTCCGTATCAATTCTAGCTGTTAAGCTAAAACTCACCACGTGAATCTGAGATTTCACCAACTGACTCAAGCAGATCTTTTCCTTCAACAGTGAAACCCCAACGATTTGGTGCAGGACCTGCAATATATGCACATGCTCTTTCATCGGTGTCCTGCAAGTATACCTGCTTAAAAGCAATCACATAATTAAAAACAAACAATCAGAAATGCTCATATATCACTGATAAATTAGAGAGGTATCCAAATCACTTTTGCAAAACGCAAGGAATATAGCAACATGAGAATGCATGGGATAGGAGGACACCAAAGCCAAGCCACAACAAAGATGATTACTACCTAGCTTAACTGGCAAAGCAGTATGATTTGGTTTTTCAACCAATCTTTTGGAGCTTGAATGCAGGCTAGCCAACAAAATGAGCTCCAAAAATCTTTTGGGAGCCAAAACAACAACTATGCTCAATTAACTAGGTGTTGGTAGTCACATCAACTCAGTATAAGATATGCATTATCAGGCATTCCAGTTCCCAAAATGTACACAAGCAAAAAGCGAACTAAAACATAGCTTTGTCCTTACTTGTTGAGACTGCAATTCAGATGGAGATGGTCGAAACAAGACTGGATCAAATTCTTGTTTTCTGTCTGAACCTCGTGTTTCTCTAACAGTTCCCAGGTAATCAACAACGCAGGATTCTATCTCCTCCTCCAAGAAGTCCCCAACAATGCTTACCTACAGTAGGCACATGCACCCTTTATAAGACAAGAATTCTCACATTTAATAGTGCCACTCTACACTATAGGTGGATCACCACACACCTCCATGTTACCACCAACAAACTGACTCATGACTGCATCTTTGACAGATTTCAATGTCAAATTTTGTAAGGATTGTTGTGATGGCTCAATAAATCGTTCATCTCCATTCAGCATGGCTGTCATTAACTTGTGAGCAGTCGCACGTTCCAAGCTTTTGGGAATTGACCGGTAGTATGACAGATATAATTGCCTTGCTCTGTCAAATGCATCATCTAGCCAGACACTATGCTGAAATAAGAAATAACAATAATAATTGACAACATCTAAAGTATAATGTACCAAAATTATTGAAACAGCGTCCATAACAAGGAGAGGAAAAAGAAGTGGACAACAGTAAAAGATATGAAAGGCCCACTCTCTATGCAGTAGATGCGGGATTACCTCCAGCACCATGTGGAGCAACTCAAATGCTGCTCGCATTCCATTATCTCGAAGAGTAAAGCGAAATTCCATACAAATAAATTCCTCCGTCGACTCCAAAGAGCAATTAATCAGGTGATTCACACAGAAAAGTTCTACCTGAAGAAGCACATACATGAAATTGAGGCACAATCATCCAGTCAGAAAAACATGTAAAGTTACTGCACAAATAGTTCCAAATGTTACAAGTCAAAGGATAATTAGTATTATATATCGCAGTGCAACCATCTTCACATGAACTTGCAACATAAAGATGATAGGTGAATAAGTGCCATGGTTCAAAGCCACAAACCTTTCCTGGTGATGGGAGAGGATTAGTGCACTCCATGGACATGTTAGGCAAACACATTATTATTATTATTATTATTATTATTATTTGGTACATCGGAAAAGAACATGAGATAAAATTTTACTTTTCAGAATAAATAAGGAAGAATATAAGCAGTAAATCCCTACTAAAAATATTGCTCAAACTTCCAGCCTCGCATCAATTGAGTCTTTCTTCTTTTTTCTCTTGTGTCCATGAGTAGGTAAGAGAATCATTGTTGTAATTGTGTCCATATTATAAATAAGTATGGACAGCTAGTTTGCTAAGGCAATATCCTAAAGTATCCAAAATATACGACAAAAAAAAACAATTCAGGAAAGACATGCCAGCACACAAAACATATTTTGGTCATTAAAAGCCCATCTTAAAAGGGATTTCGCCTCTTTTTCCGAAGTATCACAAAAGGAAGAAAAAGGGGGATATGGCCATTTAAAGTAAAAGATACCAAATGGCAAAGAGTACGGTTTCACTTGCCTGCTCCCTGGAAAAGTTACCAACACGACCTCCTTCACTGAGAGTTCTAACACCCACAATGACAGAACCTTTTGACTCAGAACCTTCAGCTGCTCGCCCTCCACCAACTATGAGTCGCATTACACCCGCTCTGGATTCACTTTTTGAAATCTGCAAACATACAGCCATTGGTACACCAAACAAAAGAGAGCAACTGGTAAGACATTGCCATCATATAACCAACTACAAAAAAAATGTAACAAACAATATAGGAGTCAACAAGAGAAATCCTAGTGTTGAGGGGATGATCAAAACTGGTTGAACATAAAAAAACAGATTGACTAAATTTGCTATTTTAATAATCTACCAAGAAATAAGCTAATCCAGCATTAAACTAAAGGACATCAGAGTAGTGTAACATCGTTATAACAAGCCAGTGACCAACTAAATATAATTGAATACATGAATACCTTATAGTTTACAGAAATCCCATTAGAAAGAAGACGCTGAGTAATCCCAGTTTCCAGGTCATACAATTTTGTGACATTCACATCTGGACGTAATGGGACAAAGGTGGGCCTACGTTGCAACCTTAACTCCTCTAACTGTGATGAAGATATCAGTTCCTTTGGCACTTCCAGCTGCCAAAAAGAAAAAGGAAGGATCATGAAATCAGCAATGAAGATTGTCACCTGTTAAACATGTATACAGACTACAAAATACCAAAGAACTGAAGCCATATTAGAAAAGCATGCTAGTTTCAAAGGGACCTCTGGCTCAGCGTCAATTGGTTCCTGCAATCCTGATTCTATGGCAGCTGTAATCTCTTCTGAGGATACCATAAACTCGGTTTCACCTACTCCATCAATATGCACTTTCTTTGGAACACATGCAACAATTGCCGCAGGAAGAGGTGCAGTTGGTTTTCCAAAATCAGAAATAAAATCTAATATCTCAGCACCAATGGAATTGACCTTCATCATCAGCAAAAAGGAGTATAAAAATCTATGATAGTAAGAAAATTCAGGCAAACAAATGACACTTTCAAAAAAAAAAAAAAGAGTCAAAGGCTTCTGTCTAGATAAAAGTGAAGTCCAAGTCTTGACATAAGAAATCAGAAAGACAATCAAGAATAACATTGCCCGCATATAAAAACAATTGACAGATAAAATGACTTCCAGTCAGCATCCTGACCACAAATGGAATCAAAGTACCAAGCTTTATATCTAGAAAACATAATCTATCAAGCATAACCATATTTGTAGCTAAAGTTACTATCAAATAGTTGACATTGAGAACCAATCAAAGCAACATTAGAGAGAAAAAAGCCAAATTCAAGGCACTTGCTAATGAGTAATTTGCTATTTGAGAATTGGATGCCAGCATGATAACTGTGTCCTTTACCCCAAGTTAAGATAGTAAAGCATGTTTGACCAACATATATTCTGCCAGATTAAGATCAATAAATACAGTAATTTTAGATCTTTACTGAGCATTTTAATTTCCCCTTCCCCCCCCCCCCCCAAAAAAAACCCCCTTCCTCATTTAACTCTATGGAATTTGCTTCCCATCCAATACCACCTTTGGTTCATACTACATAACAGAGTAGAAGTAAACTGTGAACAAAGGAAAAATTTTGAACAACAAGAAAGTACTGAAATGTGAGAATCCTAAACTCTCTGAGAATAAAATAAAATAAAAAGGAAATATAAAAGCCTGAAATTCTCCCAACAGGAGAGCAAAAAGAGACGCGGAGATAGACAATGAATTTTGAGAGTCAAACATGGAAAGGAATAGAGCCAATGCATCACTTGTGCAATCCAAAGATGCGAATCCATTTAAAGAAAATGAAATAATGAGTCACAATGCAAAAAATAGCAAGTATGAATGAAAGTTACCTCTTCAAGGGTGACAGTCCCAGCAACAGCAACCAGACATTCATGGCCTTGCCTCTGGTCCATCACAGTATGGCCCAAGGCATCACTCTCCATGATAAATTCCAAATTATCAACAGATGACACATTATCAATCATAGCTGCCAAATGTTCACTATCTTTCAGGAGGGCATCCATGTACCGTCTCAATTCACCCTTTGTAACACCAAATTCTTTAAGCCTTCGAACCTGAACCAAACAAAATCTGTAAGTACTGGCAACCATGAAAGGAAAAAGACTTATGCACGTGCGTGAATACACTAACAGAATATCAATAGGGCAACAATCAGATATATTATTTTTTCCCAAACTTGAATCCCAGCGTAAAGAGCATAAGCACAATGGGGAATTCAATCTCATTGACTGAAAATGTTGCCCTATTTTTGTTGTGGTTAGCAAACAAAGGAAAGATAACAAAAGGGAAAGAAATAGAATAACACCCCTGCGCACCAACCCCAGGAAGGGGGGTGGCCAGCAAAACGAATTATCTAAATACATAAAGCCAAGGCATCAAGGTAATTCATCCTAACTGAATGAAGCTATGAATACCAAGTCAGCGTAAAACATTGCATCCCTGTTAACAAGAGCAGCATAAACAGTACAAACCTCATGAACAGCAACTTTGATGGCACTTTTCCAGTTCTTGGGTTCTGCAGTTACTGTCAGAGTTGTGACAGTGCACCCTTCCCTTCCGGAATCACTATGATCCATTTCAATCGAAGTAAATGGTGGATCTGAACTCTGAAAGTTTCTAAATATTAGCAAAACCATTGAAAGGCTAACCCAGCTACATTATTTGGACATAACAGGGGGAGGTCTCAATATTCAGTACAGATAATTCTCAAATGTTTGATTCAAATTACGCCGTACATTACATTGAGTGCAAATCAACAATGCTGTCATAATCTTACATCATGTAGAATTTTGTCGTCGACATTAAAATAAAAGTGCAGGAAATCAGCCCCCACAAGCAATATGATCGGCTGAAAATTTAAGCATTTTCCACAGAATAGTCGCCATCATTTATAATCTGAGTCCTTAAATAATCCACCCCATTCTTAGTTTTGATACATGAAATGCAAACAACAGTGTAGTGAGGCAGAGCCCAAAAGATTGAAATGGCAAAGCAACAAGAAACATAAAACCCATATTTAAAGAACAATGAGCTAGGAGCAAAAGCAATCCCAAAGAAAAGCAATAAAAGAAACAGTAGAGGCTGAAAATACAGTTGCACCAATCTGCACCTTGTATCGTGTGTTAATACGAAAATGCAATGCAGATAGAAATATTCTCTTCATCAAAACATTGCGCAAATCACCATACGTTTGAACCTTATTCACTGGAACCTGCAGCAAAATCAGCACCATGTAAGAGAAAGAGGGGACCTGGGGGAAGAAAATGAATATCTTGCCCGAACAATATGCTTAAAGCTAAGACATAAAAGGTGCATACCCAAAGTAGATGCAGTCCAATTAGCGAGGATTAAACCAGGTATTGCGTGATCAAATTCACCAACTAAAGGCTAGTATTATATGCCTCATGTCAGAACACTAGCAAAAGACTAATATGCCTGATCTTAGAGCATAAAATGTGCATCAACAGAGACAAACACATATGCTTGTCAAGCTCAACACAAATACCATTAGCGTCAAACGAGATTTTTCAGGACACTTTACAAATTAACCAAACATTCATGGTTAATATGTTGTAACAATCATAAGTACCCAAAAAATAAAAACTATTAGAAATACATTTTGGATTTAATATCAAGCTACAAAAAAGGACAGAGCAAATAGTAAACCACTAAGCACAGAATATGAAATCACCCTCCACAGGCCACACTGTGTTAAGTAGTTATGAAATTAGTATCTTAGAAAAGCAATTGTACTTGCAACACAGTTTTCTTTTGGCCTAAATAATTTGTTTGATATTTAAACAATATCAAACATTTAACAAACGATATTAATAACTGGTGTCTCTGTGGAATGCATCACTGTATTTGAGCACTAAGTTTCGGAGGAAAAAATGCAGACATGCGCACAAATATAGAATAAAAATTTAGAGAAAACACCCTCCAAGTGGCAGATAAGTTGTCCTTAGTGAGGACAGAAAATTAGAGCCACAATCCCCTTCAACAGCCATTGAAGACATCATAAATCCTTCAAAACCTGCTTACTTCTATATCCCTTGTATAACTGCTTACTTCCATCACTTTCATATACATAAATGGATGACTACATAGGCCAAACATTATTGTGCAAGTAAACCAACGCAATTTTGCCAAAATCTATAATTAAACTACAATATCACTGGAGGGCAAAGCAGTAAGCATACTCCAAAATAATATTCACATCCTAAAAGCACAACCAGATTAAAAAAAAAAACCAAAAAAAAATGTTAAGAACATCAGCACAAAAAGCAATTTGTCAATGAAGACTAACATGTCAAATAAAATGCAACTTCATACCTTGCAGAACATATTAATTGAAAAATTTTGAAGCAACTCGTGCTGAAATATCTGTGGAGGTTCCACGTCTGCATTGTTTCCAGGAAGGGACCAATTGTGCTTTACGGGAGGACGAACCGCACGTCTTTCCTTTTTCAAGGTCTTTGACTGATCTGCAGAAATAGAAGACTTTTCATGTGGTGAACCTCCAGGCAGCCCGACTGAGAGCTTAGGGACTAGAAAACTAGCCATAGCACCAAATGCACTTGGAGCGGGTGTAGGAGCTGTCTCATTTTCAAGACCGGATTGCCCGAAGACAGTCTGCACATCAACAACTCTCTGTAATTCTTGTTCATAGGAAAGATAAGAAGCCAGAAAAAGGCTAGAAGTCTAGTAAAGCTAGTTGGAAGCATACTTCAATCAGATGAACAGTCTTTGCAATGTTATCGACATCGCCAACAATATATAAAGTTGCATTTGCAGGAAAATACCAACGCTCATGGAATTTCCTAATTTTATCTGCATCCCACTTCCTAATTTGCTCCTCTAATCCGATTGGGAACCTTTTACTCAGCTTGTTTTCAGAATGTAGATGTTGCAATAGCTGCAATCAAAAGAAAAACTCAGAAACTCATGATAGTAACCAGCAATGCAAGAGTTAACCAGCTACAATAAAGAGCAACTATCCAGTTACCTGACAATCAACACGGTATTCTATAGTATTCATCATTTGTAATTCTGAAAGTATTGCTCGCCTTTCTTTTTCAACTCGAGAAGCAAGGAATTGTGGGTGGAAAGCTATCTGTCCACATGCAAAATCCCACATAAAAGAAAAATTAAACATCAAACAAAAGTGAAGCAATCGATATGCATACAGCACCAATTATCATGCACCATCTTCTAAGATTAAAGCAAATAGATCAAACATATGGAGAAAATCTTTCACTAACATACCTCGTTCAAGGCGTCCAGTACAGAAGGAAGTAGATCTCCATCAGCACCCTAGTAAACAAATTCCATTTGCCATCAATAATTCTAGATGTTGTAAATCAGAAGAAAAATATAATCTCAGACTTAAAAACCTATGCATGAAAGAAATGCACTGGTTCATAGGGCAAATATACATAATGATAATTATATAAGATAAACAATATCCCTATCAATCAGCTAATCTTGATAAAAAATTCTAAATTTTGTTGCCAGAAATACTAGCATATCTCTTCTGCTCAATCCAACAAACATAGCACCTTTAGACTGTCAATTGTCCAAGAGCATGTACACATGAAATGCACATAAAATGCAATAAGTAACGAACCTTTGAATGAGATGGTGAATGGATGTGGAACACCGTATGATGGAAATCTGTGTAGGCATTTGAACGAGCCCCTGTCCCAAGAAGTTTCTCACGTTTCTTACTTCCAAGGAATGCAACATGTTCAATCATATGAGCAATTCCTTGCTCATCATCTTCCTCATCTATTGATCCTACATGAACTTCCATGTGTGCTTCAAACCTAAACAGAAAAACATTTTCATTTATGTTTCAGACAGATAGAGAGAGAGAGAGAGACTGTTAAAAGCTAATGCCATAACTTGAAAATTTTCCATCCAAAATCAAAAGAAAAGGATCTTGTTGAGCCGTGCACATTACAAGAACCCTTCAACCATTATCTCTTCAATTTGATCATAAATTAGTTTGACTTTAAAATCACTAAAGATTGATGGCTTAAATCAGTTCAGCTCTAATGTCTCAAATTTGCAATCACGACACATTGAAGTTGGTGCAGTGCTAGATTACTTGTCAACAAACAGCAATATCAAAAACATATGCAGATTCCTGAAGCATTATAAAGCACTGGTATAATACTTGAAATTATTAACATCATTTAGCAATATAGGTGAACTGATTCCCGAAACAGGTACTTGGACTTAATGTCTCATTATCAGATCTATCACATAGCACTATTTAAATTTCGTTTTCAATCAGACTAAGAACAATTCTGAGCATCTTAAAATCTGCAAGCAGTCAAACAACATGTCGAGAATAAGACCAAACTTCTTATTAATATAATGAAATGCAGGTATCCCTTTGACGTAATAAATAACTACTTAGACAATCCTTAAACTGGGCGACCTCACAAGCATGACATAATTAACAGTGTGAGTCGTACATAGATACATCAAACAAACCTGTTTGGAGGGATTTTATTTGGTAGAATAAGATAACGAAGGCCGTTCCTTAAGTGGCCACGATGCAATTTTGGGTGAGCAGGAAGCTCAGAACTTAAAAACTCAGTGACTTCTGCTCTTCCCGATTCAGGATAAAATACATCTGAATCTTGTCTCTCAAGAATGCCATCTGGGCAGGCTGTACTCGCTGCATGTGGCTCATTTGGACCCACAGAAGCATATGCAACTTGAAAACCCTTTGACTGAAAATAAAGGCTCCAATCAGGCTGGCAGAAGATGTACTTAAAGATGCATGTAAGGAGCACAGTGACTCAGACAAAAATTATGAAGGACTACAGGGAAGGAAGATTAGAATATATAGAAACAGCTCTTTCTTCAATACAAAAAAGTTTCAAACTTGAAACAAAAGAACCCGCTCGCAGAATTACTATTTATTCAGGTACCATGCAGTCTAGATAAAGTTTAAGAGGAATCAAAAAAAGCAAGAAAAACATCCCCAAGATTCACTGTGTAAACTAAAGACAGTATGTTCAAGCTTGATTTAACTGAAAAACTAATGCATGCTCAGACTATACCAAAACCAGACTAATAGGCTGTGAAAATCAATCATAACAAGGTCCAATCACCCATCTTCTTTTTCATGTTAAAATCTATGGAGGCCATGACCTGATGATGCATAATTGAAATTGTTATGTATTTCTCACCAAATGTTACCGAAATTACAAAAAATCATTTCATATCCCTAACTGGAAAATAACCACACAACTGCAAAAAATTTAAGGGATTCCATCTTCAATATCAACATCCACAAGAGAATAAGCAAACGTAACCAAAAAAAAAGGGCGTCTCAATGCATGAGGCTCCCACATTTGTGAGGTATAGGGAAGGGTCGATGTATGCAACATTCCATTTGTTTTAGCGAAGAGGCTGTTTCTAGGATTCGAACCCATGACCACTAGGTCACAATGGAGTAACTTTTCCGCGACACCAAGGCTCGCTCTTCAAACATCGCCGATAACTTACGCTATAATCATAATAAAAGGGTCATCAATAGAAAGAAGACATTTACTCACTGTAGCACCATCAAGTGATCGTCCAGGAAAACAAGGCTTAGATTTGTCAAAAAAAACTCCTGGTGTTGATCTTCCAATGCCAAAATGCAATCTGCGGGGATTCAGCATGCAGGAAAAAGTTTTACATTGTTCTGATAGACGTGCTTCAACAGCTTGTCTACTAGGTAAGGAATTACGCCGTCCGCAAGCACTATTCTTCCGTTTCCAAGTAACTGATCCTCCTGCGGTAGCCTCATGGGGCCACCTTTAAGCCACAAAGATCAAGAAAAAAGCAAATATGTTAAGAGGGAACAACAATGATGAAGAAGAAAGGATTGATGGAGGGAAGCTGCGGGCAACAAACATCCAACAGGCAAATTGATGCTACAAGAGCATAGTATGGTCGCAAAAAAAATATGAAAATTCCATCTTGCTGCATTTTGTATGCTATTTTGAGGAATGTGATTTATTTTTTATTGTGTGTTACATGTACTGAAAATAGAGGAACGACATTGGATTTCCACTCCCACTATATTTATTCAATAGCCCTACTGTTTGTGTGTGCGTGTGTGTTCATGAGGGGAGGGGGAGGAGAAACAGAGGTAGAGAGAGAGAGGGGGGGGGGGAGAGAACGATTTATATAAAGACAGAGACAAATCTTCCTGCATTTCATCTCATCCTCATGCCGCTCAACCCATAAAAAGGATTAAATATTCCTCCTTATATCCTAGCATATGTTATCATATTCTTTCGGAACAAAAAGATCTACACTTAGATAAAAACAATATCTCATAAATAAGGTTTTCTCTATGCATTTGGTTTAAGTGTCAGCCCTTTCCCTATGTGAAGACTAGTTTAAGTTTTGCTGCACATTTTTCTAACAAAAAGCCAAAAAAAAGTTTACTACCTTTCGGCAACTCTACCAAACGAATACTGAACCTAAAAATGTTTCATCTCGAGCTCTCGTAGGGAAAAGAAAATGAAATTGGAACTCTAAAGCTACTCATAACACATTCACAATTGCTATCCAATCCTACAGGCCAGACATGGTAACAAAAGTAAGAACGTCCCTCGTAGTAAAGCTGCAGAGAAAAAGAGAACCAAAGAGCGGAGAATTTCGCAATACCTTTTGGATTGAGGAACAGATCGAATTCCGGTGAAAGGCGGTGTAGAAAGCACCGGCAACCGACGAGGCTGTATGGAGTTTATTACCGAAGATTTTCTTGAAAAACAGTTGTCCCCCGTACCCGATGATGCCCGAATTGAAGGAACGCCCACCAAAACAGAACCAGCCGCCGCCGCCGCCGCAGCCGAACTTGCAGCCATCGCAACTTCCAATTTTCTAATTCTAACTAAGATAAACAGTTGCACATAGTTAAGTACACAGATAATTGACAAGAAGCACAAGAAGTTGTATCAACACAAGGACTAATCAATCTTCAAGAAAAAGATGTTGAATCTTTTTTTTTTTTCTTGATTTTAGGTCTCTTGAATTGTATTGATAATCGGGATGAGAGAATAACAGGGTAAAGGGATACAAAGAATACCTATTCTTGGCTTTGCGTCCAAGAATCCAGATTTTCCAAGATTTTTTTTTGGGAGATTTTTGTTTTGTTTTGTTTTGTGTTCTTTTTTATGTGCGTTTGTATATTTTTTGAGGTCAGGAGAACTGCCAGAAGCAGCGAGCAAGCCTGAGCTATTGCACTCCGCTTTGGACCGTCACCGTATCGAACGATTTTTTTTCGGGCCCGTTTGGTTCGCGGAGAGTTTGGTATTAATTTGTTGGAGTTTTTAAACTAAAAAACATAAATAAATCTTGATATTTGGTGAAAATAATTTTACCGTTCTGCTGAGTCAACGATCCGTTTAATAGGTCAAGTTAGCTCATGGGCCCTTCAAGACAATACTGTATTGGGCCAACAATTGGGCGCATGCGAAATCACTTGGGTCCATGACTGTTAGATCTCAGTGGCGATTTTGTAATTTCTTCCACCTTTTCACTTCAGCAAACTTCTTTTTTTTTTTATTTACAACTCACTTCAACTAAATATGGTGCTCGTTGTCCTTACATATTTTGTAGGTATAATAAATACACATGATTTTTTATGATATAAATTTATTTTATTGATTCACTTAAATTTTTAGTTTCACTTTGATCTCAAGTTCATTAATTTATTTTTAATCTAATCAAATTAAAAACATTAAAAAAATAGTTGGTTTGGCTTAGTGGCAAGTATCCTTCGTCATTTCTCCCATTTTAAAATCACAAGTTCGAGAACTTTCTTTGCAATGCACAATTTTTTCTTGCTTCCCATTTCTTATCCTTGGGTTCCAGTTTGCAGTTCTATTATCCAAGATTATTTTCATTAATTTGTTTTTATGTATTGTTTAAGTTGTTTTACTAATTTTTCTTGCTTTTTATATTAACACCATTATTAAAAAAATTTCAAGTGAAAATAATTACGTTTATTATTAGTACTGAAACGTACTTTTTTTCTGATTAAAGAAAGTCATGTCAAGTGAGTTTCAAACTGATGACCTTTACAGTGAAAAAGGTGGGATGTGAAGTTGACCAAAAGAATTTAATAATTACTAGTTATTACATACAAGATTCAACGACATTTCATGAACCAGGTACCAGTTTGGTTGTTGCATACATGATCCACTCACATGTGTCAATAACTAATCGAGATTGAGTATAATTATAAATGTAATATATTAAACGAGTTTAGACTAAATATTTTACCATGTTTTTACTGGCGATAAATTTCAAGTTAAACAAGTAGGGATGAATGTACGACAAATGCCAGAAATTACTACCAAATGCTAAAAGTATAAATGAAGGAGCGTCAAAAAATTTGATAAACTCCACCAACAATTGTAAGTTATATCGTACAAATCCAATTTTATTTAATAATTGGTTGAAATCATCCATCCACAGTATGACGATGGTTGCAACTGGAAACCGTATTTAACAAAAAAAAAAAAAAAAAGAAGTAGACGGTGTTTACAAAGAGGTGCTTAGTCATCTGATCCTCCTTTAGTAACCAAAGATCGACAGTGTATTAAGTTGTTTCTTTTTTCATCTCAAAAAATTGTGGGTGAGAGAGGTCTACATGCAACATAGAACTACTTATTTTTTTTTTACTTCTGGGATATATCGAAATGGAAGTTGTTCGTTCAGATCATGTTTGTTGAAAATCACCTCAATTTGGAAAGATTACTTCTTGTACACTTCACAAATTTTTATTTGTCTTGAACGCTTTAAAAACGTTGCAATATGTTAGCACTGACTTAAAGTCGTTGAAATTGCTTGGCTGGTTTTATGGACAGTGCCTCACTATAGTTCTATCAATTATAAATGCATTTAAGTGATGTCCATGTGCAGTGATCTGAATAATAAATCTAGATGTGAGATTCTTGTTTTGTTTTGCAGCTGTTTGGCTCTGTTGCTATGTCCATATGTAGTGACAGTGCTTTCAAAAAAAGATTGTAAGATCTATAGGTGCAGTAGCCTTCTTGGTGATAAATGAGGTTTCAATATGTTAAAATTATTAAATAAGGTTTCATTATAGGGACAAAAGCTGAAGAATAGAAAAAGAGTCAATAATGTAACAATTATAATTATTCGTGCAACAAAATTGATAAAATATGATATAAAAAATTATCACGTTATTTTTTATTGTAAAACAAATTAACGTTGTTGCAGAAATATTTCTCACTGTTGCGTTATTGACATTTTTTTGTCCACCTTTTTATGTCATCCAATGATTTTCCTTGACATATT
Organism: Carallia pectinifolia; assembly: GCA_037832335.1. Classification (NCBI taxonomy): domain Eukaryota; kingdom Viridiplantae; phylum Streptophyta; class Magnoliopsida; order Malpighiales; family Rhizophoraceae; genus Carallia; species Carallia pectinifolia. The sequence goes on from CM075443.1 coordinate 17,215,763, forward strand.
AAGCTGATTGAACTATTGTAGAGCAGATCATCTATAAATGAATAAATAAATGAGCAGTTAATTATTCTTTTTTTTTCTTTTTTAATTGATCTTGTTTTTGTGTTTTGTGTTTTGTTTTCCTTTTGTATTGATGCTGAGAGCTTGCTGATATGGGTTGTGAGGATAATAAGACTGCCCTAAATATTCAAAATTCCTACAGTAATGATTTCAAAATTAGGGACTGATCTTCAAGTTGGGCTTGAGAAAAAGATAGATAATATTGTCTGAATGTTTAGATAGCAATGAGGTGGCCAAAAAAGATAAAAGATGCGTGTTTAGAGTATAGTTATACATATTTTTAATTAAGATGGCCATATATTTCATTCATTATTGGAGTTTATCAAAATAGAGCAGTGCGATATAAATTTGAAAGTTTTTTTCACCAGCTACCGGCAGAACAAGAATTTTTGATATCATCACTCAAAATTGGTGTGACATAGATATTAAATATCACCATTTGTTTTTCTCTATGCTGTCATTCGACAAAAGAAAGCCTATAATGTTATGGCATATAAGAAGACAAAGACTGAGTAGCAATTAGTAACAATATGAAAACAAACATTTTCTCATATCTGGCACCCAAAGGCATTGCAAAGGGTATAATGGGAACATAAAAAATTCAATCAAAGAAAGTGAAAAAATTCAAAAAATATTCGTAGTTCCAGAGGGTGCACATATTATTTGAGTGGGTCCAATCTTCCTAAATTGAAAGGAAGAATAGAGAGGGGTAATGGAGTGCTCTCAAAATTGTATGCGCGGGTAATGTGAGAAATCATTCAAGCCCTTTTATAGGAACCGGAACCCACAAAGCCACCACTTAAGTTCCTCTTGAGAAGTTCAATGAGATCAATCAACACAAGCAAAGTTGCCCTTTCAATCTTCAAATCAAAACAGCTCATATTAAACTTCAATATTCTAGAATCATGAATTCCATCGTCGAACACAAATGAGTTATCAATCTTCTTTACACTAAGATTCTCATGGAAATTTTCGTCCTTATTAGTGCCCAACACAAGATGCAAACTAACACAAGGATCCCAATTTACATTCAAAAGATTGTGTATTTCTAGAATCGCCAAGTGTGGGTATAGGCTTGGAATTAACTGCACAAGAGTCTTTCTTGATGCTAGAACCTTGAGACTCAACACTAGCAATAGCATGCATTGCTATATGAGGCTGATGTGCTACTCCTTCTGCATGTACAGTTGCTTGTTCCAATTGTTGCAATTTATCTGCCAAATTCTCATCATTTACTTCAATTAAAAATAACTTTCTGTCTACATTTATGGCCAAGAACAAATTGCTTATAACACCACGTACATAGATTCTTTTCCATTCTAACTTGTGACTTTATTCAACCAAGGGGTTTCTGTAAGTTAATGGTAGATGTGTTGATATTTTCTGCAGAACTAGCTACAGATATGTTTAGATGGACTACTTCGTAGAGGAGGACGTAGTCCTGGAGTGCTACAAATTGACTTTGATTTCTTCAACATTACAGAATTTGTAAATTCTTACCATTTAACCAAACAAACTACAGAATTTGTAAATTCTTACAATTTAACCAAACAAACTACATGGTGTAGGGTTTTGGGACTAAACATTCTCACTGGATTTTGAAGCTCAACTTCAAACCATTCAAGAATATTTCAATAGCACATTCTTGATCCTACTCACCAACACATCAAATTGATCTTAGTATTCACTAATATTTCAATAGCACATTCATCTGGAATGTTACTCTTACTCACCAACACATCAAATTGATCTTGGTATTCACTAATATTTATCTGGAATCTTTGTCCTACTCACCAACACATCAAATTGATTACATTCCGGTTGCCATGGTTACTCAAGGAAACTGTAATGAGCCAAAGAAAAGAAAACTAGAATTTTCATATCAGGCCAACCAATCTTTAGAGAAAAATCTACTTCCAATTTGATAAAGGATCCATCAGAACCAATCTTAAGAGAAAATTAGGGCTAATATACTATTAAGTTTATGATTAAGCTTTAATAAAAGAGACTCTAAAAAAAAAGATATCATGAAAGACTAACAATATGTCTATCAAAAAGATTTATATAGATATTTATAACTAAATTTCATAACTAAAAGAAGATAGAATGATTTTATGGTATGCTAGAACATTTAAGTAATATGCCACAAATATACTCAGAATATTATGGATAGATTTGGAAGAAAGTCTTATAGAATTTGTCTTTAACTTCGAGCTTCTTCTAAAAGTCCCTTTGGTTCAAAAAGTTAAGAAGCTCCTTGTGTTACAACTGTAGAAAAATTTGAAAACTTCAAAATTTAAAAATAATCATAACTAATATAAAGGAGATGATGAATTATAACCACAAAATAATCAAAAATAAAAAAAGGCTTACAGATTCTTGAATCTCCTTTTTCATAATATAAAAGGGTCTTTAGCCAAAGGCTAAATTAATAAAAAACAAAACACGATATTAGCTTTAATTTTTAAAAGCAAAAGAAAAAATAATGTCTTTTGTTTTTTAAATATTGTGGACTCTGGAGTCTTAAAAGACTCCTATCTCGCTTTAATCATACATAGATAGATTTAAAAGATTGTAGCGGAATAAAATTATAATTGAGTGGTGTGTTTATCTTGAATAAATATATTTTTTAAATAAATAAGTAAGAATAGCTATTAAGATAAATTATATAGATAGATAGATATATAGATATCTCCACGTAAAAATACGATATTATTGGTGTTAATGATAGGTTGACCATTTCTCATTTACCAAAATAAGATAGAATAAAAGTTCAAAAAGTTTAAAACGTGATTAAAAAAATTAACAAAAGTTTAGGATTAAAAAAGAACTTATCACAAAAAAAAGTAGAAAAGGATTTGTTTGGATTTTTAGAGAAAGAAAGTTATGAAAAAATAAAATTATTTGAATTGATAAAAAAGTTGTGAGAAATAAAATGATTAGAAAGAAAAATAAATTATAATTTGTGAGAGAAAAAGTTGTGCAAAAAATGATTGTTTGAATTGATGAGAAAATTGTAAGAAAGAAAATAATTAAAAAGAGAAACAAATAGTAATTTGTGAGAGAAAAAATTATAAGAAAATAGTATTATTTGGATTGATTAAAAAATTATCAGAAAAAAATTGTGAAAAAATGATAAAATATTGATAATATTTTTTGACAAAAATTTTCTAATCTCTTTCTTTTACTAACATTTTCTAACAAAACAAACAAAGCCTTTGGATCGCTAACTGGATCGGGGCATCGGACTCGGGTCTGTCGAAACAGAAGTTTGATTTAGGAGCTTCTGTTTCTCACCGGAATACAAAAACTCATTTCGCGTCTCCCCGATCTCCTTCCTCCTCGTCCTCCACCATCGTCGTCGGAGAGGCAGCCATGAGTGGGCACGATTCAAAGTATTTTTCCACCACCAAGAAGGGCGAAATCCCCGAACTGAAAGAAGAGCTCAATTCTCAGTACAAGGTCTCCCCTTTATCTTCCTCTGACTCTGTTACATTATTTCATTTGTGAATGTACAAATACTTAAAAGCGTGTTGATCTCTGTCTGTAGTGATTAGGGAACGTAATTTCAATCATATTGTCAGTTATGTTTCGTGGCCAACTGCCGATATTTTTCGGCCGATCTGTTTGTTTGGATTGTTTTTTGGACAGTGATTTCTCGTAATTCTTTGAACGTTCGGAGATGATGCACCAAAATCCTTTGTTTAATTGACTGTAGAAGTTCTGTGATGTCTTTTTTTTTTTTTTTTGTGGTTGCTCGAGTATGGAGGACAAGTGCCAGTTTTTTCTGCGAGAATATTCTTAAGAAGCTTAGGAGCTGAATTATTTGAGGTTGTTGTGGTGCCATGTGGAGAGAATCTGTAGTTATCGAGGTAGCTCATAGTTTGCCATATCCATATGGTCGTGTGTTTCAACCATGGTTTACTGATATAGTTGGGAGATTGTATCCTTTGAATGCCAGAAAGGCTGTGATTGCGGTTTTGTCTATGGATTTTCCACAAAGAATAAGATCATGAATGTACTATTTGTTTTGTTGGTCTTCGGTAAAAATTTTTGTACGCGAGATTTGGAGTGGAATCTGCCCGTAAGGTTAGGTATATCCCCATATAAATATTTGATATATGATTTCAGGTTGCTATGTCTTTTGCTTATTCAATGTAATTAGTTTTTCAATTTTCTTTTTCAAAGAATTGACCAAGAAAATTGTATGAAACTTGTTTTCTTATGCGTGTTCTTATGTAGGATAAGAGGAAAGATGCTGTTAAAAAAGTGATTGCTGCCATGACAGTTGGGAAAGATGTATCATCACTGTTCACGGATGTTGTGAACTGCATGCAGACCGAAAATTTGGAGCTCAAAAAGCTCGTATATTTGTATCTTATAAATTATGCTAAAAGCCAGCCTGATCTAGCAATACTTGCTGTTAACACATTTGTAAAGGTAAGAACTACAGTGTGATCATCTGTCTGTCATATAGAAATATTGCCTTATCATGTGCGTTGCTGCTTTCAATGTTGTTGATGTTATTTTATCTCTTGCTGAAACTTTCATGGGGTTTTGTTGTCACAATTTTTCTGCATATTAAAATGTCAAATGATATGTGAGTGATATATTTTTACATGTCCTAGTTGCTTCTTGAGTCTTCATGAGGTCAGAGGATGAGTAAACGTATTATTTTTTTCAAAGTTACTTTAATTTATGAGCCTTCTGGCTCAGGCTACTGGGTTGCTTGAGCTTTATTATTTCAGAAAAATTATACCTTGTGCCAAATTTCTTTACACTTAATCAACAATGATGTTGATATGGGTGGAGAAGAGGTTCCAAACATTGGCCCTTTTGGTCAACTGGATTGGCCGACGTCCAGCTGTAGAGAATGTTTGCGATTAAATTTTAGTTTAATACCTTTCAACAAAAATTATCCTTGTGCTTTGCTTTTAGTTGTTCTATTATGCACATTATGCTTGTTACACTGGTTCTTTCCATCTATGAGCTGCTCATATTTCATTTTCATCTACCCAGGATTCATAAGATGCTCTTTTTTGTTTTGATTAAGGATTCACAAGACCCAAATCCTTTGATTCGTGCTCTGGCTGTGCGGACAATGGGGTGCATACGTGTTGATAAAATTACTGAATATCTATGTGATCCACTTCAGAGGTGTCTTAAGGTGGATTCTATGGATTGATAGAATTTAGCTTCTTGCTACTTTGATTCATGCCTTTTCGATTCATGCTTGTCTACAACAATTAAGTTATCATTTTTGTGCCGTCATTATGCTGTATTCTGAGATACTCTGTATATTTACTTTGAGTAAATGTCTAATCCGATATTCTGTACAATATTGTATCAGGATGATGATCCTTATGTTCGCAAGACAGCAGCCATATGCGTTGCAAAGCTTTATGACATAAATGCTGAGTTAGTTGAGGATAGGGGTTTTCTGGAATCTCTCAAGGATTTGCTTTCCGATAATAATCCAATGGTCGTCGCCAATGCTGTGGCAGCTCTTGCAGAAATTCAAGATAATAGTAGCAGGCCCATCTTTGAGATTACTAGTCACACACTCTCAAAGCTACTTACAGCTCTAAATGAGTGCACGGAGTAAGTAAAGCATATCCTTCTCACAACATTTGTTCTCTAGTGTTCTTTTTTACTTGGACAGTTCAAGTGTTTAGCCAACTGACTTTACTGTGATTTGTTTGGGTCCTGTCTTTATATCTTTTTTTTTTTTTTTTTTGAAAGAGATGGCATTGTTTACATTGTTGAATCTGTAGACATTGACAATGTAGCCGAAGCTCATTTTTATCATTGATCGTGTATACTTCTAGCTTGCTGTAATTGAGCTGGACATGCTTATTATTATACTGTGCATCCAACTTCAGCTCCTATTCTCTTCTGTTGCAATTTGTTCCTTAAAATTATTGTATTGAGAAGTTGGATCGAGCCGTCTTGCTTATCCAATTCATTTTTAATCTTTCTAGTCCTTGGGCTGCAAGTTGTAGGTAATTTGTTTACTGTCAGCTGTCTAATTCTTGTGCTATTAGTTGATTTTCAATTCATGGTAAAATATCAGTTAGAGTTTGACTGTTGAATCTATTAATAAGGGCGCTTATGCTTCTAATCTCCAGTCTTTGTTTACCTTTCACAAGTTGTTTAGTTGCACAACCATATAGTTTGGTCAACTTATTTGGTGACAAACTGTTTCCAGGTGGGGCCAAGTCTTTATATTGGACGCTCTTTCTAGATACAAGGCTGCTGATGCTCGTGAGGCTGAAACTATAGTGGAACGAGTAACTCCACGGTTACAACATGCTAACTGTGCAGTTGTACTTTCAGCTGTCAAGGTTAGGTGGTTGTTTTCTTGTTATTTCTGTCATTGTAATGTCTTGAACAACCATCAACCTGATATTTGTTTGATTTTCTAAAATATCGATTTTTTCTTCGTGAAGATGATACTCCAACAAATGGAACTCATTACGAGCACAGATGTGGTTCGAAATCTTTGCAAGAAGATGGCTCCACCCCTTGTGACATTACTATCTGCTGAACCTGAGATTCAATATGTTGCATTGCGGAACATTAACTTAATAGTGCAAAGACGGCCTACAATTCTTGCCCATGAAATTAAGGTAAATGTATATGTTCCTGGGTATATGTTACCATGTAAACTTGAATAGGCAAAGAGTCTATGAAAAATGACAGCTAAATCAATTGTCCCGCATAACTGGCACCTTAATAGAAGACTTTGGAAAGGTAGTGTGAACCTCCAGGGCTTCTGCATGATATAGAATTCACGAAGTAAAACCTCTTTTTAATAGCTGCAAGGTCAAGACTGTTTTCATTGCATCAAGTAACTTGATAGTCCCCTGTTGATGTGCAATAGAGTATTGAATGTACTTGTGCTTTCCAAGTAATTATACTTTATCAAGAAAGGGAAACTTATAAAATACCTTTTTCTTTTATTTCAGGTATTTTTCTGCAAGTATAATGATCCAATCTATGTGAAGATGGAGAAGCTAGAAATCATGATAAAGCTTGCTTCAGACAGAAATATAGATCAGGTACACATACCCTTTTTAGGACAAGAAAGAATACCGTGTGCAATTTAGTAGGTTTTGTCATCAGTCTGAAATTTTGTCTTCAGCCTGACTCCAAAATCTTTTTCTGGTCTGCACTTTTGCAGGTTCTGCTGGAGTTCAAAGAGTATGCTACAGAAGTAGATGTAGATTTTGTCAGAAAGGCTGTCCGTGCCATTGGCCGCTGTGCCATTAAGTTGGAGAGAGCTGCTGAACGTTGCATTAGTGTTCTGCTTGAGCTGATTAAAATTAAAGTAAACTATGTGGTTCAAGAGGCCATTATAGTTATCAAAGATATCTTTAGAAGATACCCTAACACGTAAGCTACAATTCTGTGGTCTTGATGACATAAAGTTGAAAATCTTGATTGTCTTCCATGTGCATAAAACTTTGAATCCCCTTGTCATCCTGCAGGTACGAATCAATTATAGCAACTCTTTGTGAGAGTTTAGACACTTTAGATGAGCCAGAAGCTAAGGTGCTTCTTTTGTTTAGGTACTAAAGCTTTTTGTATTCTCACATGATTTCAAGCTCATAAATTTTGCACTTCTTGCCCCTTTTACACCTCGTGAAGGCTTCAATGATCTGGATAATTGGAGAATATGCGGAAAGAATCGACAATGCTGATGAACTCCTGGAAAGCTTCTTGGAAAGTTTCCCTGAGGAGCCTCCACAAGTTCAATTGCAATTGCTGACTGCAACAGTCAAACTCTTTCTAAAGAAGCCAACTGAAGGTCCTCAGCAGATGATTCAGGTTTTTCTTTTGTACTAATATACATGTACTTTGAGGAAATGGTGGTTTTTGGGGATACAACTCTGCATCAAATGCAGGCCATTGTGTGATGGGAGGCCATCTAGCTTTGGAAAAATAAAATTTCCAGACATACGTCACATATAATAATCCAAGTTTAATACAAAAGGCCAAGGGAAATGAGAAGGAAAAGTTCACTCCCCTCATGGCCAAAGAAATGGATATATGGCTCTAATTGAAGGGTTTGTGAAGTGAAGTTTTAACTACTGCAAGAATAATACTTTGTGAAGTGAAGTTTTAACTACTGCGAGAAGTCAAATAATACTTGTTCTCACCGTGCAACTTCCCTGTTACAGGTTGTATTGAACAATGCAACCGTGGAAACTGACAATCCAGATTTACGGGATCGTGCATACATATACTGGCGGCTGCTATCAACTGATCCCGAGGTGTGGCTTTGTTATAAATGATGACAGTGCCAATTTTTATTAGTTTATGCATCTAGTGCATTTGTTATGCTGCCAACACTTAGCAAAAGAGCATGTTTGTCTGCCAAAGACATCTTAGTTAATCTGCCGGGTAAAAATGTTGAATCCCAAAGGTCTTGATGGGCATTCATATAGCTGCATACATATAGATTAATTGAGATGGCTATCTTCATGTCAGTTCTATGTCTGATTGCCTATATAATCTTTCAGGCAGCTAAGGACGTTGTGTTAGCTGAGAAGCCTGTTATCAGTGATGATTCAAACCAACTTGATTCATCACTTCTTGATGAGCTTCTTGCGAACATTGCTACATTGTCCTCTGTGTATCACAAGCCCCCTGAAGCCTTTGTAACCCGTGTGAAGACTACAGCTCAGAGGGCTGAAGATGATGAATATCCTGATGGAAGTGAGACTGGTTATTCTGAATCATCTGGGCAACCTGCTGAAGGTGGCATGTCACCACCCACTAGTTCAAGTAATGTTCCATATGCTGAAGCAAGGCAACAAGCCCCTGCACCAGCTGCACCTGCACCTGCACCTGCTGCTCCAGTTCCAGACTTACTTGGTGATCTAATAGGCCTGGATAATAGTGCTATTGTCCCTGTTGATCAACCATCTAATCCTGCTGGGTGAGTGCAATGGCTTGTAAATTGTGTTCGTGGGACCTTTTAGAATTGATATTCAGTTTGCTGGAGTATTAATTTGCAAATCCTGTTATTCTTCTTCATAGTAGGTTCATCTGATAATGATCTTGCATGATTTGAATCTCTCAACTGCATGCCTATGACCTTATTGCAGCCCTCCATTGCCCGTTTTACTACCAGCATCAACTGGTCAGGGTTTACAGATCAGTGCCCAGCTAGTACGAAGAGATGGTCAAATCTTCTACAGCTTATTATTCGAGAACAGCTCACAGATTCCCCTTGATGGGTTCATGATTCAGTTTAACAAGAACACATTTGGTCTTGCAGCTGCTGGGCCTCTTCAGGTACCTGTGTTTCTTCTTTCCTCCTTCCTTTGAATGTCGTTTATTTCTGTTCCATTGTTATATGTGAAAGTATCTTGTTGTGCATAAGGTTCCAGAACTGCAACCAGGGTCATCTGCATCAACCCTGCTGCCCATGATATTGTTTCAAAACATGTCTGCCAGTCCTCCAAGCTCACTTTTGCAAGTTGCTGTGAAGAATAATCAACAGCCAGTGTGGTATTTCAATGATATGATTTTATTGCATGTGTTGTTCACCGAGGATGGGAGGATGGAACGTGGAAGCTTTCTGGAGGTAAGAAGGAAAAAAGCTTCATCTTCGTGACTTAGAGCTTTACCTGTGGCCGTTGCATGCCAGACTCTCATAAAGAGCCAAAATAATTTGTTTTCCTTTGAACTTGTTGATATGGATGATGGTAGTGAAGTAAATGGCCATGACTCTGAATTGTAACGTGGACCTCATGATATATGTGTGTGCATGTCCATTTGTCTGACACTGGGCTGGAACAGATCACAGTAATTCTATGGCAAATTGGCAATATGTTCTTGTAAGTCAGGAACTTTGGTTAACTTTCTGAATTCTGTATATAAGGGGAGTGGGCTGGTAGGACCAAATGGGAGACTTACTTTGTGGCCTTGACATAGGGAACAAGATTTGCAGTTTGCTACTAGTTTAAGAAGATAATGAGGATGGTGATTCGTGACTGACTTGTTGCTATCAGAAACTTACTTTTTGCAATGATTTGATCCAATTGCAGACATGGAGGTCCCTTCCTGATTCAAATGAGGTCTCAAAGGACTTTCCAGGAATTACGGTGAAGCGTGTAGAAGCTACTCTGGACCTGTTAGCTGCCTCGAACATGTTCTTTATTGCAAAGCGAAAGCACGCAAACCAAGACGTGTTCTACTTCTCTGCTAAAATGCCTCAAGGAATTCCCTTCTTAATTGAACTTACAACGGTGGTCGGAACCCCGGGGATCAAATGTGCGATCAAAACTCCGAACCCAGAAATGGCACCACTATTCTTTGAAGCCATTGAGACTCTTCTGAAGAGTTGACCTGTTTCTTGTGATTTGTACTTTTTTTCATCTCCTCTCCTACTTTGGAGCACTTGAAATTTCTCATTCCTATGTGTAAAATCCAACTGGTTACTGAGGCTTTGATCGATATAGTTTTGGCCCATGTAATTTTCTCTTTTCTGTTTTATTTTGAAATCTAGGTTTTCGTTTAAGATTCCCCGTGTGGCATTGTAGCAACTCATATATGCAAATTGTATTGGACCTTTCACGTAACGAAATCAACTCTTGGGGGGGTTTTCTGCGAGGGGTTTGGATGTTCGAAATGCAAGGAGCATTTGTTGTTAGAAATTTGTGTTTTTTTTTTTTTTTTCAAGTTTACATTTTATTGGATAAAAAAATAATAGAGTCGTCACTTTATGTTTTTAAGAGAAAAGTCAAAAAAGAATAATAAACCAGGCGAAATTTAGTCTGCATTAAGAATAGTCAAGAAAGGTGTCCAATGCTTTTATTCTTATATCTACTTGTTAAGGACAGTCGCCTTAAAATTACAAATTAACACGAAACTGGGATATTAAGGGGTCGTTTGGTTCGTAAGATGGAATTGGAATCGGAATCGGAATTGGAATTAAATGGAATCGGAATCGGAATGACTAAAATTATAATGTGTTTGGTTTACTCCGGAATAGGAATCGAATTCCCTTATTGTTGTTTGGTTTAGTAAGAAATCAGAATCAAAATTATTTTCTTAAACTATTTAAATAATTTAAAATTAAAAAATTATTAACATGAAATTAAAAAGTATGAAATACAAAAAATATTATAATGTAAGTTCAAATTAAAATATATTAAATTACCATAAAAATAAAATTAAAAATTATAATAAAAACTAATAATAATAATAATAATAATAATAATAATAATAATATACTTCACAATGACGACCATAAATAGAAAATCTAAAAAGAAAATCTTAACAAAAATTTTATTGTTATTATAATAATAATCATTTGTTAATTTATAATTTAAATATTTTTTAAATTTAAATTTTTTCTAATTATAATACTATGACATATTATCATTAATAAGTAGTAATGGTAATGACAATAATAACAATAACAATAACAATAAAAATAATGTTTATTATTATTATTATTATTATTATTATTATTATTATGAAAATAATATTGTAGATATTATAAAATAATTTATTAATAATAAATAAATGATTATTTTAACTATAAAATTATATTATTATTTACAATTTAATATTATCTTAAGTTTTGAAATATTTATTTTTTATTATAATATAAAAACATATTATTATTATTATTATTACTATTATTATTATTTTATGAATAAATAAAATAAAAAAAAGAATATAATAACAATATAGAAATAAAAACATGGGAAAGTGGAGAAATTTGAGGAGTTAGAGTTAGTTAAGAGGGGAATGGAAATGATTGATATAGTAAATTTGGGAATCATGATTCCCTTAAAAGGAGGAATCTCATTCCCCTTTTTAAGGGAATGAGAATCTATTTTTCATAAAACAAATAATAGAAATGAGAATTAAGTAGTTGATTCCCATTCCCACATTATTTTTTTTCTAAACAAACACCCCCTAAAATTTTTCTGAATGACAAAATCCAATGACATTAAAAAACCAAGATTAGTTTTTTTTAATAAATAAATAAATAAATAAACTTAGCTACCCCACTATAATTTATTTCTTTGTCCCAACGATAACTCCCAAGTGTCTCCGGATCCAAACAACAAATTCAAACTAAATAAGAAAGAAATAAAAAAAAAAGACTGGCCCACGTGAACAAGTTAAAATCATTTTCCCCAAATTCAAATTCCACTCGTTCTCTAACGGCTACATTTCCTCCCCTTGTCTCGCCTTTCTCTCTCGGTCCGTTGCCCAAACAGACCCTTCCTTCTCTCTCTCTCTCTCTGTTTCTCCGTTTCTCTCTCTCTGAAATTTCCGTTTTTCACTTCTCGCTTCATACTAATTACTAACAGATGAAGCACTTCATGCAACCAAGAAACCCCGCCGTCGCCGCCGTGTTGCGGGAGGCGCAGCCGGCTACTAGCAACGAGCCACCAAATCCTCACAAACCCAAGCCGTCGCCTTCCAGGAGGCACAAATCTTCAAAGGAAAACGCTCCGCCGTCGGATCTCAACTCCGGAGACCAGAAGCCTTCGCCGTCCCCGGCTGCCAAGATCAAGAGTCCGTTGCCGCCCCGCCCTCAGTCTTTAAATCCTCTCAAACGCAAGCTCAGCACGGAGACCGTTCCGGAATCTTCTTCCGTCCTCGATTCTGGCGTTAGGGTAATTGACCTTTCATTCCACTCTATATTTAATTTTTCCTTTTTTTTTTTTTTGGTTTGTCAGAATACTTAGATGCAGTTTCCTGTCACAATAACGGCTATTTTCTCTTGGCTAAACCCTAGGGTTTTTAATTTGAAAATTAATTTTCAAGAAAAGTTGTTTTGAACATTTACTTATTTTGTTTATTCTTAGTAGCTGAGAAAATTTGTCCGTACGTTGGTTTTGGTCGTCTTCGGTGTAAATAGTAAAACATTTTTTTTTTTTTAATAGTTCGCCCAAATTTTTGCTTTTTTTAACCTATTTCTGTCTGTTTTCTTCTCCACTTTCTAATTTCGTGTGGAGACATAATGAAGATAAAGAAACTCAGGTTTTTAGTTTCAGTTCTGTCAATTTCTGGTGATTTTTGTCACCATTACATGCAAAGATTATAGGATACAGAACCTTGCTTAGTGTGATATGGGTTTTGATTATTACTACGCCTTTATGTTTATTTGTTGGGAGAAATAATGTGTTTACGGGCATTTGGGCTTACTAAGCTGCGTAGAAATCCCAACTTTAGCTAGATTTCATGTTGTCCAGTTACCTCTCGCTCAAAGTTTTGGATCTCAAGAGAATATGAGCAAAGACTGGAAAATAAGAGGGATTATGTGTTTTGTGTGTTATGTTGTAGTGAAACTAGTAATTTGAAGAGTGAAAAAGGATTCACATGTAGTTTTTTTTCCCTGTAATCCTAGGTCTGATGGCTGAATTTGCTTTCTTGTGTCCCAAGATCATTTTGTTTCTGCTTCTTTCTCCTGCATTATAGAGCTCCCAGGATTTAAATTTACCTCACTATGATATCCAAGCAGTTGGCAGAATTTTAATCTTTGCAAAGGGTGGAAAATAAGGCATTACATCTTGTTTCCCCCTTTTTGTTGGTTTTATTGTTGAAAGCAACCTTCCTTGGGTTCAACAATATTGGGTGACTGCTTTTGAGTTTCCCATTTTCTGCGATCATTTGTTGTTGAGTTTCCCTTTTTGCTGGTTTTATTGTTGAAAGCAACCTTCCTTGGGTTCAACAATATTGGGTGACTGCTTTTGAGTTTCCCATTTTCTGCGATCATTTAAGAAATCAAGCTGAAATAGTTTTGGTGCTAACCTCAAAACTATTGTTGATTGATTTATGTGCATTGTTGTCTGTTCTTCTATTGGCATATTTAATAGGTAATAGTACGAATGCGGCCCTTAAAAAAGGATGAGGAAGAGGGAGAGATGATAGTTCAGAAAATTTCAAATGATTCATTGACAATCAATGGCCACACCTTCTCATTTGACTCAGTTGCTGATACAGATGCAACACAGGTACACTTTTGCTTTGTGATTAATCACCATTGTAGTCATTTGCTCAGTTGTTTTTTTTTCCTTTCACTGTCCCTTCTACAGGTAGATATCTTTGAGCTTGTAGGTTCCCCTCTCGTTGAGAACTGCCTCGCAGGATTTAACAGTTCAGTTTTTGCCTATGGACAGGTACTTTGCAAATACTCATTCTACTTGCTGCTCTTGCACTGCATTACTAAATATATGAACCAAAAATATATGATCCTGTTAAGCATTTTTATATTTGAATTTATTCAGACAGGGAGTGGAAAGACCTACACAATGTGGGGACCAGCCAATGCCTTGTCGGAAGAGGACCTATCAATTGATCAGCAAGGTTTAACTCCACGTGTCTTTCAGAGACTCTTTTCCCGAATAAATGAGGTAAAGATTCAATAATTGCATTGGCCAAACTTGTTAAAGTCCAATTTTTGCGGAAGTATTGACAGTTTTAATGATCCTGTGATTCCATTTTAGAAGCAAATCAGACATGCTGACAAGCAACTCAAATATCAGTGTCGCTGCTCTTTTCTTGAGGTTAAGTATTGAGGCTGCTATTTGCACTATGATCTTCTTTACCCAAATATCTCGCACCAATTGATTCTTCTCTATGCATTTTCAGATTTATAATGAACAAATAACAGACTTGCTGGATCCAAGCCAAAGAAACCTTCAGGTGAAAAGGGAGATTAGTTTTTTGCATTCTGATTTGTCTGTACAAAATTGGAATCTATTTTTCTGAATCCTTTATCTGTGACATTAAACAGATAAGAGAAGATGTCAAATCGGGAGTCTATGTTGAAAATCTAAGAGAGGAGTACGTGTTTTCAATGAAAGATGTTACTCAGCTCCTGATAAAGGTTTGATTCTTATCTTGCTTTTACTCTTGAAAGACATAAATGCTTCCTAAGTTATGAGTTCTTTTTCCGCCGTGGTGCTGAGAACTTTATATGGGAATTTATTAGGGCAAACATTTGAGCAGCATGCTTAGAAAGCTAGTGCTTATCTTTTTGGGATGAATATGATTTATGTCAACCTGTAAGCATGCTCCAGATAGTGTAACACAAAACACACAAAATATGTTCTGTATTTCAACATTTTCAAGGAAGTTGGATATCTTCTTTTCTTTCTATGCATGCCCCTTTGGTCAAATGGACAGAGGACAATGTGAAGTCATGTCACGCATGCCAAGTGGAAATTTTCAACATTTTGCAATATAGTTGCAATGTTTTTCATGTATTGTTAAATGAAACCTGTATTCAGTGAAAAGATTAGCTTAAAAAAATAAATATATGGATTTGTTGATAAGTTGACTCTGTGCTGCAAAGTAAGATTGCCTGTTGATATGTATTTGTTGATGTACTCTGCAATATTTTGAGCTACAACAAGTCATGAACTGATTACCAACCATTTTCTGTTGAAGTCCATGGGCCTGCTACATTGAGTGATACATCTCCAGGAATGAGATTTTTTCTTTTCTACCAATTCCTGCTTGTGAATTTATTGTTTCAGGATACTCCAATCATTACGCTTATGACTGCTGTCTATGTTGTTCAGGGATTGTCCAACAGGAGGACTGGTGCAACCAGCATTAATGCAGAGAGCTCCCGCTCACATAGTGTTTTCACTTGTGTTGTCGAATCTCGATGCAAGGTCTTGTTTTCTCTAATTTGCTCACGTATTGTTATGTATCAATTTGTTTTTTTCTGGTTTTTATTTTACTCTGATAAAGATGATATTTTTACCTTTAGAGCACAGTTTTTTTTGGTCCTTTTCAGTGCTGACAGAATATTGTAATTCCCAATTTATAATGAGATTTGACTGCCATTTTTGTTTCTTCTTTTTGTTTCTTTTAAAAAAAAAAAATTAAGAAGAGGATTAATACCATGACATATTGCACCTTAAAATGTCGGTCCTTCAGGAGGTCTTTAAGCTCTATTGGATGGGACAAATTTGGTTTTAATGAAAACATTTCTCCATCTGGAGTTGATACTCATCTTGTCAACATCGGACTGTCCATGGCAGTCATTTTAACCCCATTAAGCTATCTAATTTCATGATAAAATAATAAATAAATAAAAATGAAGTAGACGAGCCCAGATTCCAAGTGAACAAATGAGCTTAACCTATTATGCTAAACTTTATATTTGCAAGCAAAAGTAATATGAATCTCTGTGATGTTTGTTCCTTCATGAATGTTGTCATATGGACTTATCTAATACTTCCATTTCTTTGTTAGTTTTTCTCTCAAATTTTCATGCTGGAGGACTCTTAAAGTAAACTCTTATCTTGCAGAGCATGGCAGATGGCATAAGCAGCTTAAAAACAAGCAGGATAAATCTTGTTGATCTAGCTGGGTCAGAGCGACAAAAGTTAACTGGTGCTGCAGGCGATCGCTTGAAGGAAGCCGGGAATATTAATAGATCACTTTCACAGCTTGGGTATGATCATTTGTTATTTCATTTATTGCTGTTTTGTGCTGGGTAAAAAAAAAAAGTTTAATTCTTGATTATGTCAAGCATAAAATGTTCATCATGAAAAAACATAAAGCCTAAGGAATATTCTCGCTGAGAAACCAGTCATGGATGCACAAATCAATGGGATTTAAGAACATGCAAGAACTCTTTGAAAAATGTGTACAACAGTTGTGAATGTATAATTCATTCAGCTGTATTTATTTTGTAGTCTAGACAGCGAAATTTTTAATGGCTCTTCATTCAACCTATTCTGAGATTTTCGTATGTTGGTTTTGGGAAAAGGAGTTTGAGCCACACTTAATGGGATTCTCATCAGGCTTGATGCCACTTTTCTGCTGCTAATTGTGCCAATCATTGGAATTGCAGGAACCTGATAAACATTCTTGCTGAAGTTTCTCAAACAGGGAAGCAAAGGCATATTCCATACAGAGACTCCAGGTTGACTTTTTTGTTGCAGGAATCTTTAGGTGGCAATGCAAAATTAGCTATGGTCTGCGCTATTTCCCCGGCGCAAAGGTGCAAAAGCTGCTATCTTAAGGCAAATTTTTTTTTTTCCTGCCTCGTCCCCCCTTTCTCATCCTCTCTCTATGTCTAATGGAATTTCACATGCATGATTAATGCAGTTGCAAAAGTGAAACTTTCAGTACATTGCGATTTGCACAGCGTGCAAAGGCGATCAAGAACAAAGCAGTTGTAAATGAAGAGATGGAGGATGATGTGAATCACCTGAGAGAAGTTATACGGCAGCTAAGGGTAGACTCTTATTCTTTAACTGGCAACTAGGATGTTCAATTAATTGAGAATCTCAATGCTTGTATACTAACTCAACTGGATGAATAAACCAGGATGAACTACATCGTGTGAAGGCAAATAGCAACAATTCAACAGGTTGGGATCCCCGTAAAAGTTTGAATCTATTAAAGAGTCTTATTCATCCGCATCAGAGGTTACCTAGAGTAGATGAGGATGGTGATGAGGAGATGGAAATTGATGAAGAAGCTGTAGAAAATCTCTGCATTCAAGCGGGTCTGCAACAAGCAGGTTCTGAATATCAGAATCCTATTGATCAAAGTAGACACATTATAGAAGGTCCTGCAGATACAGATGTTGATATGGAAGAAGGCATATCTGAACAAGTTGAGAATCATCAAATTACTACTGCAGAAGTTGCTGGAGCTGTTATGAACACCCCGGGATTTTCTGATGCTAATGTGCTTGTCCATCATGATTTGGAGGTAAATGATAAAGAAGGCCCACTAGTTGATACACTAGGGGAGGATAAGGGGAAAAGGACTCTTAGTTCCTCTGTTGGTAAATTGGTAAATAAAGAATCACTAAGCAAAATAGAAGGCGTTGGTTCCTCATGCCCTGACTTTCATTCTCTAAGTAACCATTCTAAAACTTTGGTGGCAACGAAACACGATGCTGAAAATGACTTGGTGAATTGTGCATCGCCTTCTGGTCTCAGTGTTATTCCATGTGAAGTTTCTCCACCTTTTAAATCCCCAATTCCAAGTGTTTCACCCAGAATGAACAGCAGCAGGAAAAGCCTACGGACTTCATCAGCGTTAACTGCTTCCCAGAAAAATTCCAAGGATGGGTGCATGCCAAACACAGAGGATGGACAAATATCATTAACTAAATCCATTAATGGTAGCTCTTTCAATGCTCTGGGTTCTCAAATGAGTAAAGGCATCCTTCCACCAACTGAACATTTAGCTGCCAGCCTCCATCGTGGCTTGGAAATTATTGATAACCACCGCAAGAGTTCAACATTTAGGCGATCATCCTTTAGGTTTTCTTATAAACCTGCAGAATTTAAGCCTTATGTAAATGTTGAAAAAATTGATTTGGGTGTCCAAACTTTTGTTCAACATGATGGCTTGCTGGAAGAAAGTCCAGCAATATTCTTGTGTGAGAACTGCAAGAGCAAAACACAAGTTCAGGTGAAAGATGGTGATGACTGCTCAAACCTGCAATTAGTACCTATTTGTGACTCAGAGTCTACTGATAAATCCAAAATACATGTTCCAAAGGTGAGTCTTATTACTTGAATTCCGTATATATATATTTCCAAAGGTGAGTCTTATTATATATTTTTGTTTTCCTTAAAACCTAGATGGTTAAGGTTTTCTTATGTTAATTTTACATGTGATCTTTATTTTCATGGCACAGGCTGTGGAGAAGGTTTTGGCTGGCGCCATTCGGAGGGAAATGGCTTTGGAAGAGATTTCTGCAAAACAAACCTCTGAGATAATGCAGCTTAATCGTTTGGTATGTTAGTACATTCGCCAGCATCTAAAGTAGCTGCTACCTTTCTTCCCCGTTGAAATGACTTATTGGCCATTATTTGTAGGTTCGACAGTACAAGCATGAGAGAGAATGCAATGCTATAATAGCACAGACACGGGAGGACAAGATTTTTAGGCTTGAGAGCCTCATGGATGGTCTTTTACCTGCTGAGGAGTTCATGGAAGAAGAGTTAGCATCACTGATGCACGAACATAAGGTAACTTTTTCTCATTGCCATTTGGCATGTATCCACCTTTTCATATGAAATTTTTGTTGATCTTCTAAAGGGTGCTATCTACTTACTTTTATTGGCCATTTATCTTGTAGCTATTGAAGGATAAGTATGAGAATCACCCAGATGTTCTAAGGACAAATATTGAGCTAAAAAGAGTTCAGGATGAGCTAGAACATTACAGGAATTTCTATGACTTGGGTGAAAGGGAAGTGCTGCTGGAAGAGATTCAGGATTTAAGAAGCCAATTGCAGTATTATATAGACTCCTCATCACTGTCTGCTCTGAAGAGGAATTCTTTGCTGAAATTGACATATTCTTGTGAGCCTAGTTCTGTTCCTTCTCTATGCACAATCCCAGAATCAACTGAGGAGAGTCCCCAAGAGAAACTTGAACAGGAGAGAATGAGGTGGACTGAGGCAGAGAGCAAGTGGATATCTCTTGCCGAAGAATTGAGAACTGAGCTTGATGCTAGCAGAGCAATAGCTCAAAAATTGAAGCTGGAAGCAGAAACCGAGAAGAAATGCGCTGAAGAGTTGAAGGAAGCAATGCAAATGGCCATGGAGGGGCATGCACGCATGCTTGAACAGTATGCAGATCTAGAGGAAAAACACATCCAGTTGCTTGCAAGGCACAGGAAGATCCAGGAAGGGATAGATGATGTTAAGAAAGCAGCTTCTAAGGCTGGAGTTAGGGGTGCTGAATCCAAGTTTATAAATGCCCTTGCTGCAGAGATTTCAGCCTTGAAAGCGGAAAGAGAAAAGGAGAGGCGCTACTTTAGGGAAGAAAATAAAGGACTTCAGACTCAATTGAGGGATACTGCTGAAGCTGTGCAAGCAGCTGGAGAATTGCTTGTGAGACTGAAAGAAGCAGAAGAAGCTGTTGCTGTTGCTGAGGTGAGTTCAAAAGTGGTAGTGTTTTAATGTCTTGCTGCTTTACTTTTGTGAATATCATTTTTCTTGCATTCTTGGTGACTTTGTAGTGGACGAGGGTGTTGAATTGTCACTAGTTTTGGTATGGTTTTGACCAAGTAATATACAATAGATACAATTCCAGAAGAAGCTTGAAATATTTTAATTACCTTTCCTACATTAGTTATCCCAAGATGCATCGGTCCTGTATGCAGAAAGCATTGTCATTACTTGGTGACTTTATAAGTGGTTAACTTATAAAAATTTTACTAAAGAACGTAAGACTGAAAAGCAGATTTGCAGCTCCCAGACATCACTAAGAGAGAATGTTTTCATGAAGTTGCTGTACCCTTAACGAAGGGATGTTTAGGCGAAGCTTGTCAATATCTTGCTCTCTTCTGCTTTTTGTGGTGTTTGATTCCATGTGCTAATGATCAATTTGAATTTCTCCAGCGCCTTTATTTGCAAACATCTTTTATTTGTCAGGACAGAAATATTTGCAGTCTAGTTGTTATTCTGTCATCCATTCATCTTAATGTCTACATTGCAGCAACATTTCTATTTTTATTTTTATTTTTTTGTTTGTGGTTTTATTTTCAATCACAAATTCCAAACTGATATTATTGGCAAATTTTGAATGTTGGAATTTTTTGACCAGTGGAGATCTGTCTCAATTTGTTGAGAGAACGAGGCTTTTGAACTGCTCTGCCTGTTATACATTTTGCCTGACATGGATGTTTAAGTACTATAATTACGAGCTATTGAAGCCACCAATACTTAGCCATTGTATGCCTAATCGAAATTCTGTTTTGAAACTCAAATGAAACTATAAGTGAATTTGTTGAAAAAAAAAAAAAGGACTTATACAGTATATCCTAGCACTAGTTATCCTAGGCATGCATCTGTTTCTCAGGAATTCTGGTTACTGCCATAAAATTTAATCTTGCCATGTATCATCTGAATTGTTGTCTTGATTTAAATGTGCCAGTCAAATTATCCATTTTAACTATAATCCAAAGGTCCACGGGATTGAATTTGGTCACAGCAAATCCTGATTTCTTCCCTTTATTCTCTTCAACTGTTTTTTTTTTTTTTTTTTTTTGGCAGAAGCGGGCTTTGGATGCAGAGCAAGAAGCTGCCAAAGCCTACAAACAGATTGATAAGCTGAAGAGAAAACATGCAGACGAGATTAGTGCTATTAATGAACTCCTTGCAGAGTCGCGTCTACCCAAAGAAGCAATACGACCTGCTTACCATGACGGTGAAACAGCAAAGTATGATATGGGAGAGCCAATTAATGAAGGTGACCAGCGATGGAGAGAGGAGTTTGAGCCATTCTATAATGGTCATAATGGGGAGCTGTCAAAACTTGCAGAACCGTCTTCATGGTTCGCGGGGTATGATCGGTGCAACATATAGAGTGGGCAACACTTTGCATGAAGCCAATGTACGTATCCCTCACATTTAAATGTGATGCAGCTTTAAACTTGTAATATTCTTTGTATGTTTATTTTTGTGATATACAAGTTCTCACCATTTGTGAGCACCAAAGTATTGGTTCTCATTTTGTCCCTCGTACGCACATTGAGATTGTTGTAGTTCAGAAGAGTTGAATCGTGTTATCACCAATCTTTCTCATTTACTGACACTATAAAACAGGTATCGACATGCGTGTGTTACATTGGCAAAGGCTACACGCAATTCTATGCTACAGATTCTGGAACTCCTTTTTTTTTTTTTTTTTGTGATTAATGGGCTTTGAGTAAGATTTGAATTTAGGACATTGGGCCTTCTAAGGACTCCATTACCATTGTCTCCAAATTAATTTGGGCAGTCGGAGAAAGGGTTTAATTTTTGTGCACTTGAAAAATAAATGGTTGGGGACAGTGACTTTTGGGGTTCGGTCCTTTCCTTGCTCTCTCTATGATGGTATTGCTATATCTTTTACAGGAAAAAAAAGCTTGGGGACTTTATTTAAGTTATTTCAAAATAGTTTTTAAGTGATATAAACTGATAGAAGATTGAATTAAAAAGAAAATAAAAAATAAATAAATTATTAGATATTATTAATAAAACTGTATAATTATTTCAAAACTATCTAAACAAAGCCACTTATTTTTATTTAAAAAAAATATTGAAAGGCGTCTAAATTTTTGATATATAGTGGACCCTGCAGTTCTAAACAATGGACCCATACAAAGACTGTGGAGACAGTGGACCTTGGATCATTTATACGTTCGGTTTGGGTGTCAATATGATGGGGGGCAATCTTTCAAGTGGATCACAGTTGTAAGGGAGGCAAAACAAGTTTAGCCAGACACTCCAGAAGTTCTTTGGAAGCCGCTTGGTTTGAGTAGCAGATTCTATCTTCTCATGGAGACCATAAAACAAATAGCTTGTGGCTTTGTCTTCCCTCTGCCTTGAATGAATCCATCCAATACCGGTGGACCATTTTCGAACCAGAGGCTATTGATTGAGTTGGAGGCTGGGAATGGATGGAAACAAAATTTAAGGCTTTCTATATTTCTCATATATATTTTCTATAATTATATGCACTGAAAAAATTGTCCGAGTGTGGGACATGGGCCATATAAATGTATTAGTTTTTTTTTTTAACCAAAGAAAAAAATTTATTACAAGTACGTCGGTAATCGACTTTATAAATTGAAATCAGAGTAATTCCATCACTTGAGTATTGTTGGGTTCGAACGGGTTTCTCTCAAGCCAACCACGGCGATTACTGAGTTTAAAATTAGCGACACACAGTCAACGACTAATTCAAATAAATTCGAAGGTCAAAACCTTCAAGTACTGCTATTCGGACTCTAACCTGAGTTGTGAGTGAAGAAGTACGTCAAATTACTACTAAACTACTACGTCAAGTGGTATATAAATGTATTAGTTATTATATACATTTTTTGTTTGATATTTTCAATATAATTGAAATCAAATTTAATTTGAACTTACATTTTTTAAGCCTTTTGTTAATTATATGTACTTTAGATTTTTTTTTTTTTCGAATGGCATAATTTTTACCGTTAGAAAGGAGTGAAAAGAAAGACTATCTTAAATACAGCAAGTAAAAAAAAAAAGAGAGACTATCTTATAGCAAAAACGAGAGAGATATGCATTTCGAAAGAAATGAGTTCACATAATAATTATTCTGAGACGAGAAAGATCACTTAAATGTTAGAAAGAGGTAGAGGAAGAAATTTATTTCTTCCCTAAAATATATATTCTAAATAATCACATGCACGGATTTGTTCTGTTTTTATGCAAATAAATTATTTTTAATATTTAAATCAATCAGCATAGTTAACAATATCAGATATCATCAAAGAGACCGTTATTATAATTAAAATAGAATAAATTTTCTATTATACAAACACTCTCAAGTCCTCCTTTCCACGTCTAGACAACACCAACTATTAAATTTGGAAAGCGAAAGAAAACAACGCCATCTTTTTGGACCAGTTCGTAATACAAATCCTTGAGAATTCTCTATGGCTTTGCTAAATTGGGACGGTAATTTGGCCAGTCCTTTCTTAGTTGCATTACGCACTTTGTACTGCATGAAAAAAAAAAAATCATAGATAAAGAGTTAACATTTATGTTTGGTAATTGATATTTTTTACTATCAAAAATTGTGGTCTAATACTGTATACGTCGAACGTTAGCAGGTCAAGTCCTGAATTTGAATGCTTGTTAGGGTAATTAGTGGGGTTAAACCTACGCTGAGTATAGTGCGACCATGACGTAATTATCTAAAAGGTTCGCACCCTCCATAGATTACTACGTAATACTCCCTAGTAGAACAATCTGAAGCACTATCATCGTTTTTCCATTTTTCTGTATCAAAAACAAAATCGATATTTTCTTTCTTGTGCCACATCCGTCCAAAAACAGGTCATCCCGTTACCAACTTAAGCGAAACAAATTATTCAATAGGAGAAAGATTGAGAGAGAGAGAGTGAGAGAGATTGTGCAACATGAGATTGGGGGAGGAAAAGTGACAGGCTGGTAGATGCTATCCCACTCTAATCGTCATTGATTGGAAGTTATAACCTACAAAACAGACACATTCGATCAACCTCTCCTAATCATATTTCCTGCCATGGGCCCAATCCTCCTCGTCATTGCTGGAGTCACTTGGTGGAATTTCTTTCCTTTTAGCTTTTTTAGATCCGGTAAACAGTAAATATCTCGACTTTCTTTTTTTTTTTTATATTTTTAACTCGGTAATAATCAATCGTTAGATGTTCGGGTCCCTAACTGATGAAACGGTTTTTTTCGGTGGGGTTCGGTATAAATCAAATTTGGTGATAGGAACAAGAACCTGAATAGATTATAACAAGCCCCGGCATTTTTTTTGAACTAATTATCTAGTTATATTGACAGACAGCAAGCCTACTGTTGATGCAATTTACTTCACCTTACCTCTAGCTGTTCAAAGGACTGACTGGAATGAAATGCAAATTCACCTGCCAGCTTGATATATTCTGACCAGAATTAAGAGGTACGCAGTTGGCTTTCAATTCTTCTTGAAGATTTAGTTCTTCTGCAATGACCATTAATCCTTGCATCAAAATTTTCAGATCATTGATCATAAAATTATGGAGTTATAAGCAGATTTTCCCTGCTGGTCCTTGGAAAATTTAATTTTGCATTTTTGCTGACAACTTTCATGAAAGTAAGTTATCCATCCTAAGAAGGGGACCCATCTACATCTTAATTCCATTAGTTTATTCTTCCACTCATCCATTCGCAGATATGCTTTCCTTTTTTTCTTTTTTTTTTTTAAATACTTTCCAAAGCAGATTGGATTGTCGATTGTTTCTCATTCCTCAGCCAAGTCAGAACTTCACTACTTTCAAGTGCCAACCTGTGCTCTTGATGCTCCTACCCAGTCACTCACACGCAGCTTGGAAAGAAAAGTAGCAGAATACAAAGAAAATAGTGAAAACATACTCACATGACTGAAGGGTAATTACAGTTACGTTGTTTTTGATGCTACAGTAATATATTTTCATAAACAAAGTCCACAAGCAAATCTTACAAAAATAATCAGGAAAATTATTCAAATCAATGATATCTTCAAGGCCCACAAAAATTATCAACCCTAGTATGAATTGGTATGTTTGCTGTTTTTTTCTTTGCTCCATGTTTCAACGCCAACAAGAAGTTGAAATTTGCTATGTGAAATGCGTGAAGTAAAAGTCCAATAACATTGGATCCAGACAAAAAATTACACAAAAATTCATTCCTAATTATGAATTGGACTTAAAAGATCATTTGTCCCCACTGAACAGCTGGTTACAATTAAGAATGTGTATTCCCACAAGTTACGCCATTTTCACCCACTTACTTTGGATTATGTCATCCAATTGGAGGCCCTACCATCCAAACTTTTCCAGCTAAATCTGAAAGCAATGTTAGAGGGTATCATTATCGCTAAAACTGTTTATGCTTATGTTTGATTGCTGAGTCTCAAACCGACATGGATGGAGGAAAAGTTAAAGAGAAAATCGTGACATCTTAAAATTGCCTGCATGGCACAATCCTCCTAATCAAAGATGCTCAAATTATTAACTTGATTGGTATATACCCTTTTTTCATGTGTTATATGCGGACATGGGTTCTCTTAACACGGGACAAACAAGAGTTAAGTGATAATATCATAACCGTTCATTACATATTTGTAATTTTTATCATTAGTTATGATAATGCATAAAACGATTAAAAATATGCAACTAACTATTAGAATAATGTAACATTTTTTTGTAGGCCTACAGGTGATCCGTTTCAATTAGAATGTTAAAATTGTTCTGTTCTCATAACAGTAAAATTAAAGACATTTGATGCCCCTCAACCATAAAGTCATTTCTTTATCAAGTGAACCAATCCGCATACATCTTAAAACTTTTTAGTGTGGCAGTCTTAGATGAACCTACACTAGAACAGTCCAAAATTGTTGAAAACGAATACATACAATGTCTCGGGAGTTAATCACGGCATAATTATCTTTCTGAAATCAATCTCTATGGGGCAGTAATCTTGGACAAACCAAAGAAATTAAAAGAAGGAATGAAAATATATATGGGTTGTCTTCAAATAACTGATGTTGATGGGTTAACAAACAAAATTACATCATCTTTCCCTTCTTTCACTGAACTGTCAAACACTTTCCCTTTCAATGTTACAAGGCGAGTGGTGGTCTTTTATAGTATTGTTTCACCACCGCTTGCAATTAGTTCTAGAAATTACAATGTAGACTTTTTTGTAAGAATTCTCCAAAGAATCAGTTGCTTGCATCACTGAAGAAAAAGAAAAAAAAAATCAAAGCTGCAAAAAGAAGTCTTCTTTTTCTCCAAGCTAACGTAAAGAGTGATCCAAACTTGAAACTTGGGTTTGTATATACAGAAACCTTTCTTTCTGTCATCTGGGGAAACTCAACTGAATGGAAAGCTGCCCCATTAGTTAATTTAAAGCTCAATTTTCGTTTGAGCTGTGGGGATTGAGCCTGCAAACAAATAACGTGGATTTTAGTTTTTCTTTCAAACCCAAAAACTACAATTTCTATGCTTAAAAACAGATCTTTCACAATTTCACTACATTTTGCTTACCATGAAAGCTCTGCTGCTGATTTTGGCCAAATCCCATCTGCACAACGCTTTGAAAGTCATCCTCCGAGACCAGGGAAACCTGCAATGAAAAATTGACTAGCAATAAGATTTTATGATGAAGGGCTAATCAAAATGCATGAGATCAGTAACAATGTTTTCTCTTTGATTACCGGATGAGCAGCATCATTGAATCCGTCGAGGGGCGGCAAGTGCATACTTGGGTTTCTTCTCAACACAGAATTTAAAGGGTTCATATGAAATAGGGTGCCTGCATTACTGGATATGCCATTGTGCAATGGTAGCCTTTGTTGTGACTGGCAGCCATAAGGGAATGTCGCCGAGGAATCTAACGGATAAAGATCATTTGGCATGGATCCACGAAATTGAAAAATCTGCAGTACATAACGATTGACATGAAATTTAGAACAGATGTAAAATCAAATACAAAACAATTAGTGTACAAATAGAAGAACAACTTACTTCCTTGGAAAGAAGGGCTTCCATATTGAAGTCCATCCTCGATTTCACAGTAGCTAACTTCATTGAGAGAAACTGCAAATAATAGAGACAAGTTCACAAATCAAGTACAGCAATAAAACTAAGAATTAGGGATATTGGCAGAGTTTTGAATTTACCTCAACTTGGCGCTGCAATGACTGCACATAGTTTATAATTTCATCAAGCATAACTGCTTTCCCGGTCACCTACAATTTAGAAATTCAAGCCAATTAAGAGAATTCCACTTCATGAGTCCACTGTCTACTAGTATGTTTCAGGTGAAGAAAAAAAGAGCTATTACAATAAAAGAAATTTTAGCATGTTATAAACACCTTATTGCAACCAGGAACAAGATCCTGAAGAAACTTCATTCTTTCGCTAATTTTCTCTCTCCGAACCTGGCCCCAAAAGAAAAAAAAAAAGACGAAAAATACAAAAGAGATTTAATGCAAGTCTAATTATGCCAAGACATCACAAATATGACTGCAAGACAAAGCTCATCAATTTTTCGTTCTTACTCTTTCAGCAAGACTGTGGCTATCTGTGGCCTGACCCCTTCTTGCTCTGACATGGATGTAGTCCTTTGGTGGCTCTGGAGGCTTTGAGTTATCTTTTTTCTGTTTAGGATTCCCATTTTGCTGTTCTTCTTTATCTTTCCCATTAGATTCATCTGACTTGCTTCTTTTCGCACTTGATTCATTGTTGCTCTCTGCTACGACCTGAAATGAACTCCTTCCTTGGTATCGCTATAGAATACTCCACAGAATTGGTACAAACGCTAAAAAAGAATTGAATCTCAAAATGCAATACCTTGCAACCAGAGGCAGAGGTAGATGAAGATGGAGTTTCTTTGCCTTTTCCTCTAGGAATTGATTTCCTCTTGCGGGCATTGCAGTCATTCTGGCTTTTCATGCTCATTTCCCCAACTGGGATCTGCTCAGATACTGAAGAGACCTCCCTGGAATCTCCAAGTTCTGTATTTTCTTTCTTTTCTGAACTCAAATTACCATCCTGCAATAAGCTCTTATTGCCTTCTTGTTTTAATTGAGATCCAGTAACCTTCATCGAATTATTGCTCGAAACTCTCGAAACATTACCAAGTTCTGCTCTTGGCATGAACCTATGAGGCAATTCAGCTTCATTTAACCCAAATTGTCCACCTGGACCACCAAAATTCCTGCTGCCAAAGCAGGAATATCTTGCAGCCCTCTCTGCAAATCCAGGATCAGCTGGAAATGGGGCCAAACCTGGATGGTTACCAATACTGTTTCCGGGAATCGGCAGATTTCCTCTGTTCTGTGCGTCCACCATTGACAGGTTAAACTTTGGTGGGGAGTTCAAGGGTGTACTGTAACATGAATTGTTAATGCCCACATTGTTATTGGAGCTGTTACTGAAGGGGTGTGGTGGAATCTCGCCAGGATTGCAAATTGTTCCTAATTTTCCAATGAGTTCTCTGATCATAAGAGTTTCACCACCTCCTCCATGAGAAGAAATGGCATTGACATTAGGACTGGATGCTACCGGAGATGAAACAATGGAGCTTAAAGCAGACTCGAAGGGATCGTTCTGATCCATTGAATTATCCCAATTGGGGCTGAAAAAAAAAGAACTAAGGTCATTGGACTGCAATTCCACTCCAAAATTACAAGAATTCCAAATGGGTTCTTCTGTGTTTGCTTCCTCACCCACAAAGAACTCCTTTTCCATGGGGAAAGAAACAATCTTTTTGGCTAATAAGAGCGGCAAATTGAAGTGGATCCAAGAAAAATAAAAAATAAAGAGGACCCAGGTAAAGATTTGAAGTCAAAGCCAAGAATCAGAAAGCAAAACAGAAATCGATAGAGGAAATTTGCCAAGGAAAGCTGTCTGAAATTGGTTGCAAGTATACTGGAGCTAATAAAAGAACATGTAATGATGATGGTGATAGAGAGTTCTTGTATGTCACTCAATTCAGGAGCGGAAAGGAAAGAAAAGAAAGTGAGAAAGACGGAGAAGGAGAGAGAGAGCGTGTGTGTGTGTGAGCAAAGAAAGCAGAGGCGAAAAGCAAAGAGGATAAAAAGGAAGAGAAGTGGAGAGGAGGAAGCAAAAGAAAGAAAAATAAAGAAACCCAATATCTATTTTGACTTTTTTTTTTATTTTTTTTTCTTTTATGGTTTAAAGTTGTACTGTTATTACAGTCAATAATATAGAAAAAAAAAAAAGAAAAAATTTCTGCCTAGCACTCCGTAAAAGACGGTGATGACGTGGTGATGCCGGGCATTCACCGTCAAACTTTCTGTCGTGGACTGTCTGAAGCTCCTGCTTAATTTCTCCATAATAAATTTTTGAAGATCATCATCTACATGTATTGTAAATTGAAAATTGAATATTATTACGTAATTATGTAATTTATAATTAACAGAAAAGATATAATTAATTTAATAATAAATTTAATTTTTTATAATATAATATATATTTTTATAATTTAACGATTTAAATTTGTATATATTAATTTTATTTTTATTATTATATATTCACATAACTTTTTCATTAAAAAAAAAGGAAAATAAAAAGGCTTTTGCCTTGCTCTTTCTGTTGTTAGAATCAAACACGCATTATCTCAATTTTAAAATTTTTAATCTTTTTAAAACCGCATTTAACATTGAAAATCGCATTCATTTCGGGTTATATGGGTTGAACAGTCAGTCCATCGAATGCAAATGAAAATGTTGACCTATATGACTCATAATTTCTCTTCGTTTGGCACAGAACGTTGTCACTGCTTGTTTGTCATATGGTTCTTAACTAATCATCAATGACTAATGAGTAGAGGAAATGGGTGAAACTGATTGTTTTTATTCTTCTTTGTACATTTTGTTAATTACCAATGATTAGCAATAGAGGGAGATTCTTTATTGTATTCTACCAGAGTAGTTGTTGATAGGAGAGTTGTTTGGATCCAATGTGAATGCATGATATGCAGATCCATAAAATTCATTTGATAAAGATAAAAGACAATCACATAAATTAATTGGATCATGATACTTTCAGCAAGAAATTTATACAATTTGTATTGATGTTTTATTATCTTGGCTTTGTCATTAATACATAAACAAAAACATGAACTAGTAGTGCTTGAAATCTTTCTACGGTTGCACATGACCAAATGCTAATTTGTGTTTTAACTGCCTATCCTTTTATTAGGATAGCTCACACATTGTTACTGTAGAAATATATAATTTTTTTACTATATAAATATATATATATATATATATATATATATATATATATATATATATATATATATATATATATATATTTTACTTTTCATTTAATTGACTCCCGTATAGATTTTTATATTTATTAATAATGGACATTTGATTAATCTCACTCGTGAGTCAAATTAGAAAATCACTAGATTATTACTTCTTCTTGAAGCCACTTCTTTCTTTCTGTTTATTTTTTGGGATCATCTATTAGTGTTAGCGTATCATCTAAACTCAAGCCATGGGGCCTAGAAATGGCCTATATACCAACAATATTTTTAATTTGTGTGGAAGACAAAAAGGAATATTTGATTAGATTTGATTTGATCTAAGAAGTTAAAATTCAGTTGATACTCTATCATGGGTAGGACTCTAATCCTTACTTTCTTGCTCACGCGAAAAGAAAATTATTGCAAAGTGATTTTTCTATAACCACTATCCAGCTTGCTAGTATATTACAGTTGTTCCATTGAAGTTCTCATTTGAATTACTACACATTTTGATGATGTTGAAATTTCATACAGGACCATACAAGTTTGAGGGACATACACAAAAAAAAAAAAAAAAGAGTGTATATGTCAAGTCAGCAGCCCATATGATTGTGCAATGCATAGATGTGGTTTGAGACGCGTTAAATTTATCGAGCACACGTAACTATGCTTTTTTTACATGGCTTCCTTCGGAGAAAAGAGGGGTTTCTTTCTCCAGAAGCTAGAGGAACATTTAGCTCAGGAGAGATTGATCCAAGAAGACAACGATCCTTTCAAGGCACTGTACATAACAATGTTAATAAATAATAACAAAATAATGTTTGTGTGTCAATTTTGTTTATCGATTGGTGTGTTGAATGCTATAAAATTGACAGTTTTTATAATAATACTGTTCTAAAAACTATCAATTTTATCATATTCAGTATATCAATTGATAAAAAAAAAGTAAATGTATTGAAATTTGAACTAATGATGAGAGATGTGCCGTCACCAGTAACTCGAGAAAGACATACAATGTACGCATTGTTTAGCGAACGTGTATAAAACATAAAGGACTGCGTGCATGCATGAAGCCATGAAGTTGAATTTTCCAGTTTATTTTATTTCACCCAAGTGGTCAAAATTTTCCAAAACCGCCCACTTTCACTGTTTTATCTTGCAACCCATCATTTTCTTCTCCAGTCCAATCTCTTCTTTTGTATACCAAAATACCTATTCAGTGGTTGGCGCAGGCACACCTATATGGCTATGTCCTATAAAACAAGCGGGATCGATTGAATTGGATGCATGTCATGTGCAAGGCTTTCCCACCTGATTGCAATATTGATAAGGTAAAAAAATTACTCCAATAAAATATGTCTATCCATGACGCGCAAATGAATACAAGGGATTAGAGTACGTAAATTTGTATTATCTCAGGACTTTTGATGTAGAGAGCACCTTGACGTTGGCTTGGCATTATTGCTACAACTTCAAATTAATGTTAAGGGCACGGTCATCACAATTCGTATTCAAATTTTGAAAAATTTAAATTCAAGTATACATTTCTAATTAAAATTTTTATTTTTATTTTTTTTTCTTAAGAGGGTCAAATGGGTCAAATATCTCGTATTACAACTAGGACACGAGAGAATTATAAGAGGTGATAATCAAACTTTTGACTTTTTTTGTGACATAATGTTAATAAATTAACTATTTTAGACA
This sequence comes from Carallia pectinifolia, assembly GCA_037832335.1. Lineage (NCBI taxonomy): Eukaryota > Viridiplantae > Streptophyta > Magnoliopsida > Malpighiales > Rhizophoraceae > Carallia > Carallia pectinifolia. Next base: position 17,247,801 of record CM075443.1, read on the forward strand.
ACTAATTCAATTTAATTTTTATTGGCCATTGAGTTTGCTATAAATTAATGGCTACTATTCCAACAATCATTATACATGATTTAGATTTAATTCGAGATTTTGGTTATATGTAGGAATGTCATCCTGAATCACATTTACTTTGCCTTTCTCTTTTTTAAATTTGTTTGTAAAGAATACAGATACAACTTAAACTAAAGTTTAAAGTTTAAATGACTACTATTAAATCTTATGGTTAGTGGTGAATCAGAGTTATTTTATACATTGCATCTCATTAATCAGAATAATAGTGCAGTTCAATCTCTACTTATTGACAATATTTAGAGCTTTCGTCGAAGAAATTAAAATTCAAAACGGAAATGCAAAATTAGAACTTGAAACTGATAAATGTGCTGTTGGAAACGAACTCTTACGCAAACTTCTTTCGCATAAAATTTGGCGTTACTAATTCAACGGGTAAGACAATACTTACTCACCCTGATGCCGATACGAAATTCCTATTTGTAAAAAGATAGACAAAGTGTTGTTCTTGAGAGAGAGTTTTTGTTATGGAATTTTTTTTTTCTCTTCTGCACCAAAAAAGAAAAACCAAAAAAGAAAAAAAAATCCCTATGCAACTACCTGATTTTTTTTTACTTAATTTAAACACAACCTTCCCCAAGTACTAACGCGGCCCTCAATCATTGATGCACGCATTCTCATGCACCCTCCATTTTGGCCAAAATTTTATGCTCATACGAGGACACGTTTCCCCTCTCAATTGGTCAAGGGTCCAAATCACGATGTAAATCTTTTTTAAATTTCTGATTTAAAAATTGTTATTTCTGACAATTGCAGTTGTCTTCTCCGTATAATTTATATTGGTCATTAGAATAAACTTGGTTACATAATTTTATTTTGGACCCCCATCTGTAGCTTTGCCCATAATTGAATAGAACGACTCTTCCGATTGGCTTTTAAAACCTGAAAGGCTGAAAGGAATCATTATTGCAGGCGGGTTGATGATTGAGGCAAAGTCCAATTGTTATTTCCTTTGTAATTGTCAGCTCTGAAAGTATTCAGCAGCTCTATAAAGTTCTTATATTGGTTATTGATATCAGTTCAGGCTAATTGTCATTTTTCAGAATGACATATTTGGAAAACCATTAGAATCGCAATCTTTTTCGGTCTTGAGAATCACAATCTTTAGCAGATGAGATCCAGTCATGCTTTATCATTAATGATTTAATTAGTGCCCTTAACACACACACACACACACACACACACACACACACACACACACACATACAAGTGGCAAATTAATTAACAAGTCATTAACACCAAAATTGGCTAAAAATGCCGATAATGAAATATCATTTTTGCCATATTGGTGGTTAATAGGATCTTAAGATGCTAGGCCCAAACATCGCAACTGGCCCAATGAGTCAACCAGTCCAATGAGAGAGGCCCAGGACGTATTTTCCAAAAGACTACCGTCCAGTCGTTCACGTTTGAGATACAAGTCGTTTGGAAAAATTTGTTATTAAAATTTATAATATATGCATCAAATGAAAGAAGACTCGAAGCAAAAGCGTGGAATTCAAGTGAACTTCCTTTGGTACAAGCTTTTCTTATACACTGAACGCATGCAATTTCTCAAACGATGTTTCAACAGATACAACTTGAACGATGAAGATGTCAGCCCAGTGCCTACCAATGAAGCCGGTTACTGGCAGCCTGCATGAGCGGGTGAGCAAAGTATGCACCAAGTGTTAATGCAGTAATTGACAAGTATGGCAACCTTAAAAATTCTTTGTAGTAATCTTTAGGCAACTTTTGACGACCATCAAGAATAGCTGCAAATGGGAAGATGCTTGTTCGCCTCTTCACAGCCTCAAAAGATTCTCCATATCGCGCTGCCAATCTTCTGTCTCCATTCCAAACACCAAACAGATGGTGGCCGATCAGGCCAAAGGATGCAGCGACAGCTACAGAATTCCCAATCCACACTGTATGAGCCAGGCACCACATCACCTGTCCAACCATCTAAGAGGAGAGATATGCTTTCAGCTCTAAGTGAGTGTAAATTGCAAAGGGAGGCAGGCAGGCAGAGAAATGGCAAACAAAAAGGGAGGGGGCCGTTAGGGAACTGTCATAGAATTAAACATTATTTCGAACTATGAACACAATCTACGGAAGCAAATTCTAGATGAGGTTCAGTCAATATCATATGCTACGATTTGGAGTTTACAGTCAGTTGTGTCCTAACAAGAACCAATGGAAAAACCTTAGTCTCAAGCAAAGGAGAAAGAATATACTACAATGGATAGTCTAAATGATTTTAGAATTAGAATGAAAGAGCGAGATCAATGCCACTAAAATTACCAAAGATCAATAGATCATTTCATTCTTCAAATGCTCAGCAACAGCATAAATCCACCAGCCATGGGGGCGTGGTGGTGCAAATCGTTCCATTTTCACAGGAAAATCAAACAGGCATAAATATTGTACCTGTGGGTGCCTGGTAACTCTCATTATTCCGGTTTCCCAAAGATGCAGTTTAGGTTTATCTACAGCTGCCACTTCCAACAAATTGAAGGTTGAAGGATAGAGGAAAAAGAAGGAGATGAAATTTGAAAGCCACACAAGCTGGTGTACCACTGGAACACCTTGAAGCTGCCATAACTGCACTCCATCGTATCTATGATTGATGAAGTATACCTGATAAATTCACTTCAGTCAGCAAAACAATATAAAAAAAACCCTATCAAACTTAAAAAAGATCTTGAATGCAGAGAACTAAGTTGGAAGTGGTTGTTGTACTTCATGTTAAGAGGTTGGGAACTCACAACAGTAGTAACAGCCAACGGAAGGGAGATCCCAGCAAACAAAACACGGTATGCACGCTCTCCAATCAGTTTCTCACCCATATCTCGAAGACTAGCCAACCCACTGTGGACAGTGGCAAAAATGAGAATTAAGAACAACATTGCAACCTGCAAACAATTTAAAGATTAGGCTTTGCTGATAAAACCTAATATGTGCATGGTAATACGATGCATAGCATCCAAGCCAAGGTGATTGAAAGCCGACACAAACAATACCATTGACAATTTTTCAGGTACAATCCAAATGCCACTTTGTTCCTTTTCAATATGACATTTTATTCCTTCTCAATATCGCTAATTTTCACGGCTAAATTATGTTGAATGAATGCTATTAACAAAAAGAAACATCTTTTTACATGAATGCTATAAGCAAATCTTTCAGCTACTCTCATCCTGTAAGTTCCATTGTCGCATTTTAAGGTTGTTTAACGCTTTAATTGCACAGAGAGCGGCAGGACCACTCAGGGAGAAGAGTTGTTTACTTACATCTTCAACTTATAACCAGCAATGAAAGCTTAGCTGTAGCAAGTAAATTGCTAAGAAAAGAACACACATCTCTTTGCAGTGCTATAGGCACAATTCGACAGCACACATGAACAGTTTTCATCACCCCAATTCCCCAAAAGAAAAAAACAAATAAATTGTACATGACAATCGAAAAGGACTGTTCATTATTAAAGGCCTTTTTCTACAATCTTTGATTTTTACTATTCTACATGCAAATTATCCACAATAGAGAGGGTTTATTTATTCATTTATTTCTTTGTTCTCATGGGTTACGAGAATTTCACATGCATATCACATTCTTCAAATTAAAACCAACAAAAGAGAAAAAAAGAAAAAAAAAAAAAGACCCACCTCATGGCTATCTGAAAGAGAAGAAACGGCTTGGATAAAGGTCTTGCCGTAGCCAGTAGAGTTGTCAATCCAAGCCACATCAAGAACGAACAGCACAACCCCCAAAATCAAACAGAAATATACCCAAGAAGATATCTTCTGCTCCCCCAATTCGAAAGCTGCGGAGTCCTCTCCAACAAGCCGTTCTGCAGAGCTGGAACTATCGGTCTCTGCATCATCTCTGACGGCGGTGCGGGCCAAAATCTTGTCTGGAAAGAAATTCGTTAACTTTAATTTAAGAAACAGTGAATTGGGGTGCGAGATTTTTGTGTGTTTTATTACATGTTTGAAACCGAAAGTTGAGGAGGCCGTGCGGCTGAGACATTGAGTTCGGTTATTGGGAAGCCGAGGCGTGCAAGGAATGGGGTTTGAAAGAAGAATCGAAGTGGCCATTTCTTCTTCTTCGTTTTTTTTCTCTCCTTTCTTTATTTTGTAGGTTTTTATTTAGTGAATGTGAATGAGAGGGACTCAAGCGTCAGTGGGGTTAGCACTTGGCATTTTAGTGGTTTGGTTGGCGTTCCTTTTCAGTTTCACGAAAAAGGGCAGAACAGGGGGAAGAGAGCATCTGGACGGAGAGATCCTTTTGTACTCATCTTCTTGCTCCTCTAATCTGTTGGATATCTGCCGAAAGACAATTGGACCGAACCAATTGAGATTGAAAACGACCTCGAGGTACCCAATTTTATAAAGGTACGTTACCTGGCCAGATGAAAATTTTCTATTTTATCTATATATATATAGATATATATATATATATATATATATATATAGTGTAATTATGAGTAATTTTTTATGTAATTATAAAAAAAATAAAATAAAAAAATAATAATAATTTTTATATTATTTTTTATTATTATAATTACATAAAAAATACTCGTTATTACATAAAAAAAAAATCGTATAAAAGCAGTAAAAAAATTTCATTTTTCCACTAAATTTTTCTCTTTTATAACAGTCAATGAAGGATATGTCAACAAAAAAAAAACAGTCAATGAAGGCAAAAGGGTTTTATATTCAAAATGTTTTATATTATAACTATAATCTTCCGAATCAATTTCCATTTGCAAAAAAAAAAAAAAACAATAATAATAACTATTATCTTCCATGCCACCCACAGTACTAGGCTAGTAGTACTTTGCTGCGCCTTTTCTCTCATTGATTCGAATTTGAGTGTTTTCATTGGCACCAATTCTAATTAAATGGAATTTATGTTAATTAAATGAGAGTTATGCTGAGAGTGCATTATTTTTATTAGTATTTGAATAATAAATTTGTTGAAATAAAAGTGATTAAATGAATTATTTAAACAAAATTACTTTATATATAATAACTAACATATTTGTAAAATACTCTTTTATTCAAAAAAAAAATCTTCCATATAAATTAAAGAAATTTCTACAATTTTATATTAATTTTGTGTCCATAAAATAAGAAAATAAAAATAGTGTCTTAATAGTCTCATCATTAAATATTACGTCTACGTTTAAAAAGAGTATGAATGTTCTGAATAATTATAATTTTATAAGTTTTTGCTTAAGAATCTCTATATTATATAAAATATTATTTTATTGAGAGTGATGAGGAGAAACCACCAGATTCCACCTGACATCCAAACGCGGCCTTACGATTACCGAAACCCGACAGGATTTAGGTTTTGGACAGCCATACTGCAACCGCCTCAAGGCCGCGCCACCGAATATTCTTTCGCGACAGAGGCTAGGGCCAAAACAAAACCACCATCAGCTTTGCTTGGAAGAAAAACGTTGCAAATAATTTTTAGAATATAATTAATTAAAAATTATTTATAATTATATAAACTTATTGTATAACGAAAAAATAAAAAGTTTTTTATTATACTTATAATTGATATATTTTTATAATAAATTTAATGAGTTGTATTGTTAAAATTTTTTTATGAAATTTCTTCTAATCATTTAATAGTATCCTTTACGTTTACTACACATACAACGAATAAAAATAAAAAAAAAATTCTCAGATAAAATACGTGTACACACAATTTTCATTCATAACTTTTTTTTAGGGAAATTTTCCTTTATAATTTTTTTTGGCACATAAAATTTTCATTCATAATTAATAAACAACAATACACACTATTATGCATAATAAAAAAATAAACTAATTTTTAAAATATTTTTGTTAGTATATCTTTAGTGCCTTGCACCATAAATAAATATTTATTTGAATATAATTCATTTATGATACTACAACACATAAATTTATATTAATAATTTTTATTTATTATATAATATAAAATTATAAATAAGTTATATTAAAAAAATAAATTAAATTAAAAATCCCTATCTTTTATTTTGTAATGGATGGGCAAATCTTTGGCTTTTAAATACGGCGTCATTTATCATTTGCCACTCAGACGTTACCCAACTGTTAGTTACCAGTGCCACTCAGGGCTCCACTCTCTTTCCCTCTCTTTATCTGTCTCGCTTCTTCGGTTCTTCCGTATATAGTGTTGGCAGAATTGCCTTTTTCTTGTGAAATTTAATATCCGCCTGTTTTGGAGTTAGAAGAGAGGACCAGAGAAGAGAAGGGTAGGAAAATTGCAGATTCTTTCTATTTTCTCACACCGCCCCCTCTCTTTCTTGCAACTCTATTGAGGCTTCTTGTTCTTGGCAATCTTTAATTGCTGGGTTGGTGCTGAATTAGCAAGGCCAGGTGCATAAAGATTCCATCTTTGTTTTTTTTCTCGAACAAGAAAGGGGCTTCCAAATTTACCCCAATTCTTGTTTTGTTTTCTTTGATTCTTTAATTTCAAGAGATTCTGAACAAGGAAAAGCCACAACCTTTACGCTTGTTAAATTCTTTATTAATCATTTGGTGCTACAAAATCTTAAAATTTTGATCTTTGGATTGCCTATTCTTTTTCATGCTCATGAATATTGTTCATCTGTATATTTGTTACTTGCTTGTTGCAGGGTTTTCACTATTGGCAATCGCTGTTGATGTCTGTGGGATAAAGGTCTATTTTGAGATTTGGGTTTGGAGAGATGACTCTTTGTGGTAGTGTTTCTGCAGTGAACCTAACCTGTCATGCCAAGATTGTGGGTCTTAGAAATTCACAATCAGTCTTTAGCTATGGTTATCCTAATTGTTCTGGGCGATATGATGCACTAGCATTTACATGTAGTGAATCTATGGGCTGTCGTATAACAACCCCATCTGAACATGCAATTAGAACAAGAAGGAGGACTAAAGCCAGCCCTTTGCAGGTTTTTTTAAAATTAAAAAAAATTGTGTTTGTTTGTTGACGTTTTTTTCTTTTAGCATCTTATTGCTACTATCATTTGTTTTTTCAATTGGTGAATTTGTTAGTATTTGAATGATTCAGGTAGTCTGTGTAGATTATCCAAGGCCGGACCTTGATAACACTGTGAATTTCTTGGAAGCTGCCTATTTGTCATCAACATTTCGAACTTCTCCTCGTCCAGCTAAACCTTTGAAGGTTGTGATTGCTGGCGCAGGTAATGGAATTCTTAAGGTTTTCCTCCTCAATCCCCTTTTTATTTCTGTCACCCTGGTTAGAAGTGGGTGGAGATATGTTAATTCGGGGTTTTTTTTGTCTCAAATCTCAGTTACATTGTTTCCCTCGTGTACAAAAGGAATGCATCAATTTAACTTCATTAACAGTAAATGAAAATCCAATTTGAATTCAAATGTTGCTTTATGGATAGGTTATCTTTTGTCCTGGATTGCCTTCAATAAGATTTTGCAGCTTCATGGGTAGAATTTTTGTTGGTTTTCTTACCAAAGGTGGTTTTAAAACAAATGTCATTCTGGGTATAGATGTTTTTTGTCGGTATGACATAAAAAGCCGAGATAATTTACCTTTCAGGTGCAGAAAAGCTTCTGTGGGTTGAATTAGATCAGAGCTGTTGTTAGAATGCCAGTTAAAATATTATGATATGGATCAGCTTATGTAAGGTCATTAGGACTTTTCCTTTGATATCTTTCCATCAATTATGGTAATTGCAAAATGAAGATATCATAGATACATTTAATTCACATAAAAAAAATGACATTTCTTGGTCGTTTGGTGGTGTTTAATTGGAAATTCCAAATTATTGCAGGTTTGGCAGGTTTATCAACTGCAAAGTATTTGGCAGATGCAGGTCATCAGCCAATGGTCCTCGAAGCAAGAGATGTCCTAGGTGGAAAGGTATTTTGCTGCCCCTAATTTGGACACTTTTTCGTAAGTTGTAAAAGAAAATTCATAATCTTTTTGGGATGATATTCTGCAAAGTTGTTGCCTTTTGATTCTCCATTGAATGTTCGGGGAGGCCAATTTTCATACTTTATAATATCCTGAATATCATATTCCTGGTGGTGAGGGTTCTGGGCTGTTTGGTCACCTTGATATCATGTGCTATGGACTGTCACCCATGATTTGATTTCATACACAATTCACTCCGTTAGGGAGGAATGGGCAAAGGGTCCATGGATTTTAGATTTTGAAATGGTATATAGTACTATCCTGCTTGCTGTACAAGGTAATTTCATGGACAGTCCTTTGTGTGGCAAGCAAAATTTTTGAAGCAGAATTTGCATGCTGGCTCTCGAGGCTTAGAACTACCATTCTTATGGGTATTTAGAGCTACAAATAATCATTTCCCTCATGGGCCTTTACTGCCGAAACTCCTAGGGAAACAAGAAAAGGAAAAGAAAACAATGTGTGCTTATCTTTTGGTGACATTGTTCTGCCATTTTGGTTTTAGTATTTGGTTGATGCATGGAAAAGAAAAGAAAAACTTGTTATCCAAAATTTATTAAGCTAAAATGAGATTTCAAATTTTTTAGGGGCCTTAAGCTCTCTATCTCATGTAATTCTGACTTGCCTCTGGATTTACTAAGCAGGAAACCCACTCCAAAATTGTGTTTCCTTTGGTTGCTGTGGATCAGCTGAAAATACCTAAAATCTTAAATAGTTAGGTTGGATACTTGCAAGATTTACTTTTTGGTCAATATGAAAAAGCCAGAAGATGTTAGCACTATTTTTGCCTTACACAGGTGGCTGCATGGAAAGACAATGATGGAGACTGGTATGAGACAGGCTTGCATATATTCTGTAAGTTCTAATCCCTTGGATGGTGGAACATTTGACCACAAGCTTTTATATAAAATGTCACATCAGCTCTGCTTCATTTTCACATCTTAATGGTACTTTAGTTTTCCATTACCATTTGGACCTGTGTCCAGCTCTGCTTTCTCCACATTATTGACAAAATCTTTTATTTGTACACGTCTGAATCTTTGTTCTTTGTTTACTAGTTGGGGCCTATCCAAATGTGCAGAACCTATTTGGAGAACTTGGTATCAATGATAGGCTGCAGTGGAAGGAGCACTCTATGATATTTGCAATGCCAAACAAGCCAGGGGAGTTCAGCCGGTTTGATTTCCCTGAAGTTCTCCCAGCACCATTAAATGGTAAGCAATTTATTTCCACAGATGGCAACCTTGATACATTTGAAACTTGAACTATACGGACTTGAGAGACAAATAAAATCACAAGTGTAAGCAATATTATTATTTCAACACCAGTTGGTATATTTGAACAACTCAAGGATTAGTGATTTGTATATTTGTAAATTTTTATTCGGGGATTCCTCAATATTTAAGTTTGCAAACACACACACACACACATTGTGTACTGTGAAAAGATCTTGCCTTTGACATCTAAATGGCATTCCATAGAATATATTAGAGATCTTGACAAAGTCAAGTGAATTAAATTTCTTGATATACTTGAGAATTCCGTAACAAAGTAGGTGTAGCACCTATTAGAAATTAAGCGAGTGGCGATTGCGTTGGTTTGGACATGTCAAATGTAGACCAGCAAGTGCTCCTCTAAAGAAAGGCAACACAACTCAGGTAGATGGAGTGAGGAGAAGAAGAGGTAGTGCTCAGTTGACTTGGGAATCAGTAATTACAAAGGATTTAGAACAACTAGGTCTTACAGAGGACTTATCATACGACAGAACAAAATGGTGAGAATTGATTCATGTAACCGACCTCAATTAAATTTGGGATTAAGGCTTTGTTGTTGTTGTTGTTGTTGGTGTATATACTTGAGAATTCCCTATATATTTGTAAGGATAATAAGAAAAGTTTTCAACATTTATGAATAGTGTCATTATGAAGAATTACTTCTCCTTTGCATCAATATTTGCTGATGCACTGTGCTGCGAATATGTATGACAGGGATATTGGCCATTTTAAAGAACAATGAAATGCTAACTTGGCCAGAAAAAGCAAAATTTGCGATTGGACTCCTACCAGCAATGATCGGTGGGCAGGCCTATGTTGAGGCTCAAGATGGTTTAACAGTTCAGGAATGGATGAGAAAGCAGGTATAGTTTAGTGCCAAAATAAGTAACCGACGCAAGTAAGCTGCTTATGCGATTTACTACTACGTTACCTTGTGAGTCAAAGCGGCTCTTTCCAAGTTTATGTAGGAAAGAAAAATCTCATTAGATAGACTAAACCAGAACTGATAATGTATCTCCAGTTCACAAATTAGCAATCTATTTAGCACCAGCGTCGGCGTCCTGGAATTGAGAATTGTCGGTATCCTCGGTCTTTTTGGTTTTCAAACTGTGCCAATAGTTAATTGGCTTAATGTTTTAAGATAATTGAATATAACTCAAAACACTTCTTTTTTCTTTACTAGGGTGTACCTGATCAAGTGACTACTGAGGTCTTCATTGCAATGTCAAAGGCACTCAACTTCATTAACCCTGATGAACTCTCGATGCAGTGCATATTGATTGCTTTGAACCGGTTTCTTCAGGTATACTCACTGACCGTTCCCATCTTTTTCCCGTGATTTTACAAGGAAACCACATAGACCCTAAATAAGTTGGGCAAGAGAATAGTTTATGACCTTTTGGTGGAATTATTGTTCAGGTTAGAATTAGCTTCTTGCCTGCACACATAAACGTAGCACATAAAAAAATTAGGATGCCCAATTTTGAGTACCTGAAGTTGCACCCTGTGATAAATTTTTAAGCACAAAAAAGATTTGCCATCAGGATGTTGACTTTGATTTGTTCCCTTCTTTCTGTTCTGGTTGGCTGCGGTTGCACATGTGCCCTCTGATACATACAAGGTGTGGGATCAATCAGTTTCTGGTTGTCTTTACGTGTCAGTCTTCTGCCCACCCATGAATTTTACTAGAGCACAGATATAGTTCTTTTCACTGGTTCTTGTCTGCCGAGTTCATTCTGGACCTATGCATTCTCTCCTGGAATAGCTTGCTGCAATTTATGGCATATTTGTTGGGAGTGGGGTTGGGTTGGGTTGGGGCGGTGGGGGGAATGGGTTTTGTAGGTCATGATAATTTTACATTATGCGATGTTAAAATTTTTCCTTCTAACTTTGAAACAACTGAGCTAGAATTAAGTGAAATGCATCAACAGGAGAAACATGGTTCAAAGATGGCCTTTTTAGATGGCAACCCCCCTGAGAGACTCTGTATGCCAATTGCTGAACATATTCAATCACTGGGTGGTGAAGTACGGCTTAATTCACGGATAAAGAAGATTGAATTAAACAAGGATGGAACGGTGAGGAGTTTTTTGCTAAATAGTGGAGAAGTGATTGAAGGAGATGTTTATGTATTTGCCACTCCAGGTACACCAAAGTGTTTTCTGTGTGCTTTGTAAACTGAAAAGATTTTCTTTCCCACTTTCTCTAACTTTGTTGATCTACTTTGCTCCAATTAGTTGACATCCTGAAGCTTCTTTTACCTGATGACTGGAAAGAGATTCCTTACTTCAAGAAATTGGAGAAATTAGTTGGAGTTCCTGTTATCAATGTTCACATCTGGTGAGTAATGCACACTGTCATCAACAATCAGTAATAGAAGCACCCCCCATCCTCACTCCACTGTTGTTCTTGTGAAGGACAATGTTACATTCAGATATTTGGAATTCAACAGGAGACTTTAGAATTCCGAGATTGCATTCATAAGAATGGTTTTGTCATTTCTTGCCATTGCCATGCATTTACATTGCAGCTTATTACTCGAATTTTCTTAATTTCGCTGCATGTGGACCCAAATCATGTCATGCATTTAGTTTAGGTGAAACTCAATAGTGATTCTGTGTATATATAATACTTTTGCTTAAAAATCAAACGTTATCCAGGTGAGATACATACATAAACTATCTTTGTTGCAGGTTTGACAGGAAACTGAAGAATACATATGATCACCTACTTTTTAGCAGGTACTGCCATATTTCACGTCACCTTTTGTGTTTATAAATGGATTGGTTTCAGTATTTTTTTTGCTTAATGAATCCTTAATATCTATTGCATGACTTATTAACAAGTCATTTTTGAAGCAATTGCCTCATGGATATTTTGCAAGGTCCTCGCTCACCTCATTCCTTCTCTCTAGTTTCTTCTGTTTTCTTCCATTGTATTGCATCAATACTCAATGGTTCTTTGGAAATTTCAGCAATAGTTTTCCAAAACAAAAATAATCCTCACCATTTCGGAACAAGATGCTTTTACAGGCACTAAGTAATGGAAGATTTTAGAAACTCTCAAATTAAAATCTTGCAGTAAAGAAAATCTAGAATAATATTTGTCAAATAAGATCCCTCAAAGAATTTTTATATTGTAAATTGCACAAAATTTTGCTGCATCAACTATTTTGTTGCCTAGTCCGGTTTTCTTAGGTCAGAGAAGAATTTGGTTGTCTTTTTTTTTTTTTCCTTCCGTGTGATAAAATTTCTCTCCATCTCTTTCTATTTCTTTTTAAAAAAATTTTAATATCATTGATTTGTCTCTTCTGTTTTCAATTTGCAGAAGTCCCCTTCTTAGCGTGTATGCTGATATGTCTGTAACATGTAAGGTAACCACTTCATAGTTTCTTTTTCTGTGTGTGTGCTGACAAGTATTGTTTGCTTAGTTAATCACCTTCATCCACCGTCTCTTCACATAAAATTCAAGAGCATATTTTATTCCATTGGTTGGCATGATGTCTGAAAAAAAAAATTTGTAAGTTACTACTAGAACGGTAGACTATTCTTACAAGAGCATAATTTATTCACTTGCTAGATCCGTATAGGTGCTACTTTTTGCTTTTTAGAGCTTTTACCGGCTGGTTGATGATGAATATATGTGCAAATTCAATTTTCATTGTTGAATGCAGGAGTATTATAACCCAAATCAGTCTATGCTGGAATTAGTATTTGCGCCTGCAGAAGAATGGATTTCACGCACTGACTCGGAAATTATTGATGCTACAATGGGGGAACTTGCAAAGCTCTTTCCTGATGAAATATCTGCCGACCAAAGCAAGGCAAAAATTGTCAAGTACCATGTTGTTAAAACTCCAAGGTTAGATTACAAACTTTTTTACTAACAAATTCTGAGAATAGCTATTCATGAACATTGCTCCCAAGCCCTTGGAGAGTGGACTGCAGGAAATCCTGTCTTTTATGTGGAAAGGATAATATAATTAGTACACTATGATAATTTCCCCCTTTATCAATCCGAAGAACATGTAATTTTTTATATCATGATGTTACGTTAGCATTTCCCAGTTAGCAGCAAATAAGAAAAACATTAAAAAAAAAAAAAAGGAAGAGAGGGGCTGAAAAGGATACTGGTATCAATTTTTCGTTTTCTTCTGACACCTTGATGAATATTCAGGTCTGTTTACAAGACCATCCCAAATTGTGAACCCTGCCGTCCTCTGCAAAGATCTCCTGTGCAGGGATTTTATTTAGCTGGCGACTACACAAAACAAAAATATTTGGCTTCAATGGAAGGTGCTGTTCTATCGGGGAAGATATGTGCTCAGGCAATTGTACAGGTACTTACTGTCTGCATCAGAGTATTGGCCCCCTTTAAAAATTTCAATTTCAAGCTGTATATCCCATTAAGATGATGTAGATTAGAAAAAAAATGCGTAATTGTAACCATTGTGAGTTTGGTGACTCGGTGCGTGAAAAATAACAAAGAGAAGGAAAATGAAAATGAAAACAATTCTGGCGTAACAATTAGTGACTCACTGTAGATACAATAACATGACAAAGAAATGGGGACAATTGTGCCTGATATCCATAATGTGTCAACTAATGCAGGATTATGAGTTGCTTATTGCTCGGGAGCAAAGAAGGTTAGCTGAGGCAACCATTAGGTGATTGGATCAGATTGTGTACTTTTTCTCAGGCTTCTCGATATCATCCAGACTTGTTGGGGCTTGTAGGTCTAAAAAGTTGCCCAAAAGGTGTCAATATGTCTCAATTTGTTAATCTCAGCGAAAAAACTTTTGTACTCTTTGTTATAGTTATGCATATCATCAGTTGATAACGAACTTCAGGCGATTGCCTTCCCCACGTTACAATTTTTCAGCTAATTTGGTAGCAAGGGCCCTTGCCTGCTGTTACTTAATTTAACATTGATTATGAAATTGAGGCCATTGTCTGGTTGCTTATGAAATTGTGACAAAAATGGAGTTGGTTTGTTTTCTTTGAACTACTCTGGCTGCCAGGAAATTCATTCTCTTTGATTTTTTTTTTTTTTTCAAGATATCAAAGAAACGTGGATTCCTATCCCAATTCCCCATCTACTTAGTCCAAGATCTCCTTACACCGTGGCTTATAAGATTTTCTGTTCCTTCTTGCAGTCATCCGAGCAGACACATTCATCCTACCCTTCTTGGAAAACTCCCATCCCCATCAACTCCATTTTCAAAGTTAACCAAGTTCACTCCCTCCCTTGCAAACCATGCGAAAACCCTTTCTTTTTTCGCTTTCCTCGGAATCAACATCTTTTCATGCATTAATTAACTAAAGTATGCATTCTTTTGAGCGTTCGTTTATATTTTATATTTTATTCTCATGAAATAATTTTCCCCTTTAAAAAAATTCGTGCATTGTACGTTCGGTTACGTTTACTGTTACGTGTATACACAAGAATTTTGTGTACTACAAATAAGCAAATGCACCCCTTTGATCGTTCAGGTCTAGCAAGTTCTTAGATTGTGAGCTTTTTTACCTCTCTTTGAAATTTCTTCTCCTATTTTTGATTCTCTTTCCTAACATACTACAAACATATTAGATTATAAAGATGGCTGAGATCCAGCTATACCATAGTAAGAGCCTTTACAATAAAGGCTCAAAGAAGAAGGCACATGGTTTTACAAGAAAGTGTGCTTCTTTGTTGCAGGAGCAACGAGCTAGAATTTATGTTCTTCGTCGATGTGCCACCAGGCTTCTCTGCTGGTACATTCACGGGGATGACTAGCAAAACTAGCTGAAGCTGATGAGCCCCCTTTTTATTTTTTATTTTTGGGTTTTTATTTTATTTTATTTTTTGGCTCCTTGGGTTTTATTTTATTTAATTTATTTTTGTTAGAACAATTCTCAGGTGGTTGTGGTCAAAGGTGAGTTTTTCTTGCATAAGATGGGTTCTAAAATACGTAGGATCCAATTCATAAGAAAGAAGTCTTTTACCACCCAAGTCCATGTGAGAATTGTTTCTGCTTTCTTCTGTAGATGTTAATTTTCCGCTTGGGAGTTTTGTGGGCTCGGCCAGACTGGTTTTGCTGTTTGCAAAAGGGCTAGGAGTGTACCTTCTTGTAGATCCAATTCTCAGGGAGCAAGCTTTTTTTTGACCAAATTGGTGTCATCCAATTGGCATTTTGGACAGTGGAAAGAATATCTGCGGCCACTTTTTAAGCAAGCTGGGAGGCTTGGCGGCTGGCGCGACAGAAACACGAGAGCACAAATGGAGTCCCACAATGTGGGATTAATTTTGCATTATCTACCCAATAAAGAAGAAGCATGGAAACAAAGCAAATTAGAGATCTCTATGTAACAATTTTCAATATTTATGGGATTTGACTATTTTTGATCTCTTTCATTGTTGTATTTTGATTTTTTTTTTTTATGAGTTTACCACGATTCAAACATATGATTTTAAGTCCATTGATTCGCCCTTCTACTAAGCAACTGTCAATATGTTACATAAACCTCATAATCTTGTGAATCCTTTATCTATCCAAGAGACCATCTTTAGCTTTATTACCAACAAAGATTTCAAACTGATTTTCGCAAAATTTGTGGGCCAGAAATACATACATAAATCACAATGTACAAATGATCTCCCTAAGTGTTATATTTTAGTCCATAAGTGTGAGTGCAATATATCAATCAGTATTCCTAATTTTATATTTGTACACTGTAGACTGTAGACGGCATGAGAATTAACAAACAAGGGTTTGAAAGCACGTCCTTTCACAGGATCCGGATCTTCTGATTCAAACTTGCTATTTTATGCTTTATTACATTCTACAATTCCTTGATTTTCACTTTGTCTCGTTCAACAGCTACGTAGGCTCCAGTTATGAATCACCTAATATCTTTATTACAATTCCTAATAGTTACAGTTTAGCTCAGAATAATTTTTAAAATAAAAAATTCGAGACTTATACAAACCTTCATCCTTTTATGGCTGCGTGCGCAAGTACAGTCACCAGGTCTACTATTTTGTGCGAGCGTTCACAAAGAAGAGAAACCAAACGTAGAAAAAGAGAACCAAATTTTTATGAGAAGGGGGTCAAGGTTGGCTCCAGCAATTAAATTAACTAGTAGTAAGGAAGGCTTTAATTTAGAGTGTGTTTGGAGTGCGAAAAAAAAAGAGAAAAAAAGAAAAAAGAGAGTGGAGATAAAATAAAATTATTTAGAATGATAAAAAAAGTTAAGAAAAAAAAAATAGGTGAAAGAAAAGGTAAATAGTAATTTGTGAGAGAAAAATTGAAGAAAAAATAAAATTGTTTAGAGTAGTAGAAAAAGATGAGAAAAAGAAAGTATAGTGAAAAAAAAGGTAAATAGTAATTTGTGAGAAAAAAATAAAGAGAAAATAAAATTATTTAGAGTGATGTAAAAAAGAAAAAAAATAAAAAATAACAATAATAATTATATATAATTTTTTTCTAATTTTTCGTCAGCAGACTTGGCAGGTAGGCTGGACTCTTTTTCTTTAGGTTTGCTCGATGAGGAATGTCGAGTCAGCCTTCTGAAAGTCTTTCTCGCTAGAGCGGGCCCCGGAGACTGTGGGAGAAGCACCACGGTATGGGGACTGAATGCCATTGGCCAAAGAACTTCTCCTACTGCTATAAGTTGGTGTCAGCCTGCCCGCAAAAGAAGGAAAAAGGTCCGAATCTAGATTTTTAGGCGTACGAATTATTATCCAAATAAAATGAGAGAAATTTTTATAATAAAAAATATATTTTATTATTTTAATTTTATTATAAAAAATGTAATTATGATTTTAAAAAATTATTTTATCATTTTAATCGAACGCTCAAAAATTACCCGGAGGGAACCTGGGATGGACTGGGACCTTGTCTTACAATTAGACATAGTTACAACAACACCAATCCTTGCAACCAACCGTTTTATTTCGCGAAAAAAAGAGCAAAGATCCGTTTAAGCTTCTTCAATGTGTGTGTGTGTATTTTTTTGTTTTTTGAGTCGAAGCTTCATAAATCGTTACTTCCTCCAGAATCTGATTTCACAAATCCCCGGAGTAACCCGCCGCCACAAGCACTCTCTCTTTGTCTCTCTGCTGATCTCTGAAAGAAACAAAAACTGGTAGCTTTCGAATTTAAGCACCCTTTGGATTTTTTTTTTTTTGGTGGCTTTTTGGACCTGATTGGTAGCTTTCTTTCTTTTCTTTTCTTTTTTTTCCTTTCTCTGCAATTTCTTCTGTTTTGAATTAGTCCACAGCCGTTACTTCTCTGCAATTTTTCCCTCTTTTGCAGAATTTTCTTGGGTTTTTCTCAAATCTTCAAACCCGCACCAACAGATGAACATTGATCAATGATCAACCAAGTGAGAACGACAACGATCAAAACGATGAAGGATCAACGACAATTAATATTGAATATTGTAAGGCAAGAGTTCGGTTTGACCAATCTGTAGTAGGAGTTTAATTTATCATGGTAAATTTTGTTTCTTTGTCTGCTTTGCTTTGTGGACATTTTTCTTATTCATTTTGATCATTGAAAAGTAACCTAAAAGATGAAAAGTCAATGGAGGTTGCACGTTTGCCTCCTGTTTCTGTGTTTCTTTCTCCGAATCCTATAATTTTTAAGCTCGTTGATCTCTTCACAGGTGATTTTTCTAGCACGGAAGATTTGAGTTACAATTATGGAGAAGGATGAGGAGAATTGTAAGGTTGGTAGTATTTCCTCAAATTTGATCGAAATTTTAGGCTTTTTGTACCTTGCGATTGTCTGACATGGTGTTAAAGTATGTCATTTGCTAGGTAGTCTCTCATGTAAAAAGGGGATGCATCAATTTAACTTCTTTAACTATAAATGAGAGTCCAATTTGAATTCAGGTGGTGCTTTATGGATAGACTAAATTTTGTTTTTTGGATTGGCTTCAATAAGATTTTGCAGCTTCATAGGTTGAATTTTGAATTGCCTTTGTTTCAGCTCATTAACTTTTGACTAACCCCCTATAAATGTATGCCGATGAAACTCCCCACTTCCGCCTTCTATTTCATGATCATTGGAAAATTTTCTGGAACGATCTTGGGCTGTGATTAGAAGTGTCTCTTGTCCCACAGACAAGAACTGTAGTTTCATATGGACCCGATGTGCAGAGAAATATAAAATTGCACTGTAATTTTAGGTGTTCTGTGTCATTTGCTCCGTAGGTCTTGATCAACACTTTTGTTCTAGAAAAACCAAACCGAGGAATCCTTGGTGCTTCAATTACATATAAAATTGTAGGCAAATATATTAAATTGCCATAAAAGAAAAATACAATGAAAACAAATAGCTATGACATGATAGCTACTTTTAAGGCTATGACAATCGTTTAATCCCCATCATTTAATTGGATATTTTCCTTGCTTTTGATCTTCAGCATTCCACAGCAAAACGTCGATCTTCCAATCTTTTTTTTTTTACATTGTCACATAGTCATTTCCCTTTTTGGCTCAATTCTTTAGACCATTGATCTTTACCATCAAACAAGCAAACCAACAACAAACTGTTAAGTTCAATCCCCCCAAAATCCGATAACTAGCTTGAGGTATCTGTGTTTGGATTTGTTCATTGGAAACAAGTCACTTATGTTTGGATTTTTATTTATTCCTTTTCCGTTTGTTTTGGTAATTTTTGTTGTAGCTCTCCTTGAACTTCGTTCACACCGAGCAGTCTCAAAGACAAGTTCTTTTCTTTTCTTTTTTTTTTTTTTTCTTTGTTTTCAGTACTGATATATTATAGGTATTTTAAATGCTTGGTAATGATTCTTTATTTAAATTCCCATGTCGCAGGCTTTGTGAGCTTAAGCAGTTAGTTGAGCTTTGTGTTTTTTAAAAATTTTTCTTCGTTTTACTCAATAGTGCAATTATTTATTATTTGTTTGTTTCATTATTTGGGGGTGATACGGATTTTGGTTCCAAGAACGGCCATTTTGTTGCTTCCTTTACTTGAATTTTTGGTAGAAATTAAAAATGAAGTATCTTTATGTGAAGCCTTTAGATATTAGTAATTATTCAAGGCCTTAGATGTTGTTAGATACTGCTTTTTATAGAACTTCTACAAATGAATAATTTTATCGACATATTTTTTATTAATGTTTTAGGTGTGACGCACTTGTTTTATCTTGGAGTTGTTCGATCAAGATTTGAACATTCTCTTGGCGTATCTTGGTTGGTGGGTTACATTCTTGAAATTTACACGTATCCTCCACGAAGGCAAAGCCAAGAGTAGCAGAGTAAGTTGGTATAATTGCTTCTTTTATTCGTGCAAATTAACGTTTACTTTTCCTTGTCAAAGACTTAAAGTAAGTGATTTGATTTTTTTCTAGCCTAAAGTAGGTGTTCTCATGACTAGAAATTAGCTAGCTTGATTCATTACACTACAATAGCAAATTAGCAAGAAACGGTAGTTAGTTAGAGAAATGACAATTCCGCCTTTGCTTCGTGTCATGTTGCTAGTGTGGCTAACAGGAGCACTAGAAGGAGTTGTGTTTCTAGCAAAAGCCCAGATGCCAAGATATTTGTGTAAGAGTTGGCATTCCCTTCCTGTTTGGAATTGGAGCCAACAGTTAAATGAATAAGAGTTTTGCAGTGCATTGCAACAACACTTTTTGGCCTCCCAAACCTTTCTTGACCGCCATAGGGATGAAATTGTTGGGTGTTTCAATGACGGAGTTTATTCAAGTCAACTGTTCAGTCACTGCTTATGACTGTAATGACAACGGCGACAACACAAACTTTGTTGCCGGAATTGACTTGTCAGGAAGTCCCTTCATGTATTTCAATTTGTAAACCAGAGGAATATGTTCCTACAGTTCTCGAGTGCGGAGCATTTGAGGGATATTTTCAAATAACTAAAAGTTCAGCTCTCTTTTGCAGTATCAGTGGCCATTGGACACAATTAGTGCAAAGGCATCTATGTATTTGCACCGATTGGACTTAAAATGATTACCTAACTACCATCCCCCTTACCCACAGGGTATGCGCAGGTAATAGAATCTAAACTTCAACATAGAATAATGCCCACACATGGAATGCCGCTCTATATATTTTGTGTACTGATGAAGAAAATTTTCAAAATTTACACGCTTTTTTGTTATGGATTTTCGAGATCAAATAAAACGAGACCTCTTTTATAATTTATGCACATAATGGTTAGTCCCAACTCTCCGTGCCAAAAGGATCTCTGAAACAGAATTGTTTGTTTAATCTTTTTAAATGACGGAAGCTGTACATCAAATTGTCTCCTCTTCTGCATGCATACTCTAAATGGTCTACCATATAACTGCCCTTGTCCAGAAGGATATTGAATTTATGGCAGTATAGATACATGCAGTCCACCACCATATGACAGGAGATTTGCTAAAAAATCTCGGGTTGATTTCATCACTACAGGTATGCAATGTCTTTTTGATTTCCAGAATTTGCTAGAAGGCAGTTTATATATTGTTTAAGAATTTGGACCTCTCGAACTCATCATGCTGTAGTTCTAGTTATTGCTTGGAGTCATCATAACTAATGCAATTCTAAGTAGAACCTAGGAATCCCTTCCAGTTTTCGGGTCAGGCCTACAATTAATGCAATAGTTAAAAATTTTCTGAATTAGAAATGATACAAAAGATTTATACAGAACAAAACCTTATCCCGTCATTTTCGGGCTTTGCGAGCTACAGTTCGAGTCTTGGATTACTTCGTTGGTTATTGGTACATGGGATTGTACAAGACAATTAAAAAGAAACAGGCCATTAAACTCATGGAAAAAAATATTTTCAAAAGAAATGTTGGTCTACTATTGCAACTACCGTCTTCAAGAGATAATAATGTTGAGCAAACAAAAGTATTTACTTCCAACGAGATATGCAAACTTTGACAATGTGAACTCACGGTCTATAAAGGTACGTTGTCAGATGGAAAGATAGAGGCAATCAAGAAGTCCAAGATAGCAGAAGAAAATGACGGTGAACACCAACAATTCATCATTGAGTTGGTAATTTTGACACAGATCAATATAGGAATGTGGTTAAGTTACTCGGCTGTTGCCTAGAGGCAAAAGTACTTCTACTGGTCTATGAGTTCATCCCAGATGGAACATTGTTCCGACACATATATCTCCAAAACGATAAGGAATTCCCAATTACAGGGGAAATGCACTTGAGGATTGCAATAGAAAATGCAAGCATGGTCTCGCGTTTGCATGCAGCAACGTCTATAACGGTTTATCACGATACATCAAATTTAAAAACATACTTCCAGATGAAAATACATAGCAAAAGCTGTAGACTTTAGCGCCGCAAACTCAATTGCAGTTGACAAAACACACATACATGACCACTTGAGTTCCAGGGACTTTTGGATGCTTGGACCTGAGTATCTCCAATCAAACCAATCTACAGGAAAAAGTGGTTTTTATAGATACCTTTGGACTAGTGCTTATTGAGCTCTTGACTAAATAGAAGTCAGTCTTCCCCATGCGTTCTATTCAGGTAAGAAGTTTAGCAACACATCTACTTGCAATGCAAGATAACTGCTTGTTTTATGTACTTGATGCTCGAGTTCTTAAGGAGGGTGAGAAAGAAGAAATTATGGCAGTTGCTAAGCTAGCAAATAGGTGTTTGAACTTGAACGAAAAAAGAGACCCACAATGAAAGCTGTGGCTATGGAGTTAGATGCGATCAGAGCATTGTTAGAGGGAGCTTTCTTCAACAATTCAAGAAGATTTTGACTGCGATGAGGTTGATTATGCTGAAGGGGGATGACTGGACCTTGGGAAACTGCATCCTCTTCAACTAGGTCACATTTAAACAGCATCAGCATGCATATGAAAATTGATGTGCAACCTTTATTCTCTGGCTAAAATGCCTTAATTATGGTTAAGCAAGCCCTGGTTTGCTAATCCTAGCAAATCAGCTTATATATTATCTGACCATAATTAAGGGATTTTAGCCAGAAGACAATGAAGGTGAACGCCACCAATTCGTCATTGAGTTAGTAATTTTAACGCAAATCAATTATATGAATGCGGTTAAACTACTCGTTTGTTGCTTAAAGACAGAAATACCTTTGCTGGTCTATGAGTTCATCCCAAATGGAACGTTGTTTTAACATATAAATAACCAGGAATTTCCAATTACATGGGACAGGCGCTTGAGGATTGCAATAAAAATTGCAAGCGCGGTCTCTTCCCATTCAGCAGCGTCCATAACGATTTATCACGAGACATCAAATCTAAAAACATACTTCTTGGACATATCAAAGTCGATTGCAGTCGATCAAACACACGACCACTCAAGTTCGGGGAAACTTTAAGATACATGGACTTGAGTTTCTCCAATCAAGTCAATTTACCCCAAAAAAAAAAAGTGATGTTTATAGCTAGCTTTGAAGTAGTGCGTACTGAGCTCTGAACTAAACAGAAATCAATCTTCTCTATGCATTCTACTCAGAAAAGAAGTTTAGCAACGTATTTTTTACTTGCAATGCAAGAGAACTACTTGTTTGATATACTTGAGTAAACAAACACACACACACACACACACACACACACACACACATATATATATAGCTAAGCTAGCTTATACATTATCTAACCATAATTAATGTGTTTTAGCTAGAGAGTAGAGGTTGCACATCAATTTCCATATGCATGCGAATGTTGTTTGAATGTGACCCAGTTGACGACAATGCAGTTTCCCAACATCCAGTCATGTCCCCTTCAGCATAATCAACCTCATCACAGTTAAAATCTCGTTGAATGGTTGAAGAATCTCCCTCTGACAATGCTCTAATCGCTTCTAACTCCTTAGTGACAACTTTCATTGTGGGTCTCTTTTTCCCGTTTAAGTTCAAACACCTTTTTGCTAGCTTAGCAACTGCCGTAATTTCTTCTTTTCGGCCCTCCTTGAGAACTCGGGCATCAAGGATAACAAACAAGCTGTTCTCCTGCATTGAAAGTAAGAAATATGTTGCTAAACTTCTTTCCTCAGCAGAACGCATTGAGGAAATTGGTTTCTGTCCTGTCAAGAGCTCAATAAGGACTACTCCAAAACTGTAAACATCACTCTTCTCTGTAAATTGGCTTGACTGGAAGTACTCTGGGTCTAAGTAACCCATAGTCCCTTGGACTTGAGTAGTCACGTGCGTTTGATCCACTGCAATTGACTTTGAGGTGCCAAAGTCTGATACTTTTGCTCTATATTTATCATCCAGCAGTATGTTCGTGGACTTGATATCTCGATGATAAATGGGTATGGATGCTGCTGAATGCAAATAAGAGACTGCGCCTGCAACTTCACTTGCAATCCGCAAACGCATTTCCCATGTAATTGGAAATTCCTCATCATTTTGTTCATGTATGTGCTGGAACAAAGTTCCATTTGGAATGAACTCATAGACTAGCAGAGGTACTTCAGTTTCTAGGCAACAACCAAGAAGCTTAACTACATTTCTGTGGTTGATTTGTGTTAGAATTACAACCTCATTGATGAACTGTTCAAGTTTATCTTCATTTTTGTCCACTTTCTTGGACTTCTTGATTGCCACGATCGTTCCATCTGTCAACATTCCTTTATAGACCGTTCCTTGGCCTCCCTGACCAAGGATTCTGCTGGCATTGTAGTGGTCTGTGGCCTTCTCTAGCTCCTTGGAAGTAAATATTTTTGTTTGCTCAACATTATTATCTCTTGCAAACAATCGTTGTTGCAATAGTAGACCGCCATTTCTTTTGAAATATTTTTTCCTAAGTTTAATGGCCTTTCTTCTTTTAATTGTATTGTATAAACCCCATGGACCAATAACTAGCAAAAGCAATCCAAGACCGGAGCTGCAGCCTGCAAAGCCCACAAATGAGAAGATAAGTCTTAATCCCATGTGAAACCTTTGATATCATTTCTAATGCGGAATTATTAAAAACATAATGATGATCGCATAAATTGTAGTGACTGCAATAAACTACAATTGTAGCGTGATGATCAATTGAGCATACCACAATTGTGAACATTCAAGAGGTCCAAATACTTAAACAAATACATGATTGGCATCCAGGCATTGCTAGAAACCAAATAGACATTGCATACCTATGATAATAACTTTAGCCCGAGATTTTGGAGGCAATACCCATCGTCGAGGTAAGCACGTATTATTGCCAACAACTGCATACCCGTTTGGACATGAGCAGTTATAGGATCCCTTGTCCCCAGTGTATGTACAGAGAAGGTGACAGTTTGAGCCCCGTAGGGAGGCCTCTAGGTTCATGCAGCTACCCTCTGCCAATTAGAAATATTAAAACAAACAAAGTTGTCTCAGGGATATTTGGGCACGGAAATCAGGACATACAATTATATGCATAGCAAATAAAAGAGGTCTCAAGTACTAATTGGATTCTGAAAATTGAAAACCACAAAAAAAAAAAAAAAAGTTTCAGAACAATTCACTATTATATGGAATCGACCTTGAATGTGTAGCGCCATATTCTATGTTTTAAGGCTGTATTACCTGCACATCCGTCGTGGATGTAGGAGATGTTATTGAGATAATCACTGGAACGAACGGTGCAAAAACATAGATGCCTTTCCGTTAACTGCGTCCAACAATAGCCATTGGCATCGCAAAAGAGAGCCGAAGTTTTAGTTGTTCGACAATATCCCTGGATTTCTCCCCACTCGAGGACTGCGGGAACATGTTCCCTCTGCGGCAACAGGTCAAGAGCTACTTTTGTAGAACCCCACCAGTCTTGGTCAACCATGAAGGCAGTCTTATTGCCACTGCATACTCCAAAATCACCATTTAAATTACTGCTCATGTTTACATTGAAAGACCTGATGTGAGGAGGAACGGCGGCCTGGCAGCAGTTCAGGCCATAACAATGATCGCTTCCTTGGGTACGCTTGCAAAAGGAAAAACACCCACCAACCAGCATGTTATCTTTCTGAAGCACAGCATAATTGTTGCAACCCGTAGCTGTGAACCGGTTGTGCGCATTGGAATAGAAGAAAGGGGTACCTGACATGTCAATTCTTCCAGGAGAGCTTCCGTTTTTGTCGCAGTTGAAAGAAAAGACTGGATTGTTGACTTGAACGAAACCTCTAATTGAAACGCCAAGCAATTCCATTCCTATGCTGGTCAAGAAAGGTTTGGGAGCCCCAAAAGTGTCGTTACAATCTACGGCAAAATTCTCATT
The DNA here is from genome assembly GCA_037832335.1 of Carallia pectinifolia. Classification (NCBI taxonomy): domain Eukaryota; kingdom Viridiplantae; phylum Streptophyta; class Magnoliopsida; order Malpighiales; family Rhizophoraceae; genus Carallia; species Carallia pectinifolia. Next base: position 17,273,283 of record CM075443.1, read on the forward strand.
CATGGAACAGTTATGTCCAATTCCAAACGGGAAGGGAATGGCAACGTCTCCACATCTATCTTGGCATCCAGGTTTTGCTAGAAATTCAGCTTTTGCTAGTGCGTCGGTGAGCCATAGTAGCAAAATGGCGCGAAGCAGACTTGGAGTTGCCATTCCTCTTTTATGACTAAGATCCTTTATGTCACCTCTTTATAATTATAATTATCACAAACACTTTCGATTTGTGGACCAACTTTACATATTCTTTCGGGCCCGGTTACCCCGGACGGCGGGGCAGAGAGAAGTCCAGCTTGTGGGGCTCAGTGCACGCCAACCTGTCTCTTGACTTGACTAGCGAGTCATCTGGGGCAAGTGGTTCCCACACAAGGAAAAGGAAACATTAGATGAATCAATTGGACAACTGTTCTGCATTCTGCACTTAATTGCTAGGAAAGTGGAATCTAAAGTAATTTCAGGGAATAGTTACTACATAAGTGCCCCCATTGGCACGTTGTAGACCAGATCGGATTTCGGTTTTGGCACAAAATCAGACCTGAGAAAACCGAATCATGAACCGAATTGGACGGAACAAAAATATCAAATTAGGTCTGTGAACTGCTGGCGACGATTAGTTCCTTCTCAAGTCAGGTCTTGCTTCCTTCTCAGGTCAGGTACAGGAAAATGCATCATTCATTTCTCTCCAAAAAAAAAATGGGACCCGCTATTCGTAACCTTCCTCTCAAGTTTTTGGCGCTTTCTCTCTACTGGCACCAACTTATGGCAGGAGGAGAAAGACTCCCAACCGGCCTGCCAAGTCGGAAGTAACAAAGTCTTTAAAAGACTGTAACCCCACATCCCATAGATAATTTCCTTCGCTCTTATTACGTCTCTTGGCCTTTTTTTGGGGGCGTGGGGAGGGGTGAGGGGGTGGGGTCTTTGTTACCGTTCTTTTCTTACCATTTGAAAAAAGAAAAGGGTAGCATACAATTACAAAGAGACGAAGAAAAGCAAAGCAAGCAAATTATTTGTCTTAATTAATGGTCACATTTTCTTATTATCGAGAAGCAGGTGCAAATAAAATTCAGTTATATCAAACTTAAGAGCAATTCAACCGGAAGTGATGTTTTCGTCCTTCTGTGAAACCTCCTAAGTGACATACGTCCACGGTTGCGCCCATCTCTGAAACTTCAAATGGCCAAAGTTCTACAGGTTAATTTCATTGCTGGAGCCAGCAATGGCCCCATATGACATATGACAAAGGGAAAAGTGACGTGTACTAAAAGTCTATATGTTTGATAAAATAATAATATTTTTTTAGTACTATTTTAACAAAAAAATTTGTTTAAAAAACTTATTTTTTTTTAAATCTCACATAATATTTATATTTTAAAATAATATTTATTTATATTTAAATTTTAATTTTTTAAAAAATAAAAAAATTAATTTTTTATTAATGTCGGCACGGGTACAGTTTACCCGGTGCATATACTCAAGCCCTGTCATAAAGTCTCGTTCTATTTGTAAACATTAAAAAAAAAAAAAAGAAAAAAAAAAAAAAGAAAAAAAAAAAAAAAAAAAAAAAAAAAAAAAGTCAATAGTCGACTTATTCCTTTCGCATGTGTGCTTTCACACGGAAAAGTCGACTTATTCCTTTCTCACGCATGCTTTCACACGGAAAAGTCAGAAAAGTCGACTTATTCCTTTCTCACGCGTGCTTTCACACGGAAAAGTCAACTTATGCCTTTCACACGGAAAAGTCGACTTATGCCTTTCACACGCGTGCTTTCACACGAGAGGGGAAACCCTATAAATAGGCCCATGCCCCTCAGTTCAAAACACATTCAGCAAATCTGTAAACAGAAAAATTCAGAGAATTTGAGAGAAAAAGAAAATTTTGAAAATCTCTCAAGAAAATTTCTCCTTTTCTTACGTGCTTTTACTTAGCAGTATACTCTCCTAACTCCGTTTTGAGAGATATTTCAGGGGTAAGGCCCAAAAAATTTGCTGTTTCCATTTCTAAAGTTATTTTTAAATTTATATTCTTGGATCGTTCTAGATCTGAATTTCTGAGAATATAGAGTTAAAAATATCAAATTACTACAAATCCGGCTGGGATTAAGCCTCATACGGCCCTCAGCAAAATCCAGGCAGCTCATCCGAGAACAAGTCTCTTCGACCCTCGGTGAAATTAAGCCAGATCGGCTCAGATCAGGTCTCTGCGGTTCTTAACCGTAGTCAAAACATCCAAATCAGATCCGGTTTCAGTCTACCCAGTTCAAGAAAAATCTGTGGAATTTATTTCTGTTAAGATCAAGCTCGTGCAGCCCTTGACGGAGTCAAAAAAGGAACACTAATCGGAGGATCTACGGAGATCGACCCCACGTAAATTTTCTTTTATTTTTAAATATTTATTTGTAATTTATTTTTGTATTTTTGAGTCTAATTGTTTTAGACTCGAAATTTACGCCTTTACAAATTTTTGGCACGCTCGGTGGGACATCTTCACCTCCCATCTCTTGTTCCTTTAAAAAAAAAAAAAAAAAAAACAAAAGAGGTAAAAGGGGAGCCGAGAGGAAAAAAAAAAGTAAAAAAAAAAAAAAGTAAGTAAAAAGTAAAAAAAAAAAAAGTAAAAAGTAAAAAGTAAAAAGTAAAAAGTAAAAAAAAAAAAAAAAAAAAAAAAAAAAAATTTACAGGTGTTCAGCACATCAAATGGCATCGAAAAGAAGTACAGCTGCCGGTACCAACAAAAAGGCAACGGCTCCATTACCTGCATCAACTACCCTACCTGGGTACACAGGTCCAGAAACCCGGGGACGGACACAATTTCTTGCTGTCCAAACCCGACAAAACATTGAAACGGAGAGTCCACAGCTCGCACAACAGGATCTCTCCCCTGACTCTCTTGCAGCATGGAGGAGTCGATCACCCACCTCGATCGAAGTCGGGGGCAACACGACGAAGCCTGCTCAACAAAATCCGACTCACACAGAAGAATCAGAAGAGTTCTCTCCCCCAGTCCTTCCCGGAGCCTCATCTGTTGCCGTCATGATGACCAACACAACCAGTACAGAGGAAAGAATTTCAGATTTGGAGAATAAAATTTTGCAGCTGATCAGAGTCGTGGAGGAAAAAGATCAACAGATCGCCATTCTCAAAGGAAAGGCCCCGATCCAAGTTGATCCTGAAATTCGCGAAGAGCAACCATATCCACCCGGTTTTACTCCAGAAGCCACACCTGCCGACGTCTTCCCTGCAGAAAAGCGACCAGGTAGTTCTACACAGCTACCACCCTCAAATTCTGTAGCTTCGCTATCTGTTCAACAATTGCAGGAAATGATAGCCAACACGATCCGACTGCAACAAGCTACATCCTTCCAAGGATCACAGATGTACGTCAAACCGTACACCAGACGGATCGAAAGTCTCAACATGCCCTTGGGCTACCAGCCGCCCAAATTTCAACAGTTCGACGGACGAGGCGATCCTAAACAGCACATCGCCCACTTCGTTGAAACCTGCAACAACGCAGGGACTTACGGAGATCTCTTGGTGAAGCAGTTTGTTCGTTCACTCAGGGAGACCGCTTTTACCTGGTTCATAAATCTTGAACCAGAATCGATCGACAGTTGGGAACAGCTACAGCGAGAGTTCCTCAACAGATTTTTCAGCACTCGAAGGACGGTAAGTATGATGGAGCTTACCAGCACCAAACAAAGAAAAGGAGAGCCCGTTGTCGAATACATCAACAGATGGCGTGCCCTCAGCTTGGACTGCAAAGATCGCCTGACGGAGACTTCTGCCGTGGAGATGTGCATCCAGGGAATGCATTGGGAGCTGTTATACATCCTGCAGGGTGTTAAACCCCGAACTTTCGAAGAATTGGCGACCCGAGCACATGATATGGAGATAAGCATCCAGACCTCTGGAGGCATGGTTCCCATCCAGTTGGACCAGCAAGGGGGCAGAAGGGAGATTAAGAAACCCAACAGTTTCGGAAAAGGAAAAGAAGTGATGACTGTTGAAGCCGTACCAGTAAAAGTGGGCGCCAAAGTTAAGGTAAATCCTCCGACCCAAATAACTCAGTCAAAACAACAGGAAAGGCGGAAGGTGACATTGCGAGAGTTGGAGCAGAAGCAGTATCCATTCCCCGACTCAGACGTCCCCGACATTCTTGAACAACTCTTGGAGGCAAAGCTGATCGAACTCCCAGAGTGCAAGCGGCCAAATGAAAAGGATCGAGTCAGCGATCCGAGATTCTGCAAATATCACCGGATAGTAAGTCATCCAACCGAGAAGTGTTTCGTCCTGAAGGAGCTAATCATGAAGCTCAAGAGTCAGAATAAAATCATTCTGGACCAGGAAGGCGTAACTTCTGCAAACCAGACCACTATCACTTCAAAACCATCAGAAGATGTGACACACCATAAGGAGGAGCCACTCGGTGACAAAAAGTCGACAACGGAGAAGGTATATGAAGCTCTCCAAACCCTTCTTGCTAACCCTCAGCTGTTTACAGCTTTGCAATCAACAGAAGTGTGGCGAAATCAAATCAGCAATACTCTCCAGACCTCGGCTGAATCACAGCCATCAAATGATTCTAACTCAGTGGAGCAACAGACGGCCCAAAATCACGTCGGATGTTACTCTGCTATCTCATTTTCAGATGAGGATCTCTTGCTGGGGTCCAAACCCCACAATCGGCCGCTGTATGTATCAGGCTATGTGAGAGAACAGAAAGTCCGACGTATTCTGATCGACGATGGTTCAGCAGTCAATATTATCCCAAAATCCACCATAAAGGAGCTCGGCATTGGCATTGATGAATTATCAGACAGCCGCTTGATGATTCATGGCTTCAATCAAGGAGGACAGAAAGCAATTGGGATGATTCGCTTGGAGCTAACTATCGGTAATCTCACTTCTAGCACTCTGTTTCATGTGATCGATGCACGTACCACGTATAAGATGTTGCTAGGACGACCGTGGATTCATGGAAATGGAGTTGTGCTCTCAAGCCTGCATCAGTGCTTCAAGTACTACAATGGTGGCGTTCAAAAGGTCAATGCTGACTTAAAGCCGTTTGATGATGCTGAATCACATTTGGCGGATGCAGTCTTCTACACTGACACAGACAATCCGGAGATCATTCCTTCAAAAGCTACTTGGACTGGGGGCATCCACAAAAAGGGAAAAGCTGTCAAAGAACCTGCCAATGCTCAACCTCAGACTCCAACAAATGAAAAGCTGCCACAGCCTGCCGAACTCCGTCCGAAGGATGTTGCATCTTCAAGCTCCACTCCAGTCCTACGCTATGTGCCAAAGTCACGACGCTCAGAAGGTCAACCCCCTTTCTCTTATTGTATTGATCTTAAACAGGAGCAAGGTCATAGCCAACCCAAAACAAAGGAGCTGCACAACCTGAAGGAGACTTACACTCTGCCGATACCAAAGATTGAGCCGGTTTTGTCTTCAAAACCATTAAAAGGCTTCGTCAAACCACACACGGGGGCAGTCGAAGGCGGCTCACTTCCAGAAAGGAGAACACATGAAGGATTTGATCCTAATGCATACAAGCTTTTGGCAAAGGCGGGCTATGACTTTTCAAACCCGAGCACAATGGGTACGCTGCCGTCCACACATGGCGCCGCTTCTCAAACATCACAGTCCCGACCTGGCTTAGGTTATCAGGAGAAGTCACCTGTGCGGATCACGCTAAAGAGCCGAAGCCGAACAGTTGATGCACGTGCCATCACCACCACCACCAAACAAGACGGGCTTATCCAGTCAAACAAAGAAGGTGAAGTCAGAGGTTCTGCATTTCATGTCACAATTAGCGAGGAGGCTAATTCCGACTCATCAGATGGTGAAGTGAAGGAGGCTCCCCCGGAACTTGAAGACGGTGGCCAAGCAACTGTTGATGAACTCAAGGAGGTCAATCTTGGCTCTCCGGAAGATCCTCGACCTACATTTGTAAGTGCTTTACTTACTGTAGAAGAAGAGCAGGAATATGTTCAGGTATTAAGTCAATACAGGGACGTGTTCGCATGGAGTTACAAAGAAATGCCTGGACTTGACCCAAAAATTGCGGTGCATCGTCTAGCAGTAAAGAAGAGTGTCCGTTCTGTCAAGCAGCCACAACGACGGTTCCGCCCGGAACTCATTCCACAAATCGAGGAGGAGGTGAACAAGCTGATCAATGCCGGCTTCATCCGAGAGGTCACCTACCCAACGTGGATTGCCAACATTGTCCCGGTAAGAAAGAAGAATGGACAGTTGAGGGTATGTGTTGATTTTCGAGATCTTAACAAGGCCTGCCCGAAAGATGACTTTCCGTTGCCCATAACGGAGATCACAGTCGATGCAACAACGGGTCACGAAGCATTGTCCTTCATGGATGGTTCTTCAGGCTACAACCAAATCAGAATGGCACCAGAAGACGAGGAGTTGACAGCATTCCGCACCCCAAAAGGTATATACTGCTACAAAGTTATGCCGTTTGGATTAAAAAATGCTGGCGCCACTTATCAACGTGCTATGCAAAAAATTTTTGATGACATGCTGCACAAGATTGTAGAATGTTATGTTGATGATTTAGTTGTAAAGACTAAGAAGCGCAAAGACCACCTCGAGGATCTCAAGACGGTGTTCGAAAGACTTCGGAGGCATCAGCTTAAAATGAACCCTCTCAAGTGCGCATTCGGTGTCACATCAGGAAAGTTTCTTGGGTTTGTGGTGCGCCATCGTGGAATCGAAGTTGATCAGTCAAAGGTTGAGGCAATTCAAAAGATGCCTGAACCTAAAAACCTGCACGAGCTGCGAAGTTTACAAGGAAAGCTGGCCTACATTCGCCGTTTCATCTCCAATTTAGCTGGGAGATGTCAACCTTTCCATCGGTTGATGAAGAAGGATGTCAACTTCGAGTGGGACGAAGCTTGCAGCAAAGCCTTTGAGAGCATAAAGAAGTACCTTTCCAATCCACCAGTCCTGGGAGCTCCAATTCAAGGAAAGTCGTTGATTCTCTACATTGCAGCGCAGGAAAGATCTTTGGGAGCCTTGCTTGCACAGGAAAACGAGCAGGGAAAGGAAGTTGCCCTGTATTACTTGAGCAGAACACTAAACGGTCCGGAACTGAGTTATTCGCCCATTGAAAAGACATGTCTAGCACTGTTCTTTGCCATTGACAAGCTAAGGCACTACATGCAGGCTCACACGGTACGTCTCATTGCCAGAGCTGATCCTGTCAAATATATCTTATCTAGACCAATCTTGTCAGGACGACTTGCCAAGTGGGCAGTAATCCTACAAAGCTACGACATTGTCTATGTGCCTCAAAAAGCAGTCAAAGGACAAGCTCTAGCAGACTTCCTTGCAGATCACCCTATCCCATCCGATTGGGAGTTCACAGATGATCTTCCAGATGAAGAGGTCTTTTACATTGAGACACTGCCACCATGGACGATGTTCTTTGATGGTGCAGCAAGGCGTGATGGTGCTGGTGCCGGTATAGTGTTTGTCACTCCTCAGCGACAAATACTACCATATGCTATCATACTCGGTGAGTTATGTTCAAATAATGTTGCTGAATACCAGGCTTTGATCATTGGTCTTCAAATGGCTGTCGATATGAAGATTCCAACTATAGAAGTCCATGGAGATTCCCAGCTCGTCATCAACCAACTTACAGGATTGTATGATGTGAAGAAAGAGGACCTTGCACCTTACCATCAACTTGCTCGACAGCTAATGGATGAATTTGAAAACATCACCTTGGAGCATGTGCCTCGACGAGAAAACACTCAGGCAGACGCGTTGGCTAACCTGGCCACTTCTCTTGCAAAGTCAGAAATCCAGGCTACAGTTGTTGCCGTATGCCAGAAATGGATAGTGCCACAAAAGGATGATGAAGAAACTACAGCAGCCAACACTGTATCTGTACGTCTCGCGGAGGACGAGGACTGGCGTCAACCAATCATTGACTACCTACAACACGGGAAGCTGCCCGAAGATCGTCGTCATAAGACAGAAATTCAACGACGAGCTCCCCGCTTCATATATCTCAAGGATGCTCTGTATCGAAGGTCTTTTGATGGAATTCTACTTCGCTGCCTAGCCAATGAAGAGGCAAAACAGGCTCTCACTGAAGCACATTCTGGTGTTTGTGGCGGACATCAATCAGGGCCTAAGTTGCACTTCCAACTCAGAAGGATGGGATACTACTGGCCAACTATGGTACGTGATTCAATTGAGTTTGCTAAAACCTGTCAAGCTTGTCAATTTCATGCGAATTACATACATCAACCACCGGAGCCACTGCATCCAACTGTCTCATCCTGGCCCTTTGAAGCTTGGGGTCTCGACTTAGTGGGGCCCTTGCCAAAGTCATCCCTAGGTCACCTGTACATCCTCGCAGCAACCGATTACTTCTCAAAATGGGCTGAAGCCATTCCACTTAGAGAGGTAAAGAAGGAGCATGTTGCCAATTTCATCCGGACTCAGCTGATCTATCGCTATGGAGTCCCTCGATTCATCATCACTGATAATGGTAAGCAGTTCTATAACAGCTTAATTGACAAGCTCTGCGAGAAATTCAAGTTCAAGCAGTACAAGTCATCCATGTACAATGCCCCAGCAAATGGCTTGGCTGAAGCATTCAACAAGACCTTATGCAACCTGTTGCGAAAGGTAGTCTCTAAATCCAAAAGAGATTGGCATGACAGAATTCCGGAGGCATTATGGGCGTATCGTACAACTTACCGGACTCCAACACAGGCGACGCCATACTCACTTGTCTACGGTGTCGAAGCAATACTGCCGTTGGAAACACAGATTCCATCCCTGCGCATGGCTGTTCTGGAAGGACTCACACAGGAGGAGAATGCTCGCCTACGTCTGGATGAGTTAGAAGCTCTCGATGAAAGGAGGCTCGAAGCACAACAGCAACTTGAGTGCTACCAAGCCCGGCTCACCAACACGTTCAACCGCAGGGTCCGTCTTCGATCTTTTCAAGTTGGGGATCTTGTTCTTGCAGTACGACGGCCCATCAACATGAAGCATCGGCCTGGTGACAAGCTTACTTCCAAATGGGACGGGCCATACTTAGTGCAGGAGGCCTACACTCACAACGCTTACATGCTGTCAGACCAAGAAGGCGTCCGAATCGGCCCAATCAATGGTAAATTTCTGAAACAATATTATGTGTAAATATGTTTGAAAAAAAAAAAATCAAAAAAAAAAAAAAAATCAAAAAAAAAAAAAAAAAAGTTCGGAAGTCCCGATCTGAAAGTCCAAGCGAAAATCCAAACCCAAAAATCCAAACCCAAACACTTGAGCCCAATTCAGAAAACACAAAAACTAAGTCCAAAACCCAAACACTCAATCCAAATCCAAAAGTCCAAACCCAAACATTCGATCCAAAAACCCAAATCCAAATCAACCCAAATTCAATTCAAAGCCCAAAACCCAAAAAATTCCAAGTTCTAAACACAGTCCAGAAACCAGGTTCAAAATCCAATCCAACTCCTGGCCCGCATGAGTATAAACTGTGAACGGCCCAAAAATATAAAAGCGACGGAGGGTTTGAGTCTGAAACTCAGCATCAGTCTCAATCGATCTTCACCACACACCAAACCTTTGCTCCTCTACCACAAGAAAGATGAAACCAGTTGCAGAACCTCAAGACAAGGGAGAAGAAAGGTCACCCCGCACAAGGTGGCAACCAACCATGGCGCAACTGCAAATTCTAGAGGAAGTCTTCCACAACAATGGAGGTATTATGCCTAATGCATCTCAGATTTACCAACTTGTCTCACGATTGCGCCCACTCGGGGCAATCGAAGGAAAAAATGTGTTTTATTGGTTCCAGAATCGGAGAAGCAGGAAGAAACCAGCACTGAGAGCTGATTTTTCCAAAGAACAGTCTGCTGTTCCGATGGTAGATCCCACCAGTACAACTTCGCCGTCAAATGAAGCAGGTCCGAGTTCTTCCACCGCAATAGTCTCTCCACGGTATGTTCATCAAAGCCGTAGCCCATGGGAGCATGCACGCTGGTCCTGGTGGTCTTACGGAGTCAGCCAAGGGTTCATCCCTTCTAGGTACTTAAGTCTAGGAGGACATTTTCTAGCAGAAAGGAGTCATTCCGGCGAAACTTTGCCTCTCTTTCCAGAATATTCCGGCAGCATCAACCAGCCGGAAAGCGACGTCGACGTTGACATCAACATCATCGGCCCACCGGACGAGGTCGAGCTTGACTTGGAGTTGCACCTCGGGCCCCGCTAGGACGGCCGACAAGATAAGGTGCAACGACTTCCGCAGCACACGGCAACGACTTCTGCCACACACGGTAACGACTTTCGTGACACGCGTCAGCCGCTGCCTCTTTTGTCTCTTATGCAGGAAAGGGACGTGGATGGCCCTACCCGATTCTGCATACCCTTTTTGACTTTTCAAAAAAAAAAAAAAAAAAAAAAAAAAAAAAAAAAAAAAAAAAAAAGTCTTTATTATTTGTATATATATATCCTGCATGCCCGAGTTGTAATATTCACCCCTCAGCTCTTCTTTCTCAAAAGAAAATGGCTAGTCTCTACACTTGTCTCAGGAAGTTCTTCGATCAAGAAGTTGGAGGCGCACGAGCTAAGAAAAGAAGGAGTAGTCTTCTTCGAGGGATCCCTAAAAGCCCTCGAAACTCAATCTCCAACGCCATCGGTGTCATGGAGTTCCAACTACTCTCCTTAGTTCACAACTACCACAGAGGGATGAGACGCTGCAATCATCCTAATCTTTCTTTGGATGCAGCGACGTACAGGGAAGTTCCAACTACTCTCCTTACGTCGAAGCAGACTTGGAAATCATCACTACAGTCAGTCTCTCTGTGAGCCGGTCTTGAAGTTCCAAGGTCCTGAGCCTTTCTCTTGGGGAGGTTGAAGTTCTTTGCCTACTGGATCATCCTCACCAGAGCTCTGGAACTTTAAGAGATATAAAAAATCCTTTGCGGGCTATGGAAGCTCGAACGCACCTGGAACCAGAATATCAATTTTTATATTGGCTGGGGTGCTAACTTTCTCAAGATCGTATCGGGTTCCTATTGTGATCCAACAACAGCAGGCATGGTCAAAGATAGAAGACTCCAAGATTCAATGTTCATCAAGACGTTTCCAAGTTTCAAACTGGACTTCAAGACTCGGTGCGGATCACGTCTGCAAAGTTCTTCCTTACCGACCCCTGAAGTGGGGGCATTTGTAAACATTAAAAAAAAAAAAAAGAAAAAAAAAAAAAGAAAAAAAAAAAAAAAAAAAAAAAAAAAAGTCAATAGTCGACTTATTCCTTTCGCATGTGTGCTTTCACACGGAAAAGTCGACTTATTCCTTTCTCACGCATGCTTTCACACGGAAAAGTCAGAAAAGTCGACTTATTCCTTTCTCACGCGTGCTTTCACACGGAAAAGTCAACTTATGCCTTTCACACGGAAAAGTCGACTTATGCCTTTCACACGCGTGCTTTCACACGAGAGGGGAAACCCTATAAATAGGCCCATGCCCCTCAGTTCAAAACACATTCAGCAAATCTGTAAACAGAAAAATTCAGAGAATTTGAGAGAAAAAGAAAATTTTGAAAATCTCTCAAGAAAATTTCTCCTTTTCTTACGTGCTTTTACTTAGCAGTATACTCTCCTAACTCCGTTTTGAGAGATATTTCAGGGGTAAGGCCCAAAAAATTTGCTGTTTCCATTTCTAAAGTTATTTTTAAATTTATATTCTTGGATCGTTCTAGATCTGAATTTCTGAGAATATAGAGTTAAAAATATCAAATTACTACAAATCCGGCTGGGATTAAGCCTCATACGGCCCTCAGCAAAATCCAGGCAGCTCATCCGAGAACAAGTCTCTTCGACCCTCGGTGAAATTAAGCCAGATCGGCTCAGATCAGGTCTCTGCGGTTCTTAACCGTAGTCAAAACATCCAAATCAGATCCGGTTTCAGTCTACCCAGTTCAAGAAAAATCTGTGGAATTTATTTCTGTTAAGATCAAGCTCGTGCAGCCCTTGACGGAGTCAAAAAAGGAACACTAATCGGAGGATCTACGGAGATCGACCCCACGTAAATTTTCTTTTATTTTTAAATATTTATTTGTAATTTATTTTTGTATTTTTGAGTCTAATTGTTTTAGACTCGAAATTTACGCCTTTACACTATTTTTTCTACAGTTGGCCCCACCTCCAAGGAAAATGACGGACAATTATGCTACAATAGTGCACAATATATTTTTTCTGTTTAGGATGCAGTACCAATTTACCCATCATGGAGATTTATTATACTCATTTTTAAGTCTAAAATCAATACGTTTTTTTTTTAAAAATTTTTAGACTTAAATTAATTAATTGAGAGAAGAAGAATTATTAAAATTGTTAAAAATTTGAATTCTTAATCAATATTTTATTAATATACTGTAAATATCATTTAAATTATAAATTTATAATTAAAATCTGAGCAAAACTGGAGAAGGAAGGCTCCAGCCGGCAAGTCTTCACTCTTCTAATTTTCTTCGGTTTTTTTGTTTTGTTTTCAATTGTTGTCACTAGTCTTTTTCTCACCGTTTGAAAAAAGAAAGAAGCATACAAAAGAGATGAAGAAAAGCAAAGCATGCAAACAAATTAATTAGTTTCAATTAATAAACAACGGTCACATATCCTTATCTTCGTAATAATAATCACGGAGAGGGGGTTGGGGGTTGGGGGTTGGGTGGGGGGGGGGGGGGAGGAATGTATCTTAGAGATATCAATCAGTTGACTGAATGCATCAAAGAAAAAACTATGCATTGTTCCGTTATAAAATGTCAGCTAGCTACCAATCAGACTGGCCACATGCTCGCTTCAGATGCTATGGCATAATCAACTATATCAAACAATTGCTAAACCACAATTGCTTCATGGTCAAAAGTTGCTTTTATTGATTCCATATGTTGACATAGTCAGAAATAGCTTTCTTTATTTTATACAGCCAAATCAATACCATATTTGTTATAAAAAAAAAAAAACGAAGAAAAGAAAATTTCAAACTATATTTTTTTGAGTGTCAGCTTTAAAGTGATGTTGCAGCTTGAAATTGGGTTATGACTTGGGACACACAACGTCCGTTTAATATTTCAGCTATTATTTCTGATAAATTATTATTAATTAAAAAAAATTGGTGGTAATGCATGGGTATGAGTAATCTATTGGTCAATAATTAAGACCTCGACATACTGTTTTGTTAGGTACAGAGACCTTATTGCGCTTTATACCAGATAAGACCGTATATAGTACCACATAGATAATATTTAATACCACATAAATTTCACATAAAAAATAGTGTTAATATAAAAAAATATCACTAATTTTACTTAAACTAATAAATATAACACTAACTTTACTAAAAATAATAAATGTAATATCAATTTTACCTAAAATAATAAATTTAGTATGTAATGATTTTATATGAATAAAATCTGTCAATTTTGATGACAGATTTATAAAAATATTTCTATTTCGATAATATGATAATCATATAAGTTAGTGTCACATCATTAAAATATATAAATTTTGTTTAAAAAATTTCATAGCGTACTAAATTTATTACTTTAAATAAAAGTAGGGCTAAATTTATAATTTTTTAAAATTAATACTAAATTTATTATTTTAAGTAAAATTGATAATATTTTTATATATTAATTTTAAAAATATGTTCTTTTTTTTTCACAACTCTATTATCACGTAGTATCAAATGCCGTGGTACTAAAATATCTCATATGGTAAAATTTACGCTATGCTTACTGTGCCTACCAAATAGTGTATCTATGCAGTATTTCTTCTTCTTTTTTTTTCTTACTTACAAGCTCATTATATTATGAATTATATAATAAGAGTAGATCTCCTTTCTAATAAATTTTACTCCTCTTTTCTTAAGATTTAAATTCAAAACTTATAAAATAAAAAATTAAATTCTAATTATTAGATTGTCCCTAATCATATTTCCGTAATTATTATCTTCCGCATTTGCATTTTCTCTGCTACATTGACGTAAAAAGATTTTGTTTCGTTTGTACGTCTAAATGTAAAGCAATCCAACCGATCGATCGAACTTGGAACAGCCAAAGACAACACCAGAATTTACATCACATGACCATCTCTATATCTGGGCAGCCAATCCAACGTTTGAAACGCAAATTTTTTTTTTTTCTTTAGTTTATCAGAGCTGGTAGTCCAACGGCTTAGAGGAGGGTGCGCGCCATGGAATTGAAACGCAAAATATGCCACATAAACCAAAAGGCAACACTGTATAGAAAGATGAGAATCACTTTTCAGGCCTTTCCTTAGTTTTGCATATCATTAAAATAAAATACCCTTTATAAAGAAAAGAACACAACTGTGATCTCCACATTGATTACATATAATCAGACCAGAAATTTCATTCTCTGTCAGGTCAGTTTTATTATGCTTCAAATTAAAAGAGACCCGGAACCCAATTACATGGAGATGAACAGACACAGAGTGAAAGAGATGGCTCTAGGCAACTTTCCACAAAGACAATGGTGGAGTCTCGGATTCCTTGTAAGTAGGTCCTACAGAGCCATATCTATCGCCCTTCACAGAATCTGCCCAAGCAATGGATTCAAGTTCAGCCATATCCTCGGGTGTTAGTTTCACCGACAAAGCTTTAATGTTCTGGTTGAAGTTGTCTACCTTGGTAGTTCCAGGAATTGGACAAACATCATCACCTTGGTGATGGACCCAGGCTAATGCCAGCTGTGATGGTGTGCATCCTTTCTTAGCTGCAATCTCATTAATCCGATCAAACAGTTGTTTGTTATGCTCCACATTCTCAGGTTGGAACCTAGGAAAATAATGCTGTGACATTTGACAAAAACACATACGTTTGAGTAACAAAGTTGAAGACAAAAGGAAGCTCCAGGTATAATGAAATAGTCCAGTTGTATTTCTTTTTTTTTTTTTTTTTGTTGCCCTGATGCCTAATAAACATACACTAGATTTATATATAACACGTTCATGAAATTAACAATGTGGCCAACCTTACGAATGCCATCTTCAGAAAAGTTTTCAACCAACTTTGGGCCTGAAGAAAGGAAGCCTCGACCAAGAGGACTGTATGCAACAATCCCAATGCCAAGCTCTCTGAAAAAATAGAAGCCCAAGGTCAGAATTTGGATAACAAGTCTTCTCCACAAATGTATGAGGCTTGCTTAGTGTGATATGTTTAGTACAACACACAAAAAATATAATTTATCGAAATGTCTTCATTTTTAAGTATGCATTTTCTCTTATTTATATATGATGTACCTACAAGTAGGAACAATCTCTCCCTCCACGTCTCTTGTCCACAAGGACCATTCCACTGTATCGTTGTTATTGGGTGAACAGCATGAGCTCTTTTAATCATAGTTATTAAATTCGGCTCAGTTCGACTGGTCGGACCAGTGACTCGGGCACTGGGCCGGGCCGATTCGCATGAACAGTAACAGGGTCTTTTGAATAATAAATTTTTTTTTCACTTTTTACTGTGCAAACAGTAAAAATAATATTTTTTTTAATGCTAAACAGTAGTCAAACAATAAAAAATTATATTTTTTTTTTCACTTTTTACTGTATAAACAGTAAAAATAATATTTTTTAATGATAAACATTATTCAAACAGTAAAAATTATAATTTTTTTTATTTTTTACTATTTGAACAATAATATTTGTATAATATTTACACACTAAAATTTATTTTTTTAACTTTTTACTGTGTGAATGATAAAAATAATATTTTCATAATACTAAACAGTATTATATAATATTTTTTTGTACAATTTAATAATTTTTTATATTTTATAATTTATTTTTCTGTATGCAATAATTTAACATTATTCATATATCAAATAATATGTTACAATTGACCTTAAAAAATAATTTTAAAAGAATTTTTATCAAAATTTTGATTAGTATAAACTACTTTTTAATTTGTGAAAATGTAGTTATTACGTTAAATTGTATAAAAAAAATTATATATATTATTTGATATATTTATTTTCTTAAGAATTAATGACTCATTAGTTGAACTAATGACCCACTAGTTGAATCAATACCCCACTGACTTAGTAGCTTGACTGGGTCAGTATCCGAATCGATTTTAATAACTATACTTTTGATTGTATACTTTTGATTGTTGAAGCGCACACCTCTGATAAACCTATGTATTTTATTTTGCCCTCTTCAACCAATTTTTTGAGTTAGCCCATCTAGCGGAAATAAAACAAAAGAATTGACTGCGTTAAATTAGCGAGTCAGACGCATACATATTGTACACAAAAAAACAAACAAAAAAAAGAGAAAAGAATAAGGAACAAGAGGCTAATGTAGGAACCGTGATTTCAATGGGAACAGTGGTATCGATGCGATGTTGGTAATAAAGATCAATGCAATCAACATCAAGCCGTTTTAAGCTGGCCTCGCAAGCCGCCCTGACATAAGCCGGATCCCAGCGAATCGCTCTCTTCCCATCCGCATAGTCTATACCAAATTTTGTGGCTAATTGAACTCTCCCTCTAATCCCTCCTTTCAACGCCTGCAAAAGAAAGGATCCAAATTAAAAACAAAAGAAAAAAATATAATAAATCTCAAGCTTTTTCTTTTTTTTTGAGAGTGATCGACCAAAACAAATAAATTAAATGAAAAGAAACCTAAAGTAATATACAACCTTGCCGAGAAGGATTTCGTTGGTGTAAGGGCCGTATAAGTCAGAAGTGTCGAGGAAAGTGACACCGCTGTCGACGGCGTGGCGGATGAGCGCGATCATGTTGGCTTCCGGCTTCGGTGGGCCGTAGTAGGTGGACTTGCCCACGTACCCTAGTCCCTGCGCCGATACCTTGAGTCCTTGTGATCCCAGCTTTATTTTCCTCATTACTCCTGCCTTTTCTTCCCTTTTTTTTTTAAGAAAAAAAAGAAATTTCTGTTCCGACTAGTAAGCTTAAATGAATCAGAAGTCTATGATCTGCTGTGTAAGTAGCAGGCTCGATCACTGAAGAATGGTCGACGTCGGGGAGGGTCTTTAAATAGGGATGGGTTATGATTAGATAAATCCTGGTGGTGGGTGCAGAAAGCAAATCCACGTAAGCTTACTGTCTGGAAGTCAAAAGTCTCAAAATCTGCTAATCTGCAGAAAGGAAACTGGTTCGGTGAGGGCCGGCGCAAGGAGCAATAGAAAGGAAAAAGTGTCCGAAGGAAGTTTAAAAATACGTTTAAATGTAATTGATTAAATTAAATATATAATTGATTGAATTTAAAATATAATTAAACATAAAATATTTTTTTTTATACTTATTTATATTAATAATTTAATTAATTATATATTAAATTTAATTAATTATATTTAGATATTTTTTAAGACATCTTTTCCTTTTCCTTGAGAACTATAACAGGTGCTCAGAAAGGAAAAGGTACTAGAAATTATGTGAGGACTGCGGATGCCACTCTGAACAATAAGATTATGACACTTCACTTTTGCCTTTGGCTATTTCTTCTTTGTCGATAGGGACCAGAAAGGAAAAAAAAAAAGGAAAAGAAAAAAGAAACTGCTTGCGCACGGACAAGAAAGGAAACAAGTTAGGAAACGAGAAGCTAATTATTGGTTGATGTAAGAATTGGGGATATCACACTGGCCAATAAGATTATGACACCTTACTTTGGACTTTTGGCTATTTCTTATTTGGAAAGACAAAGAAGGCGGAGACAAAATTTTCCTAAACGAGAGCCGGTACAGATTCTGAGAGTTATCCTTGGAGGATGTCTCTAAAATATAACGAGTTATATTATTTATATAATTAAATTTATAAAATATAATATAATAAATTATTATTTTAATTTTATTATAAAAAGTAAATACAATTACACAAATAATAAAATTCATTGTATTTTGAACATCATTTCTGATCACAACTCTCTAGCCCTTTTAAAAGTAACAAATTATATTAAATTGTATTTAATATTTTTTTATTTTTTATTTTATTTTTTTATAAATATATTTTAAAAATATTTAATTATTATATTTAATCAAAATAAATATCGTTATGCTGCGTCTTTTTCTTATAATAAATTTATCACATGTTTAGATTGTCGAGACTAAAATTGTCAGTTTTGTCAGTTTCTGTTAGTCTTGACATCTCACCTAGTCACCTCACCCACTATTTGGGAGAGCAATTAAGAAGGTGAAGGTAAAGTTGGGATCCGTGTAGTTTTTTTTTTCTTTCTTTGTTCAATTTAGTTCTTTAAACAAAATATGCTTGCAAATGAACAAAATGAGAAGGAACCCAGTTGATTTAATTCTTGGTTCCTTGTTTTTTTAATAAATATCATTATTCCTCCGATTAAGATTTTCTTATGAGAGATTCAATATAAAATTGTATAACCAAAACCTCCTTCTAGTCAAAAAAAAAAAAACTATTATATAAAAAATGATAATAAAAATGATCGATAAACACAAGTGATCGAGATTGTTGAAAATAATTAATAATATAATGT
This sequence comes from Carallia pectinifolia, assembly GCA_037832335.1. NCBI lineage: Eukaryota > Viridiplantae > Streptophyta > Magnoliopsida > Malpighiales > Rhizophoraceae > Carallia > Carallia pectinifolia. The sequence goes on from CM075443.1 coordinate 17,291,810, forward strand.
AAGCACGGACACTAATTGAATTTTTTTAATTTTATTAACTTAAATTTATTAAAATCAATAAATTACTGCCAAAAAAATACTCATCCTACCCATTATAATTATGAACAAGAACGGAGAAGCGGGCCTGGCACGTGCAAGAGCCAGTGGCTTACCATGTTTGGCTTGGAAAGTCAAATGTGACAAGACCTATTATCAAGTCAAAATAGTCAACAAAAAGTGGACAAAAAAGAATGGTCAATAACAATACCGGCAAATCATTTCATTAGTCCTACCTTGCAGAGCTCATCTCATTCCAGTACTTTTAATTATTATTAATTAAAAAAATCTTTTTTTGACTAACGAATCAAAATGGACAAAAAAAATTTATTTATATTATATATGAAATATTTTGTATTATACTAATAATATTTGTTCAACATAAAAAAATTTATAATAATAAAATAATTTTTCAACATCGTTCAAAAAAAATAATTTTTTAACGTAAAATGAAATATTATTTATGAAGTATTAAACTCAAAGAAACTCAACTACTGCCGCAAATGTAAATTTGATGGGGGAAAAAAACAAGAAGGAAAATGGCCGCAGGGAAGGCGATGGAGGCGTTGGGAAAAAGCCTTGATCGGACCGGTGATTTCTGACTGAAAGTGAAAATTAAAGGAGAAGGTGAAGCCGCAGGCGGAAGTGGAAGATTGGTGGTTTTAGATGAGCGGGACATTGTGATTCCAGGCGCCGCCGGCATTACCATTTCCAATGTTTCCGACGATATTCGATGGCGACCAAATCAGATTTACATCCGATGTTCTTGAGTTCAGTCAGGTTAGAACCAACTTCCGGTCACTGTGACATTAGTTAGTTGAAGCATCAGTGTTTTTAAGAAGAGTTAATTAGGTTTTCTTCCTCGTTTTTCTTCATTCTGTTTTTGTTTTCTAGATTGTTCCAAACTTTTTGTGTTTTTTCTGATTAATAGCATGCTAAAATTGTTAATGTTGACCGGGAAGCAGAGAAAAAAAAAAAGAAAAGAACAGAAAATTGGATGTTATGTTGGAGATGCCAGAGCTGCTTGATTAAAGGCCTTCGGTGCAAGGGAAAGTACCTTCTCGTTATCTCGATGCTATTTTTGATCTGAGTAGGGATTGGCTCCGCGATGATGTGGACATCTTAAGTGCGTTCAGTACATAACATATTGTAAGATGGTATTAAAAAATTATTAATTTTATTTTATTGTAAATATAATAAAATAAAATTAATATATCTTATATTATTTTATGTTATATTATTTACTAAACGCACCTTGACTAAGGATGCTTCATATTATGCATCTAACCGCATCTCCCTGCTACTGCAAAACAAGATAAAAAAAGTCCGTCATCCAACGTCACCTGCTGGGTATCTTTATTTTTGTGTCGTTAATAGAATCCCCTTTTATAATTAAGAATTTTCAGGCTAAAGCTAGGTCCGCTCTCCAGGCTGAAGCTAAGGCGATGCTACAGGCTTGCCAGTGGGTAGCAGCTCGGAACCTACCAGGGTGCCAAATCGAGACCGACTCCAAAGGCCTCTTTTTGGCCATTAACGGCAGCAAGGAGGATTGGCCATGGGAAATTTCTCCCATTATGAATGATATTAAGTTTCACTTAGCCTCTCTCTTATTTATTGTATTGTTTTATGTGTCTCTAAAAGTACAAATAGCGTAGCAGATTGCGCTGCACGTCAGTCCAAGAAAGCCCCCACATGTTTTATTGCCTTTGTTATAAGATGATTTGCATGAATGAAATGGTGCACTTTCTCGTCAAAAAAATAAAATTTTCGACAGAATTCAGTAATATGTTTCTATGAATTGAAATCAATAATTTAAAGCTGGCCTAGGCTGCAATTATAATTCAAGAAGTTATGGCAAAAAACCAAAAGGTATGAAATATAACACATGTTTAGAATCTGGATACAGAGCTGGGCAATGGACGTGAATTTTTGTGTGTTTGTGTTTGCTTTACACCTGAAAATAACAGAACTTCCCTTGAATTATAAATGCAGGCTCATACCGAATACTGCAACTAATTTCAGCTTGAAAGATATAAAACACATTTCACCTAAAAAAGATATAAAACCCAAAACTATAGTAGGATTAGTCGATACCCTTTATCATCTGGACCATAAATTTTCGCTACCTGCCGTGTTTCAACTTGTTTTCTCTCAACCACGTTATTTTTGCACATTAGCATAACTTGAAAAGGAGAGATAATTAAAAATCAGGGCCATATATCAAGGGAATGCTTTTGCTGCATGCAGGAGAGCTTTTATCCTTGCGATTTATTCGTTGTTTTCATTTGTTTATTTTCTGTTTGTCTTAGACATGCCTATCCTTTGGCAGTGGAAATGATGATTTCGTTCATACTATAGACCTGTTTGAGTTAACTGTTGAATATTATTATTACTGACTGCTGCTAGCTGTTGATTGCTGATTTCTATTTGCTATTGCTGATTGCTGATAAAATTAATGAAATGATTGGTTAATTTTATACTTGTTATTACTGTTGAATAATGAAATGTCTAATTTAAAATATAATTTGTGTAGATATATTATATTAAATATTTTTATTTTATATTTTATAATTTTATATTTTAGAATAATATTTTATAAATAATATTGAGAATTATTTTATTTAATTTTTAACTTTTTAAAAAAATATTAATTTTTATTAAATGATAAAAATTATTATATTTGAAATTTTTTTTATAAATGTCAACATTAAAGAAAATTAAAGTGAAAAAAAAATATTATTTAAGAATTTTTTTTAAAAAATTATTAAAGTTATATAAATATTAATAAAATAAATTAACATATCTAATTCATGTGTGAAGTAAAAAAAATAATAGTAAAATTATATAAATATTTTTTAAGGGTAGTTTAGTCTATATTAATTATTATTAATATTAAAAAGTGAAAAGTAATCCAAAAAGTAGGCCGGAGCTGCTTTTCAATCAGCTGCTGTTAGGAAGTCAAATAAGGAAATAAGTAAAATAAAAAAGCAATACTAAAAAATTTACCAAACATTTATCTTCCTACTTTTTGAAGATGAAACGCAAATGCACTTCTTTAAAAGCTAACCCAAACACCCCTTATATCACGTTTTCCTTTTGATAGACCAAAACGGCCAGTTGATTCATGTTTCTTCATCCATGTTTGAATAAAATCATTTCTTTCTTTTTCTCATCGTTCGTTAAACAATTGCAATAATGGCAATTATATTGTAATAATATTAGAAACTATTCTGATTTTTGATTGATTGCAAGAATTCTGATTTGATTACCATTAAGTATAATATTGATTAATTCATAGAATCATCTTTTGATTGTAATTAAATCTTCATAATTATAGGATATTCATAATAACATGGCATTTGCAGGCAATAAATTAAGAGTAACAGGAGGATGAAAGCATTGTGGTCTTGAGTATCATTAGGGAGGAGTGCAAATAATATAGAACTGTTCCAATTTTCTGGTATACAGAGCAAACCCGTGAAGGAAGACAGGTGCCATGTTGTGGATGCTAGTAGTGGCGAGGCTGTTATTTGTTGTGTGGTGGCTCATAACAATTGCAGATGAGTGCTGTTGCAGATGCTGAGAGAGCGACCAAGTGCTTTGCAGGCTGCATTCGAAAGCACGGTGCTGCTGCTGCTCCGATTGTAGAAGATAGCAATGAATACGGTACAACCCAATCGCCAATGCGGTTGTTGAAGAATAGTTTAGATTTTATGTATTAAGTCTCCGTAGAAGTAATCTCTCATGTAAATAATGAAAGTGCATCCAAAACATTTTTTGTTTTTTCTTTTCAGTTTAGTGTTATTGCTTAAACATTCCAAAATAACAAAATTGTTGCAAAATGAATTGCATGCTAATAGTGACTTGGAAAAAAATTTAGCGCAGGTGAACAAAATGCATGAGATATTTCTAATCAAGTTCCTACTAAACTAAAAAGAACTACTAGCATACCAATGCTTAAACATTATAAACCATCAAAGTTCGATCACATCCCTACTCTAAAGTTTGCCCTGAGTACAAGTGCAGGCCTGCACGCCCTTAAACCTGTCTTACATCATTACGACAAACGACTGAAAGGTTTTAGGGCATTCTTGACTTTTCTGAACTATAATCTGTGGATGGGCACAATTTCTGAAGCCGAATAAACATGCACTACAACAAAAGATTCCGCGTTAGCATTATCACTGACCTCACGGAAATCATCATCGGAAAGGTTTTCAACCAACTTTGCTACATTCTATAATTCCTTGATTTTCACTTTGTCTCGTTCAACAACTACGTAGGCTCCACCCGTAAATCTCCCCCCGATGCTCGTGCCTGAGTATAGCTGGGTCAATTCATGCTGGTTTCAAAGTCCAAATAAATTGCTAGAAATGTGAATATAGCCGGGTTTCGATCATCCATTGTGAGGGACATTTTCGGTCCATATAATTTAGAATTTAAGGGATTTGAATGGTTCTCACGTAACTTTTATTTTTTTTTCCTTAACGAAATATATGTAGTGAACACATAATTTATTTAATAATATTTTACATTTTATTTATTATTTTTTTAATTCAACAATTTAGAAATATATATCATTGATACTTCTATTTTTCTCAATAAAATTATATTATCTATAAATTATTCTTTCTTTCTTCCTTTCTTTTTTTTCCTTTAGTTGTTTTCTTCGACTCCTACTCTAGTTTAAGTTGCTTAACCTGATAATTATGAACCACTCCTGAATCAGACATTTGTGGGTCACTGACTTGTTGATTTAGTACGGATAGGTCCCCAACTAAAAATAATTTAATTAAAGTTTGCACTGTTATAAATAATATACAATTAGTCAGAAACATTAAACTGCTCAAATTAGATGTCATATGTCAACGCTTAGTCGAAAGTTGAAGTGTCACATAAACTTAATCCTATTCAACTTTTTTTTTTTCCATCCAGACATTTTCTTCCTCCAAAAAAATATAAATATACAAAAAAAATACATACAAAATATATGTATAATAATTAATTTATTGATTTGTACAATTCATTGATTAATAATTGTAATACGCGTTATCGGTTGTTGTCTCAGTCGATAAATATTTCCCTTTATAGCTGCGTAAGTACAGTCACCAGTTCTACTATTTTCTGCAAGCGTTCACAAAGAAGAGCAACCAACCGCAGAAGAAGAGAACCAAATTTTATGAGATGGGCCCAAGGTTAGCTCAAGCAATTAAATTCACTAGTGGAACTTTGGCACTTGGAAATATCAAAGAAGGGTGAAAACATTTCTTGTTGAATTGCCACAGGGACTCGTCTCAAGTTTGTATGTAACTGAATTTTACTTGTAACTCCAAATGCTTCATGAAGATGAGAAAATGTGACCATTGTTTGTAAATTAAGACTAATTCATTTGCGTGCTTTGCTTTTCTTCATCTCTTTTTATGTTTCGTTTTTATTTTTTCGAACGGTGAGAAAAGAATGTAAAAAAGACAAAAAATAAAAATAAAAATAAAAACCCGAAGAAAAGGTCGGAGAGTAAGGAAGGCTTTGCTAATTTAGACTTGGCAGGTAAGCTGAACTCTTTTTGTTTACGGTGTGTTTGGAGTGACTAGAAGGGTGGGAAAGGAGGAGAAAAGAAAATAAAATAAAAAGAAGATAAAGTTATTTGGAGTGATGGAAAAAGTGAAGAGAACGAAAATATGGTGAAAGAAAAAGTGAATAGTAATTTGTGAGAGAAAAAGTGAAGAGAAAATAAAATCATATGAGTGATAGAAAAATGAAGAAAAAGAGAGTATGGTAAAAGAAAAGTATATAATAATTATTATACTTTTTTTCTCTCATCATCTTTTTATCGCACAACAAACACACCTTTAAACTCAATGAATATTTTAAAAAAGAAAAAAAACAAAATAAATTTGCACAATGAAGAATGTCGTGTCAGTCCTTAAGAATCTTTCTCACTAGAGCGGGCCCCAGAGACGGTGGGAGAAGCACCGTGGCATGGGGACTGAACGCCATGTGCGTTATTTTCGAGATCACTGGAAGGGATTTTTTCTCAAATCTTGGAACTTATAGCTATCAGGGAAGCTCTCCAACATGCAATACAATTGTCTTTGGACTCTGTTGTACTGGAATCAGATTGTTTAGCTGCGGTTCACGCCATTGGCTCTTCAACGCCAGACCCTTCCTCATTTGGTCTTCTAGTTATGGATGTTCAACTGCTTATTACTCACTTTGTTTCATGTAACATCGTTCATGTACCAAGGCAAGTCAATGAGGTAGCTCGTACTCTTTCTAAGCATGCTATATCTTGTACAGGGAGTTGATTTGGAATTGGGATAGTATCCAATCTATCTTTTGTTTGATCATTCAAGATGTACGAATTTTACATAAATAAAATTTATGTCATCTTTGTCTAAAAAAAAGAAAAGTTGCCGTCAGCCTGGCAGGAGAGGAAATGAGGACTTGGGATGGATTGCCCATCCTGAACCTTGTCTTATAAAGAAGAATAAAAAAAATAAAATTTATGTTTAAATTATTATTCGAATATAATTAATATTTTAATTTTTTATAATTATTATAATATTTGTTAAAATAAAAAATATATTTTATTATTTTTTATTATAAAAATATTACGGTCATGACGCTAGTCTTGCAAATAGTGGGTCCCACATTTGGGAGAGAAATAAACAACGCATGTATCTAAACCTGAGTAGGAACCACATGCACCGCCGTACACATAAAAGAACGATCCCAAACCAACCAATTGTTTTTCTTGTTTTTTTCGTTTCGCCGTACGTTACAACGACACCAATCCTTGCAACCAATTGTTTTATTTTATTTTATTTTTTTTTAAGTGAAGCTTCATAAATCGTTTCTTCCTCAAGAATCTGATTTCCCAAATCCCTGGAGTAACCCGCCGCCGCAAGCACTCTCTCTCTCTCTCTTTCTCTCTGCTGATCTCTGAAAGAAACAAAAACTGGCAGTGTTTTATAGCTTTCGAATTTAATCACCCTTTGGAAGTTTTTTGTGGCCTTTTGGAACTGATTGGGAGGATATAATCTCATCTGGGTCTCTTCTGCTTACTGCAAGTTCTTGATTTGTCAGACCTAAGTCATTCCTCCACGGTTAGATTCTTTTTCCTCCTTTTTCTTTCTCTGCAATTTCTTCTGTTTTGAATTAGTCTACAGCCGTTACTCACTTCTCTGCAATTCCTTCCGTCTTTTGCAGAATTTTCTTGGGTTTTTCACAAATCTTCAAACCCACACCAACAGATGAACAATGATCAATGATCAACGAAGTGAGAACAACAACGATCAAAACGATCAAGGATCAACAACAATTAACGCTAGATCAATCGACAATATCAGCCTGCTAGCAAACAATGATCATCAACCCACACATAGCCCAAAACATTCAACGAGGCCCGCACGTTTATGTCAGGTGTTAAAAGACCCACAACTTTTTTATTATTATTTTTTTTTTTTTGGGGTTTTCTTTAAATTCAAATGAGATTGTGAAGCCTTTAGATATCAGGTAATTATTCAAGGCCTTGGATGTTGTTAGATACTGCAATCATAGAACTTGTACAGATAAATAATTTTATCGACATATTTTTTTATTAATGTTTTAGGCGTGACGCACTTGGTTTATCTTGGAGCTGTTCAACCAAGGTTTGAACATTCGCTTGGAGTGTCTTGGTTGGCGGGTTTCATTTTTGAAATTTACACATTTCCTCCAAGAAGGAAAAGTCAGAGTTGCAGAGTAAATTGGTATAATTGCTTCTATTATTTGTGCAAATTAACGACAACTTTTCCTTGTTAAAGTAAGTGGTTTGATTTTATTCTACCCTAAAGTAGGTCTTATGACTAGAAATTAGCCAGCTTGATCCCTTACACACTACAATAAAAAATTAGCAAGAAACGGTGGTTAGTTAGAGAAATGGCAATTCCGCCTTTGCTTCGTGTCATGTTGCTAGTATGGCTAACTGGACCACTAGAAGAAGTTGGGTTTCTAGAAAAGCCTGGATGCCAAGATACTTGTGTAACAGTTGGCATTCCCTTCCCGTTTGGAATTTGAGCCAACAATTACATGAATAAGAGTTTTACAGTGCATTGCAACAACGCTTTTTGGCCTCCCAAACCTTTCTTGACCGCCATAGGGATGAAATTGCTGGGTTTATCAATGACAGAGTTTATTCAAGTCAACAATTCAGTCCTTGGTTATGACTGCAATGACAACGGCGACAACACAAACTTTGTTGCCGGAATTGACTTGTCAGGAAGCCCCTTCGCGTATTTCAATTTGCACACCAGAGGAATATGTTCCTACAGTTCTCGAGTGGGGAGCATTCGAGGGATGTTGTCAAATAACTAGAAGTTCAGCTCTCTTTTGCAGTATCAGTGGCTATTGGACACAATTAGCACAAAGGCATCTATGTTCTTGCACTGATTGGACTTAGAATGATTGCCTCACCACCATCCCCTATACCCACAGGGTATGTGCAGGTAATACAATTATGCCCACTCATGGAATGCAGCTATATATATTTTGTGTGCTGATGAAAATTATAAAATTTTAAACTCTTTTTTGTTTTGGATTTTCGAGATCAAATAACACAAGACCTCTTTTATAATTTATGCACATAATGGTTAGTCCTAGCTCTCTATGCCAAAAGAATCTCTGAAAAAGAATTGTTTGTTTAACCTTTTAAATGATAGACGGAAGCCGTGTGAACTTCAATACATCAAATTGTCTCCTCTTCTGCATGCATACTCTGAATGGTGTACCGTATAACTGCTCGTGTCCAGAAGGATATTGAATTTATGGCAGTAAAGATACATGCAATCCACCACTATATGACTGGAGATTTGCTAAAAAAACCCCGGGTTAATTTCATCACCATAGGTATGCAATGTCTTTTTGACTTCCAGAATTTGCTAGAAGGCAGTTTATATATTGTTTAAGAATTTGGACCTCTCGAACTCATCATGCTGTAGTTCTAGACTTCTAGTTTATTGCTTGGAGTCACCATAACTAATGCAATTCTAACAAGAATTTTGGAACCCCTTCCAGTTTTCGGGTCAGGCCTACAATTAATGTAATAGTTAAGAATTTTCTGAATTAGAAATGATCAAAAGATTTATACGGAAGAAAAACTTATCTGGTCATTTTCGGGCTTTGCAAGCTACAGCTCCAGTCTTGGATTACTTCGTTGGTTATTGGTACATGGGATTGTACTAGACAACTAAAAAGAAACAGGCCATTAAACTCAGGGAAAAAAATATTTCAAAATAAATGGTGGTCTACTATTGCGACTACCGTCTTCAAGAGATAATACTGTTGAGCAAACAAAACTATTTACTTCCAAGGCGATATAAAAACCATTACAATGTGGGCTGACGGTCTATAAAGGATGTTGTCAGATGGAAAGATAAGAGGCAATCAAGAAGTCCAAGATAGCAGAAGAAAACGAAGGTGGACGCCAACAATTCATCACTGAGTTAGTAGTTTTGACATAGATCAATCATAGGAATGTGGTTAAGTTACTCGGCTGTTGCCTGGAGATAGAAGTAATTCTACTGGTCTATGAGTTCATCCCAGATGGAACATTGTTCCGACACATGTATCACCAAAATGGTAAGGAATTCCCAATTACATGGAAAATGCACTTGAGAATTGCAATAGCAAATGCAACCGCGGTCTCACATTTGCATTCAGCATCGTCCATGATGATTTATCACGAGACATCTAATTTGAAAACATACTTCTAGATGAAAATACATAGCAAGAGATGTAGAATTTGGCGCCTCAAATTCAATTGCAGTCGACCAAACACACATAACCACTTGAGTTCCAGGGACGTTTGGATGCTTGGACCCTTGAGTATCTCCAATCAAACCAATCTACAGAAAAAGGTGATTTTTATAGCTGCCTTTGGACTAGTGCTTATTAAGCTCTTGACTAAAAAGAAGTTAGTCTTCCCTATGCGTTCTATTCAAGTAAGAAGTTTAACAACATATCTACTTGCAATGCAAGATAACTGGTCGTTTGATACACTTGATGCTCGAGTTCTTAAGGAGGGCCAGAAAGAAGAAATTATGGCAGTTGCTAAGCTAGCAAATAGGTGTTTCAACTTGAACTGAAAAATGAGAGCCACAATAAAAGCTATGGCTATGGAGTTAGAAGCGGTCAGAGCATAGTTAGAGGTAGTTTTCTTCAACCATTCAAGAAGATTTTACTGCGATGAGGTTGATTATGCTGAAGGGGAACGACTGGACCTTGGGAAACTGCATCCTCTTCAACTGGGTCACATTTGAACAGCATCAGCATGCATATAAAAATTGATGTGTAAGGCTAAAACACCTTAATTATGGTTAATCAAGCCCTGGTTTGCTATCCTAGCAAACCAGCTTATATATTATCTGACCATAATTAAGGCATTTTAGCTAGAAGAAAATGAAGGTGGATGCCGCCAATTCATCAGTGAGTTAGTAATTTTAGCACAGATCAATTATATGAATGCGGTTAAACTACTCGTTTGTTGTCTATAGACAGAAATACCTTTGCTAAAAATCAAGTTTTAGGGTAATATTAACTACATTTAAAATTTAGTTTTCAAAAAAATAAAATAAAATAAAATAAAAGTGTTTCTAACTAGTTCTTCTATCCGTGTATCAAAACTCTTTTATGAATTAGAAATAATACAAAAAATTTATAAGGAACAAAACCTTACCTTGTCATCTTTGGGTTTTGCAAGCTAGAACTCCAATTGGATTACTTTTGTTGGTTATTGGCACATGGGGTTGTACAAGATAATTAAAAAGAGAGAGGCCATTAAACTCGGGGAAAAATATTTCAAAAGAAATGATGGTCTACTATTGCAACAACCATTGTCTTCAAGAGATAATAATGTTGAGCGAGCAAAACTATTTACTTCCAAGGAGCTAGAGAAGGCTACAGATCATCACAATGTGAGCTGAATTTTTGGTCAGGAAGGCTAAGTAACGGTCTATAAAGGTATGTTGGCAGATGGAAAAATAGTGGGAATTAAGTAGTCCAAGATAGCATAAGAGAATGAAGGGGAACGCCAACATTTCATTAGTGACTTAGTAATTTTAACACAGATCAATCACAGGAATGTTGTTAAACTACTCTTTTGTTGCTTAGAGTTAGAAGTACCTTTGCTGGTCAATAAGTTCATCCCAAATGGATTGTACAGATACATGACCAAAATGATCAGGAATTCCCAATTACATGGGAGATGGGCATGAGGATTGAAATAAAATTGCAAGCGCCGTCTCATATTTGCATTCAGCAGCATCCATAACGATTTATCCACGAGACATCAGATCTAAAAACATATTTTTGGATGAAAAGACATAGCAAAAGCTTTAGACTTTGGCACTTTAAAGTCGATTGCAGTCTACCAAACACACATGACCACACGAATTCAAGGAACTTATAGATATTTGGACCGTGAGTATTTCTAATCAAGTCAATTTTTTTTTTTAACAAAAATGATGTTTATAGGTAGCTTTGGAGTAGTGCTTGTTTGATATAGAAATCAAAGCTAGCTACCTATAAATCAATATTCTCCATGCATTCAACTCAGAAAAGAAGTTTACCAACGTTATTTTTACTTGCAATGAAAGAGAATTGCTTGTTTGATATACTTGATGCTCGAGTTCTCAAGGAAGGCCAGAAACAAATACATACATACGTACATATATATAGCGGTTACTCAAGCCTAAGGCTGGTTAGCTAAGCCAACTTATATATTATCTAACCATAATCAATGTGTTTTAGCCAGAGAATAGAGGTTGCACATCAATTTTCATATGCATGCTAATGTTGTTCGAATGTGACCCAGTTGAAGAGGATGCAATTTCCCAAGGTCCAGTCATGTCCCCTTCAACATAATCAACCTCATCACAGTAAAAATGTTCTTGAATAGTTGAAGAAGCTCCCTCTGACAATGCTCTAATCACTTCTAACTCCATAGCCACGGCTTTCATTGTTGGTCTCCTTTTCCCGTTCAAGTTCAAACACCTTTTTGCTAGCTTAGCAACTGCCGTAATTTCTTCTTTTCGGCCCTCCCTGAGAACTCGAGCATCAAGGATATCAAACAAGCGGTTCTCTTGCATTGATAGTAAGAAATATGTTACTAAACTTCTTTCTTCAACAGAACGCATTGAGGAAATTGGTTTCTGTCCTGTCAAGAGCTCAATAAGGACTACTCCAAAGCTGTAAACATCACTCTTCTCTGTAAATTGGTTTGATTGGAAGTACTCGGGGTCTAAGTAACCCATAGTCCCTTGGACTCGAGTAGTCACGTGCGTTTGATCCTCTGCAATTGACTTTGAGGTGCCAAAGTCTGATACTTTTGCTCTATATTTATCATCCAGAAGTATGTTCGTGGACTTGATATCTCGATGATAAATTGGTATGGATGCTGCTGAATGCAAATAAGAGACTGCGCCTGCAACTTCACTCGCAATCCGCAAACGCATTTCCCATGTAATTGGAAATTCCTCATCATTTTGTTCATGTATGTGTTGGAACAAAGTTCCATTTGGAATGAACTCGTAGACTAGTAGAGGCACTTCTGTTTCTAGGCAGCAACCAAGTAGCTTAACTACATTTCTATGGTTGATTTGTGTTAGAATTACAACCTCATTGATGAACTGTTCAAGTTTATCTTCATTTTCGTCAACTATCTTGGACTTCTTGATTGCCACAATCTTTCCATCCGTCAACATTCCTTTATAGACCGTTCCTTGGCCTCCCTGACCAAGGATTCTGCTGGCATTGTAGTGGTCTGTGGCCTTCTCTAGCTCTTTGAAAGTAAATAGTTTTGTTTGTTCTACATTATTATCTGTTGCAAACAACCGTTGTTGCAATAGTAGACCGCCATTTCTTTTGAAATATTTTTCCCTAAGTTTAATGGCCTTTCTTCTTTTGATTGTCTTGTATAAACACCATGGACCAATAACTAGCAAAAGTAATCCAAGACCGGAGCTGCAGCCTGCAAAGCCCACAAATTAGAAGATAAGGCTTAATTCCAAGTGAAACCTTTGATATCATTTCTAATGCAGAATGATTAAAAACATAATCAATATCATTAATTGTACTGACTGCGATAAAACAATTTAAAAACATAATCAATATCATTAATTGTACTGACTGCGATAAAACAATTGTACCGTGATGAGCAATTGTGCATATCAGAATTGTGAACATTCAAGAGGTCCAAATACTTGAAACAAATACGTGATTGGCATCCAGGTATTGCTAGAAACCAAATAGACATTGCATACCTATGATAATAACTTTAGCCCGAGATTTTGGAGGCATCGATACTCCTGGAGGGAAGCACACATTATTGCCATCAGCGTAATACCCGTTTGGACATGAGCAGTTATAGGATCCCTTGTCCCCAGTGTGCGTACAGAGAAGGCGACAGTTTGAGGCCTGTTGGGAGGCCTGTAGGTTCATGCATCTACCCTCTGCCAATTAGAAATGTTAAAACAAACAAAGTTGTTTCAGGGATCTTTTGTCACGGAAATCAGGACATACAATTATATGCATAGCAAATAGAAGAGGTCTCAAGTACCAATTGGATTTTGAAAATTCAAAACCAAAAAAAAAAAAAAAAGTTTCAAAAAAAGTCACCATTGTATGGAGTCGACCTTGTATGTGTAGCGCCATATTCTATATTACAAGGCTGTATTACCTGCACATCCGTCCCGGATGTAGGGGGTGCTATTGAGATAATCATTGGAACGATCAGTGCAAAGACATAGATGCCTTTGCGTTAACTGCATCCAACAATAGCCATTGGTATCGCAGAAGAGAGCCGAAGTTTTAGTTGTTCGACAATATCCCCGGATTTCTCCCCACTCTAGGACTGCAGGAACATATTCCCACTGTGAAAACTGGTCAAGATCTTTTTTTGAAGAACCAAACCAGTCTTGGTCAACCATGAAGGCAGTCTTGCTGCGGTTGCATGCGCCAAAATCACCTTTTAGATTACTGGTCATGTCTACATTGAAAGACCTGATGTAAGGAGGAATGGGGGCCTGGCAGCAGTACAGGCCATAGCAACTATCACTTCTTTGGGTACCGTTGCAAAAGGAAAAGCACCCACTGACCGGGCTGCCATCTTCCAGAAGCACAGCATAACTGTCGCAACCCGTAGTTGTGAACCTGTTGTGCACATTGGAATAGAAGAAAGGGCTGCCTGACATGTCAATCGTTCCAGCAAAGCTTCCGTTTTTGTCGCAGTTGAAAGAAAAGACTGGATTGCTGACTCGAACCAAACCTGTAGTTGAAACGCCAAGCAATTCCATTCCTATGCTGGTCAAGAAAGGTTTAGGAAGCACAAAACTGTCGTTACAGTCTACAGCAAAATTCTCATTCATGGAACAGTTGGGTCCAATTCCAAATGGGAAGGGAATGGCAACGTTTCCACATCTATCTTGGCATCCCGGTTTTGCTAGAAATTCAGCTTCTGCTAGTGCTTCGGTGAGCCATAGTAGCAAAATGGCGCGAAGCAGACTTGGAGTTGCCATTCCTCTTTTATGACTAAGATCCTTTAAGCCTCTTTATAATTATAATTATCACAAGCACTCTGGATTTGTGAACCAACTTTATATATTATTTCGGGTCTGGTTATCAGGACCGGCGGCGGAGAGAGAAGTCCACCTTGTGGGGTCATCTGGGGCAAGTGTTTCTTCAACAAGGAAAAGTAAACATTTGATTTGATGAATCAATTGGACAACTATCTGCATTCTGCACGAAATTGCTAAGAAAGTGGCATCTAAAGTAATTTCTCGCAATGTTGTTGAAATTGACCGAATCGGTTGGTTCAATCATTCGAACCAATACTCGGTCCAAGATCCCGTCCAATTTGAACTTAATAACCAAAAGATTGCTTAATCGAAAAAAATCGATCAACTGACCAGTTCAACCGGTGAACTTGTAAACCAGTCCGAGTTGAAACGGATTTCCTGTTTTGGTTTGAAAAAAAACAAAAAGAGATGAAAAAGTTGTCATTGCTTCCAAAGGCGATCTTTCTTCCGTCT
The DNA here is from genome assembly GCA_037832335.1 of Carallia pectinifolia. Taxonomy (NCBI): domain Eukaryota; kingdom Viridiplantae; phylum Streptophyta; class Magnoliopsida; order Malpighiales; family Rhizophoraceae; genus Carallia; species Carallia pectinifolia. The sequence continues at coordinate 17,306,911 of CM075443.1, forward strand.
GACTTGCAAAATCAAAATCAGAGGCACGATGTTGAAGTCGATAAAACCGACAAATGGAAGACTCTATATTTCTGTTCCTATTCCTCTTCAAGCGCCGTCTTTGATCATCGCCCTCTTCCATCCTTTTATTTCTGCTGAAATTCTTCTCATCTAACAGCATCTTTTATCTTTTGAGTGAGGGGCAGACGGCTATGTTGATTGTTGGCCGTTAAAAAGTTAAAATTGCAACGTATCACTTGCTCTAAAGACCATAATAGCCTTATCCCTTCACATAAATTACATTTGTGTCATTGAAAAAGAATCCACTTGTTGACTCGTAATATCTTCTCTTCTTCTCTATGTTTTTTTAATCAAATTTTCTCTCTAATTTTATTAGCCGAACTATTTCACTTTTATTTAAAGACTATTTTCTTATCCAAATATTAAAATTTAAATTTTAAAAATAAAATAATATCAAACACTAAATAAATAATTTTATAATTATAGTAAATCTATTTGATTTTATTTGTCATTTAAATATTGAAAATATTAATAGACAAAAAATTAAATTACATGCTAACGAGAGCGATGATGATGAATCTTTATTATAATTATGTTATTTTTATACTTTTTGAATTTGAGAACATATAAACTTCTCAAAGGATTTATTTTACTTATGTATCATATTACTTTTTTTGGGGTAATTTTTTCAACTATTTTTTTATTTTAGAGTAAAATTTTATTTTTAAAAAATTATTAAATAACAGTTCAATTATTAATTTAATCAGTTGAATTAATTTAATTTTAAATTATTAATTTTTTTGATTTGGTGAATAATTTAGTTCTGATAATCTTAATTTCAGATCATACCTACTAGGTAAGTGCCCCCATTGGTACGTTGTAGACCAGCGTAGATTTCGGCTTTGATGACCAGTCAAATCAGATCATGAACCGAATTGAGCTGAACAAAAATATCAAATTAGGCCTGTGAACTGTTGGCAACAATTGGTTCCTTCTCCTGCACCCGAGCCAGCAGTTCGACTCATCAATTAGATTTTATGAGGAAATTTGTTTCATGAAATAAAATAAAATAGATTAATAGTAAATTATCTTATTTTATCTTATATTTATTAATTAATAAGATAGATATATGATAAATTAGTGTGAATTTACTATCTCATAAATATGAGATAGTATTATCTTTTTAACTTTTATTACTAATCTATCACATATCATGAATTAGTGTTAATAAGTTATATATTTACGAAAATATCCTCTTAATTAAAATAAATTTTAAATATTTTTTAAAAAATTAACATACAATTTAAAAAATTTATTTCTCTCTCTCCCCTTCTCTCTCTCACTCATCTTCTCTCTCTTTCCTTTCTCTCTCCTCCCTCCTTTCTCTCACTCCTCGTCTCTCTCATTCCTTTCTTTTTCCTCCCTCTTCTCTCTCTCTCACTCCTCATCTCTCCCTCTCTTCCCTTTCTCTTCCCTCCCTCCTCTTTCCTCCCTTCTTTTCTCTCTCTCCCTCTCTCTCTCTCTCTCTCTCTCTCTCTCTCTCTCTCTCGTGCTCATTCTTTCATTTTTTTCATATAAATTTGAAATTTTATCTCTTAAAATTTATTTAATTTTTCCTCAAAAAATTAAAAAAATATTAATCTCTTTTTTTGATATTTTAAAATTTATTTATATAAATAAAATTAATGTTTAATTTTAAAAAATATTTTTTATACAAAATTGAAAAATTATAAATAATATAATAAATAATAACATGTAAAATAAATATTAATTTTATTATTTAATTTTAATTATTTTTAATAAAAATATTAAAATTAATAATAAATATAAATCAATTATCTCTAAGAATAAAAAAATAATTTTGATATATTATATTATTTTATCTCATATCATCCAAATATTAAATTAGATAATTATTGTATAATATTTGTTAACATCCAAACATAATATAAATTAGTAATATAACTTATCTTATACTATATTAACTTATACTATTTTATACCGTACTATCCAATCTGTGTACTAAACATACTATACTTGTCCAGGTCAAGTATAGGTACACGCAGGATTCATTTCTCTCCAAAATTTAAAAAAAAAAAAAAGGAACCCGCTATCCTAACCGGTTCCTCCAAGTTGTTCCCTCTTTCCTCTCCTGGCACCAACTTATAGCAGGAGGAGAAAGCCTCTAACCGGCCTGCTACGTCTGAATTAACAAGATCTTTATGGTATTATAATAATTAACATTTTTTTTTTGTATAACAGTAATATAAAATAAAAAATATTATTATTTTTTATTTATATTTTTTAATTGTACGCGGTTGTAAAAAAATATTAATTATTATAATATAAACATTGTATGACATTTTTCTTATGTTATGTAATAGAAATTTTTTTTTTTTTTTTGTCATTGTCACCATTCTTTTCTTACCATTTGAAAAAAGAAAAAGGTAGCATACAATTGCAAGGAGACGAAGACAAGCAAAGCGTGCAAATTATTGGTCTTAATTAAAAAACAATGGTCACTTTTTTCATCTTCGTGAAGCATTTGGAGCTGCAAATAAAAGGGAAAAACCGTGGGACGGGAAAAAGCGACGGGTATACTGTACTAGTATTGTTTACATAGTAACAAAGTAATAAAAATAATATTTTTACTGTTTACACAGTATTCGGTCGCTTTTTCGGTCCATTTTCCCCGGCCCTATAGTAGTGTCCCAAATAAAATTCAGTTACATCTAACTTTACAGCAATTCAACCAAAAGTGATGTTTTCGTCCTTCTGTGAAACCTCCCAAGTGATCCACATTCGCGGTCTCGCTCTTCTTTGAAACTTCAAAGGGCCACAGTTCTACGGGTGAATTTCATTGCTGGAGCCAACAACGGCCTCATATCATAAAGGGCTTCCTTACATAATTTGATTAAAAAATTAGTCAAATAGTATCTAAATTACAATAATAAGTATATTTTATATAATTATAATTAAAAAATATGAATTAAAAAATAATATTTATTTGTTTTAATTTTTATTGTTACAGTTGATCATAATATATTTATAGCTGCAATTATTCAATTAGAACACTGTTTAACCATGTATGTATTTGGCCATCCACTCTTTTTGTATCATAAACCAGAAGATAGCCAAATAAAAATTTAACTTAAAGAGTATCTATATTGTAATAATTATAGTATTTTATTTAATTGTAATAATAAAATACAAAATAAAAAATATTATTATTTTTTTAATTTATATATTTAATTATAATTATATAAAATATGCTGTTAATTATAATATAAATAATGATTGGACAAAATTTCAAATTTCATCTCGGCACGTAATAGCCCTCGAAATAAAATTTCGTTCTCTCTTTTCTACAGTTGGCCCCACCCCACCTCCAAGGAAGATGACAGACAATCATGCTACAATAGTACACAATATATTTTTTCTGTTTAGGATGCAATACAATTATGCAATACAAATTTGTCCACCATGGAGTTTTATTATGTTCATTTTTTATAATTAAGTCTAAAATCAATGCATCCTTGAGTCCATATTTTTCATGCGGTGATCAAAACTGAGGAAGAAAGACTTCAGCCGGAAAATTAAAGACTTGGACCCCACATCCCATATATAATTTCCTTAACTCTTCTACTTTTCTTCGGATTTTTTTTTTTTTTCGTTGTCGTCGCAGTTCTTTTTCTCACCATTTGGAAAAGGAAATGAAGCATGCAAAAGAGATGACGAAAATGCAAAGCATGCAAATTGATTATTCTCAATTAATAAACAACGGTCACATTTTCTTATCTTCGTAAAGCATTTGGAGTTACACTTAAAATTCAGTTACGTCTTACATCAAAATTGAGAGCAGTCCGTTGAGACAATTCAACTCGAAGTGATGGTTTCGTCCTTCTGTGAAACCTCCTTATGTGCTATACATTCACGGTTTCGCTCTTTGAAACTTCCAAGGGCCAAAGTTCTACGAGTGAATTTAATAGGTGGAGGCAACCTAGGCACCATATCATAAAACAGAAAAGGTATATGGCCAAACACAAGAGTCAAATTGAGTCCAAATTGCATTAATAAAATAAAATTTGTGAGAAATTTTATTTTAAAGTCATAATTTAAAGTAATATTAATTATATTTAAAATAATATTAAATATATTTTAAATTTAATTTATAATAAAATGAAAAATAGTGTTTGGACATAATATAATTATTATATTTAGCTAATGTAATGAATCCCATCATAAAATTTGGTTTCCTTTTTCTACAGCTGGCCCCACCTCCGAGGAAAAAGACTGACAGGGTGCTACAAAAGTACATTTTGACCAGGTATGCTTCAAAAATGGTGTTTGGACATAATATGACTACATAAAAGTTTAGTATCTTTATGTTAATAGTTATATGTACTGTAAATATTGTGACGGTCTTTATGCCAGTAAAAATACGTGCAATCCACCACTCTATGACTGGAGATTTGCTAAAAATTCCCGGGTTAATTTCATCACTATAGATGTGTAATGTCTTTTTGACTTTCAGAATATTGTTTAAGAATTTGGGCCTCTCGAACTCATTATACTGTAGTTCTACTTTATTGCTTGGAGTCACCGTAACTAATGCAATTCTAACAAAAACCTTGGAACCCCTTCCAGTTTTCGGGTCAGGCCTACAATTAATGCAATAGTTAAAAATTTTCGGACTTAGAAATGATACAAAAGATTTATACGGAACAAAACCTTATCTTGTCATTTTTGGGCTTTGCGGGCCACTGCTCGATTACTTCGTTGGTTATTGGTACATGGGATTGTACAAGACAATTAAAATGAAATATGCCATTAAACTCAGTGAAAAATATGTCAAAAGAAATGTTGGTCTACTACTGCAACAATTGTCTTCAAGAGATAATAATGTTGAGCAAACAAGATAACTTCCAAGGAGATATACAGACCCTTACAATGTGAGTTGATGGTCTATAAAGGTATGTTGCCAGACAGAAAGAGTCAGTCAAGAAGTCTAAGATAGCAGAAGAAAATGCAGGTGAACGCCAACAATTCTTCATTGAGTTAGTAATTTTGACACAGATCAACCATAGGAATGTGGTTAAGCTACTCGGCTGTTGCCTACAGACAGAAGTGCCGTTGCCGGTCTATGAGTTCATTCCGAACGGAACGTTTGCTTAACATATACATGACCAAGATGATCAGGAATTTCCAATTACTTGGGAAATGCGCTTGAGGATTGCAATAAAAATTGCAAGCACAGTCTCGCATTTGAGTTCAGCAGCGTGCATAACGATTTATAAGGAGACATCAAATCTAAAAACATACTTCTTGATGAAAATACATAGCGAAAGTTTTAGACTTTGGCATGTCAAAGTCTATTGTAGTCGATCAAACACACATGACCACTCTGAGTTCGAGGAAACTTTTAGATACTTGGGCTTGAGTATTTCCAATCAAGTCATTTTACTAAAAAAAGAAAAAAAAAAAAGGAAAAGGTGATGTTTATAGCTAGATTTGAAGTAGTGCTTATTGAGCTATTGGCTAAACAGAAATCAATCTTCTCTATGCATGCTACTCAGGAAAGAAGTTTTGCAACGTATTTTTTACTTGCAATGCAAGAGAACTACTTGTTTGATATACTTGAGAAAACAAACACACACACATATATAGGCTGGTTAGCTAAGCCAGCTTATATATTATCTAAACATAATTAAGGTGATTTAGCTAGAGAGTAGAGGTTGCACATCAATTTCCAAGTGCATGCGAATGTTGTTCGAATGTGACCCAGTTGACGATGATGCAATTTCCCAAGGTCCAGTCATGTCCCCTTCGGCATAATCAACCTCATCAAGGTTAAAATCTTGTTGAATGGTCGAAGATGCTCCCTCTGACAATGCTTTAATCGCTTCCAACTCCATAGCCACAGCCTTCATTGTGGGTCTCTTTTTCCCGTTTAAGTTCAAACACCTTTTTGCTAGCTTAGCAACTGCCGTAATTTCTTCTTTTTGACCCTCCTTGAGAACTCGGGCATCAAGGATATCAAACAAGTTTTTCTCCTGCATTGAAAGTAAGAAATATGTTGCTAAACTTCTTTCTTCAGGAGAACGCATTGAGGAAATTGGTTTCTGTCCTGTCAAGAGCTCAATAAGGACTACTCCAAAGCTGTAAACATCACTCTTCTCTGTAAATTGGCTTGATTGGAAGTACTCCGGGTCTAAGTAACCCATAGTCCCTTGGACACGAGTAGTCACGTGTGTTTGATCCACTGCAATTGACTTTGAGGTGCCAAAGTCTGATACTTTTGCTATATTTATCATCCAGAAGTATGTTCGTGGACTTGATATCTCGATGATAAATGGGTATGGATGCTGCTGAATGCAAATAAGAGACTGCGCCTGCAACTTCACTTGCAATCCGCAAACGCATTTCCCATGTAATTGGAAATTCCTCGTCATTTTGTTCATGTATGTGTTGGAACAAAGTTCCATTTGGAATGAACTCGTAGACTAGCAGAGGTACTTCTGTTTCTAGGCAACAACCGAGTAGCTTAACTACATTTCTATGGTTAATTTGCGTTAGAATTACAACCTCATTGATGAACTGTTCAAGTTTATCTTCATTTTCGTCCACTATCTTGGACTTCTTGATTGCCACGATCTTTCCATCCGTCAACATTCCTTTATAGACGGTTCCTTGGCCTCCCTGACCAAGGATTCTGTTGGCATTGTAGTGGTCTGTGGCCTTCTCCAGCTCTTTGGAAGTAAATATTTTTGTTTGCTCTACATTATTATCTGTTGCAAACAACCGTTGTTGCAATAGTAGACCGCCATTTCTTTTGAAGTATTTTTCCCTAAGTTTAATGGCCTTTCTTCTTTTAATTTTCTTGTATAATCCCCATGGACCAATAACTAGCAAAAGTAATCCAAGACCGGAGCTGCAGCCTGCAAAGCCCACAAATTAGAAGATAAGTCTTCATTCCATGTGAAACCTTTTATATCATTTCTAATGCGGAATGATTAAAAACATAATGACGATCACATTAATTGTAGTGACTGCCATAAACTACGCTTGTAGCGTGATGAACAATTGAGCATACCACAATTGTGAACATTCAAGAGGCCCAAATACTTAAATCAAATACATGATTGGCATCCAGGTATTGCTAGAAAGCAAATAGACATTGCATACCTATGATAATAACTTTAGCCCTAGATTTTGGAGGCAATACCCAACGTGAAGGATAGCACCACGTATTATTGCCAAAACCTTCATACCCGTTTGGACATGAGCAGTTATAGGATCCCTTGTCGCCAGTGTACGTACAGAGAAGGCGACAGGTTGAGGCCCGTTGGTTCATGCACCTACCCTCTGCCAATTACAATTATTAAAACAAACAAAGTTGTCTCAGGGATCTTTTGGCACGGAAATCAGGAAATACAATTACATGCATAGTAAACAAAAGAGGTCTCAAGTACTAATTGGATTTTGAAAATTCAAAACCCAAAGAAAAAAGTTTCAAAAAAATTCACCATTATATGGAGTCGACCTTGTATGTGTAGCGCCATATTCTATGTTATAAGGCTGTATTACCTGCACATCCGTAGCTGATGTAGGGGATGCGATTGAGATAATAATTGGAACGATCGGTGCAAAAACATAGATGCCTGTCCGTTAACTGCGTCCAACAATAGCCACCGGTATCGCAAAAGTGAGGCCAAGTTTTTGTTGTTTGACAAGGTCCCTGGACTTGTCCCCACTCGAGGACTGCGGGAACATACTCCCTCTGTGGCAACCGGTCAAGAGCTATTTCTTCAGATCCAAACCAGTCTTGGTCAACCATGAAGGCAGTCTTGCTGCCACTGCATCGGCCAAAACAACCATTTAAATTACTGGTCATGTCTACATTGAAAGACCTGATGTAAGGAGGAACGGTGGCCTGGCAGCAGTTCAGGCCATTGCAACTATCAATTCTTTGGGTACCGTTGCAAGAGGAAAAACACCCACCAACCAGGATGTCATCTTTCTGAAGCACAGCATAATTGTTGCAACCCGTAGCTGTGAACCTGTTGTGCTCACTGGAATAGAAGAAAGGGCTGCCTGACATGTCAATTCTTCCAGCAAAGCTTCCGTTTTTGTCGCAGTTGAAAGAAAAGACTGAATTGTTGACTTGAATGAAACCTCTAATTGAAATGCCAAGCAATTCCATTCCTATGCTGGTCAAGAAAGGAGGCCCTAAAGTGTCGTTACAATCTACGGCAAAATTCTCATTCATGGAACAGTTGGGTCCAATTCCAAACGGGAAGGGAATGGCAACGTCTCCACATCTTTCTCGGCATCCAGGTTTTGCTAGAAATTGAGTTTCTGCTAGTGCTTCGTTGAGCCATAGTAGCAAAATGGCGCGAAGCAGACTTGGAGTTGCCATTCCTCTTTTATGACTAAGATACTTTAATTTAAGTCACCTCTTTATGACAATAATTTAGCACAAGTACCTTGGATTTGTGAACCAACTTTATATATTCTTTCGGGTCCGGTTACCCGGACGGCGGCGCAGAGAGAAGTCCACCATGTGGGGCTCAGTGCACATCAACCTCTCTCTTGACTTGACTAGCTGGTCATCTGGGGGAAGTGTTTCCACAAGAAGGAAAAGTAAACATTTGATGAATCAATTGGACAACTATCTGCATTCTGCACGAAATTGCTAGGAAAGTGGCATCTAAAGTAATTTCAGGGCATACTTACTACTATGTAAGTGCCCCCATTGGTACGTTGTAGACCAGACCGGAATTCGGTTCTGGTACAAAATCAGACCAGAAACAACCGGATCATAAACAGAATTGAACTGAACAAAAATATCAAATTAGGTCTGTGAATTGTTGGCAACAAACGGTTCCTTCTCCTGAATCCGAACCAGCAGTTCGACCCATAAATTAGACTCTGCATGTCCAGGTCAAGTCTAGATACATGCATCATTCATTTCTCTCCCCCGAAAAAATAAAAGAAAGGGGACCCACCTGCTATCCTAATCAGTTCCTCCAAGTTTTTCCCTCTTGCCTTTCCTGGCACCAAGTTAAAGCAGGAGGAGAAAGACTCCAACCGGCCTGCCAAGTCTGAATTAACAAAATGTTTATTGACAACGTCCATATTATAATAATTCGTATTTCTTTATATAATTATAATGATAAAATATGAAATAAAAAATATTTATATTTTTTTATTTATATTTTTTCATTACTTGTAATTATATAAAAAATATTAATTATTATAATATAAATATTATATAACACACTTTTTATATGTCCATCAAACTTTTTTTTTCCTTTTTGGGTCTTTGTCACCATTCTTTTCTTACCATTTCAACGAAGAAAAAGGAAGCATACAATTACAAAGAAATGAAGAAAAGTGCAAATTAATCTGTCTTAATTAACAAACAACGGTGACATTTCTTCTCTTCATGCAGCATTTGGTGGTACAAATAAAATTCAGTTACATCAAACTTTAAAGCAATTGAACTAGAAGTGATGTTTTCGTCCTTCTGTGAAACCTCCCAAGTGATATATGGCTTCACCCTTCTTTGAAACTTCAAAGGGCCAAAGTTCTACGGGTGAATTTGTAACGCGTAAATTTCGAATTTAAAATAATTAAACTCGAAAATACAAAAATAAATTACAATAAAAAATTGTAAAATAAAAAAAAATTTACGTGAGGTCGATCTCCGTAAATCCTCCGATTAGTGTTCCTTTTTTGACTCCGTCAAGGGCTGTACGAGCTTAATCTTGACAGAAATAATTTTCACAGCTTTTTTTTGAACTAGGTAGACTGAAACTGGATCTGATTTGGACGTTTTGACTACGATTAAGAACCGCAGAGACCTGATCTGAGCCGATCTTGCTTAATTTCACCGAGGGTCGAAGAGACTTGTTCTCGGATAAACTGCCTGAATTTTGCTGAGAACCGTATGATGCTTAATCCCAGCCGGATTTGTAATAATTTGATATTTTCATATTTATATAAATTCAGATTTAGGACGATCGGAAAATATAAATCTAAAAATAACTTTGGAAATGGAAACAGCAAATTTTTTGGGCCTTACCCATGAAATATCTCTAAAAAAGGAGTTAGGAGAGTATACTGCAAAGTAAAAGCATATAAGAAAAGGAGAAATTTTCTTGAGAGATTTTCAAAATTTTCTTTTTCTCTCAAATTCTCTGAATTTTTCTGTTTACAGATTTGCTGAATATCTTTTGAACTGAGGGGCAAATGCCTATTTATAGGGTTTCCCCTCTCGTGTGAACGCATGCGTGTGAAAATAATAAGTCGACTTTTCCATGTGAAAGGAATAAGTCGACTTTTCCGTGTGAAAGCACGCGTGAGAAAGGAATAAGTCGACTTTTCTGTGTGAAAGCATGCGTGAGAAAGGAATAAGTCGACTTTTGCATGTGAAATGAATAAGTCGACTTTTCCGTGTGAAAGCACGCATGAGAAAGGAATAAGTCGACTTTTCTGACTTTTCCGTGTGAAAGCATGCGTGAGAAAGGAATAAGTCGACTTTTCCGTGTGAAAGCACACATGCGAAAGGAATAAGTCGACTATTGACTTTTTTTTTTCTTTCTTTTTTTTTTTAATGTTTACAGAATTTAATTGGGATATGCAATTTTGTTAGTCTTAAATCTTTATATTTTTTATAAATATGAGTTTTAAATTTTTTTAAATCTTCATTTAAATTCTTATCAAATATTCATTTACATTCATTGTTAACATAATAAAAATTATTAAAAAATGTCAAATATACGAATTAAATATTTTTTCTATTAACAAATATACATATTAAATATTTTTTTAATCAATAAATACATGAATTATATACCCAATACGCAAATTTTTTAATAAAAAAAATCAATTCATATATTTAATCTTTTTTTAAATAATTTTTATAAAGTTAAATTAATTTTTAACTAATTAATCACTTTTCATTGATAAATAGATTAATTTAACAAAAATTTTAAAAATTTAAAATTTAAATAAAATTTTAAAAAAATTAAAACTCATATTAAAAAATATATAATTTAAAAATTTTAAAAATATAAAAATTTAAGATTAAGAAAACAAATATCTCAAATTTAGTTCCTGGAGCCAACAATGGCCACATGTCATAAATTCTCAGTCTCTTTTTTCTACAGTTGGCCCCACCTCCAAGGAAAATGAGACAATTATGCTACAATAGTACACAGTATATGTTTTCTGTGTGGCCTGTCTTAGTGTTCGAATTTTTTGTCTAATTTTTTAATTTAAAAATAATAACACTGCAAATTTTAATAATATATATATTTTAAATAATAAATAATAAAATAATAAAATTTTATTGCTTAATATATAAATATTATTATTTAAAATTAATAATTTATTATTATTGCAATACTGATCGGACAAAAATTCTTCACGCAGCCAATTTTTTTTCCTTTTTCTGTTTAGGATGCCATACAAATTTACCCATCATGGAGATTTATTACGTTCATTTTTAACGTCTAAAATCAATGCATCCTTGAGCCTATATTTTTCAGTGAGCGAAACTGGAGAAGAAAGCCTCCAGCCGGTAAATTAACGACTTTGACCCCACATCCCATATATAATTTCCTTAACTTTTCTTACTTTTCTTCCCCTTTTTTTCTGTTATTGTTGTCACCATTCTTTTTATCACCATTTGAAAAAAGGAAAAAGAAGCATGCAAAAGAGATGAAGAAAAGCAAAGCACGCAAACATATTAATTAGTTTCAATTAATAAATAACGGTCACATTCTCTTATCTTCGTAAAGCATTTGGAGTTCTCAGTTACATCAAACTTGAGAGCAGTCACTTGTGACAATTCAACTAGACGTGATGGTTTCGTCCTTCTGTGAAACCTCCTTGAGTGCTATACATTCACTGTCTCGCTCTTCTTTGAAATTTCGAAGGGCCAAAGTTCTACCAGTGAATTTAATCGGTGGGGAAAAATGTTTATGGCTAAACAAGTTTGTTTTACTGTTTTTACACGTAATTTTTTTTTGTGTAATTATGAGGGTATTTTGTACAACCACAATAATAAAAAGTGATACAAAAAATATTATTATTTTTTTGTTGCACATTTTTTACTCTTAGTTATACAAAAAATATTTCTAGTTACACAAAAAAAATTTATGTGAACACAATAAAAAAAATTTGTTTGGGCATAGAGTCCAATTGGTGGAGGCACTTGGTCCCAAATCATAAAATTTTGTTATCGTTTCCTACAGCTGGCCCCACCTCCAAGGAAAAAGACAAACATTATGCATTTAGGCTACAACAGTACGATATCTTTTAGGATGCAATTAAAATGTTCCCATCATGGAGGTTTATTATGTTCATTTTTTAAATCTAAAATCAATGCATCCTTCCGTCTCTGTTTTTGGGATAAATACATGGACTCTCCTAAAACGTGTCATTTTGCTCGGACATTTATTGTGGCTTCAGTTTGAGATTAAAAAATCCTGTAAAATACAATTTGAAAGCCAAAGTTGCCAAGCCTTGGCGAGAGCTTTACAAAATACAATTCTTTGGCACCTGGGTCCTAAATTTGGATAATCAGTTTGGAATCTTTGTTAGTAGCAAAATTTAAGAGGTATTGGGCAGAGAAAGGATTCACTGAGAAAATGGGATTTGCAATATATTTGCATGTTTGCTTGTTGGAAGCTTCATCTTCAATTTGTAATGGGCAAATTTGTGCTTCCAAGTTCTCTGCAAGCTTTGGCTCATTATTCAGCCGTTGCTTTGTTAGTTCTCTGGGTTTCTTTTTTTTTTTTTTTTTAATTTCGGTTTACTTAGGAAAAGGAGATTTTTATGGTGTAAATGCAAACATCATAGGTTAGGTACTTGTCGTTGTTCGTTCTGATGATTGTGACTCTTTTTAGTTTCGTAGCATATGATAACGATACTATTGAAGATGCGGAGGTCAATGTTTATAATTATGCCTAATTTTTTTAAAAATTTTTTGACCATTCATTGTTACGTGTATATTATAAAGTTTTTTTTTTTTCCAAACAACAAATAGGTTAATAATGCGTTTGAAATGGCACCTTGACATAATTATATCTTGGGCACGATCTGAACATCAATACATATATGGATCGACAATTTCAGTGGAGATTTGATGTGAATGAAAGGTATGAAAGCATAAATGGCAATGAGACGTGCAAGAGAGACAACGTTGGGTCTAGTTTCGTTGAGCTTTGTCCGTGGTTTTTTTTAATTTTTTGTTTTCCCCTTTGAGAAGGGTAACGGTCACACAAATATATAGAAAGACGGAAATTGGGGGAGACGGAATTCGAAACCGCATCCAGTTGTCATCTGTTTCGACAATATATTTTCTTTTTAATCCTTTCTTACTTCCTGTTCGACAATTTGTATATATGCGTTTACCCAATGGTAGGAATTCGCATTATCCAAGAACAAGACCAGTTCACGCATGGACCAGATGATGAGTGCACCTTGTTCAACAGTGACCGAGATATTTGGGCCCGATCTTAATCCCATTAAACATTTGCTTAGCTTTTTCCAAGAGAGCGCCTAGGCCCAAGAGCAAAAGAAAACGGATCTTACTTTTTGGGTCCATTAAAGCTAAGGCCCAAGGACCTTTCAAGCAAGGAAACTATCTCCAAGTCGTGGGCGCAATTTAAAGATGCAACATCACATCAAAGAGAGGCCCAAAAACTGAAAGAATGCGGTATGGAATGTAGATTGGGATGCCAGCTTAAGGTCTCAATTTCGGATTTTAAATAGAACTAAAGGTCAAATAAGTGATTGAATTGTACTTCAAAAATCGCAGAGGAAGCCAAAGCAATTAAAAGGGACATTCTTATGCATATTAAGTAATAATCACAAGAAGAGAGGGAGGGGGGACTGTATCTTAGAGATGCCAATCAGTTGACTGAATGCATCAAAGAAAAACCTATGCATTGTCCAGTTATAAAATGTTAGCTCGCTACCAAGCAGAGGTTTCACATCAGTGGCCACATGCTCGCTGCAGCTGTTCAAATGTGACCAGTTTGAAGAGGATGCTATGGCATGGTCAACTATATCAAACAATTGCGAAACCACAACTGCTTCGTGGTCAAAAGTAACTTTTATTTATTCCATATGTTGACATAGTCAAAAGTAACTTTATTTATTTTACACAGCCAAATCTATACTATATTTGTTTGAAAAAATAAAAAAATAAAAAAAAAACTTTCAAGTCACGTTCTTTCAAGTGCCAGTTTTGAAGTGATGTTACAGCTTAAAATTGGGCTTATAATTTGAAACACACCGCGTCTGTTTAACATTTTAGTTATTATTTCTTATACACTATTATTAATTAAAAAAATTTAGTGATAATACAGCAACGTGATTAATCTATTAATTAATAATTAAGATCTCGACATACTATTTTGTTAAGTACAGTGATTACATTACTGTTTGTACTGCGTAAAATTATATTTAATACCACATAGGTAATATTTGATACCACATAACCACATAAATTTCACATCAACAATATATTCTCTTTTTTATACAACTCTGTTATCCCGTAGTATCAATTGTCATCCATTGTGGTACTAAAATGCTATCTCATATGGTAAAATTTAGAGTAAGTTTACTGTGCCTACCAAATAGTGTATCCACGCAGTATTTTCTTAATTATTATTTTCTGCATTTGCATTTTCTCTGCTACATTTATGTAAAAAGATTTTGTTTCGTTTGTACGTGTAAATGTAAAGCAATCCAACCGATCGATCGAGCTTGGAACAGCCAAAGACAACACCATGGGCAGCCTATCCAACGTTTGAAAGGCAATTTTTTTTTTTTTTGTTACTCTACTGGAGCCGGTAGTCCAACGGCTAAAAGGAGGGTGAGCGCCTGAAACGCAAAATGTGACGCATAAATCAAAAGGCAACAAGTCTTTTTCAACCACGATGTATAGAAAGATGAAAATCTCTGCCCAGGCCTTCTCTTAGTTTTGCATATCATTAAAACAAAATACCCTATATAAAGAACAGAACAGAACTGTGATCTCCACATTGATTGCACATAATCAGCCCAGAAAATTTCATTCTCTACCAGGTCAGTTTTATTGCGCTTCAAATTAAAAGGGATCTCCACATTGATTACACATAATCAGCCCAGAAATTTCATTCTCTACCAGGTCAGTTTTATTACGCTTCAAATAAAAAGAGGCCAGGAATCAAATTACATGGAGATGAACAGACACAGAGTGAAAGAGATGGATTCTCTACGCAGCTTTCCATGAAGACAATGGTGGAGTCTCGGATTCCTTGTAGGTAGGTCCTGCCAAGCTATATCTATCTCCTTTTACCGAATCTGCTGAAGCAATGGATTCAAGTTCGGCCATATCCTCGGGTGTTAGTTTCACCGACAAAGCTCCAATGTTCTGGTTGAAGTTGTCTATCTTGGTAGTTCCAGGAATGGGACATACATCATCGCCTTGGTGATGGACCCAGGCTAATGCCAGCTGAGATGGTGTGCATCCTTTCTTTGCTGCAATCTCATTAATCCGATCAAACAGTTGTTTGTTATGCTCCACATTCTCAGGTTGGAACCTAGGAAAATAATGCTGTGACATTTGACAAAGCACGTACGTTTGAGTAACAAAGTTGAAGACAAAAGGAGGCTTCAAATGTAGACAATAAAAATTGATCAACACAAGAATAAAAAGCTTATTATAATGAAATAATCAAGTTGGATTTTTTATTTTTTTATTCCCTGATGCCTAATAAACATACAGTAGATTTATATATTCCACGTTCATGAAATTAACAATAGATGGCCGACCTTACGAACGTCATCTTCAGAAAAGTTTTCAACCAACTTTGGGCCTGATGAAAGGAAGCCTCGACCCAGAGGACTGTATGCAACAATCCCAATGCCAAGTTCTCTGAAATAGTCGAAGCCCAAGGTCAGAATTTGGATAACAAGTTTTCTTCACAAATATATGAGACTTGCTTAGTGGCACATGCTTAGTGCAACACGCAGAAAGCACGATTTATTGGAAATGTCTTATTTTTTTTTCTCATTTATATATGATGTACCTGCAAGTGGGAACAATCTCTTCCTCCACATCTCTTGTCCACAAGGACCATTCCAACTGAATGGCTGTTATTGGGTGAACAGCATGAGCTCTTCTGATTGTTGAAGCGCAGGCCTCTGATAAACCTATGTATTTTATTTTACCCTCTTCAACCAGTTTTTTGAGTTCACCCATCTAGCAGAAACAAAACAAAACAAAAGAATTGACCGCGTTTAATTGGCAAGTCAAACACATACACATTATATACAGAAAAAAAAAAAAAAAAAAAAAGGAGGAACAAGAAGCTAAAGTAGAAACCGTGATTTCAATGGGAACATTGGTATCGATGCGATGTTGGTAATAAAGATCAATGCAATCAACGTCAAGCCGTTTCAAGCTGGCCTCGCAAACCGCCCTGACATAAGCCGGATCCCCGCGAATGGCTCTCTTCCCGTCCGCATAGCCTATGCCAAATTTCGTGGCCAGTTGCACTCTCTCTCTAATCCCTCCCTTCAACGCCTGCAAAAGAAAGGATCCAAATAAAATAAAACATAATAAATCTCAGCAATATCTTTTTTTTTTTTTTTTTTTTTTTGTGGAGTGATTGACCAAAACAAATAAATTAAATGAAAAGAAACAAAAGTAATATAAAGCCTTGCCGAGAAGGATTTCGTTGGTGTAAGGGCCGTAGAAGTCAGAAGTGTCGAGGAAAGTGACACCGCTGTCGACTGCGTGGCGGATGAGCGCGATCATGTCGGCTTCCGGCTTCGGTGGGCCGTAGTAGGCGGACATGCCCATGCACCCTAGTCCCTGCGCCGACACCTCGAGTCCTTGCTATCCCAGCTTTATTTTCCTCATTACTCCTGCCATTTTTTCCTTCTTTTTTTTTATCTAAAAAGATTTCTGCCCCGACTGGTGAGTTAATGAATCAGAAGTCTATGCTCTGGTGTGGAAGTAGCAGGATCGATCACTGAAGAATGGTTGATGTCGAGAAGGGCCTTTAAATAGTGATGGGTTATGATTAGATAAGTGCTGGTGGCAGGTGCAGAAAGCAAGTCCACGTCAGCTTACTGTCTGGAAGTCAAAAGTCTCAAAATCTGCTCATCTGCAGAAAGAGCTAATGATTATGTGAGAATTGGGGATACCGCATTGGCCAATAAGATTATGACGCTTCACTTTTGCCTTTGGCTATTTCTTCTTTGGCAATAGGGACCAGAAAGGAGAAAAAAAAAAAAAAAACAGGGAAAAAAGAAACTGCTTGTGCAAGGACGAGGAAGGAAACTAGTGAGGTAACGAGAACTATGATTCTTGATGTAAGAATTGGGGATATCACAGTGGCCAACAAGATTACGACACCACGCTTTGGACTTTTGGCTATTTCTTATTTGGAAAGACAAAGAAGGCGGAGACAAAATAAACCATCTGGTCCATATCCAACACCACCTTCTAGAAGTACCAAATTATATCTGAGAATAATTTTGAATTGATATTATAAATTCCAATGAATATATTAAAAAATAAATTAAATTATGGAATATTATATTTAATAATTTTCTTTCATTTTTTTCAAATTCATCACTTTCTTTATAAATATATTTAAGACATCTAATGATAATATATATATTTTTTGGAACAACTTAATCATAATATTTAGTCTGAATAAATATGACTACTTTATATCTAATAACTTTTTTTTATAATAAATTTATCACATCGTTAGATTGTCAAGACGAAAACTGCCAATTTTGCTAACATGACGATGTAATGTGAATTATTTAACGACATAGAAAAAAAAAATGATAAACACTATCATGACACCTCACCTCACCGACTATTTGGGGAGAGCAATGTAGAAGGTAAAGTTCGGATCTGCGTCGTTTTGTTTTCTGTTTTTTTTTCCCCTTTGGTCAATGTACGTGGTTCTTAAACATAATATGCTTGCAAATTAATGAACGAAATGGAAAGGGAATTCAATTGATTTAATTCTTAGTTCTTTCTTTTTTAATAAATCTAATCATTCCTCCTAAGAAGATTTTCATTTGAGATATTCAATATAAATTTGCATAACCAAAACCTCCTAGTCTGAAAAGACAAACTATCATATAAGAAATGATAATAAAAAATGATTTATAAACACGTGAGTGATCGAAATTGTTGAAAATAATTAATAATATAACGTAAGTTATTATATTTTTTTCTTTAACTTATTTTTATATTATTATTATGTTAAAATCTCTGTTATTTCATTAATTATATTTGACTAACTCTTTTTTTTTGTCATTTAGAAGTTGTAACCTAATAGTTAGAAGATAGAAGAGGCAAAGACATGAGCGAGAGATCAAACTTCTGTCCAATTATTCTAGTTATACTGAAACCTCATTTAATTGGTCTTTGTATCTATCAGTTATGTGTCTTACTAATTATTTTTAAAGTCTCATTATGTGTACATAAGAAAAAGTATACTCGAAATATATACATAGCAATCGATCAATCATTTTGTATAACCAGACGATTAATATTTACAATATAAAGCCGATGAAAATATATTTATTTTTATTACAATCATAAATCGTATAATTGTATAAGTCAATCAATCAATTATTATGCATATGTTATGCATATATTTTTTATTGCGTACACGTACATTTTCCATTATTTGTAGCCTTCGTTTGGCAAAGGAGATTTGTGGTGGAATTCATGCAAGTGAAATTAAGGAAGAAAGGGGAAGTCAGTCGTTTGAGAAGCGAGAGAAAAAGGAAAAAAAAAAGGATCAAAAGCAATTCCCCCCCTATGTTGGGGGGGGGGGGGAGTGGGTGGAGTTGGGGCTGGCATGGCCAACCCCTTTTTTTAAAATATTGAATGTATAATTTTATTCTTAATTTTTAATTTGTAATGTTCTTTTAAGAATAAAATTGATATAATAATGATATACATTCTTGTTGGAATAATTGTCTAAAAAAAAATTACCAATTACGACCACGAACGAGAACGGGGAAGCGGGCCTGGCACATGCAAGAGCAGTTAAGCAGTGGTTTACGATGTTTGACTAGGAAGGTCAAATGTTACAGGCCTGATTTTCAAGTCAAAATAGTCAACAAAGAGTGGACAAAAAAGAATATTCAACTACAATACTGGCGCACCATTTCATTAGTCCAACCTTACGGAGCTCGTCTAATTTAAGTAATTTTAAATTATTATTAATTAAAAAAATCTTTTTTAACCAGTGAATTGAATGGAGAATAAACATATTTATATTATATATAGAATATTTTGTATTATACTCATAATATTTATTTAATATAAAAAATAATGATAAAATATTTATTCACTGTGAAATGAAATATTATTTGTGAAGTAAATAATATTAAATTCAAAGAAACTCAATTATTATTAGAGTTAGTAATATTATAATAATTTGATATATTTTTTTTACTCTCAATCCTAATTCGAATTTTATGGGTATCGCTTGTGAGACTTCGACCTCTGATTTGTCCAGTTTTGATCGTGACTTGTGTATTTCTGATTTCAGACTTGTTAACACTTAGTCAACTAGAGGGAAATTTACTCGGACTTAACAGTACTCGAGTGATAGGTCATTTCTTTTAAGTTGAGTTGAAAAGGTATAAAACGATATAAAAACTAATTTTAACCTACAAATCCGATAACTAGTATATTAAACATATTTAAGATAGACTTTTAAAAAAAAAAAACCCAACTACTATTGCAAATTAAAAAAAAAAAAAAAAACAAGAAGGAAAAATGGAGGCAGGGAAGGCGATGGAGGCGTTCGGAAAAAGGCTTGATCTGACCGGCGATTTCAGACTGAAAGTGAGAATTAAAGGAGAGGGTGAAGCCCTAGGCGGAAGTGGAAGATTTGTGGTTTTAGATGAGAGGGACATTGTGATTCCCGGCGCCGCCGGCATTACCATTCCCAATGTTTCCGACGACATTCGATGGCGACCAAACCGGATTTACATCCGATGTTCTTGAGTTCAGTCAGGTTAGAACCAACTTCCTGTCACTGCAACATTAGTTAGTTGAAGCATCAGTGTTTTTAAGAAGAGTTAATTAGGTTTTCTTCCTCGTTTTTCTTGTTTCTGTTTTTGTTTTCTAGATTGTTCCAAACATTTTGTGTTTTTTTTATTAATAGCATGCTAAAATTGTTAATGTTGATTGGGAATCAAAGAAAAAGAAAAGAAAAGAAAAGAAAATTGGATGTTATGTTGGAAATGCCAATAGTTGCTTAATTAAAAGCCTTCGGTGCAAGGGAAAGTACCTTCTGGTTATCTCGATGCTATTTTTGACTTGAGTAGGGATTGGCTCCATGATGCTGCGGACATCCCAAGTGCATTTAGGACAGGATGCAGTGTAAGATAGCATAAAAAAAAATATTAATCTTATTTTATTATAAGTCTAATAGAATAAAATTAATTTATCTTATATTATTCTACATTATATTATTTTCCAAAACGCACATTGATGAAGGCTACTTCATCTCCTTGTGAACTATATGCATCTAACGACATCTCCCCTGCTAATGCAAAACAAGGTAAAAAAGTCTGCGATCCAACATCACCTGCTAGGTATCTTTATTTTTGTGTTGTTAATGGAATCCCCTTTTATAATTAAGAATTTTCAGGCTGAAGCTAGGTCCGCACTCCAGGCTGAAGCTGAGCCGATGCTACTGGCTTGCCAGTGGGTAGCAGCTCGGAACCCACCAAGGTGCCAAATCGAGACCGACTCCAGAGGCCGCTTTTTGGCCATTAACGGCAGCAAGGAGGATTGGCCATGGGAAATTTCTCCCATTATGACTGATATAAAGGGCTGTTTGACTGAAGGGTTGGAATCCGAATTAAAATCAAAAACAAAATTAAACAGAATTAAAAATTAAGTGACTTATTTTATAATATATTTAATTTATTAGTAATCGAAATCAAAATCAAAATCTTTTGTAGTCATTTATTTCAATTCAGAATTAGAATCAATATTAAATATACGATAATATTTATTTTATTAAAAATAAATATCTAATAAATAAAAAATATAAAAAAATGAATATCAAATTAAAAATTATAAAATACAAAAATGTTGTAACATAATTTTAAATTAAAAATATTAAATAACAATAATAATAATAATAATAATAATATTATTATTATTATTATTATTATTATTGTTGTTGTTGTTTTCACAATAATAATCATAAATATAAAATTCAAATAAAAAACAAAAAAATTTATTATTAATAATAACAAAGAAGAGGTATTAATAATATTTTTATAACCAAAATGATGTTGTAGATATTATAAAATAATTCATTACCAATAAATAAATTATTATTAAAATTATGAAATTGTTATGCAAATTTATGGTTATTATTAATATTATGAAAATAGAGATAATTTTATTATTATTTATAATGTAATTATTATGCTAATTTTTGAAATACTTAATTTTATTATAATACATGAATATTTATTATCATTATCGTTGTTATTATTATTATTATTATTTATTAGATTTATTTGTACTATTTTATTATAAAATAATTTACAAAGTGATAAAGAAAATGAGAGAATAAGAATAATTAATTATCTAAAAGACAAAATGATGATTCATATAAATAGAGAAATCTCATTCTCAAAAATAAAGAAATATTAATGAGATTTTTTTTTGCTAAATATAAAAAATGAGAATCACTCATTATTATTTTCATTTTCAAATGAAGAAGGACAAACCAAACACTCCTAAATTTCACTTAAACACTCCTAAATTTCGCTTAGCCTCTCTTAATCATTTAAAAGTGCAAACAGAGCAGTGGATTAGACTGCACATCAGTCAAGGAAGGTTCCCACATTCTTAGGACTGGATTGACAAGCCCCGCGTGTTTTACTGCCATTGATATCAGATGATTTGCATGAATGAAATGGTGCACTTTCTCGTCAAAAAAAAATAATAATAAAATTCTACAGAATTCAGAAATATGTTTCTATGAATTGAAATCATTAATTCAAAGCTGGCCTGCGTTTCAACTATAGTTTAGAAGTTATGGCAAAAAACAAAAGGTATGAAATATAACACATGTTTAGAATCTAGATACGGAGCTGGGCAATGGACGTGAATTTTTGCGTGTTTGCTTTACACCTGAAAATAACAGAACTTCCCTTGAGTTATGAATGCATGCTGATACCGAATACTGCAACTAATTTCAGCTTGAAAGATATAAAACACATTTCACCAAAAAAAGATATACAACCCAAAACTATCGTAGGATTCGTTGATACCCTTTGTCATCTGGACCATAAATTTTCGCTACCTGGCGTGCATCAAGGGAATGCTTTTGCTGCATGCAGGATGGCTTTTATCCTTGCGATTTATTCGTTGTTTTCATTTGTTTATTTTCTGTTTGTCTTAGACGTGCCTATCCTTTGGCAGTGGAAATGATGATTTCGTTCATAGTATATTTTAAATGTTTTCATCACGTTTTCCTTTTGATAGACCAAAACAGCCAGTTGATTCATGTTTCTTCATTAATGTTTGAATAAAATCATTTCTTGCTTTTTCCTATTGTTCATTAAACAATTGCAATTATATTGTAATAATATTAGGATCTATTTGATTTTTGATTGATTGCGATAATTCTGATTTGATTACCATCAAGTCTATATTGATCAATTCATAGAATCATATTTTGATTGTAATTAAATCTTCATAATTATAGGATTCTCCATATTCATAATAACATGACTTGATGACATTGGCAGGCTATAAATTAAAGAGTAACATGAGGATGAAAGGATTGTGGCCTTGAGTGTCACAAGGGAGAAGCGCAAATTATATAGAACTGTTCCATTTTTCAGGCATGCAGAGCAAACCATGAAGGAAGACCGGCGCCATGTTGTGGATGCTAGTAATGCTAATGCTGTTGATGGGTGTGTGGTGGCTCATAACAATTGCAGATAAGTGCTGCTGCAGGTGCTCAGAGAGCGACCAGGTGCTTTGTAGACTGCATTCGAAAGAACGGTGCTGCTGCTGCTCCGATTGTAGAAGATAGTAATGAATATGGTACAACCGAATGGCCAATGCGGTTGTTGAAGAATAGTTTAGATTTTATGTATCAAGTCTTTGTTGAAGTAATCTCTCATGCAAATAAGGAAAGTGCATCCAAAGTATCTTTTTTTTTTTTTCTTTTCAGTTTATTGTTATTGCATAAACAATCCAAAAAAACAAAATTGTTGCAAAATGAATTGGATGTTAATAGTGACTCGGGAAAATGACCGCTTGCAATTTAGTTTTGTAATTGAGAATACAACTCTGCAGCCACACCGAACCCAGGTATTCATGTGATATATTGATTTAAATATATAGCGATTGATATTTAATTATTTGAGATGGTAGTTCAGTGACAAGTCGGCGTATTTTCACGCTGTAAGTTTGGGTTCGAATCTCCATGCCTGCACTCCCCTAACTGATTCATGCTGGGGATCCCTTTAGGTATAAACAGTGATGCGCACGTAATAACTCCCCTAGCTGATTCATGCTGGGAATCCTTTTAGGTATAAACAGTGATGCGCACGTAATAACTGACACGTTCACTAAAATTTTTTTTTCTTGGTTAAAAAACAAAAATAGCGATTGATATTTGATTATGTTAAACATCCTCGTCACCTTGTTTACTTCACCGGCTAATACAGATTTCTTCTCTGACCCCTATTATACATTTATCTTGAAATTGCAACGTAGCATTTTCTTTTATGTAAAATACAGGAACACAAAAGTAAATCTCTGAAGCATTAGTTGTATTGCAGATGAAGCTATGCAATGCCTGTTCTATGGATGAATATGAAAACCTTAATGTCTAATCAACCTGGTTTCCTCAGAGGAGCTCAGAGATTTTATTGTCTATCACAAGCATGTTAAAACATACTTTGTGATTCCTAACACTGATAATGGCCACCCTTCTGCCTTTTCCTTGGAAGAAAATGCAAACACTTACCATGTGTCCAGTTCTAAAGCAGAGACATTCCTGAGCAAATGGTTGCTTACCTGGGTACCGATAGAGGTGGTTATCAGTTCTTGTCTTAGCCGGGCAGCTTGCATAGATCCGTTGGTTGGAATCATTCACACAGTCACACCTCCCTATCCAGAGAACTTAGTCAGGCGGTCACAATGCACAGAAAGATGACAGTCTCTTTCAAGCCTTCTCTAGTTTTGTATTTCATTGTTTATTTATATTTATAGAGAGATATAATTAGATATAAATTTATTCTGCTCCAACTGAAAATACAAAGCCTCCAGGGCATAAGGTTCACACTTTAGGCCCTGTTATGTGAAGAAAAGTACAGAACTGTGATCTCCACATCAGATTACAGATACTTAGCCAAGAAAATTTATTCTCCCCACCAATTCTCATGAGACGCTCAGTTTTATTTATCACGCTTTGAAAGAGTCCGTGAATCCAATTACACGGAGATAAACAGACACAACAAAAGAGATGGCTCTACACAGCTTTCCATGAAGACAATGGTGGAGTCTCAGATTCCTTGTATGTAGATCCTATTGAGCCATATCTGTCACCCTTTATGGAATCTGCTGAAGCAATTGATTCAAGTTTGGCCATCTCTTCTGGTGTTAGTTTCACAGACAAAGCTCCAATGTTCTGGTTGAAGTTTTCTATCTTGGTAGTTCCAGGAATGGGGCATACATCATCACCTTGGAGATGGACCCAGGCCAATGCCAGCTGTGATGGTGTGCATCCTTTCTTAGCTGCAATCTCATTGACTCGCTCAAACAGTTGTTTGTTATGCTCCAGATTGTCAGGCTGGAACCTCGGAAGATGCTGTGACATTGACAAAACACATACATTTGAGTAACAAAATTGAAGACCAAAGGAAGCTTCATGGAGGTACAATTACGAGCAAAGTACATTAAATGTAATTAATAAAAATCGGTCAACATAAGAATAAACACTCCAACAGGCTGAGAATGCAACAGCAGTGGAACCAGTAGAGCCTTTGGAAAAACATAAAAATGGCAAGAAAGATGCTCTTTTTTGAACAAACAAGAAAGAGCTCTTAACAGATCTATATTTGTAACAATCAAGACCTGGTGATTCTGCAGGTCTAACTGATGTGAGAAATTTAAGATTGCTAGGTAACACAAGCATTCAAACAACCATAGTGTTAGCATGAAACAATCCCCCAAACCTTACAGCATTTATTGAAAAGAAATAGTCAACTCACCACTATCAACTTCCTAATTTAACTCAAGCGAACAAAATGCATTAGATATTTCTAATTGAGTTCCTCCTAAAGTAAAGAGAACTACTAGCATACCACTGCTTAAATATAATAACCATCAAAGTTCTATCACATCCCTACTCTAAAGTTTGCCTTGAGTACAAGTGCAGGCCTGCACACCCTAAAACCTGTCTTACAGTATTACAATGAATGACTGAAAGGTTTTAGGGCATTCTTGACTTTTCTGAACTATAATCTGTGGATTGGCACAATTTCTGAAGCCTAATAAACATGCACTACATTAAAAGATTCCGTGTTATCATTATCACAGACCTTGCGGAAGTCGTCATCAGAAAGGTTTTCAACCAACTTTGCGCCTGATGAAAGGAAGCCTCGTCCTAGAGGACTGTATGCAACAATCCCAATGCCAAGTTCTCTGAAACAGTAGAAGGGCCAAGCGGCCCAAGAACATAATTTGGATAAAAATCTTCTCCATAAATATATGACATGTAGTCCTTAAAACCAGTAGTTTCTCTCATTTCTATATGATATACCTGCACGTAGGAACAATCTCTTCCTCCACATCTCTTGTCCACAAGGACCATTCCAACTGTATCGCTGTTATCGGATGAACAGCATGAGCTCTTCTAATTGTTGAAGCAGAGGCCTCCGACAAACCAACATATTTTATTTTACCCTCTTCAACCAGTTTCTTGAGTTCACCCATCTAGCAGAAACAAAACAAAAGAATCGATCGCCTTTAACAAGTTAAACAAATAAAAAGGTTAATCACAGCAACAATTCAACCATCTGAAGTTCAATATTGCATTGGTTCATTCACATTAAATACAAAAAAAAAAAAAGAAAAGGGCGCTGCAGTGCAATAGGCTATCACACATTTGTGGGGGCTGCAGTGCAATAGGCTATCACACATTTGTGGGGTGTGCGGAAGGGTCTGATCTATGCAACCTTATCTTCGTTCTAGCATTTCCGCCGCGCAAATCCGTGAAAACCAGGTCATAATGGAGTACCTTTCCGTTCATTGAATACAAAAGAAAACAATACAGAGCTTAAAATGCCTAAAACAAACAGGTTGCCCTGCAAGCATGCCGCTATTTCCCTAGCCTGATTGATCTTTTACAATGCCCAATAGAAGTCCATTCATACAATTAATCTCAACCGGTTCAAAGTTCTCAAATTTCCCCTAACAATAGTAGTAATAAAAAAATATAATAGAGAAACTTAATTAGAAGAAGATGATGAAGAGAAGCTGAAAACAGAGAGCGAGAGATAGACGGAACCGTGATTTCAATGGGAACATTGGTATCGATGCGATGTTGGTAATAAAGATCAATGCAATCAACGTCAAGTCGTTTCAAGCTGGCCTCGCAAGCCGCCCTGACATAAGCCGGATCCCCGCGAATCTCTCTCTTCCCGTCCGCATAGCTTATCCCGAATTTCGTGGCCAGTTCAACTCTGTCTTTAATCCCTCCCTTCAACGCCTGCAATTAAGGTCCGAGACAAAATAAAACATAAATAATAAATCTCAAGAAATTCTTGACTTTTTTTGGAGTTATATATATATATATATAGACCAAAGAAAAATAAATTAAATAAAAAAGAAACCGAAGAATTAATATAATATAATATAAAACCTTGCCGAGAAGGATTTCGTTGGTGTGAGGGCCGTAAATATCGGAAGTGTCGAGGAAAGTGACGCCGCTGTCGACGGCGTGGCGGACGAGGGCGATCATGTCGGCTTCCGGCTTCGGTGGGCCGTAGAAGGCGGACATCCCCATGCACCCTAGTCCCTGCGCCGATACCTCCAATCCTTGTGATCCCAGCTTTATCCTCTTCACCGCTCCTGCCATTTCTCTTTCTTTTTTCTCTGCTAATTGTTTTTTTAAAATAAAAAGAAAAATTCTGATCCGATTAATTCAAACAGAACAGAACTCTGTGCTCTGGAAGTAGCAGGCTAGCTCACTGCGCAAGCGAGAAAAATAGCCCAGCGTGATCGGTGAGTGAGATTCTTTGAATATTGTTAGTAGCGACTAGATTAGCTGGGTCTTTGGGTGGCAGGTCGACAAAAGCAAGTCCATCCACATCAGCCGGCTGTCTGAAAGTCCAAACACCTTCTACTGCTGACGTAAGGACTTGCGCAATTGCTTAAAAAAAGAAAGGAAAAAAAAACAAAAAACAAAAAACGTAAGGACTTGCGCTAGAGGCCAGAAAGAAGAAATGCTTGCGCAGACCAACCAATAAGATTGTGACAGCTCATTTTGGCTTATTGATTTTGTTGTCTCTAATATTCAATAGAAGACCTCACTCTGCAAAAAATAGTGTCTCTAGATGTGTTTATTTACTGTAAATTGTTTTATAGAAAATTTTTTTTTCTCTTTTCAGTATATAAAATATATTTTATAATAAAAAATTTTTAAAAATTTTGAGAAAAATTTTGAAATAAAAAATAAAAATAAATTTTTTTTTCTGAGTTAAAATTATTTTCTAAGAAAAATACAAAATACATTTCCAATAAATGATAAGAAAAAATTATTATTTTTACTGTAAATATTTTATAAAAATAATTTATTTTACAGCAAACAAATAGATCTTAATACGAACGTTGCAATTTACTGAAAAATGGATGGCAAGAGTTTATTTTTGCTTTTTAAATTTCCTGCGCGAGATGAGAGAAGTTTTTGAAATCAAACCAAAGTTATATTTTCTCTTAATTTAGAAAATAGGTAAACATAAGTAACAATCTATAGAGTTAAGTTAAAATTATATGTTACATAAATCAGAGTTATGTTATGCCACCAATTCTGCAGTGGTTTAATAGACCAAACACAATTTTTTTTATAATTAAATATTTTTCTTTCAATTCGATTGAACCATTTTGTCCATTTTTGAAAAATATTTGCTCTTTATATATATAATCATTCTTCAACTTTATTTCTTGTTCTACCTTGGCCTCATTGTTATTATGATGAGAACAGCCATCATTTGCAGCGCGCTTAAATAGAGTTAGCAATGGGGAGGGTTAGAAGCCGGGATGGCTCTCTCGTTCCTCGTACTCGTTTATTATCCTTATCTTCGTCTCCGTCTTAATCAGGTATAAAATTTTAATCCTTGTCTCCATCCCTGTTGGAGAATGGGGATCTATGTCCCCATCCTATATCCGTTGAGATGATAATTAAAACAATTATACTTTCACAATTCAAATTACTTGATACTCGTGATCAATGACAAGTCAGCTAGTTATATTATAATTATCCTTTAACTTAATAATATAATGAATAAGTGATTTAAATATTAAAGTTCAAATGCACAAATTTTATATTAAGAACTAGTAATAGAAATTAAGGTCCTACAACTTACAACTTGATGCACAATGTGTAGAACAATAATGACACTATTTTTAAAAATGCTATATTACTCAAGTTTATAATAAGCAACTATTAAAATTATATTGCTCAAATTTATATACTGATATAATGACACTATTTTTGAAGATACTGACATAAAAAAATAATTTAGGCAAATCGCATTCAACGTTTCAATTGTTGTATCATACTAAAGTTTAAAATTGCATTTTATAAAAATATGGATCATATAAAAAAACTCAATTATAAAAAAATTCAATAAATGAAAACTATAAAAACTTCACCCCATGATTTTAAATTATTTTTGTCTATTTTTTGTATATAATGTTAGATTTTTTGTAATATTATGAGTTTTAACTTCGTTCATAACTTCTTAAACAATTTATTCTCATGTTTTTGATATGTATATGCTAGCACTTTAAAAAAAAAAAAAGAAATAATAGTGTTTCAGAACAAAATTTCTAGTAAAAAATGGTCTTTCTAACTTGTGTATTCAGGGCCAAACTTTTAAATTATTGGTTAAGGATTTGTATGACAAGTTGTTGTGATTCCTGTAATATCCATTAACAATTTCGTGATTGTCGTTAGAATTGGTTATTATTTGAATCATTGATTTCAAGGTTATTAACATTTTAAGTAAACTATCGGGGTAAAAGAAAACAATTCAATTAATAATTTAACAGTTCCATTAATAATTTAAAGGTCGTTAAAATATAAGTTATTGAAAAGTGAAGACAATAAATATTAAGTAATAAAAATAAATAAAAATTAAAAAATAAATAAAAAATAAAAAAATAAACAGGGAGGGTATAAGGATGGAGATAGGTGAACCCGTCCCCATCCCTGTACCCGCTAAAAAAATACGGGGATCTCTGATTCTCATCTCGTTTTCCGATCAACTGGTTTTGATCTCGTACCCGTCGGAGTGAGTATAAATAATCCCCAGCGGATACGGATAAAATTGTCATCTCTACGTTTTAACAATCTCTCCTAACAAATTTCTTAACTCAATTTTCCTATGCATCCCCATTTTTTCTAATTGCCGGTTTTATTGATTTTCTGTTTGGAAGGGTTAAAATTTTCAATCAACTAAGCAAAAAGTGCATTAAAAAAACAATTTCTAAGCAAACACATCATAAGTTTTCTTTTTTTTTTCCGACCTTTTTTTTTGCCCATTCTGTCTCGTAGATTGAATTCCTTTTACCTTTAATGGATAACAAGAAAACAGTCAGGCAAACATTCTGTTTTGCTTTTTTACTTTCAATCACCAATTTTAAAAATTATTTATTGCAAAAAAAGTATGTTAAGTTAAAACTAAAATTTTCTAATAAATTGTACTATTTGGTATTTGTGTCAAGCCATATATAACAAAAGAAAGAAAAAACGTTAAAGTCAAGTAATTAAAGGCAATAAATTTTCAATTTTTTTAGACAAAATATTCCATGTACCCATGATGAGTAGGACCGGCCGTGATGGGATGGTATAAAATAAAACATCAGAAAAATAGTGCATCAGATTCTTCAAGTAAAATTAAAATATAATTAAAATAATATTACTCATAATTAAATTTAAAAAAAGTAAATTGTTAGATTTCTAATCTAAAATTGACCATTAGTGAACTAAAACCATAATAATAAAATAAAATCGTAGACTCTTGGCCGCAACCTTGTTAGAACTTGAGCAGACATTTTTGGGCTCACAA
Source organism: Carallia pectinifolia (assembly GCA_037832335.1). Taxonomy (NCBI): domain Eukaryota; kingdom Viridiplantae; phylum Streptophyta; class Magnoliopsida; order Malpighiales; family Rhizophoraceae; genus Carallia; species Carallia pectinifolia. The sequence goes on from CM075443.1 coordinate 17,337,304, forward strand.
AACAAACGAAAAATGGGAGAACGTGCTGAGCGGTGTTCACAAGTTAAATTAGACAGATTTAGAAGTATATCTACATCTAATTTATTGATAATGGGTTAGATAATTTTTTATCTGCATCTAATCTACCGTACAATTCAATCTACCCAATTCAATTGGTCAGTGACAGATTAAATTGGATTAATTTTAACAAATTACATGCAATGACAAAATTATAATTTTTCTCAATTTATCATTATCATCAATCATCAAATTTATAAATATTTCAACATATATTATATATATATGCAGATCAGGTTGAATTGAGTGAATTGAACCATTAATCTCTACTCAATTTACCTTTAATAAATTTTAAAAATTTAAAATTATAATTAATTTAAATTTTTGTGATTTTGACGGCTATGAATTCATGAGAATTAAATTGGTCAAATTGGGTCAAGTTAATAGATTTTTAAACAGTCGTACTAAACGGCGTGGGTCGGCCGACCGCTTCTGGTTTCTGGGCAAGGCCAGGAAACGGGATTCTCGGGGGCCATACGAACCCTGCCCGGATTTTCCTTGTCGCCAAATGCCAGGACGCAAGAGCCACCACAACCAATTGGATTAATAATTAATTAAATTAATCAGAAGCCTGTTCCCCACTAATTATTTTTCTCCCCAACTTATCATTATTTTTATTATAATAAATATATAAAAATATCAAGTTTAAAATAATAAATCTGATATTAATTTTAAAATAATAATTTATTTTTAAAATTTTTGTAATAAAATTAATATGTTGTAAAATTTTATAAATAAAATTTATTTATTTTAATAATATTAAAATTATACATATTATCAAATATAATATATATCATCAGATATTAATGTATCAGTTATATTTTTACAATTGTAAAAAAAAAAGCTATATTTTTATAAATCAGTAATAAAATTAATAAATTTTATTTATGTAAAATTATTAAGTAATAGATTTATTAAAAGAAATTAAAAAAATAATTTTTTATTTTTTAAAATTAATGTTAAATTTATTAATTTACACAAAATTAATAATATTTTTTATATTAACTTTTGTCATTATTATTATTATTATTGAAGTTGAAATTGAAATTAATTAAAATTGAGGGCTGGCGGGGGACGTCGAACGCGACGAGAGTGACGATGAATGAGGCCAGCACTCGAGGCTGCTCCTTTTTGGCCTTGTCGCTCGTGCTTATATCGTTCGTCGTCGCCGTCGTCTCTGGCAATAGCGTCGTCTTTAGCGTCAAGTACAAATACGCCGGTCAACAGCTTGCATATTAATATTGATGTGCCACCTTTATCCTCTCGCTAAAACGCCTTAATTATGGTGAATCAAGCCCTGGCTTGCTAATCATAGCAAACTAGCTTTCACATTATAATTAAGGCGTTTTAGCTAGAAGAAAATGAAGGTGAACGCCACCAATTCATTGTTGAGTTAGTAATTTTAACACAGATCAATTATATGAATGCGGTTAAACTACTCGTTTGTTGCCTAAAGACAGAAATACCTTTGTTGGTCTATGAGTTCATCCCAAATGGAACGTTGTTTTAACATATAAGTGACTAACATGATCATGAATTTCCAATTACATGGGAAAGGCGCTTGAGGATTGCAATAAAAATTGCAAGCGCGGTCTCGTATTTGCGTTCAGCAGCGTCCATAACCAGTTATCACAAGACATCAAATCTAAAAACATGCTTCTGGATGAAAATACATAGCAAAAGTTTTAGACTTTGGCATATCAAAGTCGATTATAGTTGATCAAACACACATGACCACTCGAGTTCGAGGAAACTTTAAGATACATGGACTTGAGTTTTTCCAATCAAGTCAATTTACCAAAAAGAAAAAAAAGGTGATGTTTATGGCTAGCTTTGAAGTAGTGCTTGTTGAGCTCTTGACTAAACAGAAATCAATCTTCTCTATGCATTCTACTCAGGAAAGAAGTTTAGCAACGTACTTTTTACTTGCAGTGCAAGAGAACTACTTGTTTGATATACTCGAGAAAACAAACACACACACATATATAGGCTGGTTAGCTAAGCCAGCTTATATATTATCTAACCATAATTAAGGTGTTTTAACTAGAGAGTAGAGGTTGCACATCAATTTCCATATGCATGCGAATGTTGTTCGAATGTGACCCAATTGACGATGATGCAATTTCCCAAGGTCCAGTCATGTCCCCTTCAGCATAATCAACCTCATCACAGTTAAAATCTTGTTGAATGGTTGAAGAAGCTCCCTCTGACAATGCTCTAATCGCTTCCAACTCCATAGCCACAGCCTTCATTGTGGGTCTCTTTTTCCCGTTTAAGTTCAAACACCTTTTTGCTAGCTTAGCAACTGCTGTAATTTCTTCTTTTCGACCCTCCTTAAGAACTCGGGCATCAAGGATATCAAACAAGTTTGTCTCCTGCATTGAAAGTAAGAAATATGTTGCTAAACTTCTTTCTTCAGGAGAACGCATTGAGGAAATTGGTTTCTGTCCTGTCAAGAGCTCAATAAGGACTACTCCAAAGCTGTAAACATCACTCTTCTCTGTAAATTGGCTTGATTGGAAGTACTCCGGGTCTAAGTAACCCATAGTCCCTTGGACACGAGTAGTCACGTGTGTTTGATCCACTGCAATTGACTTTGAGGTGCCAAAGTCTGATACTTTTGCTCTATATTTATCATCCAGAAGTATGTTCGTGGACTTGATATCTGGATGATAAATGGGTATGGATGCTGCTGAATGCAAATAAGAGACTTCGCCTGCAACTTCACTTGCAATCCGCAAACGCATTTCCCATGTAATTGGAAATTCCTCGTCATTTTGTTCATGTATGTGTTGGAACAAAGTTCCATTTGGAATGAACTCGTAGACTAGCAGAGGTACTTCTGTTTCTAGGCAACAACCGAGTAGCTTAACTACATTGCTATGGTTAATTTGCCTTAGAATTACAACCTCATTGATGAACTGTTCAAGTTTATCTTCATTTTCGTCCACTATCTTGGACTTCTTGATTGCCACGATCTTTCCATCCGTCAACATTCCTTTATAGACGGTTCCTTGGCCTCCCTGACCAAGGATTCTGTTGGCATTGTAGTGGTCTGTGGCCTTCTCCAGCTCTTTGGAAGTAAATATTTTTGTTTGCTCTACATTATTATCTGTTGCAAACAACCGTTGTTGCAATAGTAGACCGCCATTTCTTTTGAAGTATTTTTCCCTAAGTTTAATGGCCTTTCTTCTTTTAATTTTCTTGTATAATCCCCATGGACCAATAACTAGCAAAAGTAATCCAAGACCGGAGCTGCAGCCTGCAAAGCCCACAAATTAGAAGATAAGTCTTCATTCCATGTGAAACCTTTGATATCATTTCTAATGCGGAATGATTAAAAACATAATGACGATCACATTAATTGTAGTGACTGCCATAAACTACGCTTGTAGCGTGATGAGCAATTGAGCATACCACAATTGTGAACATTCAAGAGGCCCAAATACTTAAATCAAATACATGATTGGCATCCAGGTATTGCTAGAAAGCAAATAGACATTGCATACCTATGATAATAACTTTAGCCCTAGATTTTGGAGGCAATACCCAACGTGAAGGATAGCACCACGTATTATTGCCAAAACCTTCATACCCGTTTGGACATGAGCAGTTATAGGATGCCTTGTCGCCAGTGTACGTACAGAGAAGGCGACAGGTTGAGGCCGTTGGTTCATGCACCTACCCTCTGCCAATTACAAATATTAAAACAAACAAAGTTGTCTCAGGGATCATTTGGCACGGAAACCAGGACATACAATTACATGCATAGTAAACAAAAGAGGTCTCAAGTACTAATTGGATTTTGAAAATTCAAAACCCAAAAAAAAAAGTTTCAAAAAAATTCACCATTATATGGAGTAGACCTTGTATGTGTAGCGCCATATTCTATGTTATAAAGCTGTATTACCTGCACATCCGCCGCTGATGTAGGGGATGCGATTGAGATAATAGATGGAACGATCGGTGCAAAAACATAGATGCCTTTCCGTTAACAGCGTCCAACAATAGCCATCGGTATCGCAAAAGGGAGGCGAAGTTTTTGTTGTTTGACAAGATCCCTGGACTTGTCCCTACTCGAGAACTGCGGGAACATATTCCCTCTGTGGCAAACGTGGAATGTGTAGGCCGTTCCAATAAACTAAAGGGCTTGGCTTTTAAACGTTCATGAAAAGGTTATGGACACAATGGCCTTTAATGTGTCATATACTTAAAAAGAGAAGTATAATGTTGTACAGTCATTTGTGTGGAATATTTCTACAGCTTGTCAAAAAGAATAGTTGGTTCAAAACTTGTCTACAATATTATTCAGACTTGTTGTAATGCATATTTCACTATGTGAGGTTCAATCTGTAAGACACCTCTACTTATGCAAATGACTTGCAGAATTGTTGAGAATCCTTTATATTTTCAAATTTTGAAAATGGTGGGGGATTATTGGAGATTTTCAAAATGAAAATAAAAATAAAGTTGCATTTGGTGGGTTTTGAACCCACAACCCACAATTTACAAGTTTCCAAAATGAGGTCACAACCATTGGGCTAAACCATATTAATGGTAATGCTTTTATAGACATATATATTTAGCTTCTTCTACTGACTTGTTTTGGAAAATGAGCGAAAAATTGAAAAGTTGCACCCATTGGGTCTTGAACTCGGGAGGCATATGTGAAAGGGCTCAATCTTAACCGCTCGGATTGAAGCAGTTAAGTGACAGTTTTAAATGCAAACAGATATATATATACAAAGACTAGAAAATTCCAGAAAAAGGAAGAAAGTCGCGACTCTTGGTCTCGAACCTGGGTGTTGAATGGAAAAGGCGCAACCTTTTACCATTTGGGCTGAAGGGCTTCGTTAACTAATTTTAGGCGCCAATTTATTTATTCCATATCTAAATTATTGCCAGAAAATGGCCAAAGGCGCGCCCATTGAGTTTCGAACTCATGACCCATCAGTTTACCGCCAAAATGTTTACCGTCTGAACAAGGCGCATTAATTAAAGAAATGGCGCGAGTATCTATATAAATATGAGGGTTCTGACCGAGACAGAATATAAAAAAAATTTTCTCTCCTCAACCCCACTTGGTTATTCATTCTTTCTCAACAAAAGGATTCTATTATCTACTATATTGCTGCAGAAATATAAATAGATAATCTGTGGGCAATTTTGGAAAGTACAACAACTTCTTGAGGGCTCGATTTCAGTATTGCAACCTGCAGTTGAGTGTGCTTCATTTTATCTTGTGAGGGAGTTCGCATTATACCTCTGTTGCAATTTAGTGAGGGCGAATTTTGCCTTAAGGAGAGTGGCATTTAGATACACAACTTGAAGCAACCTTTCAATTTCCGGTGACTCAATTTCTACTTCAACAATCTTAAGGCAAAATTTTTGTATTTCTCTTGTTACTTTTATCATGGCTGGTACTTTGAAAGAGTTGGCTTCAACTTTGTGAAATTAGAGAGATTTGATGGAGGAAATTTCATAAGATGGCAAAAGAGGGTTCACTTTTTGTTGGTATCACTTCAAGTGGCTTATGTTCTTACAACTACAAGACCAGAGGAGACAGACAATGAAACAGTTGATGACATTCGAAAGAGGCAAAAATGGTATACCGATGATGAGATCGCAAGGGGTCATATTCTGAATGTGATGAGCGATGCACTATTTGATGTCTACTACAACTTTCAAACTGCAAGAGAACTTTGGGAGAGGTTAGAGGCAAAATACATGCAAGAGGATGCAACAAGTAAGAAATTTCTTGTCTCTAAATTTAACAATTATAAGATGATAGATGGTAGACCAGTGATGGAACAATTTGCTGAGATTGAGAGAACATTGAATCATTTTTCACAACATAAAATGTCTATGGATGAAACTATTGTTGTGAGTTCCATTATAGACAAGTTGCCTCCTTCTTGGAAAGATTTCAAGAGAAGCCTCAAACATAAAACTGAGGATATAACTCTTGAAAGCCTTGCAAACCATCTTCGTGTAGAAGAAGAGTTTCGTATGCAAGAAGATAACAAAGAGCAAGACTCTTATGTTTCCAAAGTGCATGTGGTTGAGGAAGGACAATCAAGCAAGTCCTCTAATAAGAGGAAGGGTCAATCCAATGATGACAAAAGGAAAGACAAAAGGCAAAAGAAAAAGGGGAAATGTCATTTTTGTCACAAGAAGGGGCACTACAAATATGAATGTCGTCTCTTCAAAAAAGAAAAAGGAAAGAATGCATCTTCGGGAGCAATAAATGAGAAAATGGTTACTATGATCACAGAGGTTAATGTAGTTGAAGATGACATTGCATGGTGGATTGATTCTGGTGCTACCCGACACGTTTGCAAGAACAAAAGTCTCTTCAAATTTGTGAAACCAGTAAATGATGGCACTGTTGTGTATATGGGAAATTCTACTACAGTTCCTGTTATGGGAGTTGGGGAAGTAGAATTACACTTCACTTCTGGAAAAGTCATTACTCTTACAAATGTGTATTATGTCCCAGAAGTTAGGAAGAATCCGGTTTCGGGTAGTCTTTTAAACAAATATGGGTTCAAACTTGTATTTGAGGCTTATAATTTTGTCCTCTCTAAAGGAGGTGTGTTTGTGGGAAAAGGTTATCTTTGTGATGGAATGTTCAAACTCAATGTTGTTGCTAATAATAATAATAATGTTTCTACTTACATTGTTGAGGACTCTTCTTTATGGCATGAAAGATTAGGACATGTAAATTATAGAAGATTGCATGATATGGTTAAATTGAATATATTGCCTCATATTGAAACAAATGATAATAAATGCACAACATGCATGTTAACAAAAATAACTCGAAGTGCACATCAAAGTATTCAAAGAACTTCAAATCTGTTAGAACTAATACATAGTGATGTATGTGATTTGCATAGCACACCCACACTAGGAGGAATGCGATATTTTGTGACATTCATTGATGATTACTCTAGATTTTTTCATATTTATTTATTGCATACTAAAAATGAAGTTCTTGAAAGATTCAAAGTTTATAAAACTGAAGTTGAATTGCAATGTGAATCTGTTATTAAATGTTTACGATCTGATAGAGGAGGAGAGTATTATGACACTACATTATTTGAGTCTATGGGAATCATTCATCAAACAACTGCTCCTTACACACCACAACAAAATGGTGTTGCCGAACGCAAAAATCGAACGTTGATGGAAATGGTCAATGCCATGTTATCAAATTCAGGCTTAAGCCAAGGTTTTTGGGGTGAGGCATTACTTACAGCATGCCATATTTTAAATAGAGTTCCGACATAAAGGAATAAAACGACCCCTTATGAGTTCTGGAATAAAAGGAAGCCAAACCTTAATTACTTAAGGGTTTGGGGCTGTAGAGCTATTGTTAGAATTCCTGAACCCAAAAGGAAAAAGTTGGGTGAAAGGGGAATTGAGTGCATTTTCTTAGGATATGCACATAATAGCAAGGCCTATCGATTTATGGTTGTAGAACATAATAACTTTATATCTGTTAATACAATCATTGAATCGAGGGATGCTATCTTTGATGAACAAAGGTTCATTTCAATTCCGAAAGTTCTAGAACATAAACAAGATCCAAACCAAGGAAATGATGCATTGGATGATAAGAATGAAAGTGATGAAGTCATAGAACTTCGTAGGAGCAAAAGAAAAAAGAAAGAAAAGACTTACGGGTCTGACTTCTTTATGTTTCTAATTGAAGGAACAAGAGACTCAATGAGTAGACAAACTCCCTATTGCTTTAACATTGAAGATGATCCCAAAACATTTGATGAAGCAATGAAATCACAAGATTCTATGTTTTGGAAGGAAGCAATAAACGATGAAATGGACTCAATTATGGGTAATAAGACATGGAAATTGGTAGACCTCCCACCTGGCTCTACGCCAATTGGATGTAAATGAATTTTCAAAAGGAAAATGAAGGTCGATGGAACCATTGATAAGTTTAAAGCTAGGCTGGTTGCAAAAGGATTTACACAAAAGGAAGGTGTCGATTATTTCGATACATATTCACCAGTGGCTAGAATTGCCACAATCAGGTTGCTTATTGCACTTGCTTCAATCCATAGCCTAGTCATCCATCAAATGGATGTTAAAACAGCATTTCTAAATGGTGAATTAGAAGAAGAGGTGTATATGGAACAACCTGAGGGTTTTGTGGTACCTGGTCAAGAGAAAAAGGTGTGTAAACTTGTTAAGTCCTTATATGGATTAAAACAAGCACCTAAACAATGGAACCAAAAATTTGATCAGGTTGTACTTGCTAATGGGTTCAAGATTAACGAATCTGACAAATGTGTTTATAGCAAGTTCATAAAAGGAAAAGGTGTCATTATTTGTTTGTATGTGGATGATATGTTAATCTTTGGGACTGACTTAGAACAGGTTGAAGTCACCAAAAGGTTTCTATCGAATAATTTCGATATGAAAGATATGGGTGAGGCAGATCTTATCTTGGGAATAAGAATATTGCGAGATCAAAAGGGTATAATACTTACCCAATCGCATTACATTGAGAAAGTCCTTAATAAGTTCAATCATTCAAACTTTACTCCTGTCTCTACCCCATTTGATCCCAACATGAATTTTACTAGAAATGTTGGAAGTCCAGTATTACAATTGGAATATGCTAGAGTGATTGGATGTTTGATGTACGCAATGACATGTACAAGACCAGACATTGCCTTTGCAGTTGGCAAAATGAGTAGGTACACTAGTAATCCTAGTGGCATGCACTGGCATGGAGTAAACAGAATCCTAAAGTACCTAAAGAAAACAAAGGATTATGGCATAAGCTATACAGGTTGGCCTTCTGTATTAGAAGGATACTCAGATGCCAGTTGGATCACTAATAAAGAGGATCATTCATCTACTAGTGGGTGGATCTTTATGCTTGGAGGGGGTGCAATTTCTTGGGGTTCCAAGAAACAAACTTGCATAGCAGATTCCACAATGGCTGCAGAATTAATAGCACTAGCTTCAGCGAGTAAAGAAGCAGAGTGGCTAAGGAATTTACTTTATGAAATTCCTTTATGGCAAAAGCCGATAGCACCAATTTGTATACACTGTGACAGTGCAGCAACTCTGGCAAGAGCATACAGTCAAGTGTATAATGGTAAGTCTAGACACATTGGACTTAGACACAGTTATGTGAGAGACTTGATTACAAATGGAGTGATCACCGCTGATTTTGTAATGTCAAGTCAAAACATGGCTGATCCTTTGACAAAAGGATTGACAAGAGACTTGGTAACCAAGACATCAAAAGGGATGGGTCTCAAGCCCATACATAATTATCACCCATGATGGAAACTCGACTCAACGCTTGATACGACATCAAGTCTTGAGTTCAATGAGTCAAAGTACATCATTAGAGTGATTGAAGCACTATAAATGATTATCTTCATCCCAGGTGTTCATAGTGCTTGTTACCCGCAGTTAATTGGGAGGGTGAGCTTTTAAAGCTCTTAACAGGCTTGAAAGGGTGCTTTAAGGCGGGAGCCCTAGTTTGCCTATGTGAACGTGGAATGTGTAGGCCGTTCCAATAAGCTAAAAGGCTTGGCTTTTAAACGTTCATGAAAAGGATATGGACACAATGGCCTTTAATGTGTCATATACTTAAAAAGAGAAGTATAATGTTGTACAGTCATTTGTGTGGAATATTTCTACAGCTTGTCAAAAAGAATAGTTGGTTCAAAACTTGTCTACCATATTATTCAGACTTGTTGTAATGCATATTTCACTATGTGAGGTTCAATCTGTAAGACACCTCTACTTATGCAAATGACTTCCAGAATTGTTGAGAATCCTTTATATTTTCAAATTTTGAAAATGGTGGGGGATTGTTGGAGATTTTCAAAATGAAAATAAAAATAAAGTTGCATTTGGTGGGTTTTGAACCCACAACCCACAATTTACAAGTTTCCAAAATGAGGTCACAACCATTGGGCTAAACCATATTAATGGTAATGCTTTTATAGACATATATATTTAGCTTCTTCTACTGACTTGTTTTGGAAAATGAGCGAAAAATTGAAAAGTTGCACCCATTGGGTCTTGAACTCGGGAGGCATATGTGAAAGGGCTCAATCTTAACCGCTCGGACTGAAGCAGTTAAGTGACAATTTTAAATGCAACAGATATATATATACAAAGACTAGAAAATTCCAGAAAAAGGAAGAAAGTCGCGACTCTTGGTCTCGAACCTGGGTGTTGAATGGAAAAGGCGAAACCTTTTACCATTTGGGCTGAAGGGCTTCGTTAACTAATTTTAGGCGCCAATTTATTTATTCTATATCTAAATTATTGCCAGAAAATGGCAAAAGGCGCGCCCATTGAGTTTCGAACTCATGACCCATCAGTTTACCGCCAAAATGTTTACCGTCTGAATAAGGCGCATCAAGTAAAGAAATGGCGCGAGTATCTATATAAATATGAGGGTTCCGACCGAGACAGAATATAAAAAAAATTTTCTCTCCTCAACCCCACTTGGTTATTCATTCTTTCTCAACAAAAGGATTCTATTATCTACTATATTGCTGCAGAAATATAAATAGATAATCTGTGGGCAATTTTGGAAAGTACAACAACTTCTCGAGGGCTCGATTTCAGTATTGCAACCTGCAGTTGAGTGTGCTTCATTTTATCTTGTGAGGGAGTTCGCATTATACCTCTGTTGCAATTTAGTGAGGGCGAATTTTGCCTTAAAGAGAGTGACATTTAGATACACGACTTGAAGCAACCTTTCAATTTTCGGTGACTCAATTTCTACTTCAACATTTCTTCAGATCCAAACCAGTCTTGGTCAACCATGAAGGCAGTCTTGCTGCCACTGCATCCGCCAAAACAACCATTTAAATTACCGGTCATGTCTACATTGAAAGACCTGATGTAAGGAGGAACGGTGGCCTGGTAGCAGTTCAGGCCATAGCAACTATCACTTCTTTGGGTACCGTTGCAAGAGGAAAAACACCCACCAACCAGGATGTCATCTTTCTGAAGCACAGCATAATTGTTGCAACCCGTAGCTGTGAACCTGTTGTGCTCACTGGAATAGAAGAAATGGCTGCCTGACATGTCAATTCTTCCAGCAAAGCTTCCGTTTTTGTCGCAGTTGAAAGAAAAGACTGAATTGTTGACTTGAACGAAACCTCTAATTGAAATGCCAAGCAATTCCATTCCTATGCTGGTCAAGAAGGGTTTGGGAGGCCCTAAAGTGTCGTTACAATCTACGGCAAAATTCTCATTCATAGAACAGTTGGGTCCAATTCCAAACGGGAAGGGAATGGCAACGTCTCCACATCTTTCTCGGCATCCAGGTTTTGCTAGAAATTGAGTTTCTGCTAGTGCTTCGGTGAGCCATAGTAGCAAAATGGCGCGAAGCAGACTTGGAGTTGCCATTCCTCTTTATGACTAAGATACTTTAATTTAAGTCACCTCTTTATGACAATAATTTAGCACAAGTACCTTGGATTTGTGAACCAACTTTATATAGTCTTTCGGGTCCGGTTACCCGGACAGGCGGGGCAGAGAGAAGTCCACCTTGTGGGGCTCAGTGCGCATCAACCTCTCTCTTGACTTGACTAGCTGGTGATCTGGGGGAAGTGTTTCCACAAGAAGGAAAAGTAAACATTTGGTGAATCAATTGGACAACTATTTGCATTCTGCACGAAATTGCTAGGAAAGTAGCATCTAAAGTAATTTCGGGGCATACTTACTACTACGTAAGTGCCCCCATTGGAAAGTTGTAGACCAGACCAAATTTTGGTTCTGGTACAAAATCAGACCAGAAAAAACCGGATCATAAACCGAATTGAACTGAAGAAAAATATCAAATTAAGTCTGTGAACTGTTGGCAACAATCAGTTCCTTCTCCTGAATCTGAACCAGCAGTTCGACCCATAATTTAGACTCTGCATGTCCAGGTCAAGGTCTAGATACATGCATCATTCATTTCTCTCCCAAAAAAAAAAGGGGACCTACCTGTTATCCAGAGGTTGTAGTTTCTCGTCCATGGTTTGGAGTTGCACGTCGTGTTTACGAACTTGCTCATCAATGGTTTTCAAACGAGTGTTTTCTGCCATTGGATTAGTATTTTTCTTGGCTAGATTGGAGTACCGAGGATCGGTGCTCTGATACCAGATGACAGGGTCTTAGGGAATTTTAGGAGTAAAAGTGGGATTTTGAAGTGAGAAAGGGGAAGAAAAGGGACGAAATAGAAGGAAGAAGAATTTTATTAAGAAGGAATTGATTAGGAAAGATAATTGCTGACAATTTCCATGACTGCCTCCTCTGCTTCTCCACATTCTCTAAATATAAGAAAAAAGACAGCACCTGATTGGCTACTCCAGATCAGGATAATTACAAGCAAAACAACCATAACAATTTGATAATGACTACTACTTATTTAACCACTTGATAAGGATCAAGCCTAATTACGTACTAGAGCTGCAGATATTGATGAACCCTGACATTCCCCACCGCTTGAAACAGACCTTGCCCTCAAGGTCAATAAGGATCAAATTCCAGAAATTGAGCTGCTACAAAAGACAGATCTTCCCATGTGGCTTCCTTCAGAGCTAAATTGACCCATTGAACTAGAATTTGGGTGACTGCCTTGTTCTTCCTGTTGACCATTCGACGCCCCAGAACTGCTACAGGTGCCACTTTAAATTGGCCCTTGTCATCCATAATTGGCAATTGGTGAGAGACTGCCGCTTGTGGCTTGATTGCCTTTTTCAGCAGCGACACATGGAAGACTGGATGGACTTCACTTCCTGGTGGCAGCTGCAAACGATAGGCCACAGATCCGACCTTTTCCAAAACCTGGAAGGGCCCATAATATTTCGAAGATAACTTCAAATTGGAGCGCATAGCCACTGATGTTTGCTTATAGGGTTGTAACTTCAAAGCACCCAATCCCCCACATTAAACTGCCTGTCACTTCGGTTCCTATCAGCAAAAAACTTAATGCGTTGCTGGCTATGCATCAATTGTTCCTTCAAAAGTGAATTCATGGTCTGTCGTTCCTTCAAGAAATCAGCCAATGAAGCTACCTTTGTGTCACCATTTGGAATTAAAGCCAATGGGGGCACACCGTACAAGGCTTCATAAGGGGTCATGTTAATGGCTGAGTGGTGTGTTGTGTTGTACCACCACTAAGCTAACGGTAGCCACCTGAACCATTATTTCGGTCTTATAAAACACATACATCGTAAATAGCTTTCGATGCATTGATTCAACCACTCTGTTTGCCCATCTGTTTGCGGATGATAAGCTGTACTTCGCAACAATTTGGTTCCTTCCAGTTTAAATAGATCTTCAAGAACTGGCTAGTGAAAATTTTGTCCCTGTCGGAGATAATGGACTGTGGAATTCCGTGGAGTTTAAAAATCTGTTCATAAAAGACTTTAGCCAAGATAGGGGCTGTAAAAGGGTGGCTAAGCCCTATAAAATGAGCATATTTGGTCAACTTGTCAACTATAACCCAAATTACATCGTGACCTTCTGATCGGGGCAACCCTTCAATGAAGTCCATGGCAATGTGGCGCCAAGCCTGATCTGGTACCGGCAATGGCTGTAGCAAACCAGGATATTTGACATGCTCGCCTTTGCAGCGCTGGCAAATGTCACAAGATTTCACCCACTGATGAACCTTTTTTTCATTTTTGGCCAGTAAAAGAATTGCTTGAGGCGCGAGTAAGTAGCCTTCACCCCAGAATGGCCTCCCACCGTGGAATCATGCAAGGTTTGAATGAGCCTTGATCTTAGTTTGCCATGAGTTCCTACATAAATACAGTTTTTCCTCATAAAAATGCCATTCACAAAGCTGAACTTGGCGTCCCCAAACCCTTGTCTTGCCGCAGCTTGTACCAAGCGAGGTACTAGCTCATCATTATCATAGCTATGAGCAACCTCATCCATCCACTGAGGAACAATGGCTGTTACTACAGTAACCTCTCCTTCATGTTGCCTGGACAAGGCATCTGCCACTACATTTTCTTTGCCCTTCCTGTACTGAATTGAATAATTTAGTCCAAGGAGTTTGGAGATGCCCCGCTGCTGCACATATGAGTGAAGACGCTGCTGGAGGATGTGTTTAATACTCTCGTGGTCGGTTTTGATAATGAAGCATTGCCCCTCCAAATAGTGCTGCCATTTAGTGACAGCCATTATGATGGCGAGAAATTCTTTTTCATAGATGGACATGCCTCTGGTTTTGCTATTGAATGGCTTACTTAGATACGCCAAGGGATGCCCGTCTTGCATCAAAACTGCACCCATACCCCCATCACAAGCATTCGTTTCAACAACAAAGGGCTTGTCAAAATTGGGTAGGGCCAAGACAGGGGAATTACACATTGCTTCTTTTAGCTTTTTAAAGGCTCCCTGGGCCAACTGATTCCACTTAAACCCATCCTTCCGCAATAAATCTGTTAGAGGTTTGCTAATAATACCGTAGCTCTTGAAAAACTTACGGTAATACCCTGTTAAGCCAAGGAATCCCCGTAGACTTTTAACAGACGACGGTATTGGCCATTCCTCATTGCGTCAATTTTTGAGGGGTCAGTGGATACCCCTTCAGCAGTAATAATATGACCGAGATACTCGATCCTGGACTGGCCAAATGAACATTTTGAAAGCTTTGCATATAAATGGTTGTCTCGGAGCAGAATAAGTACCTGACATAAGTGTTCTTTATGCTCGATGAGACTCCTGCTATACACCAAGATATCGTCAAAAAACACCAACACGAATTTCCGCAAGAAAGGAGCGAAAATTTGATTCATCAAAGCCTGAAAGGTCGCCGTAGCATTGGTCAGTCCAAATGGCATAACACGGAACTCATAGTGGCCCTAATGTGTTCTGAAAGCGGTCTTTGCCACGTCCTCATCTTTGACCCTTATCTGGTGATACCCGGCTCTTAAATCCAACTTTGAAAAATGGGTTGCTCCCTGTAATTCATCTAGCAGATCGTCGATGATGGGAATCGGGTACTTATCCTTCACCGTGATGTCATTGAGGTGT
This sequence comes from Carallia pectinifolia, assembly GCA_037832335.1. Taxonomy (NCBI): domain Eukaryota; kingdom Viridiplantae; phylum Streptophyta; class Magnoliopsida; order Malpighiales; family Rhizophoraceae; genus Carallia; species Carallia pectinifolia. The sequence continues at coordinate 17,352,406 of CM075443.1, forward strand.
CGGTAATCGACACAAAATCTCCAGGACCCATCCTTTTTTTTTACCAACAGAACGGGCGATGCAAAAGGACTGGTGCTGTTGCGTATGATCCCACCTCGAAGCATCTCTTGTACCTGCTTCTCTATCTCAGTCTTGAGATAGTGTGGATAACGGTACGGCCGGATTTTGATGGGAGAAGAGCCGATGACAAGTGGGATGCCATGATCTTGCTCACGACTCGGCGGTAGGCTGTTTGGCTCGTTGAAGACATCGGCGAATTCTTGAAGAATCTCATCTAATTCACCAGGAGCTGGGTCGGGTAAACTAGAATTCACCAAAATACACACGTGGGCTTGTATGCCAGAATCAATTTTTTTGAGAAGCTTATGGATACTCTTCTCTGAGGCTTCCCTTGGACCTGGTGATTGGGCCTTCCCTGATAAGACAATTTGTTGCCCATCCTTATTGAAGGACAGCCGCATGGATTTAAGATCCACTGTTATTGGGCTATAGAAGTGGATCCAATCTGCCCCCAATATGATATCGCAAGAACTTAAAGGAATTAACCTTAAGTCCATAATAAATGAGTGACCTTGCATTTTCCAACTAAAAGCTGGGCACTTCTCTGTACACCACACCTTTTCTCCATTAGCCACGGTTACCCCCATAGGCCAAGTCCCTTGTTTCTCGCACTGAAGCTCATGAGCCCTCCGCATGTCCAAAAAACTGTGGGTACTTCCTGTATCAATTAGAACCACCAACGGTTTTCTATCCACATGCCCCATAATTTTTAGAGTACTGGGCCCTGTGCTGCCCGTTATTGCATTCAGCGAAATTTCCCCAGCGTCTTCTTCTCTTCCACCTCCGATCACACCTTCATTCGACGGCGAATCGAGAGTATCACCATCTTGTCCCTCAATCATATTCAACTGCTTCTTTTGACATTGATGCCCCCAAAAATATTTTTCTCCACACTTTAAACAATTGCCCGATTTTTTAATTTCATCCCATGATTTCTTTTCCACCTTGGATGTTGACTTTGTTGGGTCTGTCTCTGATTTTAGCATAGTCGTCGCATTCAGAGTATGAAAGGTTCTCCCGGTCCGTTTCTTTGCAGCAGCATCGACCGCCGCCTCTTGAAGTGAAGCCATCTCGACTGCTTCTTCTAAAGTTGCTGGCTTCAATAACTTAACAATGGGTCGAATCTCTTCACGCAACCCACTCAGAAACCCGGATACAAAGAAAGAATCAGTGAGGTGTGGGTTATCGATAAGTACCAATGACCGAAGCTCCTCATAATGCTCTTGAAACTCACGGACAGTGCCTTTCTGTTGTAGCTTGAAAATCTCCTCCACTGCATCCGGCATTGTGGGATCTCCAAAACGAAGGTAGAAATCGTCCTCGAACTGCTTCCATGTAGCTCGCGGTTTAGCCTTAACCCATCCTTGAAACCAGGTATCGGCCTTACTGTCCAGATACATTGCCACTGTCTCCAGCTTGGCCTCCTCTGTAATCTCATACATCTGAAAATAGCGGTTGCACTTGCGGATCCAACATCGTGGGTTCTCCCCATCAAATATATGTAGCTTGAGTTTGGGAGGCTTGGGAGTGGGTTTATTACCTCGGCCCCAAGGTTGGATATTGCGGCTGCTACTGTCTCCAGAGTCCACTAACTGCCCGCGTGGCGTGGGAAGGAGCCCACGACCTGACGGAGCATAAGACGCCTCTATTGCGACGCCCTTCTCCTTTGCTGGGGGTGACTCCTGAGAACAAAAAGCCTCCATCAACTGCTGAAACTGAGTCTCCATGGTGCGTTGGAAATGGGTTTCCATCGATTTAAAAGAGGCCTGCGTTTCCATTCGAAATTCCTCCAATGACTGCAGCTGAGCCGCCATCGTCTCCAGAGGTTGTAGTTTCTCGTCCATGGTTTGGAGTTGCACGTCGTGTTTACGAACTTGCTCATCAATGGTTTTCAAACGAGTGTTTTCTGCCATTGGATTAGTATTTTTCTTGGCTAGATTGGAGTACCGAGGACCGGTGCTCTGATACCAGATGACAGGGTCTTAGGGAATTTTAGGAGTAAAAGTGGGATTTTGAAGTGAAAAAGGCGAAGAAAAGGGACGAAATAGAAGGAAGAAGAATTTTATTAAGAAGGAATTGATTAGGAAAGCTAATTGCTGACAATTTCCATGACTGCCTCCTCTACTTCTCCACATTCTCTATATATAAGAAAAAAGACAGCACCTGATTGGCTACTCCGGATCAGGATAATTACAAGCAAAACAACCATAACAACTTGATAATGATTACTATTTATTTAACCACTTGATAAGGATCAAGCCTAATTACGTATTAGAGCTGCAGATATTGATGAACCCTGGCACTAAAGTTCTACCAGTGAATTTAATTGGTGGAGGCACTTGGTCCCAAATCATAAAATTTTTGTTCTCTTTTCCTACAGCTGGCCCCACCTCCAAGGAAAAAGACAGACATTATGCTACAACAGTACGATATCTTTTAGGATGCAATTAAAATGTTCCCATCACGGAGGTTTATTATGTTCATTTTTTAAATCTAAAATCAATGCATCCTTCCGTCTCTGTTTTTGGGATAAATACATGGACTCTCCTAAAGCGTGTCATTTTGCTCGGACATTTATTGTGGCTTCAGTTTGAGATTAAAAAATCCTGTAAAATACAATTTGAAAGCCAAAGTTGCCAAGCCTTGGCGAGAGCTTTACAAAATACAATTCTTTGGCACCTGGGTCCTAAATTTGGATAATCAGTTTGGAATCTTTGTTAGTAGCAAAATTTAAGAGGTATTGGGCAGAGAAAGGATTCACTGAGAAAATGGGATTTGCAATATATTTGCATGTTTGCTTGTTGGAAGCTTCATCTTCAATTTGTAATGGGTAAATTTGTGCTTCCAAGTTCTCTGCAAGCTTTGGCTCATTATTCAGCCATTGCTTTGTTAGTTATCTGGGTTTCTTTTTTTTTTTTTTTTTAAATTTCGGTTTATTTAGAAAAAGGAGATTTTTACGGTGTAAATGCAAACATCATAGGTTAGGTACTTGTCGTTGTTCGTTCTGATGATTGTGACTCTTTTTAGTTTCGTAGTATATGATAACGATACTATTAAAGGTGCGGAAGTCAATGTTTATAATTATGCCTATTTTTTTTTTATTTTTTTGACCATTCATTGTTACGTGTATATTATAAAGTTTTTTTTTTTTTCCAAACAACAAATAGGTTAATAATGCGTTTGAAATGGCACCTTGACATAATTATATATTGGGCACGATCTGAACAACAATACATATATGGATCGACAATTTCAGTGGAGATTTGATGTGAATGAAAGGTATGAAAGTATAAATGGCAATGAGACGTGCAAGAGAGACAACGTTGGGTCTAGTTTCGTTGAGCTTTGTCCGTGGTTTTTTTAAAAAAAAATTTTTCCCCTTTGAGAAGGGTAATGGTCACATAAATATATAGAAATAGGGAAATCGGGGGAGACGGAGTTCGAAACCGCATCCGGTTGTCATATGGTTCGACAATATATATAATCCTTTCTTACTTCCTGTTCGACAATATGTATATATGCGTTTACCCAATGGTAGGAATTCGCAATTTCCAAGAACAAGACCAGTTCACGCATGGACCAGATGATGAGTGCACCTTGTTCAACAGTCACCGAGATATTTGGGCCCGATCTTAATCCCATTAAACATTTGCTTAGCTTTTTCCAAGAGCGCACCTAGGCCCAAGAGCAAAAGAAAACGGATCTTACTTTTTGTGTCCATTAAAGCTAAGGCCCAAGGACTTTTCAAGCAAGGAAACTATCTCCAAGTCGTGGGCGCAATTTAAAGATGCAACATCACATCAAAAAGAGGCCCAAAAACTGAAAGATTGCGGTATGGAATGTAGATTGGGATGCCAGCTTAAGGTCTCAATTTCAAATTCTAAATAGAACTAAAGGTCAAATAAGTGATTGAATTGTACTTCAAAAATCGCAGAGGAAGCCAAAGCAATTAAAAGGGACATTCTTATGCATATTAAGTAATAATCACACGAAGAGAGGGAGGGGGGGACTGTATCTTAGAGATATCAATCAGTTGACTGTATGCATCAAAGAAAAACCTATGCATTGTCCAGTTATAAAATGTTAGCTAGCTACCAAAGGTTTCACATCACTGGCCACATACTCGCTGCAGCTGTTCAAATGTGACCAGTTTGAAGAGGATGCTATGGCATGGTCAACTATATCAAACAATTGCGAAACCACAATTGCTTCATGGTCAAAAGTAACTTTTATTTATTCCATATGTTGACATAGTTAAAAGTAGCTTTATTTATTTTACACAGCCAAATCTATACTATATTTGTTTGAAAAAATAAAAAAAAAAACACAAAAAAAAAACTTTTAAACCACGTTCTTTCAAGTGTCAGCTTTGAAGTGATGTTACAACTTAAAATTGGGCCTATAACTTAAGACACACCACGCCTGTTTAACATTTTAGTTATTATTTCTTATAAATTATTATTAATTAAAAAAATTTAGTGATAATATAGCAACGTGATTAATCTATTAATTAATAATTAAGATCTCGACATACTATTTTGTTAAGTACAGTGATTACATTACGGTTTGTACCGCATAAAATTATATTTAATACCACATAGGTAATATTTGATACCACATAAATTTCACATCAACAATATATTCTCTTTTTTATACAACTCTGTTATCCCGTAGTATCAATTGTCATCCATTGTGGTACTAAAATGCTATCTCATATGGTAAAATTTAGAGTAAGTTTACTGTGCCTACCAAATAGTCTATCTACGCAGTATTTTCTTAATTATTATTTTTTGCATTTGCATTTTCTCTGCTACATTTATGTAAAAAGATTTTGTCTCCTTTGTACGTGTAAATGTAAAGCAATCCAACCGATCGATCGAGCTTGGAACAGCCAAAGACAACACCATGGGCAGCCAATCCAACGTTTGAAAGGCAATTTTTTTTTTTTTTTTACCCCACTGGAGCCGGTAGTCCAACGGCCAAAAGGAGGGTGAGCGCCATGGGGTTGAAACGCAAAATATGCCACATAAATCAAAAGGCAACAAGTCTTTTTCAACCACGATGTATAGAAAGATGAAAATCTCTTTTCAGGCCTTCTCTTAGTTTTGCATATCATAAAAACAAAATACCCTATATAAAGAACAGAACAGAACTGTGATCTCCACATTGATTACACATAATCAGCCCAGAAATTTCATTCTCTACCAGGTCAGTTTTATTACGCTTCAAATAAAAAGAGGCCAGGAATCAAATTACATGGAGATGAACAGACACAGAGTGAAAGAGATGGATTCTCTACGCAGCTTTTCATGAAGACAATGGTGGAGTCTCGGATTCCTTGTAGGTAGGTCCTGCCAAGCTATATCTATCTCCTTTTACCGAATCTGCTGAAGCAATGGATTCAAGTTCGGCCATATCCTCGGGTGTTAGTTTCACCGACAAAGCTCCAATGTTCTGGTTGAAGTTGTCTATCTTGGTAGTTCCAGGAATGGGACATACATCATCGCCTTGGTGATGGACCCAGGCTAATGCCAGCTGAGATGGTGTGCATCCTTTCTTTGCTGCAATCTCATTAATCCGATCAAACAGTTGTTTGTTATGCTCCACATTCTCAGGTTGGAACCTAGGAAAATAACGCTGTGACATTTGACAAAGCACGTACGTTTGAGTAACAAAGTTGAAGACAAAAGGAGGCTTCAAATGTAGACAATAAATATTGATCAACACAAGAATAAAAAGCTTATTATAATGAAATAATCAAGTTGGATTTTTTATTTTTTTATTCCCTGATGCCTAATAAACATACAGTAGATTTATATATTCCACGTTCATGAAATTAACAATATATGGCCAACCTTACGAACGTCATCTTCAGAAAAGTTTTCAACCAACTTTGGGCCTGATGAAAGGAAGCCTCGACCTAGAGGACTGTATGCAACAATCCCAATGCCAAGTTCTCTGAAATAGTCGAAACCCAAGGTCAGAATTTGGATAACAAGTTTTCTTCACAAATGTATGAGACTTGCTTAGTGACACATGCTTAGTGCAACAAGCAGAAAGCACGATTTATTGGAAATGTCTTCCTTTTTCTCTGATATATATATGATGTACCTGCAAGTGGGAACAATCTCTTCCTCCACATCTCTTGTCCACAAAGACCATTCTAATTGTATGGCTGTTATCGGGTGAACGGCATGAGCTCTTCTGATTGTCGAAGCGCAGGCCTCCGATAAACCTATGTATTTTATTTTACCCTCTTCAACCAGTTTTTTGAGTTCACCCATCTAGCAGAAACAAAACAAAACAAAAGAATTGACTGCGTTTAATTGGCAAGTCAAACACATACACATTATATACAGAAAAGAAAAAAAAAAAAAAAAAGGAGGAACAAGAAGCTAAAGTAGAAACCGTGATTTCAATGGGAACATTGGTATCGATGCGATGTTGGTAATAAAGATCAATGCAATCAACGTCAAGCCGTTTCAAGCTGGCCTCGCAAGCCGCCCTGACATAAGCCGGATCCCCGCGAATCTCTCTCTTCCCGTCCGCATAGCTTATCCCGAATTTCGTGGCCAGTTCAACTCTCTCTCTAAACCCTCCCCGCAGCGCCTGCAAAAAAACAAAAAAAACACTACAAATCTCGAGCAATTCTTCATTTTTTCCTTTTTTTGAGTAATGTATTGACCAAAGAAAAATAAAATAAATAAATAAAAAACCTAATAATTAATATAATATAAAACCTTGCCAAGAAGGACTTCGTTGGTGTGAGGGCCGTAGATATCGGAAGTGTCGAGGAAAGTGACGCCGCTGTCGACGGCGTGGCGGACGAGGGCCATCATGTCGGCATCCGGCTTCGGTGGGCCGTAGAAGGCGGACATCCCCATGCACCCTAGTCCCTGCGCCGATACCTCCAATCCTTGTGATCCCAACTTTATCCTCTTCACTGCCCCTGCCATTTCTTTTTCTTTTTTCTCTGCTAATTGTTTTTTCAAATAAAAAGAAAAATTCTGATCCGATTAATTCAAACAGAACAGAACTCCGTGCTCTGGAAGAAGCAGGCTCGCTCACAGAGTGAGTGAAAAATGGCCCCATGTTGTTGGTGAGTGAGAGCCTTTAAATAGTGTTGGTGGTCATTGGGTTACCTGAGAGTCTTGGCGGTAGGGCGATAAAAGTAAGTCCATCCACGTCAGCTGACTGTCTGACAGTCCAAACACCTTCTGCTTACGTAAGGACTTGCGCAATTACTCAAAATAAAAAGAAAAATAAAATAAAATAAACGTAAGGACTTGCGCAAGAGGAGGAAAACAGAAGGAAATTTTTATTTTAATTTTTTTTAATTGAGTGTAATATATTTATAATTTTATATTATATAATAAGTAGAATTTATTTAAATAAAAAAATTAAAAATAATATTTAAATAGTATTAAATTATGAGTTTATTTAATTATAAAAAAAAGAGTAAAATTAGTAAGTATAAAAAAAAAACAACATTAAATAGACTAACCAATAAGATGGGGACACCTCATTTTGCCTTATTGATTTTGTTGTCTCTAATTTAAAATTTTTGTAATAAATAAAAAATATTAACAATCAATTAAAAAATTTGTGACCTATTATTTCTTTTTATGGGTTTCCTGTTTCGGCTCCTTGAAAGTTGATTTTTTTTTATTTCTTCCATTTTTCTTCTTTAGTTGCTTAAGTTTTCTGGTTCAGCTTCTTGAATTTCCTTTTTTTAATTTTCTTGGCTTTCATTGTTGAGTTTTTTGAAGCTTCTTTTCAACTATTTTTGTTTTTTTATAAGTCTTCTTCTTATTCAGTGCATTGGTTTTCTTGTTTTCATACAACGGGTGTGCGGAATCTCTATCCAATTTCTTCCTTTTCTCTAAAATCTGAAAAAGAGGTCTAAAATCTTTATATTTCTTCACTCACTTGCGATGACCAGGATCTTGTATCAAGTTTCCTTTTTCGGGGTTCTTTGATGAGGTTATTCTTGAGATTTCGTGGCCCTTTTTTTTCTGGGTCAAAATATGTGGGTTTTTGTTCCTTATTTTGCTAATATCTGTCTCCAACGTCCTCCACTTCTGCAATAATTTGTGGCAGGGATGCTGCTTTGCCTGGCAGTAGCTGACTGTCTAGTAGTCCAAACACCTTCTGCTTACGTAAGGACTTGCGCAGTTACTCAAAAAAACAGAAAAAAAAAATAAACGTAAGGACTTGCGCAAGAGGCAGAAAGAAGACATCATTAAGTAGACCAACCAATAAGATTGGGACACCTCATTTTGCCTTATTGATTTTGTTGTCTCTAATTTAAAATTTTTGAAATAAATAAAAAAATAAACAATCAACAAATTATTTTATATAATTATTTAATTAATAATTAAAATAAAATAATATATTTTTATTAATTTTTTATTATAAACATTAATCAATTTTATTAAACAAACTAATTAATTAGTTATTATACATTTGTTTCTTATCTATTTTTTTTATATCTACCTAATAAGACCCCCCTAATTTTTAACAGACGTATTTCTAATTCTCTATAGTCTTACCGTTATGTAAACATAAGCATTTTTAAGTTCTAAAATACTAACGTTGCAATTTACTTAAAAATGGATGACAAGAGTTTATTTTTGCTTTTTAAATTTCTGGCCGTGAGATGAGAGAAGTTTTTTGAAATAAATCAAAGTTATTTTTTTATTTAAAAAATAAGTAAGTAGGGGTAATGTTTTACAAAATTATGTTAAAATTATATATTATATAAATTAAAGTTATGTTATATTACCAATTCTACAGTTGTCTAATAGCCCAAACACAAATTTTCTATGATTAAATCTTTTTCTTTCAATTCAATCGAACCAAAAATGTCCGTCTATATTTGAAAAATATTTGCTCTTTGTAAAAAAATATTAAAAAAAATATAACTTTAAGAGCATCTCATACTCACTCATTCGCTTTTTTTTTTTTTTGGTCTATATGGAAAAAAGAGACAAAAATAAAATATATACAAAATATAGCTTTGAAGTAAGCAAACGCCTGCTACACAAAGAACGGAAATGTTGTAGTCTAAGCTACTGCAATGCGGCAATTTAACTTTGATTTGATTTAGCTCGAATAACAAACATATGATCTTCTATTCATTCTTCAACATTATTTCTTGTTTTATCTTGGCCTTATTGTTATTACGAATATTGCACGGCTGTCATCTGCAGCGTGCTTCAATTTTTCCTTCTAACAAATTTCTGAACTCATTTTTTCCAATCGCATCACCATTTTTTCTAATTGCAGATTTTATGGATTTTCTGTCCGGGAGGGTTGAAATTTTCAATTAACTAAGCCAAACGTGCATTGAAAAAATAATTTCTAAGCAAACAAATCATAAGTTTTGTTTTTTTTTTTTACTTTTTTTCCCCTTAAGAAGTCCTTTTACCTTAATGAATAACAAGAAGACAGTCAGGCTAACATTCTTTTTTTTTTTTTGTTTTTACTTTCAATCATTATTGATTGCCAAAAAAAAAAATTTTGTTAAGTCAAAACTACAATTTTTTGATGAATCGTACTATTTCATATTTATGTCCAGCCATATCTAACTAAAGAAAATATGTTCAAGTGATGCAATTTAAGGTAATAAATTTCCAATTTTTTTTTGGGCAAAATATTCCTCACACCCGTGTCCTGGTCGGACAGGCCGTGGTGGGGGACGTTAAAAAAAAAAACCAAGAGAAAAATACTTAATCATATTTTTTTATTAAAATTAAAGTATAATTAAAATAATATTTATTGTAATTAGATTTGGAAAGAAGTAAAAGCAGGTAAGTTGTTAGATTTTTTTAAACTGAATAATTTGCGTAATCATTTTAGTGTTATTCAAATTAAGACTATTAGTGAACTGAATGATGTATTTAAATTGTGAGAAATTGATAAAAAATAAGATTATGAGAAAAAAATAATTTGAATAGATAAAAAAAAGATTGTGAAAAAAATAATTATAAAAATATTTTTTTAGATTAATAAAAAATAGATAAAAAAAAATGAATAATACCATTTTACGACTTGAACAGCTATTTTTGGGCTCACAAAAAAGACGAAATATGTGGGCGCGTGCTGAACGGCGTGGGTCGGCCTAGCGCTTCTGGTTTTTGGGCAAGTCGTTGGAAACGTGGTTCTCGGGCTCCCTACGAAGCCTGTCTGCGTTTTCCTTGTCGCCAAATGCCAGGACGCAAAAACACCACAACCAATTGGATTAATTAATAATTAATTAAACTAATCAAAAGCCTGCTGCCCACTAATTGTTCCTCTCCCAATCTTATTATTATTTTTATTATTATTGTTATTATTATTATTATTGTTATTGAAGTTGAAATTGAAATTAATTAAAATTGAAGGCTGGCGGGCGACGTCGAACGCGACGAGAGTGACCGGTGACGATGAATGAGGCCAGCACTCGAGGCTGCTCCTTTTTGGCCTTGTCGCTCGTGCTTATATCGTTCGTCGTCCCCGGCGTCTCTGGCAATAGCGTCGTCTTTAGCGTCAAGTACAAATACGCCGGTCAACAGCGCTCTCTCACTGACCTTAAGGCTCACGATGATCGCCGCCAGCTCAAACTTCTCTCCGGCGTTGATCTTCCCCTCGGCGGCACCGGTCGTCCCGATGGCCTTGGGTTTGTCCCTCTTAATTCGATGATTTTCCTTGTGCCTCTTCGATATTTCTTCTCTTCTTCTTTCTCTACGATTGTTCAGTTTGTTTTCTTACCGTTGTTTCCGTTTTCTGCGTTGTACATGTTGTGGTAGTCTTGTGTAGATTAAGTTTTAGTTATTCCGGCCATAAGTTTGTAACTCAAATGACATCGTCAGTATGAGAGATAACTCTCGACTTTTCCAATTGGTTCACTTTCCAATTAGTTGATTTAAGTTTAAAAAGTCTAAAAAAGAAAAAAGAGTTTTAGTCATTGGAATTCCATAGTTCCTGAGCTCGTTGGGCTTTGAGCGCTTTGTTGGTAATTCTTTTGGTAGTTTTCTAATGGAATTATTCTGCATTCACCAAAAAAGAGAAATGCAATGGCCAATTTGAATTTTGTTTTGTTTTTCGTTCTTTTTGTAGGCTTTATTATGCCAGGATTGGAATTGGAACTCCTTCCAATGACTACTATGTACAGGTGGATACAGGAAGTGACATTATGTGGGTCAATTGCATCCAGTGCAAAGAATGCCCTAAAACAAGCTCCCTTGGTGTAAGCCTCTCTTTGTTTGCCCCTCCTTTTGGTTTGATTTTTTTTTTTTTTTTATAGTTCTCAGTGAGTCAATGACATTGGTATCAAAGTTTTTGTCTGAAATATTATATTGTTCCTAACAGATAGATCTTACACTATATGATATAAAGAAGTCAGAAACTGGGAGTTTGGTACCTTGTGACGATGAGTTTTGCTACGAGGTGAAGAGAGGTCTTTTATCGGGCTGTACGGCCAATATTTCATGCCCATATCTAGAGATATATAGGGATGGGAGTTCGACTGCGGGTTATTTTGTGAAGGATGTTGTGCAATATGATAGAGTGTCAGGAGACCTCCAAACTACATCAACCAATGGAAGTGTCATATTTGGGTGAGTTGGTTGATGCTCTTTAACACATTTTCTGCAAAATAGCCTATAACTTTTCAGAAATCTGAAAAAATAGGATTGTATGAAGCTTTACCAAATTCTTAATTTTGGTTAATGTCATTATAGCCTTCTTTCAAGCTTCCTTTGCTCATTTCATTTGTAATATGTTCTGGAGAAAAGATCCTGGTACACTAGTTCCAGGTCCAGTAATAATGGGGTTTTTTGGCAGAATGGTCATGTTTGATTATTCAAATTGCGTTGATCTTGTGAACTTATTTTCTTTAAATATTTTTGATAATGCAATATGCTAATACTGTAGACATGTTCCAACCAGTCTTGGAATAGTTAGCTAGGATATGGAAATTATTGTCTTGTATCTTTACCTATTAATTCATATTTTAGTTGTATTCATGAGGTGGTTGCCTGTTGGTTTTATCTTAGCTGTGGTGCTAGGCAATCTGGAGATCTAGGTACATCCAATGAAGAAGCACTTGATGGGATACTTGGGTTTGGAAAATTAAACTCGTCTTTGATTTCACAGTTGGCTGCAACTGGGAATCTGAAAAAGATATTTGCACACTGCTTAGCTGGTACAAATGGAGGTGGTATCTTTGCTATTGGGCGTGTTGTGCAACCAAAAGTTAACATGACACCGTTGATACCAAATGAGTAAGTTATCTTAGCATATTTTCCTCACTTGTGGTTTGTTAGCAGTGCTTTTTTTTTTTTTAAATTTTGCTTTTCACAAGTTGCTTTGGCAATAACATTTTTATCATAATACATTATTTGTGTGCAAATTTAAATTTTGCTTTTCATCTTAAATTTCGGGAAAATATTTCTAAGTATGTAGGAAAGGGATGAAATAGATTTTCTAAAGCATGGCATAGAAGAATTCTTTCTGATGCAAACCAGGAAGATAAACTGATTGAAATTATATGGATGAGAATTTAGGTCGGTAAGGAGTGTACAATGGGAGCTAGGTGAAGGAGGCGTCCACCTCCGTGGACAGATTTTTGGAAGATGAAGCCTGAGGGAGTTTAAGTTCTGGAAATTTTAGAATAAGCAACATGACTGAACTTTAAGAATTTTCTGCACTTAGATGTTTGACCTAAAGTTATTTGTCTGTTTTTTTCTCCTTCTGTTTCTTAGTTCCGTTCCATGCCCTCCTGAGTTCCTTTTTACTTCTCCTTTTTCCTGACTGCCTAACTTTCTCTTTCAAACTTTCCACCTAGTAATTTTACATTAATTGTGTAGTCTTAATGCTTAACTGGAAAATCGTGACAATTTTCTCATGAATCATGTGAGATTAGTAGACAACAAATTGTTGCATATGGGTTTCTTCTTTCTATTGTTTGGGATTGTATTTTATTTTGCATAGGCTTCGTTTTTGCACTATTCAATTTTTTTCTTTCCAGTCATGGTAATATTTATGTACGGAACTTAATGCATGATGCTATATATTGGAACTAAATTCTTAGGCCCCATTACAATGTCAATATGACGGCAGTTCAAGTTGGTCGTGATTTCCTAAATCTTCCAACAGATATATTTGAGACAGTGGATAGAAAGGGAGCTATAATTGACAGCGGGACAACCTTGGCTTATCTCCCTGAAATGGTATATGAGCCATTAGTAAGTAAGGTATGATGTAAAGGCCTTTCGTCTCTTGGAGAATCCTATTATGAACTTTCAACTGATGTAGTTCGCTTTTCTGATAGATAATTTCTCAACAATCAAATCTAAAAGTTCACACTGTTCGTGATGGATATACATGTTTTCAGTATTCTGGAAGGTATCTTCCTTGGCATATATATTATCTTCTAGACAGAGTAGAGTTAGATTAGCCTGTGTAATTGATGCTACGTTAAGATTTAGTAACACCGTTCTCGTAAACATTTGGCTGTCTTATATTGAATGTCTTCAATATTTGGAGTTATCTGTTCTAACCTATCTTCTTTCAAACATATATATGTCTGCTGTTTTTGTTGTAACATGTATAGTAGCAGTCTTTAGGCTTTTAAATTTCTTTCCTCTTGTCTATGAAATTTACAAAAAAAAAAAAAATCCTCATCTTAAAGAGGTATTTTGTTTCTGTTCTCCATTCTGCTAAACATTGTGACCTCACAGGTTGGTTTTGCAGAAATTTATGTTTGTGAAAACAAGGGTAAGGTTGCATGCATTTGACCTTTCACAAACCCCACAATGTAGTAGTGTTCTGCACTATGATACCCTTTTTTGCTTAACATTTATGGCCAGTTTGCAATCTGTCAAACCTTGGGGATTAATGTTACTGATGAAGATTCAGAAAAGTATATTCCTACTACCAACCTAGTTGCTGTAAATTTGATAAAAGCCACGCATGGTTAGACTCCATAAAATAAATCTGTTTTGCATTTATCGTTTTTCATTTTAAGCAGATAACTCTTTCTGTCAATTTTTGTTTGCATATGCTGGTCAACATTTTCGTGTTCTGTGATTTTTTTCCCTGCTGGTTGAGTTGTCAATGTTTTTGAATTTTGCCATTACAAACTGAACTTTCTTCAGCTTCCTGTTGTTTGCTTCTCCTATGTCTTTTTTATGTATCATGTAAATTTTTTGAATAATTAGCAAAGTAGCATGGCAAGATATAAATTTACTTATATGAATGTCTGATATCAATTGCAGTGTGGATGAGGGGTTTCCAAATGTCACTTTTCATTTTGAAAATTCAGTTTTCTTGAAGGTTTATCCCCATGACTATCTGTTCCCCTTTGTAAGTATACTCTGAAATTCTTTGTTCTTGCAGTTCTTTTGATTTTTTGTTTCTCTTGAAATTGCTTCATATTTCCATAATTGTGTGCCTTATATCTAATCAATGCGGTATATGTTACGCAGTGACGTTAATAACCCACGAACTAATTGTTTTTCTGTCTTGGATAGTAGTTTTGCCTTGTGAAGTGAAGGGGATGAGAGAATACTATTGAGTGTCCATAAACGGGATCAAGTTAGAACGTTTCTCCATTTTGATTTGTCTCTTTCCTTTAAAAAATCTAGGTTTACTGGTACATTTCCTTAGCCAATCAACTTCTTAAATAATAATTGAAATACATCTCTGATAACAAATTATATGATAGGATTAAATGTGGTCCACTCTTAATTAAAGCTTATGTTGGGATATCAATTTCAAGTTTTACAAGTATCCAATATAAGCATCGTACTCTCAATAATCACAAGTGCAGCTGCACAATTCTAAGAGGGCTTATGCAAGCATTACACTTTAGCATTCAGATCTGGTTCTCTATATGAGCTCTACATGCACACAGGATTGAAATTGCTGTTTGTTGGTTTGGTTTTCTTTGTTAGGGTTGACTTAAACATAAGCCAGATAAGTTGGGGTAAGAAATAGCTAATGAATAAATTGAACATTCATAGATATGCATACATATAGCGAGGCTAGTGATGCATAGGATTATAAGTAGGAAAGGAACAGAATGTTGCGCAATATAATCTACGTCTCTACTCTGCCTTTACCCATAGCACATATGTTATTCCATAGGGTCCTTATACAAACCCCTGCATACTGAGGCCTCAATCTCATGATTGGCTTTCTGTCGTTTAAGTCTACCAAAACAATTCATGTTTGCTTACATCTATGGGTAGTGTGTGGGCAAATTTATGGTCCCAACTGTGATGTACATGTGAACTTCATTGGTCAGCTTTTAAGGCTCTCTCTGTTCTGTTTTTTTTTTTTTTTTTTCTTTTGGTCTAGTTGGAGTGGGGAGGGGGGCATTTCTTATGAGTGAGGTCTGGGGTTCAAACCCCAGATCTCAACCCCATTCCTTAAGTTTGGTGGCCACTAAACTATACCTAGTGGTTTCTAAGGCTCACTCTGTTATTGATGCCTTATCAATCTTCCTGAATGGGCTCATGTTCCTGTAACTCAGCACGTATGTGGTTGCCATTGCTGTCACTCAATAAACTTTGTTTGCTACTTAATTACACGAATAGACTTATCACTATTTGGATCTTGTAGGATGGTTTGTGGTGCATTGGTTGGCAAAACAGTGGAATGCAATCGAGGGATAGAAAGAACATGACACTTTTGGGAGGTAAGTAAATGATTCTATATTTCAATTTATTCTCACGTCGGACTTATGTAGTGTAGAAAATTATCTTCCTCCGGTTTATTTGGACCTTGGAAATCTCAATCCATATATTTCTATCCAGTTCCCTCCTAAACAAAAGGTGCTTGTGCATTACTTTGCTAGAAAATGTAAAAATTTCTGATCATTTTTCCCAAATTCCTTGGATTATCAACTTCCTGAGAGTTGAATAGACTATGCATTGCTGAGAGAATCCCTGTCAGAGCCAAACAAAGAAACATGTATTAGGCTGCTTTCAATTTCATGTTCCATATGTCACCAACACCTTTTTCATATTTTCCTGCACCCTTTCTTTGGCCGATCTTTTAAACACCTAATGCCGATGCTCAAGTCCATTGCAATAGGGGTGTGTAGTTTACTTGAACTTGCCCTATCTCTGTAGGGAAGAAGGATAGCAAATGATGGAACCTTCTTTACCATCAAACAATAGATCAACTTTTGATGGAAGGAGAAACTGTAGATTTGTTTAACTGTGTTGTTTTGGTTATTCTTTCACCAGTCTTCCAATTCTTATTTCTATTTCCATTTTCCTGTGCAGATTTAGTTCTTTCAAATAAGCTAGTTTTGTATGATTTGGAACATCAGGCCATGGGATGGACTGAATATAACTGTGAGGATGAATTTACTCTTCATTTATTCTTGCTAAATGTTTAATTTTTTTGTTTCACTTCTTTTTTTTTTCAGTGAAAGTTGTATAATTTCGTGGCATATGTTTAAAGCATTTGAGGCATCCCTTGCTATTGCCATCAAGATAATTAATTGGCACTTGGTTCCTTGCCCTTAATTCTCATGGCAATTTCTTGTACAGCTCTGAGTTTATATTGGAAAGATACGACTCACAAGTCACAAGTCTAGCATAACCTTGATTGCTAAGTCTTTTACGGTCATTTATTTAAAATTAGTGGATGCTTATTCGTAATATAGATAATCTGAATTAATTTACAAATTTTATATCTCTGGACTTGCTTGACCATTATTGCAAACATCTCTTCAAAAATGTAAATGGCATGTCTCGAACCAGAATCATTATTTGATCATCTGAACTGAATTCAGAAATCAATATTGCTGGAAGAGACTAAAAACTTTTCCCCAAGTGACTGAACTATTCTTTGCTAACTCTCACTCAATGATAATGAAACTTTTCCCAAGTAATTGAACTGTTCTTTGCTAATTCTCACTTAATGTTTATGAACCTATGTGTCTTTATTCGGTTTTAATTTTTCCAAGAGATTAGATGAATGGCTTCTACTTTCGTTTTGACTTTTGTCCAAGCTGTCTTAAGTACTCTCGCCAAACATTGTTTACCTTTCATCTCATTTTATGTTGGCTTTTTATTGTTATTTTCCAGGTTCTTCAAGCATCGAAGTGCAGGATGAGCAAACTGGAACGGTGCATTTAATAGGTTCTCACAACATTTCATCTGCGCACAGGTTGGTTACACGATGGGCTTCTATCTCCTTGTTGCTAACAGTGTCATGCACTTTATATTTACTTAAATGCTAAAAATATCGCATTGAAGTAGTCAGAATTAAGATATCAAACATTTAAAAGGAAAATCAGCTTTATTGATGAATGGTTTCATATATACCCTTCACTCAACATTCAAATTAGGTGTATAAACTCGTTGCTGTAGTTAATTGTAAATATTCTCTTTCTCAAGAAAAAAAAAATTGTAAATATTCTCCCTTTGCAGATAGTATCAGGCATGGTTGTACAGATGCTTTGACTTAAATACAAGTCATTATAATTATCGGAATTTTGACGAGTCAGTACTGATATGAAAGTCTTTCTTTTTTCTGTTACTTCTTGTTCAGCTCCATACGTCTAGTTAGTTAGGGGTGTAAGCGAGATCTTTTGACTTTAAATTAATTCAACCATTAGGCGTGTTTAAAATTCTCAAAACTATTACCGAAGGGAAAAGTATCATTGATGATTCAGGAAATATCTTGGTGAAGTAGTCACCGCCAAAAAATGGGATGAGCAAATCACTACTTTTTTGAAGTTTTTTTTAGGCTATTTAACTACTTAGTACTAAAATCCTGTTAAAAGATCTAATGTTATGAAGATTTATTCGAGTACAGCCCGCAAAGGCCTCTCTTTTAAATTCCACAAGAGAGTTTAAGGATTTGGAATAAATCTAAGTTTTTTCACAAAAGAACAAGGGTTTTCAAACTCGCTGAATTGGGAATTACTCTCTGGAAAATGGAAGCCTCGATGAAGAAAAATCAGTACGTGATGGCCTAGTGTAGGCAGAGCGTTCCAAAACTAATTCATAGCTTCCCCGATTTGTTACATGAGTTAATATATGGTCTGATATCTTTTTTTTTTTCTTTTTTTGGAGAAATATATGATATGATATCTTTGGTATAATATTGGTACTCCATTTAGGTTTTCTCACAAAAAACATGGTTGTCTACTTGTTTTTTTCCTTTTTTCCTTTATTTTTTTTTTTACTTCGTTGGTTACAAACATCAAGTCATGCAGATTATTATTATTAATTTTTTTTCTCATCTTGGAGCTCAACTATGAACATTACGTAAGGGGGAGGGGGGCATGTAATCCAGGCGGGGGTCGAACCCCCACCTGGCGTGGTGGGGGTTACCACTCCCACTACTTGAGCTACAGCTCACCCACCATGCAGATTATTAGTAGAGTACGCAGTGGGAAGCTGTTCAAAGGATTCATTTCTCTTTGGCATATATTATTCGGTCCAAGGCTTGCCCATACAATCGGCAAACTTATTAACATCGAAACAAAATTAAAGTTAATTATTATCTATAAATGAAAGTAAATCAATCGAAGTTTTTTTATTTTTATTTTTATTGGGGGTGGGTAACTCACTTGAAATTAAATAACATTTGTTGTAACCACTACTAACAATGTAATTATCTTCCATCCTATAATTGATTTTTAGAGCTGTTCAAAAATTAACTAACTCGATCAATCCGATCAATTCAATTCAAATTAATCCAAACATGCCAAAACCGCCGAAGTTAGAATTGGTTGTGGTTTCAAAATTTTACAACCTGTCAAGGGCGAATTGAATGTGGATTGGGGTTCAATCCGTCCAATCTGACCCAATCCGTCTAATCTGACCCAATCCGTCTATATATATATATATATATATATAACTGATATTGTGAATTAAATTTTTTGATATCAATTGGATTACGACCAAACAATCACATTTCATATAATCTTACAAATTAATAAAATTAAAAGAAAAAAATTATTTTATTACTCCAGTATTATTATTTCGTTCTCTAATTGTTACCACATAATTTTATTTTAAAAAATAAAAAAAAATCGGAGTATCTCTGTCTTCCTATTTTTTGGCAGCACAAGTGAGAAATTAGACACTATAAAAGAGAGAGAAAGATACTACCTTATTCGCCAAACGGAAGCACAAATAAGGAACTTTTCTGTTTGATAATTTGTATTTTTACCAAATAAAATTGATATAATATAGTCTTTTAGTAAATTTTGATCAATTATCATGAATATTTAAAATTGCGAATGAATATGATATATACATTATAATAATAAAGTTGGTAAGAATAAATAAAACATTGATGATTGATAATGTATATAAATTGAAAAAAATTATAATTTTTTTTATTATGTCAATTCAACTTGGTATTGGCGAATTGGATTGGATGGATTGAGTTGTATAACAGATTGAGTGCAAATAAAAAATTATCTAACCCGCTGACGATAAATTAGATACAAATATACCCTTAAATCGACTCAATCCGATCTGCAAACACCCCAATTGATTCCCATCATTTTTCATAGAAAAAAATGTAATTATCTTCCATCCTACAATTGAAACCTAACAATGTAATTATCTTTCATGTACTTTTTCCGTTTTTCATATAATAATTGAGAAAAAAGAAGCTAATCGTCAGCAGAACTTCAATAAGTACGCAAAAGGAAGTTGAAAGCCGCCACGCCCACCCATGTACGTCACCCTACTCTTCTTGTGAGCTGTCACAAGTTTTTTCGGAAAAAAAAGGCAGTGAGAGGAGAGAAACAGAGAGGAAGACGGTTAGTGGTTTTTACTTTATTTTATATTTATTTTGATTTGAGAAAATACTATTGCATAGAACATATAATCGTTCCAAGTATTATTTACATATTATATTTAATTGTAAGCACATCATAAATTTAGAAAAAAAATAAAAAGTTTGAAACACATTCTACGTCTTGATGCATCTTTCCTATGTCTCTTTAATAGTTGCTGAGTCATAAGTATATATACAGTAATTTAAACTGTTAAATTATAAAATATATATTAAATTTTAAAAAAATAAATAAATTATTAAATAACGTTATATTAATTATAAGTTCTCTACATATTTTTATTAAGCGTATTTATGTAAATTTAGTGTTTTTTTTCAATTTTTTTTCTTTATCTTTTTCCACAACATTTTTGGTAAATAGCTGTCTGGATCTTCACTAGCCGCTGACGGGGGCACATAAAACATTGTTTGTTTGGGCATCTTTCTCTCTTTTTTTAAAACTTTCCATCATCGCGTAATCCCAGCAAGTGCGCGTGTCCGAACCTGGGCAGCGGGGAACGTGAGGTCAACGGTCAACGAGAGTTAAAAGTCTTTTATCTTATTTTATTTATTTAATAACACAACAGTAATAACTAATAAATGACAGCGGTTAACCCCAAAAAAAAAAAAAAACAAAAAACAATTTGCGTACTTTCGTTATGGTTACACAAAAGACCGTAAACCCTAATGATTTAAATACCCCTCGCTCCCACTCTGTAGCGGTCTCCCTCAGCAATCGCCCTCCCAATCTCTTCCCCTCTAAACCCTAGCACACCAGATAATTGTTCATCTGCTTAGTTTTGCGCCCAAGGGTTTAGCTTGCTCCAAGATCAATCGGGATCCTGGAATTAACTAATTGATTTAATTAGTTAATTACGGGAATTCGATTCTTGTTTTCTCGAAGTTTCGCTCCGCAATCAATCCTCCGTTATCGGCGGTTATGGATCTTCCGAGCCTCGCCGTAATCCTCCAGGCCGCTCTTAGTCCTAATCCCGATGAGCGCAAAGCTGCCGAGCAAAGCCTTAATCAGGTTTACTTCCTTCTCTCTCTTGCCCTCACTTGGATTTTAATTTCGTTGAATTTGTTTTTGATTGATGTGTTCTTGATTAAGTTTACTGGAATCTTGGATTGGATTTCAAGTTCCTGATCAAGAGAGTGCTATTCTGTTCGAGATTTTGATGGTTTGTTTGTTTTATTGTTAATTTCTGTGTAGTTCCAGTACACGCCGCAGCATTTGGTGAGGTTGTTGCAGATCATTGTGGATGGTAATTGCGATATGGCGGTGCGGCAAGCTGCCAGTATTCATTTCAAGAATTTTGTTGCAAAGAATTGGGCGCCCCATGACTCTGGTATTGAAATATTTTTTTTCTATCCTTTTAGTATAATTCACAAATACAGAATGTTAGGAAGTCGTTTTGTCCTGAAAAGGACAGTGATATATGTTGAATGATTATGTTTTGTAGAGGAGCAATCGAGGATCTTGCAGAGTGATAAAGACGTGGTGAGGGATCACATTCTCGTGTTTCTTGCTCAAGTTCCCCCATTGCTGAGGTAAATTTTTTGGATTAATTTGTTGAGGTACTTTATGAAAATGGTCACCTTTTCGTGCTTGTGAGGAACATTTCTTTGTCCACGTGCTTTCAGTTTCAAAGGTTTTTCCCCGCTTTTTAACACTGTTGCATTCTGATCTGTTTTTGTATTAACCTTTACTGTTTGCAGCATTCAGTGTTGATATAAATTTTTGGTTTTCCTTGTGAAAAGTGGAATAAACTTAGAAGGGCAGGCCTTGGGGTAACGGAAAGGTTATTGTAACCTGGGTTCAAATATTGGAAACAGCCTCTTTGTTGAAACAAAAGGAGGCTGCATACATCTACCCTTCCCCAAACCCCACGAATGTGGGATCCTTGTGCACTGGGGCACACCCTTTTGTAATGTTGAATAAACTTCAGAATTTGATGAACTAACAAGATGAATTGGATTTGTGTTGCTCTAATAACAAATGTCATGATGTACAGGGTGCAGTTGGGTGAGTGCCTGAAAACTATTATTCATGCCGACTACCCAGAGCAGTGGCCTCGCCTTTTAGATTGGATTAAACATAACTTACAAGACCAGCAAGTTTATGGAGCGTTGTTTGTGTTGCGGATCCTTGCTAGAAAATATGAGTGAGCATATAATTATGATTTTTCCTTTGTTTATGTCTATTATGAGGGTCATATTGATTAAGTTTGATGTGTCAGTGATATATTGATATTTCATGATTATTTTCTGTTTTTCTGCCTTTTATCTTTTATTAAAAAAAAAAGAAATAATACTGACTATTTATCATAGTCCTTTGCCGAATACCTATGGAAAGGACAGATAACTGAGGTCTTTATCTCGATTTTGGCATACCAAAATGATCAACAGGGTATATAATTTGTGCATATTTTTTATATACATAAAAGTTCAATAAAATCTACAAGAATAGATAGCAGTAAAATTATGGTTATCATTTGGATGCTCATATGTTTCATACATACCTATTCTCCTATGCTGGGATGTATTATGTTTTTCCATTCTTTTCTAGGTGAAGTTTTGTAATCTGGTGATGGCAATTAGGCCCTCTTTTCAGAAATGGGATTGGAAATGAGTGTGTAAAGAGTCCCCATATTACTCTTCAGTATTAGCAATTTTTTCATAATGTTCTGCAGGTGGTCGGATATGCTTACCTTTCCGCCTTTGTTTGTCAATCCAGGCTTAAATATTTTCTATTTGGTTCTTCATTTGTTTTTGCTTCTGGTTTGTTTCGTGTTCTTTTTTTTGGTGGGGGGAGGTTAATCATTTGGTTTCCTTCAGGTTGCTTGATGCTGTTTTGATCTTGTAAGACTTGAACATGCTTCTTCTTGAGCAAACACGTGATATTTGAAATTCCAAGTATGAAAATGGCTGTAAAATTGCTTAATTACACTAATGTTGGTCAGGTTAATAAACGTGCATATGCAGAGGTTTATTTAACTGCTTTATTTTATTTGTCCTTCATTTTTTTTTTTAGCCACAGTATAGGGTTCAGTGTCAATCTCTAAATTTGAGATGATAATTTTTATTCGTTTTAACTTCTATTAACCTTATGTTATGATAGGTTCAAGTCAGATGAGGAGAGAACTCCGGTTTATCTTATTGTTGAGGAGACATTCCCACATCTTCTCAGTATATTTAGCAAGCTTGTCCACATAGTGAATCCAACAATTGAAGTGGCGGATTTGATTAAGCTTATTTGTAAAATATTCTGGTCATCCATATATGTAAGTTGCTAAATGGATGCTTGGGAAATAACATATCTGGTTTTTATTGCGACAAATCTGCTCTTGATTTTGTTGGTGATATTCAATGAACGCGACATAATTCTCCTCCTATATTGTTTTAATGAGTATATTCCGATTTCTGCAACTCATTTTACATTGTATTACTCTTTCTGCAGTACATGATGTGTGCTAATTTTTATACAGTCTCTTCCTGGTTCGTTGTGTCCATATCTTGTAGTTTAGTCCTGTTGAGCTGTTTCTTGGATTCACTGAAGCTTATTTTTAACCCTTCTTCCATGCCATTCTTTTTTATTAAGTTATGGTAGTAATAAAAATTTCTACCCATTTATGCTACATCAAGTTGTCCCTGTTCTTTATGTCGCTCAGAAATTTCCCTAATTTGATGAACATACCCCTCCTGGTAAAAGTATAAAATGGTGGAGAGGTTATCATTGAGTATGTGCTGCAAGCTGTATTAAGTATGTGGTGTGCTTCAACTAATGATTTGCTGGCAGATGTAGATTTCACATTTGGGCTCTACTCTCAAAGGAAAAAAAAAACCATATATGTCTTGGGTCTTATATTTTTTTGGGTCTTAGTCACCATTTTTACCTTTTTGCAATCCAAAGTAGATATAGAATGAACAATGTTTCACGTCATTGTAAACATTGCCATTTGCCCTCCTGACTTGATGATTTGAAGAGAAGTTGAAAATTTACATGTTTAACCTTGGTAAAATTTTTTGCATGGTAATTTGATTTTTTGAGAAGAAAAAATGGCATGAGCTCTAGCTTTGGTGTAATGATTTACTTGTCTTGGTCAATAATTGTTCAATAGTAAGTTGTTTAGAAAAACTAATTTGTTATCAATTTGCAGTTGGAGATTCCAAAGCAGTTATTTGATCCAAATATCTTCAATGCGTGGATGATTCTCTTCTTGAATGTTTTGGAGAGGCCTGTTCCTACTGATGGTGAGCCTTTGGATCCTGACTTGAGGAAATCATGGGGGTGGTGGAAAGTGAAGAAATGGACAGTTCATATTTTGAACAGGCTGTATACTAGGTATGTCTTTTCTCTAACTGTAAAATAAATTGTTAGTACTTATATAAAAACCAGGCTTATTTCTAATATAAATGACAAATTAATCAATTTTAGGTTTGGTGATTTGAAGCTTCAAAACCCAGAAAACAAAGCTTTTGCCCAAATGTTTCAGAAGAACTATGCAGGGAAGATCTTGGAATGTCACTTGAACTTGTTGAATGTTATTCGTGTTGGTGGCTATCTACCTGACAGAGTTACCAACCTAATTCTTCAGTACTTAAGCAACAGGTAGGTGCAGGTTGCTGCCCACAACTCACTTTTCTCTTCTCATTTCAGTGCATTTTACGTCAAATTCTGTCTTGTCATTTCAATTTCTGCTAGTCAACTTCTCATTTTTGCAATACTTATATGAATTTCACCTTTTTTGTCATAGTCAGTGAAGATTGTCCCTTTTCTTTGTTTTTCTTGTGAAGAACTATTGTTATCAGAAAAAGGCAGTTGTGTTAGAATTCTCCTCTAAAGAGTTTCAGAGTTCTAAACCCATCACCTCTCTCTCCTCTTCCCTTTCCTAACGTCTACAAATTTGAGTCATTAGCAATTACTGCTTGTAAAAAACATGAGTTTCTAGGTCTTTTGAAAGTATACTAATGAAGTTCTATATTTGCTTGATGTTGATATTGCAAGCTAAGTGTTGATGTGGCACTAATGTGACAATTTTATGAATCCCGTGTGCGTAGATGCCCTGTCAGCACCTTTTCGCCTTTCGTCCTCACTTCCTTCCTAGAGATGTATGACAGAATAAACTTGGCCTGCAAAGGCTTTGTTTGTGATGGCACTTCTATTACAAGAATTTGCCGAGAGGAGATGAAGAGCATGGATGTACTGAAAATTTTTAGCCACTTTATAAATAATCTACCATATGCCATCATTTCTATTTCAAGATTACATATTTGGAAATCATCATGCAATGTAGGTTAAATGTCAGCAAAGATTTTTCTTCTTCTTCTTCTTCCTCCTTTGTTATATTTTGCATTAAAGATTTTGACTGGTTGGAGGCTGAATCATGTAAAGGTTGTTGATTGCTTGGTCTATTATGCTACTCCTACGGTTATTAACTTTCAGAGGTAGTTTTGTTGAGAAAACACCATTTTTGTTTTTTTCAATGCAGCATATCCAAGAGCAGCATGTATAGTCTTCTGCAACCACGGCTTGATATTCTTCTTTTTGAGATAGTGTTCCCTTTAATGTGTTTCAATGACAATGATCAAAAGCTTTGGGATGAAGACCCACACGAATATGTGAGGAAAGGTTATGGTGAGTATCAAATGTATGTTGTTTCCTATAAGAATTAGTATTGATCTGTGCCGTGCTTAAATGCAGATATCATTGAAGATTTGTATAGTCCAAGAACAGCTTCCATGGACTTTGTTAGTGAGTTGGTCAGAAAACGGGGGAAGGAGAATCTTCAAAAGTTTATCCAATTCATTGTGCAAATTTTCAAGAGGTATTCATTGAAGAAACAATAGATGAAAAGTAGATGACACAATATAACTGAGTGCTTCAATGTTTTCTATTTTTTTTCATTTCTCTATATGCAGATATGATGAATCACCATTAGAATATAAACCCTACCGTCAAAAAGATGGTGCCCTGCTTGCAATCGGGGCACTTTGTGATAAACTGAAACAAACTGAGCCTTATAAATCTGAATTGGAGCGTATGTTAATTCAACATGTTTTCCCCGAGTTCAGCAGCCCCGTTGGGCATCTTAGAGCTAAGGTTTGTTGCCCCTCAATTTTGTTTTTTTGTGATGTTATTCTTTATTTGGCATTTCGATTGGGCTGTGCCCAACTATAGCTGCATACAGTAGCTAGCTTGTTAAGCTCCACACCCAGCTCAAAAGTTTGTAATTTAACTGTTCTTTTTATCTCTTTTGGCGATATTAGGCGGCATGGGTAGCAGGACAATATGCCCATATCAACTTAGACCAAGAAAATTTTCGGAAAGCCTTGCACAGTGTCGTTTCTGGCTTGCGTGATCCGGAGCTTCCTGTCCGTGTTGATTCAGTTTTTGCTTTGAGAAGCTTTGTTGAAGCTTGTAAAGGTACATTGCTGCTTCTCTCTCTCTCTCTCTCTCTCTCTGCCCCCGTCTCTTGCTCCTCCTCTTTCTCTCCCCTTTTCTCTCCCTCTCTCTCCCCTCCATGTATTTTTTCTCTGTCTCTATCTCTTTCTGTTACTCTCTCTGAATGGTTTGTTTTTCATCATGCAGACTTAAATGAGATCCGGCCAATTCTTCCTCAGTTACTTGATGGTTAGTGATTATCTTTTGCCATGATTTTTTGCATCTTTGCAGTTATTTTTTGCCATCAAGGGACTATGAATTTTGTGGAGCTGGCCCATCCATTTGATCAAAGATCACTCTGTTAGAACACTAATCTTTTATTGTTGTTGTCAACAATCATAATGATTTTTATTTTGTCCTCCCTTGCTCTAGAGTTCTTTAAACTAATGAATGAGGTAGAGAATGAGGACCTGGTCTTTACTCTGGAAACTATAGTGGACAAATTTGGTGAGGAGATGGCACCTTATGCCCTGGGGTTATGCCAGAATTTGGTAATAATTGGTCTATTTTTCTCCTGGGAATATCATCTGTGAATTTTCTCTTTCCTGAGACTCTTAATTTTAATTCAGGCTGCTGCATTCTGGAGGTGTATGAACACTGCAGAAGCTGATGATGAAGCTGATGATCCTGGTGCTTTGGCTGCAGTTGGTTGTTTGCGTGCTATAAGCACCATTCTTGAATCAGTCAGTAGGCTTCCTCATCTTTTTGTCCAAGTTGAACCGACTTTGCTTCCCATAATGCGTAGGATGTTGACAACTGATGGTCAAGGTACATATGCTTCTGTTTTGCCCATGACTTTTTTCCTTCTTTTTGGGGAAATTTAAACATGCCCGTGATCTCTGTTGCTTGACTATTTGAACATAAAATTTATAAATTTATTAAGTTTGTTTCAGGGACAAAGGGTGTCTTGGTGCACAAGGCTCCCACAATATTGGGGTCTAGGGAAAGGCTCAATTGTATGCAACATTATCCCCGTCTTTATAGAGGCTGTTTTTTTGACTCAAACTTTGACCTCCAAAAAGACTTCCTTTGGAAACATAATTTCCCCCCCCAGCCTAGATCACTCAACAAAAAAATTCAGAGCAGATACAGTGAACGTTGATATACTGTGCAAAACTGAAAATAGAAGTACCAAGATCACCTGAAAGCCTTTGAGGTTGAAAAAAACCCTGTACCTAGAAAAAACTGGTAGCCAAAATAACTTGACTTTCGGTGACCCAGTGCTCGAATTACCCACTTGAATTGCCCGATAACCCAAATCACCCTAAAATTAATGAATTAAAATTGAAATGTCTCAACTCAGAATGCACTGATAATCGAATTGATCCAGATAAAAAATGATGTGAATCTGAAATGACCAAGCTTCAAACTGATCTGAAACTGGGTGTGACCTGAATCTGAAAGTTGCATGATGCATTTGGCGCTTGACCCAAACAACCTTAACCCAGAACAGGTCACCCTGAACCGACCCAATTGCAGCCTCTAATTTTACTCCCACCTCTAATATACTCCTAAAATTGAGCACAGCCGCCATTTTCTCATATAACTTAATATTGATTTACGTTTTCTGTTAATTGCTCATTTTTTTTCTTGATAAAATTTCGTTAATTTTCATTTTATATTTGTATCTATCTGCAGAGGTGTTTGAAGAAGTTTTGGAAATCGTTTCATATATGACCTTTTTCTCTCCAACAATATCTTTGGATATGTGGAGTCTTTGGCCCTTGATGATGGAAGCATTGGCAGATTGGGCTATTGATTTCTTCCCAAGTATGTCTCTAGTATATTAATTTGACTTTTGCTGTCATTCATACTTCATATTATCTTTTAGATGGTCACTGTACTCCTTTTTTTTTTTTGTTAGCGATTGCAGTTCTAGGTTTTTTTTTTTTTTTTCTTTTTGTTGCTATGCTTCACCTGGAAACTATTTTCGGTAAACTGTTAATTTTTCTTTTGAACTCTGAATTTTCCTCTGTGGCTTAAACAGGAAGATAGACTGGGAGTGTTTTTTCCCAATGATATCTCAACCTTTAATGTTTTGATGTATTTAATCACCCTGATTAGACTCTGCTTTCTTCATAGTGTCAAATGCTGTTAGTTTCTCGTTTTGGTCACTGTGTTGTATTTTGATGTAGATATTCTCGTACCCTTGGACAACTATATATCTAGGGGAACAGGACATTTCCTCACATGCAAGGATCCAGATTACCAGCAAAGCCTTTGGAATATGATCTCATCTGTTAGTTCCTTTTGAGCTATCAATTATTTTTTATATGTTGATTTCTGTTTCTTTCTTTTTTGTCCTATCCTATTTATGCATGTATTGTATTTGTTGATTTTTTTTCCCTATCAAATACATTAGCACATACATACATATATACACACAAACGTATATGCATGTGCATGATTTTGCAAAATTATCTATTTGTATGATTTCCATTGCTGAATTGGTGTAGGAGTGGATAAAGTGTTACTTTTTGGACTGCTCTATTTTTGTTATGTTCTCTCCCTTATGTGGACATGTATTTTACTTGCTGTGGCTGATGCGATTCATATTTTGCTTCATTTTTCAGATCATGTCAGATAGAAATTTGGAGGACAATGATATTGAGCCAGCACCAAAGCTCATTGAAGTTGTTTTTCAAAACTGTAAAGGGCAGGTGGACCACTGGGTTGAGCCATATTTGAGAATCACTGTTGAGAGATTGCGAAGAACAGAGAAATCATACTTGAAATGTCTGCTTGTGCAAGTGGTAAGTAAGGAGGAATACATCTTCACATCACCTTTTAGTCCCACTTTTATTTAAAGATTTTCCCTTACTACATTTTATCTTGCTAGAGCATGTCTCTTGTGCATTCAGTCACTTGGTTCCATTAAAATTTTAATTTGTTATACAAATTTTCAGTGGACGTAACAATTTGTTTGTGCTGTAATCGCACATCCTTTTTGGTTGGTAGA
The DNA here is from genome assembly GCA_037832335.1 of Carallia pectinifolia. NCBI lineage: Eukaryota > Viridiplantae > Streptophyta > Magnoliopsida > Malpighiales > Rhizophoraceae > Carallia > Carallia pectinifolia. Next base: position 17,381,670 of record CM075443.1, read on the forward strand.
TTTGGTATTGACGAAGATGCCGCAAAACATGTCATGGTTTTTTGAACCTTATATTTGTTTCTTTGTGTTCTTTGTAATGGTTAAAAGTTTCAAATGCATGTCCCTTAAGAAATGCTACCAATTTTCGCTTCCTGCACTTTTTTCCTTTATGCGTGCTCATTCTCTTTTTTGTCAATTTTCCCCCGTTGAGAGGCGGTCTGGTGCTGCAGGTGACACAAAAATTTTGTAGGATGTGTAACCGACTCAATTAAGTTGCATATTTTCATGAAGGCAGCCAACTGAAAAACGTATTTTGTAGGATGTTCCTTCCTGCACTTTTTTCCTCTATGTCTAACTGACTCTATTTTGTAGGATGTCTAACTGAAAACCCTAGGGTGACATACATTCACATGGTAAATTAACCTCAGGATACAGGTTTATCTTTGGAAATTCTACTTTGTTTACGCATACTTCTATTACATGCTTCCTTGAAAACTTTTGAAATTGTTAATTAAGCAAGAGTTTATCCAAACCCACAACCACATGGATTGAGCTAACAATATTTATTTCTTTTTGTTGCCGTATATGTATCTCAGTATCTTTCATTTGGAAGATTCTGTTGCATTATTTAAATTGTGACGGCTGCTCAGGATTCTCGTTTGTATCATGTAACATGCTACTATCTGAATGTAATATTCTTCACGTTGAGTTCTTAAACGAAATCAAAAGCTGTGCTCCACTTATCTCAGCAAGTGGCGTTTGTGCCGTAAATGGTCCGATTGCTTTAAGTTCATTTTTTAAACTGCCCTATTTGGAGGTCTACTATTGCTTTAAGTTCTGTTGTCATGCCATTCTGGCATGATTGAATTTGTCTTATGACAAGGAAAGCGTATTGAATCTGTGTGCAGATTTCAAATGCCCTTTACTACAACACGGCTTTGACACTCAGCGTGCTTCATAAACTTGGTGTTGCGACAGAAATTTTTAACCTTTGGTTCCAGATGTTGCAACAAGTGAAAAAGAGTGGTGTACGAGTTAATTTTAAAAGGTAATTTGCCTTTTCTTGTTAATTATCAATGCTTCAAATGGGTGGAGAAGCGATAGTTTTTTTTTTTCCCTGTTCTTTGTTACAAATTCAACCTTTCCTCGGCATTCTTGGGGTCGCTGATATACTTAATTCTTTCGTGTAGAGAACACGACAAAAAAGTTTGTTGCTTGGGTTTGATTTCGTTATTTGCACTTCCGGCGGATCAGTTGCCAGGAGAGGCTTTGGATCGTGTTTTCAGGGCGACACTTGATCTCTTAGTTGCATATAAGGATCAACTTGCTGGTCAGTCTCTTTACTGTCCCTTCATCCAATCATTGATAGACATTACCATATACATATATTTATATTTTATTGCAATATTTATTTTTTACCGGTGTCATGTGCGTTGACAGAAGCTGCCAAGGAAGAAGAAGCTGAAGAAGATGATGATGATATGGATGGTTTCCAAACTGATGATGAAGATGATGGTGATGCATCTGACAAGGATATGGGAGTTGATGCTGAGGATGGGGACGAAGCTGACAGCATTAAACTTCAAAAGCTAGCAGCACAGGTGTGTGCATTTGCTCTTAATTTCTTTTTGATAATGATGTAGGATCAGTATTGAGAAGATCTTTGGAAAGGGAAACTGGAATTTTATTCAAGTTTGCACGCACACAGTACAACACATGAACAACAATACGAAAAACAACACGAACAACAACAGTGGAATTCCCCACTGGCCTAGTGGAATCCACCACTAATACTCAACAAAGAGTTTTAATAATAATCTTAATACAATCACCACTAACGAACAACAAAACAAGAGTAGTATTTGTAAGAAATCTACTCCAGAAAAGATAAACAGTAAAAACACACGTTTACAAGAAGGTCAACAAAACACAAAATGATAAAGACTAATTTTGATTGGACGATGACTAAAGTAGATTTTGGCATATCGAGTTTGATTCACTTTAATTTTATCTTTTGAGATTATTGTTTGCCAAATCTTTTTTTGCCTGCATCATTCCTCTCGAGTTCAAAAGAACTTGGCTCTGTTACCACTTGATGTAGGATCAGTATTGAGAGGAAGATCTTTGGAAAGGGAAATTAAAATTTTATTCAAGCTTGCACGCACACAGTACAACACACGAACAACAATACGAAAAATAATACGAACAACAACAGTAAAATCTACTACTGACCTAGTGGAATCCACCACTAATACTCAATAAAGAGCTTCAATCTTAATCTCAATACAATCACCACTAAAGAGCAACAGAACAGGAATAGTATTTGCAGGAAATCTACTCTAAAAAGACAAACGGTAAAAAGCACATGTTGACAAGAAGATCAACAAAACACAATGATAAGACTAATTTTGATTTGACGATGACTAAAGTAGATGTTGCATATCAAGTCTGATTCACTTGGATTTTATCTATCGAGAATATTGTTTGCCAAATCTCTTTTTATTTGTATCGGATAATATCTCAAGTTTTCCTTTTGTCACCTTTGTGGAGGTTATTCTCAGTCAAACTGGAGTTTTCAGACCTTTAAAACATATACCTTGCTGACGTCTCAAAACCTGTGAAGAGTTCTTTTGGGGAAAGAGAGTCAACTTAACTAGTTTGTAGTTTTTTTATTTGCCCTTTTCCAATACCGCAACAGCCAACATTCCCCACCCCCCCACCCCCCAAAAGAAAAAGGGTGTTTTTTCATTCTTCTTTGGGAAATGGAACCGCTTCTTAACATTGTGTTCGGGAAGCGAGAAAAGGTGGGGAGGGAGAGGAAAATAAGAGAATTAAGGTAAATTATTGTATTTGGAAAATATTTGAAAAGTGGGGAAAATGACAGTTTTTAATTTCCTTAATCTTTCCTAACCCACCAAAACCAATCCTCTTAGAAATAGAAGGAAAGTTGCTGATTTTTCAATTAAATTTATTAAATGACTCAATTACCCTCACATAATTTAAAAATTATAATTTTATCTAAACAAAATATTTAAATAAACTTTATTATGAAGGATAAAATTACTATTCAAGTATATTTTATTTTCCTCTCTCTCACTTTCCACCCTTTTGCAAATAAAAGAATTTATAATTTTTTTCTCTCCCATCACTTCTTCCCAAACACAAGAGTTGATAGAAAATATTCCTCTCCTCTAATGATCATTTCTCCTCCTTTCCTCTCTCTCGAGGATTTTATCCAAACACAGTGTAAGTAATACATCCATCTAATTTGATGTGGCACATTATTATCGATTCTCTGGTAGACTCTTACCTTTCTCAATACTCTTTTATGTTGCCTTGCCATTCCGTCAAAGTTGATTTTTATTCTTTTGAGCTGCACCAAACAATCAGTTTTACCACTACGTCCAAATTTGCATGAAATCACCTTTGAATAATTTTTCATTTCAATTGAAATTTATAATTCCTTTTCTTTTGGGAATATAATGTAAAATCTCTCTGTATAGACGAGCTGGTGAATTTATCCTAGTTTGTGGCCTGAGTTTAAATTGCGACTTCTTGTACTTTCTTGGTTTCTTAAATGCAGTTTCTGTTGCATGAATTGCCATCAAGTCTGGTACTTGTGTCACATGTTGGCATTTTTCTTGACCATAGCTTTGTGCATATGGCAGGCCAAGGCTTTTCGCCCACATGATGATGACGATGAGGACTCGGATGATGAGTATAGTGATGACGAAGAGTTGCAATCACCTATAGATGAGGTGGATCCTTTCATTTTCTTTGTGGATTCGGTAAAAGGTGAGGGAAACATTTTATCCATTTATCTATTGACACTTGGCACTTGAATCATTATAATAACAGCTGACTTGTGTCTGCTTTTATTTATTTATTCGTATGTTTCTTTTAATCAAGCCATGCAAGCATCAGATCCAATGAGGTTCGAGAAGCTTATGCGAACACTCGACTTTCATCATCAAGCACTGGCAAATGGTGTTGCCCAGCATGCTGAACAAAGGAGAGCTGAGATTGAGAAGGAAAAACTGGAGAAAGCATCAGCAGCTGCTGCTTCATAGTTTGACTTGGACATCATGTGAATCATGCTTTGCATTGCCTTTATTGCTGCTTATTCCATTCAACTTGTGATGGTTGCCTGTTTCAAAGAAGATTTTGATTGGTCAGCAGACATGCTGGTCACAGGGCACTGAAAAGTTCGAGATCTGAATTACATCGAGCTTGGTATTGCGGGAGTTCATATCATCAAAACAGATTGTGAAATCAGGGAAGCTTTGCCCGTCTCTCGTGTCTGTTCGAGTTAGTCATTGTTTGGTCACTCTACCAATCATATACGTCTAGGAGGTGTGGCGCAACTACTGTGTTTGCATCTCTCATTTTTCGTACATGGGTCTACTGTTTCTTGAGTTGCCATTTTTATGTAGTTATGCCACATCGGCCAAATTCCCTTTGGGGAAAGGGTACTTCTTTTTGGTGCTTTTTTTTTGGGGGGGTGGGGGGGAGGGTGTGGGCGAGATTAGCCCCTTGTCATGCAGATAGGAATTATTTTGGAATGATCGATGGCTGTAATGATAATTTTTGGTCAGGGTAGATATTCTTTTTTCCTTCCCTCCTGTTTTCACTGTCATTTTTAATTTTTTGGTATCTTGTAATGGGTGTATAGTCTTCAAACGCTGTCAAACATTGGTCTACTCGAGTTTTGAGTTTATTGCAATGGTCCTCCGATGGTTCTGATTGTAAAACAGGTGGTATTAATTTTGTAAAATGCAAGTCAATGAGAAAAAAAGGAGAATCGGTTTGTATTTTATGCATGGCTCGCGGAGATCTGATTTCAATTAGAAACCTGTCGTGTGTGGGGCGTATTGTTTTTCTCAACAGTGGTTCCCTCTACGTCAAGGAAAAGTTTTGGATTTAACAGGTTTTAAAAAATAATAAAGTAATATGTATATTAAATGGTTAAATTTAAAAATAAAAAAATTATTTGATGTGGAATGAAATTAATTATATTGTTACTTGCTATTACAAAAACATAGTTATATATGCTTATTTTATATATTTTATATATTGTTCAGTTTGGAGAAAGGGAAGGATAAAATCTATCTCAATTATGGTTTCTTTTTGTCAGTCGGGGTCAATTGCGTTTTTCTTTTCTGTCGACGCAATTGTGTTTTTTTTTTCACTTTTTTTTTTTTTTCTTATTTGAGCAGAACTTTTTCATTGTATTCAATTACAAAGAGAGAGAAGGGGGCATGGTGTGGTGATTGTGGTGTGGCCCATTAGACGTAGACCCAGAAAATATCTAATTGTTAGGGGACTTGTCTGCAGGTCAAGGTGGCCCAGTTCAAGGTGTTCGGATTAGAGTGAGCTTACATGCGACATATGACAGCATCGAACCTTTAACTAACATTTGGGCAGGATTAAAAAAAAATTTAATTTCGAGCCGTGTGAACTATTATACGAGCTTAGGGACAGGCCTAAATAAGCAAAAAGATCAAAGTCCTGAACTAAACCTGACCAGTCATGGTGGGGCTCTACGGTTATCAGCCTCCCCATGTAATTCTTTGCGCTGCAAACATAGCTATTGTTAAGAATAGCCTCGTGTCAGTCTATTTAGTTTCAGTACAAATTTCAAAGAACAATAAGGTGGCACAAAAACTAGCCAAGGGTGGATTCGCTTTAAAACAGAAACATGATGTATCGAGAAAATAACGGGCAAAGGTACACCAGATATACATGGTAACATTAACATATGCCAAACTGTTCCAATTACATATGGAATAGAAACATGAAGGACAAGAAGTTACAGAACATAATGCGTAATCACAATTAAAAGGCACGAATATTTGAGACACAATGGACTTCAAGTTCCATGGCGAGGTACAAATAATGAGTGAAGTATAGATGTCCAGGCAATTGGGCTTTTACAAATAGACTGGCTGAAAATGACATCACATCTTAGTTGCTCGCTAATTCTCATACTAGAGCATCGGTATAAGAATTTGCAGGTTATTGCAGATCCAACATGAAAAAGCTTAGGAAGATGCAGCAGGATTGTGAGAGGACGGATTGAATGCAATTTGCTCAGCACAATTTAGAACATCATGGGCCCCTGCCTCTTCTCGGCCAACACCCATCAGGTCAAGGTAATATTGATAATGCGATATGATATTATTCATGGCATCGATATCACCTTGGCCGCAAACTTGATCCCCATACAGAACATTCATTGTGGTGCCAAACCCAGGAACCCGCTTGGCCAGTGTGTCATTCTTGGTGGGCTTCCAATTTCCAACAAAGACATCATGGGCTGAAGGTTGTGATTTCTTGACTGGGGTCATCCACCTCCAAATTGCAGCCTGGAAGGCAAGGGTGGCATTTTGCTCTATGTATTCAGGATGATTCAATAAATCGACTTTCAGTGCTTCTCCAGTAGCTCCATAGTTATAGTTCCTATTGTGATACAAGAAGAATAAGCATTCTAAGCCCTTCTCTGCATCAATTAGCATTAGACGAATGCAACAACATCATCATTTATGGCCATTCCATATATATTTAATGGAAAGAGGGAAATGAAAAAATAAATTTTATGACAAGGCCTCTGGATCATGTTAATCAAGTTGTTCACTTTAGCACTTTGAATAACAACCTTAATGGACTGTTTGCAAAATTTAACAATGTTATCTCTGAAATTATAATGACAAGGAACTGAAGTACCAACCTCCTTGGCCAATACACAGGCACTAACATGCATGGACATGGAAGCATGCACTCAGACACACTAATAATTTAACCACAAATTAGTAATAAGTACAAGAGATGCAAGTTAAATTTTCTTGTTTTCTTTAAAAAGAAAGCTCGATCATAGAGAGATTAAGGTATAATCTACCAGTAGATTGGCAAAGCACCACGACCGTAATAATCAACTCCAGGACCACAAGGATAGGTGTACTTGTAGAAGTCATCACAGTATGACTGGCTAGGGCTCATCTCCTTGTTGTAACAAAGACCCCATGCATAGATTCCTCCAGTGGCCACTCCATAACCACCTACAACATTATCAACAACAATAATGTTTAAAAGATAGGGAAGTAAGAATATCTAGAAAACTGACCTTAATGAAGATTCTGGCTCCAGTTGCATCCAACGCCAGAGGAAATAATTTTTAAAATTCAAGTGACTCGTAGACACCCACTTGAGTTTTTAATAGCTAGGGATTCCAACTAAGAAATACAATTCACCAGTAAAGAATTCATATGACCTGAGCTTGGCCACCACCGTTTTATTATCTAGGCTTAGCATGGCCCCAAATAAACATTAACGAGAAGGGGGGAAAAAAAAAGGGACACAAAACCCAACTAAGTTTCAACTAAAAGAATTAAGCTTTTACAGTACAGCTTTCAAATCTGTAAATTCTGTTGCCTCTGGCATTTTTAATCAGAATGCATAACATAACATATATCCCACACCTCAAGAAATTTACGCAAATTGAAATTAAATATTAAATTGGATGATAAAACCTCAACTTAACCAGTAAATTTTATCTGTTAGCAAGCAAAAATATGAGATTTATTGTTAGAATAAGAACTCCTAAAGAAACAGAAAATTCTAAAACAAAATCATAAAGTAAAAACACACGCAAGTACAGAGAGAAAACTAACAAGAGGTCTTGCTGCCGACGTGGCCGAGGAAGGCGGCGACCTCCATCATTTGCAAGACCTTGCCGCCGGTGGTGCCGAAGCCGAGAGGCTGGTAAACGGAGGAAGCGAGAATAAAAGACTGATAGTCCCAGAAACCGACGGCGTGGGCGACGGGGGAATTCCTCTTGGAGAAGAGGTTCTCGAACTGATAAGTCTGGAAGAGGTCCGATATCGTCTGGTTGCAGCAATAAACCGACCATGCCTTGCACTCCCACCCTCTTATGCACACCTTCTTCCCCTTCACCGTTTTCACTATCGTCTTCTCCGTATCATCCCCATTTACCGCCGCCGCCAGCACCGCCACTGCCACCACCGCAATCACCAGAATGACGTCCCTCCCCATTCCGCCGAGCTTTTCGTCCGCCGGAGATAGCAAAACGTGAGGCAGCCCGTAAGGTGAAGGGAAAATAAAAAAAAAGAAGCTGAATAGTTCAGATCTGAAGCAAATGGTCTTAGCCGGAATGTTACTTTCAACTTCAGGGGACCCAATATAAGAAACCAGTAGGCGGGCGTATGATTAGATCAAGCACAGTTTTGGGGGAGGATCAAACGGTGGATATTTGGTTCATCGAGAGTCGGTGCTCTGCGTTTTTGCTCTCTCATTTGACAGCTTGGAGACGTGAAAAGGATATTACGATGGAAAAACGGTGCGCTATCAGAAATTTTTTATTTAAAATTTTATTTAATTATAATTAATTTTTAAAATTTTGTAAGTATTGTGATATTTTTTTATAATAAAAAATATATCTTATTATTTTATAATATAAAATATTATAAAAATTATAAAAAATTAAAATTTTGTTATAATTAAATAAAATTTCAGATAATTTGTTACAATTAGAAGCTATTGAGTCTAGCAGGGAGCGAACCCAAACAAACTTTCCAAGTTCCGCCGACAAAACTTGCTTGATCAATATCCGTATTTTGTATTTGGATGACGAATAAATGATTAACCAAAGGTTTTTCGTGTAAAAGGTTTCTCTCACTAAAAACTCTCCAATTTTTCAAAAAATTTCACCCTTTGCTGGCCGACGGAGAATCCACTTCCGTCGGCCAGCCACCAGAGCTCCTTGCCAGTTTCTAAATCCGTCTTTTTCTTCTTTTTCCTAGTCTTTTTTTCTTCCCCTCTCCTCTTCTTTTCTCACCATTTCTGAACCCCAGATCTCTGTTTATGGGGCTCTTTAACTTGCTTTCAGTTGGATTAGGCCTCAATAACAGCACTCATGGCTTCCTTAACGCCAGATCTACTATCCCTGGGGTTCAGCAGCCACTTTTGCGTTTTCTGGCGACGACGTCACCACTAGAGCCGCTACCTCAGCCTCAGCCTCTGCTGCCAGCGCGCCGTCTTACCGATTGCCAGCGCTACTTTCTCCGTTTCTGTTTCCGATGTCGGGACTACTTTACCAGCCTCTGGCGAGACAGTCGGAGTTCACGTTGTTGTAGGCCGACCAGGCGCTGCCGGAGCTGCCTCTCCCGGAACAGTTGCCACTGCCGCCCTTATCTCTCCCCACGCTGCTGGCCTTGATGCGACAGCTGTTGCGGTTCACCATCGCCTCCTTTGTACTTATCACAATTGGCATCTGCTTGTTTTTGCTTTTAGTTTAGGTGCTTTGGCTGTATTTTTATGTTGATGTTTGTTATATGACTGTGGTGGAACTTATTGTCAGAAGTTTCTAGTAGTTGTCTGTTATCTGTCCGCCAACGTGCGATTTGTGTTGCATTATACAACTTTCTTCGGGTATAAGAGATCTACTTAGTACTGTGCATCTAGATATAGCAGATTACAGTCCAGTTTATAATCTTGGGCTTTGAGCTCAGCTTGCTACCAGATGTTGTGTAGGCCTTTGTGCCGTTATGGCCTACTTCAAGCAGGTATCTTGGACGCTTTCGAGTCGTATTGATGTATGTTTCTCATCGATTACTAATGCAATGGTTTTCTTATTGTCAAAAATAAAAAAATAAATGATTAACCAAAGACTCGTACCTGAATTTTACTAGCACCATTAATACATACAACAATTTTGAAGCAGGACTGAAGGTTCCTGGATTGCACTAAACATACATACAACAATTTAATTTACACTTGATATTTGTACAGCCTATAAAATGTCCCTCATCAATTAATACTGTATTTAGATAAATTAAAAAAATAAGAAAAAAAAAGTGAAAAAAAAGATTATTAAAAAATTTATTTTTAAAAATATATTAAAATAATAATTTTATTATTTATAATAAATATTATTTAAATAAAATTTTAAATTTTAAATTATATAAAAAATAATTGAGTTATTTAATAAATTTAATAAAAAAAATTAATAATTTTTTAATTAAATTTGATAAATTAAAGATAATTAAAAAAATTAAAAAAATTTTTATTTTACGAATATTTATAAAACACAATAATTTATTATAACATTTTCTCTTTTTTCTCTCTCTCCCTATTTTTTTCTCCTTCCAAACACAATACAGAGGTTTAAAGATTAAAAATTGAAAGTTTTGAAATGAAAGTTTTAGATTCTTGTCTGCAATGCTGGAAGGAGGCGGTGTCCAACGAAACGTACCGTATGGGAGTGCCGGCGAGGCAATCGTCGACCGTAAAATGTAGTCGCCGTCGGCATTTTCTTCTTTTTTACAAGAGGCGGCTGCAGCAGCACTTTTGTCTCCGCGCCTCTGTCTCGGTCCTTCCAGGACTGACCGTCGATGGAGTCCGAAGGAAAGAGCAAAAGAGCAATCACTGGCTTCTTTTGCTCTCTCTCTGTCTCTCTCCGTCTGGCTATAATAATCTAAAACTCCAAATCCACTTCAAACGTTGGGTGTTAGGGTTAGGGTTTTCAGATTTTGAACGTTGAGAAAACAGAGCAAGAGAAAACGGGAAGTCGAAGTTTAGGGGAGGAAGCAGAAGGGGGCTTTTGGATTGGACCCTTTGGAGGGAAGTGATTAACCCTGCGTGATTAAAGATTATTTTGTGTACCGATGAATTACAGCCCAATCGTCTCTAAAGTTGAACGTAGTTCGAATATCAGTTCGTAACCAATTCAAAAGAAAAAAAAATATATTGTGTTATAAAAAAAATGGATATAACAAGCACCTCATACTCAATTAATTCAAAATATTGAGAGAGCTTATAATTCCGATGATAGTAATAATATGTTGGTGAGATAGAATTCTTCAGACTATCCCCTTCCTCAAAAAAATAGTTTTTTGTTTCTTTTTTTAGTTTTTTAAGATTTAAAATAACTGATTCAAAGAAAAAAATAGTTAGATTAACTGATTCGATGAAGAAAATAGTTAGAAAAATTAATAATTAAATTTTTTAATTTTTTATATTTTGATATATTATTAATATTGTTTAAATTATAAATTTATAGTTTAAAAATAATTGATATAGATTTAAGATGTCTAAAAAAAATTAAATTATATTTTTTTTGTTTTAAAAGTGAATAAATTCATTCATTTAAAAACTAGGAACTAGGCAGGCGAGCATCCACTTTAATAAAAATAATTGAATATATGTTTTTAATTAAAAAGATTGAGGTCTGTGGACGGTTTTTTTCTTTTCTTATGCTCCTGCTCAAAGATGAATCATCATGTCCTTTACTCATAAAAAAAAAAAAAGAAGAAGAAATAATAAGAAAAGGAAAGCTGCGAGCAGGAGGTCATTCCTGCCACAATCCTTTAAAAAAAAAAAAGCAAAAAAAAAATGTCTGGATACGATTCTACAAAGTCTTTGAAATTGTGTTTGCAGTTCACAAATCTATACTTTAATTTAAACATAAAAATTTTGCTTTTTTTTCAAGAAACATTAAAATGAAAAGATAATGTTTAGTAACAAGTAAAATCTAAAAAAAAAAACATCTGTTGTTGTTGGAGCGTACCCCAATTTAAATGTTCTTTGTTTCGGTAGAAAATTTCCACCACCAAAAATATTACCAAACAATCAATTGCGTGTGTTAGCAAATAGCATTCTATACCCAAGATTTGTCAACCGCATAGACAAAACTCAATATCAATGTCTATAAAAAAAAAAATTACAATGATATTCTTCATAACTAGTTAATTGATCTGATATGAATATATTTTTTTAATCTAAAACGAAGTAAAGTGTTATTACATGTGTGTGAATATATATGTGTGTACATATATCTTATTTTATTAATTTAATACTACTATTTAAAGTGATAGTTCGGTAAAAAATCGGTAGATCTGTCCTTACTTTAATTTAAAATTGAATCTCATTGTCGTTTCTTCCCTACAAAATGGGCAAGGTTGTTGTGACATGATATTTGGTTCAAAACTCGTAAATATTAAGGCTTGAGCGTGAGGGAGACCTAATTAATCTCATCAGTATTTGAGTGATGAGTTTTTTTTTTGAGAGAAATTGAATGAAGACGTAATGAGTGACTTTTAGTCTCGACTGACACATTCGATAATCTACGTATTGACAGTAGGTGTTTTAGCTATTAAAAAAAATTAATTTAATACTATTAAAAATTATAAGTTGAAACCAAACTGATTTGCTATGAAAGCAATGAAACAACGAGTGAGACTCACTGTCTTAAAGCAATTGGTCACCGGACCAATTGAGAGGCAAGAGTTCGAGCCATTACCTCCCCATCCCTTCCCAGGACTCCATGCTCTCCTAAGGACTCCAAAAAAGAAAAGAACGAATGATTGTTTAATAATTCATTTAGAGTTTCAGGAAGGAGGATAAATTTGCATTCCCTACTTTAATAGTCTTTCTTTGGTGCCCAGTATATATTTAGCATAGCTAACCAACCATGTAATGAAACTGTGGTTTGGGAACTAGCCTGAACCCCAAAAGGAGTTTGTACCAACCATCCCTTTCTTCTTGGCCTCTACTAGTTATAGCCTCCCATGCACCTTTAAGGAAGTTCAGCCAATTTTGAAGCAAGCGGCCAACAACAGCATCTTTTCGTTGTGATTTGGGGGAATAGAAGGCTCTTGCATGTTGTCTAACTGAATGAAGGCCGTGTCTCATATCATTCTCCTACAGTCTCAACAATTTCCATCCACGCGAGCTTGCACGTGAAGGCCTGAATCATAAATTACGCTAGCTAGGAGGATATTTTTGGGTAAGGACATGGACACCATAAGGGTGCCAATTACCCACCAAAGAATTAGAGGCCATGCTTTCTCCCTTATTTACGGGTAGTGTTGTATCTTCCTCCAGGTCTACGTGCTTTCAGATGGAATTTTTTAAAATTGAAGTTTTGCTTTTGATAACTTCTCTGATATTTGTAAATTGACGAAAGAAGATGGTGGAATTAAAGTTGATGCAGCTCTTACTCTTTATAGAGAGTCTTGACAAGTAACTTAATTTGCAACACAGTAATTAGTGAGGTCTGATTTACATCTCTTATTGTATATATGATTGCCTTAACAGATCCCTGCGTCATCATCATTTCTTTGATTATCTTTTACCTGGGTATGAGCTTATGTCAAAGGTCTAGTGGGTTACTAAGTTACTAAGTCACTCCGAAAATAATATAGAGGCAGATGTATATGTAATGTTACTCAATGTTTTAGCAGATATTTGAATTTATAATTTCATAGTAAAACAAATCCTTTAACTAATAGATTACGACAATTGGATATCTTTTATTTTAACTGTGGTGTGGAGAATACAGGTTCGCTTGATTTGATTGGTCTCCAGTTTTCTTAACAGGTCTACGATATAATACATATTGAGGAAAGGGTACATGAGACCGGTGGAATGGAATGTGTTTAATACCTGATGTTTTGACGTACAATCACAGATAATAGAGAAATTACAAATATATATTCAACAATTATACTAATGAAACGTCAGTTTGTGTTTACAACACAACAACAATGAAACCGGAAAAGTATCAAAGTAATGTGACATTAAAACCGTAACTAATTTACGTGCATATCCCACTTATCCAGAGAAAAAGAAAAGAAGAAAAGAAAAATGCTCCCATATATCTTTTACATTTTTTTCCTATCAACACTTGTTTCACATATTATTGTTAATTAATTAATTTGAAGATTTTATTAGGGAGCCGCAACAAGATTGGAAACGAAAAATTTCAACCGTTGGTTCCTAGTTGATCTATTGTTTATATTAAAAAACATGTCAATTGTATTTAACAGTTCAAATCTTTTAATTCCGTCCATTTTGTTTAATTTTCACAATTCCATAGTATTTTCGTTAGTGTAAATGGCATCAGCTGTCGGCTGCCTCCTTTAATTTTGGGACTAAAAGTTAATTAGAATCACCACCATTTCCTAAGATTCTTTGGGCATCTTATTATACTCTGCCTCTAGATCCAGCAAGGGTCACGTCATATTTTCAACTTCGACATACAGAACTAGTATCTCCCACATGGCAGCAACAAGTCCTACCACAACTTTGATTTGGTTCGTTTGGCGTCACTTTCCCTTATATGTTACTTAAAGAAATTCTGACAATGATACCCAATAGACGTAATGCGTATCATAAGAATAAGAGTCAAGTGGATTGCTACACGTGATGATGCCCCATGCACTCCTAATATGCAACCTAACTTCACAAAATATCTCTTGTTGTATGCTTGGTTAAGGTAACACCTCTATGTGTCATCTTGAGGCTTGACAATGTGAAGTTGTAAACCAAGTCTTCAAGTTAGTTGAATATGGTTATATTTATTGAACATCATATGATCAATTTTTATGATGACAATGATTTGCTTTTCGGAAAATTTAGGTTATTAACACCGACCCAACTTGTTAGTAAATAATTAAAATTGACTCTGATATCACTATATATGTTATGAATAATTAGTAGTAATTTTCATATCACTCAGATCAGATATTTTTGATAACACTGGTAGCAAATCTCAATATTAATATTTTAACAACTCTCAATTTTATTAATCAAAACCACATTAATCGAAGTCATCCTAATAATATGAACATTAAGTAACACCCACGAGTCACGCAATTAACTGACATACTCAGGTAATTACATGTATTAGAACATATCTCGTCACAACCAATTACTGACAGCATATCGAATTAGAACTATCTAAGTCTAATTCTACCTGATTACAAACTTCTGGTCTCATCACAGCCCTGTACTCCACTTACTTCATGGAATATGCACCCATGGAAGAATTTTATGGATGCTATATGTTATATTGGTGCTTGACGACGTAAAGTTGTAAACCAATTGGCCCATTAGTTGGATTTTTCTATATGCATCAAAAATCGTATGACCATTTATGTAAAGGATCTATACCTGAAATTGTAAGAGGTATAGGAATTTTTCAAATTCTCTAAATTGGCTGATGCAGACAAGTTTGGCACACCCGCCATTATATGTATGGTATCGACCATGTTGGCTTTCTATTTTATATTTCCCATTTCCACTATTTCATATTTTTCAGAATATCTATTGCACTGATATGATTCGATTCTACAGCAAACGTAGCAACAATTGTGGCCACAATTCATGAAAACTATGCAAACAGTCCCTTTCCGGCCTAATTAAGCTCGTGTGCATGATTGCAGTTGAAGGCAGGCAACTGGGTCCATTTGCCAACTTCCCCTGAATGAACTGTGAACATTTTATGACCAACAGTCTCCACTTGGTGGATGCCACAACTACGGTTCAAATCTATCTCGAAAGTGTTAAGACTCGAATCTTTACGTGACAAATAAGGAATTTATGAAAGAAATCGAGAACTATGTATATCTTCTGTTATTAAGTTCACAAGTTTAATGAAGTTTCAGTAGACAATAGAAAAGGAAAGAAAAGATTGAGAAACGAATATAATTATCACTACGAGAGTAAAAGAATATTAAATAAAGTAAAATGGTGGTTAATTTGATTTAGACCTAGAAGTCAATTTTGGCACTCAAGCATTTAAAAAAATCACCTATTGCAAGTAGATTCTCGCAAATTGTCAATTTTTTTTGGACCACTAAAAAGTTAATTTGGCTCATAACTATACAATAAGAATACTTTTTATTTCATTTTCATAAATTTTATACACTTTCTTCCAAATTTAAACTTGATATTTCTATAATAAAATTTGAAGTCATAACCACAGAATTCTCATGAAAGACAAAAATTGTTGTTTCTATGATATAGCAATTTCCACATGTTTTTTTGGGTCATAATTTCCACACGTTGTTAATGTACCTAGCGATTATTCTTTCTTTAATTCATTTTCTTTAGTGATTAGCAAAGGGCATGATCTATGCACTTCACATTACAAGTTATTTATTTAGATTCTTTGTTTGGAGGGTATTCGAATCATGGAACAGGGAATTAACTATTTATGATTGAACTTTCGGCTTCTAGCTCCAATTAATCGGCTCAAGTTTTAAACTTAGTTTTTAGACTCTTTTGTGTGGTTAACAAAATATATGTCTACATCATGGAGACAGAATCTTGGATTATAGAATATAGACAGATTCTTAATTATACAAGAGGGTATGGTCCAGATGACGAGTGCAGGAGTTTCCCCCTGGCTTGCTTATAAATACACAAACAATTTCAGGTCGATAGCAAAGGCAACCAATTAAGAATCTCCCTGAAGTATATGTAGAGGTGCATATTTAACAGATACTAATTCTTTCAACACATTAATGCTTAATATGTCCATGTGGGGCAAGATGAAGAGTTTCATTGGAGAATTTCTCTGCCAACCTAAACCATCACAAGTAGTTCATGTTGCGAGCGGCGGTGAGAAGTTGGCCCTGAAATGGGTCAGCTGTGATGCTTCTGTAGAGGAAGGTAAAGGATGCATCTGTAATGGCATTGTCGATATTGATCCAAAGAGCACAGCAAATGATGACGACTTGGATGCTCAGGCTGACAGCTCTTTCGCTCATTCTGTCATCAACATGATCGGGATGCTCATTGGTACTACTTATTTTTTATTGCGTGAGATTATATTTTGAGTACTAGAACAAATGTATAACTTTTAGGGAAAAATAGTGGATAAAATAAGAAATAAGGTTGCCTATTATTGCCCCTCTTTCGGGGGATAATTTGCTCCCTATAATAAGAGCCGTGTCTCTCATTTTATCCACTTTTCGCGTCTCCCAGTTTTGCTCTAACATGCATAGCAACTAGATAGGCCACAATTTGATTTTTGAATAACTTGCATGGCCGTTCTTGCTTGTTACGTTTCAGGGCTTGGGCAATTGTCAACCCCATATGCTTTAGAGAATGGAGGGTGGGCTACTGCCTTCTTGCTTGTGGGGTTAGGGGCGATTTGTGCATACACTTCTTGTCTACTAGGAAAATGTCTTGACAAGAATCCCAAGTCAAGAAGTTACTCTGATATCGGACAAGATGCATTTGGAAGCAAAGGAAGGATTCTAGCTTCAGTCTTCGTCTACATGGAAATTTTCATGGCCTTAGTATCTTACACCATCTCCCTCCATGATAACCTTATTACTGTATTTTCAGGGACACAACTAATTAGGCTGCAATGGCTACCAAAATTATCTTCATCTCAGCTGCTAACTAGTGCAGCAGTGCTTGTGGCACTTCCTAGTCTGTGGCTTAGAGATCTCTCCTCCATATCTTTCCTTTCTTCAGGTGGGATTCTCATGTCAATTGTCATCTTCACTTCTGTGGCAAGCGCTGCCATCTTTGGCGGTGTGAAAGTCAATCACAGTATACCAGCGATTCGGTTGCATGGGGTTCCTTCCATTTCAGGGCTTTACATCTTCAGTTATGCTGGCCACATTGTTTTCCCAAATTTGTACAAATCCATGAAAGACCCATCCAAGTTTGCCAAGGTATAAATCCCCTCCCATTGATTCCTCGAGGACGTATAAGTAATTAATCTATTTTCAAATAGGGTCACATGCTATTTGTACAAACATGATCATATGAGGATTTAATGCTCCAAAATGGATCAATTTGTCCTCGTAAGACAGTAAGAGTGTCACCATATTTTGAAAGTTTAATTTTATTTATGAGAAGAAGTTGTGAGATAAAGAAGCGACGCATTGAATTGATCATTTTTTTTTTTTTTTTTTTGCGATTAGAGGCTTAATGTTTGCAACAATTGTTTTTTTGTTGACAAAGAGGCTAATGTTTTCCAATTGCAGAAAAAAAAAATAAAAAATTAAAACATGTTGATTCTATGTCCCACTTTTTCTACATTTAGAATTTTGATTGAGAGACTATTTGGAGTTAATAAAAAAGTCAAACTTAGTCATATGTTTTGTTTGAGTAGGTAAAGCGATATTAAACATAACACTTCTCATATTCTTTTTTTTTTTTTTTTTTTTGAAGGTATCTATCGTGAGCTTCGCATCTGTCACAGTGCTCTATACAGCTCTAGCATTTATGGGTTCCAAAATGTTTGGAGCCAACGTCAGTTCCCAGATTACACTGAGCATGCCTCCACATCTTGTTGTTACAAAGATTGCGTTATGGGCGACTGTGCTAACACCAATGACCAAATATGCGCTCGAATTTGCACCATTTGCCATGCAATTGGAGCACAGCCTCCCAAGTTCAATGAGCAGCAGCAGGAAGAGGTTGATTCGTAGTAGTGTGGGCTCGGTTCTGCTCCTAATGATACTGGCGCTGGCACTTTCCGTGCCTTATTTTGAGCATGTCCTCGGCCTGACCGGTTCACTTGTGAGTGTTGGCATCTGCGTCGTGCTGCCATGTGCCTTCTACAACAAGATCTCTTGGAATCAAATATCTAAGCCTCTTCGTATCCTGAACATGACCCTCGTTGCGTTTGGCTCTCTTCTTGGGGCAATTGGAACCGTATCTTCTTCAAAGTCTCTTATAAAAAATCTGCAAAGAGGTCGCTAAACCTTGGGAGATGAGCATGCTGCATAGGGATGATAGCTAGCTGTTAAAATTAGGAAAAAAGCATAATTCCAGAAAATTTTTGCTCAATTTTATCCCCAAATTGCAATGGGTATTCTATTTTTTACAACGTTGATGTTATTTTTTGCAACAAAAATTGTCTTTTTTTTAGTTGCAAAAAATTATATTGTTATTGTAGAAAATAGAGAAGTTGTTGTAATACAAAAATTTTCTAAAAGTGTAATAAAACCCTAAAAATTAATTATGTTTTCTACTTACAGCGGGTCTCCATGTTTAAGAGTTTTAAATTTTCAAAATTTGAGCATATATTTATAAAATAAGCTATAAATTATTTTTTAAAAAATTATCATGCTCTAATGATAGATAATGCATATTATTAAATTGAGAGATTGGGAGAGTAAACAGTAAAACTAAATTTAATTCTATCTAATTACTAAATTATATCATAATTATTCGTATTCTTCACACTTTTCTTAAAACTTTGTAATATGATTAGCGGGACATCACCTTCCTTTTCTCATTTTTCAAATAAAAAAATTTTTTAAAATTTTTTTTTAAAAAAATAAGTGATTCCTATGTTCTTATCAGATAAGGTAGATGTACACGCTACATGATGAGGGGGACAAGTGCTGGGGATGCCAAAATTCTCATATTCTAAAAGGAATCTTTCAACTTACCACAATATTGCAATCAAGTCTATCAATTACCAATCCAGTCTAAATCAATCACCAAGTTAACCTGACATTGTCATTTGCTAGCCAATTCTCCGGGAAAAAAAAAAAAAAAAGGCATTTTCATGTGCTGTCAATGGTGCCTTTCAAATCTAAAGGGGCAACTGATTGGAACGAACAATTTAATTTTCACCATTACAGACGCAAGATGTTATGTTTGGCCACAAACGGGAGAAAATTTGAGGTCAAAAACTAATTGATTTATAGGTTTGTTCTGTAAAGAACAAAACCTAGCAGCATTGTTTAAGATTCAAACAAACTAGCGTATCTATTGCCTGTTGGGTGTATCTTTGGTACGTGTGTGCTCGTCATGCATCAATAATATGAAACTTAAATTTGCATCCTATCATGAAGGAATCGTGTAATGGATTGCTCTGCATCTTTTACTCTTATTCAAAATTTGGATTTGACTATCCTTCAATAGCCTTCAACTGATTTGCATAGCCCTCTCGTATAGAGAACATTGTCGGTGTTTATCTTTCTGGAATTGTACTCATTTGATTTTCAGCTTTGTCTGTTTTTAAAGGAGAAAAAAGTCATAAAGGTCAATTTGAATTTGTGGTTAAAGAGAAAAAAAAAAAAAAGGGAAAAATGTAAATGCCCGACGCTTTAGCAGGAAAAAAAATTTAAAAAAAATTATAAACTTAAAATTTAAAATATAATTAAATATATTTAAAATGATATTAAGTATTATTAAAATTTATTTTAAAAAAAAAACAAACAAACAAAGTCAGCATAATGGACAAAAAATTCAGCGGCCCATGTAACGCGGTTCAAACATAAAAACGAAAAAGTTAGATTCTTTCTTAGAAATATTCGGAGAAAATCATGAACAACGTAGTGACCAAATTAACCCGGCGAGGGGCCCAACTGAGTTAAGCCAATTAATGATATTTTATATTTTTTAATACAAAAGAGTTTGATAAAAGTTCCCAACAAATGTTCTTATTTTTTTTGTCATATATATAAAAAGAGTAATTAATTATTAATTTTTTATAATTAAAGTGATAAAAAAATAATAAAAAATAAAGTGATAGTTATATTTTAATTTTTTATTATTCTTTTTATTAATAAAATTATAAAATATTAATAATTAATTACCCTTTATATACGTATCGAGACAAAATCTGACGAAAATCTTAAACCGCACCTTTTTAATACACAAAAAGTTTTTTTTCCTTAATTTAATACGTTTATTCAAACGATTCGGATTTTATTCGCAAAGAAACTGAGGGTTCATTTGGTCTTTTCGACAATTCCTAATAAGCACAGGAATTCCCTGCCCAAACCAAAGAACGAGAAAAGCCCCTGTTGACCTCACTTGACTTGATTGTCTTTCTTCGCACCTCTCTCTCTCTCTCTCTCTCTCCTCTCTGAAATCTTCGTTTTAGAGGAGGCGCAGCCATGGCCTCCGCCATGAAGATCGTGCTCGGCCTCCTAACGTTCGTCACCGTCGGAATGATCATAGGTATCTTATCGCCGCGCCTTAAATCACGATTCCGATTTATGTCTTTCGCTTTTTATTTTTTTCTCTTTTTTTTTTCGGGTTTCTAAAACAGTAAGTTGATTTCTTGATGGAATTATGATTGAAAGCCTTCTTTCCTTCACAAACTTGAAGGCCTTTATATGAAATTGAAATCTATTTTTGAGGTTTATTCTGGTTTTGTTCTTCCGATTTTCTTTTTCATTCACTCAAAACATGGATGATATGTGTTTATTTTTATTTTATTTTATTTTACTTTTTTATGCCTTTGGGGAACTGCAGGTGCTTTGTTCCAGTTAGCATTTATACGGAAGTTAGAAGATTCGTATGGTAATTTCTTTTTCTTTTCTTTTCTTTTTTTTTATTTGTTATTTTCAGAGTAATGCTACTTCTACCGAAATTATGTCTGCCTTTTGAATCACGCGTTTTGCATGTGGTCCCACGCGATCCTGCTAATCTGACAGTGTTCAGTTGTCGGTAAACATGTCCAGTGGCTTTTAATGTTGATTTTGAAGAATTGTTCTCCGTGTAATTGATGTAATCTTGGTTATGAACAAAATCCACTTGAATTTTGGTTGATATATAGAACATAGGTATGTTTAATTCTCAGTAACTCTGCATAGGTGATGTTCGTTTTCTAGGACTTGGAATTTTTTTAAAATTTTTTTTGTTCTTTTTTCCAGTTGTAATGCTACTCGAAACACAGTTTGCTTTAAACCATCATGCGTGCAAATTTATATTTCCTATTGGCTTTATACTGGGTGGATTGCTTAGGATACCTGCACTAACAGCCCGTTGCATTTTCTTTTGAATTATATATTTTATAGGCACAGAGTTCCCCTCATTTAAAAGAGTGCGTAAAATACAAAACAATGGCTATCTTCCTCTGACAAAAGGTCGGTATGGTTCCTACAAACAATGTTTAGGACGTGCATGTGACAAGTGGTAGTTTGATAACTAAGCTTGCAGAAGTACTCTGAAGTCTGAACTCCTATTTGTGCTTGTTATATTTTTGGTGCACGATGAGTTGACTGCATCTGATGTCTTCATTTTAAGATGCCCACTTCAATCATCGTTGTGTCCAACTAATCTTAACTTTGCCCTCCGAAACAGTTGGGATCAGTTGCATGGATTTCTTTTTTTCCTCCATTCTGCATTGTTAGATATCACATATGTCAAAAGTTGTTGCTGCTTTTTTATTACTTTGTGGAAATTTGATTTTCCCAGCAGGTAGTCTAAATTCATTGATATCTGCTTACTTTCTTTTATTGTTTATTTGCAGGTTTTCATTATTGGGATAATGACAGAGAAGCAAAAATTTTACGGCTTGGATATGTATGTGTAAATTCAGTCCCCTATGTCTTCGTCTTGTTATTCTTTCCCTTCCTCCCTAAACCCATTTTTCCACGCGTTTGCATTGCTTTGATGTTCATGCTTCTCACGCTCTCTCTGTAAATCCTTTTGTTTTACATGCCTGATATGTGGCTACTGTTAGCGATTCTGGAAGTAGTTGTCTCCAAAGTGAATGGAATTTTCTCCCTGTTTTTGTCTTTTGACAGTGCATATGACTGTTGATCTCGTTTAACTCTTTCTATTGACATAGGTTAAACCGGAAATTATTAGCTGGTCACCACGGATTATTGTACTGCACAATTTTTTGAGTGTGGAGGTATGCACATATCCTAAGAAAATGGTATTTTTATTGATTGTTCTGGTCCTGCTGGACTATTTTCTTTGCAAATGGCTTATTGGGGAATCATTCCCTCTGATTTCAAAAATTATCATGCCATTCTGTATACCACGTGGAGTTTTTACCCCACTTTTTTGTATTTGTGATCGTAAGGAATGCAATCCTTTCTTAGGGAGGGTGATCGGAGGATTATTCTGGAAGATAATTTATCCAGTATCATCCCTCTTTTATCTTGCAGGCTTTTGGGTGTTATGCATTATGTAGCTAAAATTTCTATTTAAATCTTTGTAAGGTGTACAATTTTAGAATTGTTAATTCTGTTTCCTATCCCCCAAGTGTATGAGTTTTCAGCAAACATAAAAGTAAAATATGAAATATAAAATAAGTAAATCTTACAAGGTATGTATAGTAGTATCAAAAGTACATTTTATAATTAAATTTTCTGTCCAATATTTGGTGGTTTTGGAAAAACTGTTTTTTTTTTACGTCTTTGGATGAAAGTATATGCAGAGTTAAAAAGGAGATTTGTGGTAATTTCACGGTTGTTGCAGGAATGTGACTACCTGAGAGCCATGGCCCTTCCTCGTCTTCATACTTCCACAGTGGTAGATGCAACAACAGGAAAGGTAAACATTTTACTGTTTTGTTAGTCTATCTTCTAAAAGCTAATGATGTAATTTTTAATTGCTTGGGTGAGAAGTTAGTTATTTATGCTCTTAAAATTGAAGTTTCAATATTGATGTCCAAGAATAATCGGAGAGAAAAGAGGAAGAATTGAGGAAAAGAGATGGCAAGAAAGTTGAAAAACTTCAGAAGAAAATAATAGAGAATGGGAATAATCAAGAATTTCAAAAGTTCAATTGAGCTAGACTAGCTTGGTCTTTAACAAGTGGGATAAGGATGTCGAACATTTCACTGTAAGTCTGTAATTTTAAATATGCTGCCCAAGATTTTTTATTTTCTTAGGTTCTGCTGCAGCATTTTATAATTGGAAGATAACGTGTTTTAGTGTCTATTAACTCTCGTTCATTGGACACTGATTGTAGAGAATCCTTAAGCCTTGTGGGCCCTTTCATTAAAATTTACAACAGATGCTCAACTTTGGTGCTGGGTGTTTTATTAAGTAAATCTGAAATGCTTTTTAGAGAGGGTAGATGGAACAAAGCAGAAACATGGACAAAAGATGTTACCCTGGTATTGTATGAAAATTGTAGATGCAAAAAGTGCATGATCACATGAATCGGAATTCCCATATCTATATTTTGGGTAAGGTGAGCTTTGGAAACAAGTGAAGAATTTTTATGATGAGAATGTGTATTTCATCTGCACCATCCTTGTGAATGGTTTATTTCCTTTTGTAGCCAACTAGAGTCGTACACTGGAAGATCTTATGTTTCTTTTGTCTTCATTTGTCGTAATAGTTTTCTTGATAAAGTTATATGACTAATAATCTAAATTTCATTTTCTTATGTGAACAATCAAGTTTGTATTCAGAGTCATTTCATTTTTGTAGTCGCAGTGAAAACAGTGTGCTTCCATTTTCAGGGAATAAAGAGTAATGTTAGGACAAGCTCTGGTATGTTTCTGAGTCATGAAGAAAGAAAATATCCAATGATAAAGGTTAGTTTGTTGTTAAGGTTTGTACTCTTTATTAAAGTGTCAATCTTCTTGATGTTCTAGCTGCTTTAGGAGATACAACATCCCTCAGATTTCTTTTCCTCTAGATTACATGTTTACTGCATTAATTGTTTCTGTGGGGCTGTTGATGAACTTGTCCACATAACAAAGGCTCAACTTAGACCTGGTTTTATGTATCAAAACAAAGTTCAAAATCAAAATTCTTTAACAATTCAATGACTATTCTTTCTGACAAAGTTGGTCAAACATGGCAGGAATTTCTCCTTAGTAAACATCTGCTCTATTTGGTAGAATAGGATTGTAATACAAAGAGCTAGTTTAATGCTTGCCAATCAACTATAGTGCATTTGTATGGAAATGGGCACTATGGCCACTGTCATTTTTTTTTTTTCTAGATTAAGGAAGTCTGCTTTTGGAGCCCCCTGCAACCTCCCCCTGCGCCCCCCCCCCCCCCCCCCCCCCCCAAAAAAACCCCAAAAACAATGACGGAAATGGATTATGTTTCAGGTTACTTTTGCATCTCATTATAGACCTTGTGCATGGTAAAATCAATGGAGTGGTTTTTTTTCCTCCTGGGGTGACTATGTTTGATAAATATGGTTTTCTGTCTTTAAATAAGATTATATACCTTCTGATTAAACATATTTGTCTCTGTTTACATCGGCAACCAGCAAACTGCTGCAATGAACCCTGTTTGTTTGTTTTATTTTTTCATTTTTTATTTTTTCTTTCCTTGCACAATCAGGCAATTGAAAAGAGAATTTCAGTTTATTCTCAAGTACCAGTAGAGAATGGCGAGCTGATCCAAGTTTTAAGGTGGGGATCTAACCTATTTATGACAAAGCATATCATTCGTACCAATCCTAACATCTGCTGCAGTACAGATACGAAAAAAATCAGTTTTACAAGCCCCATCATGACTATTTTTCTGACACTGTAAGTCATCGGCCTGTCTTTTTGTGTACATTGATTTGAATTCCATTAACTTATGATGTTATATCATTTAACCTTGAGTTAACTGGTCTGCTAACCTGAATTTTATGACCTTTTTTCTCTGAAAGATAGTTTAATTTGAAGTTTGGCGGTCAGCGAATAGCGACAGTTCTGATGTACTTAAGTGACAACGTTGAGGGGGGTGAAACGTATTTCCCTATGGTAATTCTTGTTTTTTTAGTGCATCATTTTTCACTTAGTCTTAGACATATGTGCCTATCTGCTTAATATTAAAGGGTAAGTTGGTATTGTGTGTCTATCTTTGTCACCATTTACTTGCATCAACTTGTCCTGCACATCTTTTAGCAGAGTTCGTCGCCATTTCATCAGAATATTATAGATATCTATCTATATATAGGTATATATGGAATGCACCTTTCACGTACTATGAAAAGTTTGTCTCAGGAGACTGCATAATCACTGTTGCTATCTGATTGTCTAATTTAGCTGTGTGCCTGCCTCCTCTTTAGCTGCATCTTGTTACTGTCACCTACCAGGAGGTTTACAAATCCTGCAACCACTAAACAGATGCTGGTGTCACTTAAACAGTTAATTTTTGCAAGTGTTTTTGTTACCTTTAAGTCCAACAAGGTCATTTTTAACAGGTATGATAGGTTGTAGTCTTCTTCAACTGGAGATCATTTGTTAGAATTTATCTTGATGGGAATGATGATAATTGTATCACTAGTTGCAAATGCGTCTTTTAGCCATCCTGCTTTTGTATTGGTGTGTTAAAATGTTGTGGTGTTCATGAAAGCTTGAATCTGTGGTCGTTGCAGGCTGGGACAGGGGAATGCAGCTGTGGTGGGAAAGTTGTTAACGGGTTGTCCGTAAAGCCAGTGAAGGGAGACGCGATTCTTTTTTGGAGCATGGTTTGTTTCACAAACCTTGCTTGTTAAGCCTTGCAAATTTGTTCCGAATGTAACCTCGCCCTTGACAAATAGAGAATAGAGAGCTTTTTCAGATTCCTAGATTTCCCTTTTTTTTTTTTAATTATCATTTCTCGTTCTACTTTCAGGGGCTAAATGGACAGTCGGACCCGAACAGTATACATGGAGGATGCGAGGTTTTATCAGGGGAGAAATGGTCAGCTACAAAATGGATGAGGGAAAGAAGTACATCCTAACTTCTACAGTTTAACCTCTCTAGGTGTATGAAAAGAATGTTTCTTCCCCCGGCGGTACTCCTACATAAAATAGATTTGATAATGCGATTTATTTTTGGGGTATAAATAATAATAAATCACCTTAAGTTATAAAGTTTAATCGAAGAGCTAAAAAATAAACAATGTGCAAGGATTTTCGAAGCAAAGCTCCTTTTTGGGTCCCCTCTCTGATTTATTCTCATCTTTTCCTAGTACAACAACGATTTGATGTTGGAACCTGTGGTGACTGGGAAAAATGGACCACATAAACTGATGATGACAGTAAGTTTGTCAAGTCGTCCTTATTATTATTTTTTTTGTTGGGTCTAGACTTTTTTTTTCTAATGTACTCTATGGATTATAGATTGGCTATCAAGTAACCATACCGGATCCAAAGTTTTAAAGATTAATGTTCCAAATATGCATGAGATGAACTCAATTCCACAAGTTAATTTGCAGCGTTGATGTGGTTTTGGATATTGAAAAGTCGCTTGCAATGTGACAATTACAGACCTGGCCGCGGGCATGGGTGCCCACTCACCTCGCCCATCCTGCAGTGGGCTTCAAAGTGGAGGGCTTGCACTCGGGTTTTTTTTTTTTTTCTGTTGCCTGAGGCTAGCCCGTGTTTCCTCAAACCACTACTAATGAAAAGCAAAACGAAGATAAATCATATTCCCTTTTAAATCTATCCACAACTTTCACTGTATTTGGATCTATGTCCATAACTATAAAAACCGACCCTTTAATACTAAAGACATTTCCACGGGGCTGGGATGAACTTGTTTGGGCTAAAAAAAAAAGGGGATGGGCTTTGTCCGTGGATATCCTTAAGGGCCAGGCTTTGTTCTTCACGGCTTTTTTTTTTTAGGTGTCACTATAATCATTTCCTATCCTATTCCTACCACAAATGGCACAATAAGAAAATGTTTGGAGTATCAGATCAAAAAAAAAAAGAAAATGTTTGGAGTAAAATGTGTTTTTATAGGTTGTTTAAAAAAAATTGTTTTTTTAGAATATTTATCGTCAAATTCTGTTGCATGTTTTTTTCTTCAAGCATTTAGTTTCATTTACCGCGAAATGTTTGAATATTTGGTACTTGATAGATCTGATATATGAATGACGAATTCTATAAAATGAGAAATCAACCTGGCACATGAAGCCGGGTTCACTTTGCTTTTCACTTCTTTACGCTTACAAATTTGCGTGAATCAGCGAAAAAGGAAAGTAAATTTTACCGATGCTTCTGTGATGGAGATACTAAAAAAGTTCGTCTATTTATAAGTTTAAATTTTTATCAAATTAAGTGATGGGTTGAATGTACGTTGGATTTGCAGGATTATGAACTATTCATTTTACAAAAATAAACTCAATTTATTTTGTGTGGTAATTCAAAATAATTCTCTCTCGTGAGTATAACCCTATTTATTATTTTTTTGCTTAAAAAACTAAATTTTAATAAGTATTTTTTTTCCTCATGAATTTGAGGCATAATGTTAATTTACTCTGATGGTGGGGCTGACTTAGAAAAATTCAATAAATAAATCCCATACCTTTTTTCTTTTTTGGTACATAATAAATAAATCCCATATTTTATAAATGTTAATTAAGTCAACAAAACCTAGTATAAAATGGGGGAAGCTGCCAGCAATTGTCCGAACGGACCAGCCGAACAGCGCCGCCGAAAACTTAAAAATGGGGAGCGGCAGAGCGGAAAAGCTTTCGAGTAGAAGCAAGACATCGATCTTGGCTTCCAAACCTAATTCCAATTCCAAAGTTGTTACAAAGAAGAAGCAGAAACAGAAGAAGAACAAGAAAAAGAAGGACAAGAGCGAAGAAGAAGAAGAAGACTTGGAAAACAGCCCAACGAGAGACAAGGATGCACCGGTTTCACCGTCGGCGTCTCAGCAACTTTCGTTCTTTCTTACAGAGTTTGAGTCCGCCAACGGCGTTACGCTTTCTTCTCTTGAGCGCGAATCAATTACTGGTCTGTGTCTTCAGTCCCCTGTCAACTTCTATTTTTGTGTTCTCTCAAGTTCTATCTTTTTATGTTTGATATATGTAAGAAACTGAGGTTAAAAAAAAGGGGGGCATTTGGGGTTTCTGGGAATCATGCAGATAAGTGCTTTTTGGAGTTGGGTCAAGACGTTAGGGGTTTAGGAAGCCGTCTAAAAGTGGCTTTTGGGAATTCCTGGAAAGAAGTTTTATGTGAAGGGCAGGCTGTGGAGGGGAAGATTGATGCCGGGAATCCGGCAGTCCTCATTGTTAGTTCTTCAGCCTTGAGATCTTTAGAATTTATAAGGTAATTTTAGATATATGTTTTCGCCTTTTTTTTTTTTTTGCCAAAAAAATGTGGGCTCTAGCTGAAATTATTATCATTATTATTGTTTTAGGATTGGTGTACAATGATATTGATTTGGTTTTATTAGGATTGAATTCTTTTGTTTCTCTACCTTGGGTTAAATGTCCTACAATGGCTCTAATTTGTTATTGTTCTCTAGGGGTGTGCGTTCATTGACAAGAGAATGCAGTGCCGTTAAGCTATTTTCAAAGCACATGAAAGTGGAGGAACAGGTTATTTATTTCCCAATTTATGTGGAACATTTCCTTACAATTCTTTTAATGCATTTTTACAGGTCACTCAAAATCTATACTTTGTGTTTCCCCCCCCCCCCCCCCCCAATGAGGCTCTGTGCATTTTTCTGTTTTTCTTTTTTCGTGTATTCCTTGTGTTTTCTTTCTCTGAAAGTTTGGTTTCTGTTCTAAAATTGGGAAATGATGCAATGTTACAATGGATTACCAGAGGCAACTGGCAATGCTGAATGTATTTATTTGCACGTCAGTCTGATCCCAAAGTCTCACTTGTTAAGGTTACTTGTTTTGTTGACTTTCAATATTATTTTCTAGCTTTTAAGATTAAAACTCCTACACATCTGGCGTAATTCCCATCGCCCATTATCCTTTCAAATAAAGCTTGGTTCAGAAAATCTGTACTTGTTCCTCTTGTAGACATTAAGCTTATTCCCATCACGTACATTTCTCTTGTTGTTTTCAGTGTTATCTACCTAGCAACTTCTTTTTCTTGGTTTTGCTATAATGAGTATGCTGGTTGTGAAAGAACTCCTTAGCTCTCATAAATATTGCAATTTCTCTTTTTTTTCCCTTCATATATACCTCCTGTTTTGTTTCTCTGAAAATTTGCTTTCTGTTGCTAAATTGGGAAATGATGCAATGTTACAACAGTTTACCAGAGGCAACTGGCAATGCTGAATGTATTCATTTGCACGTCAGTCTGATCCCAAAATCTCACGTGTTAAGATTAATTTTTATGTGTTAATTTTCAATGTTCATTATTTTATTTCCTAACTTTTAGTTTGAGTGTAGTTTGATGAGTAGACTGACGTGCAAATCTATGGAGCCTGACTTACTTTCTGTTTGCTGACTTTTGTTTGTGTACTTTCAATGGCTGATGCAGATAGCCTTATTGAAGAACCGTGTGAATGTTGCCAGTGGTACACCGAGCAGGTTTTTCATCTATGTTTGTTTTCCATCTATTGTTCAATTTCATAATTTGTTCAGTCTTTCTTTACTATTGCACAATAACATTGCAATTTTCAGGTTTGTTTAATGTTTTGATGACTGTATAAAAGAACCAGGAAAAGAGGTACTTTCTGCAAACAAATGTACAAATGAATGAGGAGGAAAAGGAAACGTAGGGGGTTTATTAGTGAAAAAGAAGAATAATGATGACTAAAAATAATATGTAGTACAAAAATGAATGAGAAGGAAAGGTTGTCTATTTAATGTCACTAGTTTTATTCTTTTTGAAATTTCATTAGTTGATTGAGGATTCTCCATGAATTATTACATGCACTAATTTGTTATCATTTTTGAAATATTTTAAAAGCCTAAGGTATTGGAATATCTCTTCAGAAAATAAAAAGGATCAAGGGGACAATTATCACCCTTTCCCCCACTGCCTTTTCATATTGTTCATGGCTAGATTATGAGTTGTTGCGCTCATGCATTTTAACTTTGCTAAGCTCATATTTAGATTGTCTATTAATTTACTGATTTATCTGGTTTCCTTGTGTTACAATGGTAAGGGTGAAGAAGTTGATTGACATTGAGGCATTAGGGCTTTCACGATTAACAACAGTGGTGCTTGACATTCACCCTGATGTGAAGGGCTACACCTTGCTGACACTTCCTCAAGTCAGGTACAATTGTGGGCTGATTGATATCGGCCTTCTTTATCATTTCTGGTTTGTTCAACTCTTTCTCTTAGTCTTATTTTTAGCGCTGTTATGATATCATGTTCTTCCTCTCTCCTTCCTTCCCTCTCTCTCTCTCTCTCTGCTTCTTCCTGTCTGATCCTACTTGCTCTTTTAAAATATGTGAACTTTGTTGATTTGCCTTTCTTTCCTTCTGGCAGAAATGAGTTCTGGGACCTCTATAATAACTACTTCCATCAACGACTGGTGCAAGGGGATCTGCGCATCTGTCTTTTTGGTCCGCTACCAAAAGAGAACGAGTCAAGGGGCAAAAGGAAAAGAGTTTCTGCTGAATAAATCTGATTATAACCTGGTCTGCTTTTGGATCGAGCTTCGTCTTAGCACAAAATTGGACTGAACAAGATAATTGTGTCCTCCACAAAGTTTCCCTGAAAATTATTTTTAGTATAGTGATAGACATGACGGTAAATACTAGCCAATTTTGATGCTATCTGTATACTTGACATACTAAAGTTAGAGGGCCTAATTTTAATCGGGACGTAAATTCTACAATGTTTGAAATTTCTTATGAATTAGTTGCATATTTATTCATTCGAGATTGTGTTTCGGGGTATTTACTTGGATCTATCTCTCAATGTTCACAGGAAAGAAATGCACTGTAAATCAGGACAATTGAATGGTGCTCCATGTTAACTGTGGAGTTACATAAAGCATCTGACATTATGCAGTATGGTATAAATGACATAAATTTTTATAAAAAATTTGTAACTGTTTAAAATTTTTTAAATGACGTAAGCCCACATTTCAGATTTTATCCGGCAGCTCGGAACAAAACGTGATTTTATTAGTGTTAATCATGGGATGATCCATTTATGTAACTAAGATGATTAGAATCTTCATTCGTTGAACCCTTCAATTCGAAGGAAGCATAGCTGTAAATTCGTTGGCGATCGCTTGTCGAGCATTAATTATCGCTGCGTGTAATATGACCCAGCTGCAACAAACAATGCTAAAATCATAGCCTCTTTACGGCCCCCTCAAGCATCCTTGCTACAAAAGTCAATATTCGAATCTTAAAATCTAATTGAGAAAACAAATTGGACCCGGGCAACTATAGGCACTATGTACCAAAGCCTAAGGTAGATTTGCCTTAAACTATGCTTGCAAACATGCATATCTGGTCGAGAGTCACTCAAAAATATATTATATTCTGCAACGTACTACCTAATCATCCGTGATGAAAACGGTAATCTTTCGTGCTCCACTCATCTCATCTTGGACGGTTATTCTTCTGATTTGTGAACGCCTGTCAGACCTGTCTATCCTCCTCAGAAAAAGCTCTTTCCTCATAAATTGGAGGATTGTTCCAGAGGTAAACCATTTCACCATTTTGGACGCCAACGCCATATGAAAACTCCAGTCCATGGTGAGGTGACCTGATTGCACTTACTGAGCTCAAAATCCCAGTAAAAATGATACGGGTCCAATTTGCATTCGCTGAAAAAAAACACCTGGGCTTATATCAATAAGGATATCACAAGGCCACATTTCTTGAAATGAGTTTATCGCCATTCAACGTGATCTTCCAGCAATCAACTTGGAATATGAAAGTGGACAATTTCTTAGGCACAACTGCAAGATACCCAAGACCAAATACAAATTAGCTTTAAGAGAGCAACGCCAAACTTCAAGCGGGTAGCAAGCAGATGCATCAAATATAATGTTCAGACATTCTCAAAGCTTTCACCTTAGCACAGAACAACAATAAAGGATCAAAAGCTGCTCCTTCGAAGCATTGTACACAAAGTCATATTCTTGTAAAGCAAGCACGCTGCCTGCCATGCCATGATCTCCAAAAACTAAAATAAGATAGCCTCTCTCCAGATATTTAGGTTTAGAAATGGCAATCTTCCACCATCCACTAATCATTGCAAGTACAACATTACAATTATCTTAATGTTTTTGTTTAAGAAATCTTAATGTTTTTGTTTAAGAAATGCCTCTTAACTTAGACCAAATAATTGTACTTCAACATGAGTTCAAACAAGTGGGGCGGCTCAGCTCATAAGATAATTGTATGTATTGAAATGCAACTTTGAGATCTAATGCAGAGAAGAAGACAGTAAAAGAAATTCTGATAAGTAAAAATACACAGAGGTAGTCATCAATACAAATTAACTGTTGGGTCATCAAATGATAAATAAATTAGGTGTGAAGTGCTAAATAAAGTACCACGAAGCACGTCATCTTGTGTAATTATCCCAAATGTTTCTGCAGTTTCACGAATCATGATACCGCTAACTCCAACCATAGATGCTACCTTGCACCCAGCAACTGTCAAAAGTAGACAAGTTAAAGTGGCAAATTAAAACTGCGAAAGAAAAGGAACTTCAGCAGAAATCACCAATCTCATGATTCTTCTAGGCAGGAAGATGAGAGACGGAAACAGAAAGTAAGATATCATTTTGAATTTTGTTACATTAATGTGTATACTGCACATCTTCAATCAATGCTAGCATTAATCCAGGCTGCATCAACTTCCCATAAACCCATGGCCTAAAGATTGCAAAGACAATAGCCTTTGAGGGAGAAAGGAAAAAAGGAATGGCGAGGAAGATGCTACAGCAAGGATTTTCCCTCCCAGCCTTTCATCTTCCAAAGTTAAGCGGACAATTGCGGAATATCAATTAATTAAAGCTAACTAATCTCTTATGGAGCAGTTATGTCTAAAGTTTTGCCATAAAACAACAATAAAAGTCATCTGTGCAAGGCCATCACACCAAATAGTACTGGTTTCTACCACTATTGTAGGCTTGCTTAGCAAGACACTTTAAAACGAATCAACTAAAACCTTGCAACAAAGAATAAAGTAAAAATGTGAAGTTTCCTCTGAATGCTTTGATGCTCATTGCTATTTAAGATTTCCTATGCATCACAAAATTTGCAGTCCTGGGAATGGTTCAAGGGATCAAACATGATTAATTATGCACGTGAATAGTTTCGCAAACAATGGCCTTTAACAGTGTATGAATCAAGACAACGATCGTGAATGGCAGTATCACCTAGAACAATAGCACCATGTAGATCTGCACTGAGAAGAGATGGAGCCAACTGATTTCTCCTGCAAGATTGAGGCATAAAATCATTACAGGATACAGGGGCTAAACAACAGGCACATTAGTCTTACTACTGCAACATGAAAGAAGTGAACAAGAGTGGATATCCCACCCGGCACTTTTACAAATCTGCAATATGTAATCTTTCCACATCTCGTGCATTGGCTTAAAAGCATCATATCTGCAGTGAAAACTCAAGCCCATAAGGCCTTGAACCAAAGCTAAACGATGATTCAAACTAGAATAACTACAGGACACTATATAAATGGAAAGAAAACGTAATTAACCACACTTGAATATAAGGCAGAGAATCATCAAACTCACTTTTGGAGGTCTCGAGGCAGATGCAAAGATCCACACTTTTTATGTTGCTTCATGGACATGCGTTTTTTTGACCGCTTTGAGTGGGTTTGCAGGGTCCTATCATAAGAACCAGTAGATTTTCCATTTCCCTGCACATAATTATCCAGAAGGATCCAACTTTCAACCTTTTTAGTTCTATGTCCTTGCAAGTACTTTTGTGCACAATCACCATGCTGAAGAAGCTCATGCAACAGTTTGTCCACCATGCTTCCTCTTTTGCTTTGCAGCTGCATCATGACACCGAGGAAAATCAAGTCAAGAAGCTTGAAATATACAAATTAACGAATTCAGCTTCAAGGAGAAAACACTGACACACCTTGACATTGGTTGTCAGCAAATTTTCATGTATAGGTTGGGAAAGCTGCGAATATGTCAGGTCATTTTCTTCCGTAATATCTGCATAATGACTAACGTATATGAGGAATACACATTTTCCAATGCGCCCACAATCATATATTAAACTCTAACACGCGCTCTCACGAGCAAATCCATTGTATTAAAATTCACAATTAAATCCGCGAGCACGAGCTAATTGTAAAATTGAAACACTAACAAAGGCAGATAAAAGGAATTGAAAAACCTTTCTTTAATGGGGTGCCCAAAGGAGGAGTCTTTGGAGCGTCGGCTACACGAGCCAAAGAAGCAACTGAAGAAGGGTTGATACTGCTAATATTATTATCTTCTTTTCGACCTTCTTCTTCGTTAATTTTCCCTTTCCTTTTTTTTTGCTGTTGAAGCAGCTCAGCTTTAGCAACGGCAAATCTTCTCTCCAGTGCCTCCAAGGTGCGTTTTCTTTGACCCTGAGAAGTCGCCTCGGACACCATCGTCGAAATTCCGGTGCTGCTCTCAGCGGCGATGCTGAATTGCCAAGCTCCGCCGCCGAGTCAAGGGTTTAAAGGCTTTTGTGGGGAGCAGCAAAGGTCTAAGTTAGCCAGTGTGGGATTTTGGGCTTGCCGGTGTAGCTCGCGCCAAGCGGGGGCCTGTGGAGGCACTGTTTGGGCTTTATGGGCCTACTAGTGTTGTCGTGGAGACTGTGGTAGCGAGGGCCCAATTGGTATTTGAAGTATTGAGGACTGGGCTCCAGCACAGTAGTATTGGGCCGAAAAATGGTTGCCGAGATTAGGCCCGTGGACGTGACATCATTTGACGTATCATAATTCACATTCACGCCAGACTTTTTGAATTGAAACTAGATGATCCAAGAGCTCAACGGCTATATATCTATCTGATTCTGATGGTGTCGCCATTGATTTCTTGTTTTTGCTTACGCGGAAGACGTAAGACATAACATCTGATGAACCCCAAGGACTAAATTCCTCAAAATTTACGAGCTAATTGCCCAAAACAAAGTACAAAGTTTGTGTATCAATGTTACCACTTGCTGTATATTCTTGTCATCAGTGAGGCATTTGATCAAGCCGTGAGTGGGCATTACATAAAACAGCCCGGAAGGAAACTCAAAAGCTGGGAGTGAAACAAACTAAGGAAATCAGAAGCCGCCTGGAAAGCGAGAAATTGCAAAGGAAAATGTTGAAAATTTGAGAAACAAAATGTGGGGTTGTGTTGCATGCTATATATATATATATACTAAGTCTGAACCCGCGCTTCGCGCAGGCTTAATTTTTTTTTTTTTCACATAATTTTAGTTCTTTCTTTTTGAAGTATTTGAGTTTTTTGTTTTTTTGATATCATTATATTTCATCATTCAGTAAGGATATAATTCAAAACTAAAATTTGACTCATTTTAGATTTACAGTATAGTACTAATTAGTATATTTTTAATCCATTTTACTAATTTTCTCAATTTTGAAAAGTTATGCAATGGAGGTCTATTCATTTGATCACTTATTCCTAATGTTTAAAGACTTTTGCTAAACTAACATTGAAATTTCAATCACTAGTCAATACAAACTCTTTTAATAGCATTTTATTCAACACGTAACGATGTAGAAAAAGGATCATTGGCGTCCATTTGTTTTCAGATGTCTTACTATAATATTGCCCTTTCGTACTTTAATTATTAATTTTAGAATACAAATTGTGTCACGTGATTGCTGGCATTAATTTTAAAAATCAAATTGTTGGTTATTAGTGGCAAAGAGACAGCCAAAAAAGCTCTCAGTACAGACTAAGAAATTTATCCATCTTCATGGGTAAGCCAGAAAAGCTCTTGGTACAGACCAAGAAATTTATTCATCTTCATGGGTAACACACATAGAGTACTAATTCTTGATTCTAAGTCCATTGTGAGTTTGCAAGATAGAAGCAATGGAATGATATGAAGCTACCTGCTTTTGTTAATGCCCAAAGTGTAGCATTTGAGACCATCATCAACAAATCCTCATCCTTAACGCCCGAAGCACTCAATTTCTCATTAATATTTCTTGCTTTATTGGTTAAATCAAAACCAGTAGTAAAAGACCAAAAAATAAAGAAAAACTACAATTTGAAGTCAAATTTCACTTGAAAGTGATTCTTTACTTAACACAAAAAATAAAGACCAATGATTCTTGAAGACATACATCATAGATAAAGAGAAGATTAAAACTTTACAACCTCATTTCTTTATCTTTGAACTTTTTTTACAATACCAGAAAAAAAAGATTGAATTAAAAGAAATACTGTAGATAATTTACCAAGCCCTGTTAGAGGAAATATAAAAGAAATGCTACCTCCACCTCAAGCAGAGCTTTCACGTTCTCAACCTACAATCCAAGAAAACATACCGAGAAGGAAAAAAGAAAAGGAAAAAAAAAGAAAATTAATATTTTTGTGAAATTCAGTAAAAAGATTACATATACACATTATTAAGATGAAAAATGAACAGATACATAATGGGCAAATAAGAAGTTATCCAAAAAAAAAGTTTAAAAGGAGGGGAAAATAAATTCATAAGGATCGACTTCAAGGGATATGATACAATGATCTTCATCGTTCCTCCCCTTATTTATCTCTATTTCTCTGATGACTGAAACCCTATCTCTTATGTTGTGTGTCTGTTTGCTTATTAGCGTGTGAAGGGCAAAATATAATATAAAAAAGAGAATAAAAAGTCTAAAATTTATTACCATAAATTACTGAATTTATTGTCATAAAATGTTTACTGTTATGTATCAAATTTAAAGAGAGTCAATTAACTCCGTCATAAAGATTTTAACGGAAAAAAAATTATATAAGAATCTAATTATTTTTGTTTTTAAGTGGAAACAAATTGTCAAATTGAATATTAAAATTTATTGGGAAGGAAACAGAAAGAATAAACAAATTATTATTAATAACAATAATTAACATGATATAATCATATGAGATATAAAAAAAGAAACAAAATAATTTTTTTTTAATTTTATAAATAAACAACTTTTATCTTATATGCAAATTGTAAAATCCCAAATAACCTAATTATATAACTTTGTTAAACTTGTCAATAATTAATTTTGTTTTTGTGTAGAGAGGAAAAAAGGAAAAAGAAATTACCCTATACAATCAAAGTTTTTATCTTTGTCTGCTCCTTCACTCTCATCACTATCCTCTATTTTTTTTAGGGGATCTTCTATCTTCTTGTCTCTCATCTAATTCAAAAATCTTAAAAGTCAATTGAACCAAAATTATAAAAAAAATAATTTTTTTCCACTGAATTGTCTTTTTTTCCTATCATAAAGATGAGGAATAACAACAGCATATAATGGCAATAAAGAGGTTATCAAGTTTTGCATTAAATACAATTCCCTCTAAATATATTTTGTTCTAAAATTAAAAGGTAATATATGATAGAAACTTCCCTTTTATACTAATTATATATATATATATATATATATATATATATATATATATATGTGTGTGTGTGTGTGTGTGTGTGAAATTTCCCAGATTTTTCGGCTCTATGTAAGGACCCGATCTAGTAATTAGAGAATAGAACGAGAAGAAACAGAGATAAGAAGAAGCGGAGCTTCAAGAGGAATAAGATAGACTTTACTGAAATATTAGCATACAATTTCCATGACTACACTCACTCTTCTAACAATACATATAACAGCTATGAAGCACTGGATTGGCTAATCCTCGTCCAGGCGGTTACAAGCTTCAGTAACGCTAAAGGAATGACTCCTTGCTCTCTCTACAGCTACATTATTATTGGGCCTACTCTTAGACTAGACTTGGGCTGCTTACTCATCAAATGGGTCCTAACACTCTAATGCATTCCCAGGTAAAAAAAAAAAAAAACAAAACAAGAACGAACCGAGGAAAGGGAAATTAATCTACAGCTAACCAGAAATTAGAAGCCAGATCACGATCCCCAGAAAAAGGTGCCGCCCAATTTACAGATAGAAGAACGTAGCCTAAAAATAAAGATCTTTGAGGCAAGCCTACGGCGAACAAGGCGACTGAATTTTTGTTTTTAATAACAAATAAGAATTATTATTTAGTTGTG
Organism: Carallia pectinifolia; assembly: GCA_037832335.1. Lineage (NCBI taxonomy): Eukaryota > Viridiplantae > Streptophyta > Magnoliopsida > Malpighiales > Rhizophoraceae > Carallia > Carallia pectinifolia. The sequence continues at coordinate 17,420,008 of CM075443.1, forward strand.
AGATGAGATTAAAAGTCACCTATTAATATTTTCATTGAATCTTCTCATACTTATCACCTAATTATTGATGAATCTATATGAGACTCTACTACAATTCATCTAATAATTATCAAACCGTGAATTTGATATATGCATTTTATTCAGATCTGTCAAGCCAAATTCAAGAGGAAGGCATCCAATACCCATTGATCAGAACGTAAATTCAAATTCACACTAATAAGAATACAACAAGCCGAATCATCCAACCATTTATATCTTTATGTGTTAACTACTCCATGCGTACAAACCATGGTTTTAAGAACCGGACCGGACCGGCCGGTTCAACTGGAAAAACCGGGAACCGATCCTAGGTCCGGTCCGGTTCAAGGTTAAAAATGAAATTTTGACCGAACCGGAAAAAACCGGTCAAAAACCGGAAAAATCGGTCAAAAACCGGGAAAACCGGAAAAACCGGGACCGGTTGAACCGGTTCAATTTAAACCAAAAAATTTTAAATTATAATTTAACCCAAAACTTTATCTAAATTATAATTAAAACTCTAATTTTAACTAAAAATTCTAATTTAGTCCTCAATTGATTAAAATTTTCAATTTAATCTTTAAATTTAAAAATTAATATTTAATCACTATTTACAATTATTATTTTTTGAATTAATTTTTATAAATTATATTTTGTTAAATATACTAATTGTAATATCTTTAATGTATGTAAATATTAATATAATTCTTAAAATACACTTTATTTTAAATATTTATTATCATTCTTATATAATATAACATTTTATATAATTATATAAGTTATATAAAAATTTAATTTTTATATATTTAATATTAAATACCGATTTTACCGGTTTAACCGCGGTTTTACCGGTCGAACCGGTTGAACCTTGAACCTCTCAGCTTTCCGGTTCAATGACCGGTTCGGTTCTGAAAACCTTGGTACAAACTATCACATATAATCTGAAAAGTAAGTTTTGAATTAGAAGAAAAGTGGGGTTGGAGAAGAAAAGTGGGTGAGATGCCAACATTCGCTTTCAAAACGACCAAAGCACAAAACATTAATAAGAATGACAGTTGAATATAATTTATGATATTGAAGTATAACATCGATGCTCCACAGGTTAGAAAATGTTTTTATTTCTACAAAAAGGAAAAATAAAATGTTTTGTGCAACTATTGATCTTATAAGTTGAGCATGAACCGACGACACAGACCTCTTCTCTTCTTTTCTCTCCGACCTAACGATTTCATCTCTATAATATCAAGTTATCTTACAACAAAAGAAGACCAATGGCATCCATTGAAAAAAAAAAAACAAATAAACCAAATTGAATCAACAAGCCAGGAAAATCTTCAGATTACAACTCTATGGAGATGAGAATATTTGTCACCTAGAGCAACAAGATAGAGAGCTTTGGGATTGCTTCGAGCCATCAGCGCCATTGTTCACAAGGGATACCCTGTTCAGTGATAACTCGGATTTGTAAGCATCTGAATTAAGGACCTTTCTGCTCACATTGTCATAAATCTCACGGATAACGATCTCAAAAGCCTTTTTCACATTTGTCGAATCAAGGGCAGATGTCTCCATGAAGAACAATCCTTCTGACTCCGCAAGGCTTTTGCCTTCTTCAACACTTACATCCCTGATATTCTCCAAATCACATTTGTTCCCAACCAACATTTTTGCCACAGTTGTGTCTGAATGAGCTGCACAGTTGTGTTGCAGCAAGGGTTAAACTCATATGATTCCAAACCAAAAGCAACTATAAAAATCTAGGACTATAAACAGGCACACAGATAAACAGTAGCAGTCCCAGAAAGCAAATAGAAGCTTGAGGCAGTAATGTGTGTGTGTTTGAAAAACCTAATGCACGCTTTAGCTTGCAATCTCTCCTGGAAAAAAAAAAAATCAAATCATTGAGTAGTCACTTGCACAAACAGACAAGGACACAAAACAGATACATATCTTCTTCAAATGGTTTCCTACACTAGACCACGCCACAGCACATTGCCTATATATGTTCCCCATTCGTGTGCTGCAGACTACAGCAAATCCAGCTATTACTGAACTTTCTCTGCACAGCTCAACAGGCTAGCACGGTATGACGGCATATCAAAAAAAGAAAAAGTGAAAAAAACTACCAAAGCATAACCGTCCTCAACTTAGAGGCACAGTAGAAAAGATTGCCGCCAGTGTAAGATGATGAACGCTTGAGAAAATCACAAAGTTGCAAGTGTTAAGTGAAAGTGCACGATGTGGGATGTAATGTAAATATAACAGAAAAAGATCAATCCTTTGCAAGAAAAAGAAATTACTATAGATGCTTAACTTGGTCTCAAACCCAGTTATTGCTAGTTAAATGAACAATCTGTCATACGAGATCTCACATTGGTCACTATCTAGGCAGTTGAAATGAGTTAGACATGTACAAACTATGGGCTCAAAAGGAGGTTGTCGTGAGGGAAGAAATCTATTGTAACCTGTCTATCTATCTTAACCTCGCTTATTTGGCTCTAATTTTGATCACATTCCATCTTTGAATACCGACGAAACCCCATTCACAGTTTGACAATTTACATTCTTTTCCAAGTACTCTGCCTCTTCGTCTGGTATTTTCTCAACTTTTGCCACTGTGGGTTTGAAAGCTTTGTCCATGCAAAAAAGCAAATATTGGGTTCTTTGATTGATACAAAAGAAGAGCATAACCATGGATCAGTTCATTCTCCAAGTGAAACGACATTTCTATTACATAAACTGGTGGTTTTAGCTGCTGACAATAATTAGCCTTGGATTTTATATGTTTTCTCAATCTCACTTTAACATATAAGCTTAAATTTTCCAGCAGAATATAAGATCTTGCCACTTCCAAACCCAAATCATAAGAATTACAAAAGGCGAGGAAAAAAATCCACAGAAAGAAAGTGAAAATCTTGAGTGTCTCCTAAGTACAAGTTGTCTAAAGACATTATTACAACTTCAGATCCGCAAGAAGTAACCACCAAAAAGCCATTCAAATGAACCCCAGAATGCCAAATCAAACAAACAAACAACATAGTATAAAATCGCGCAATCTATAAAAGCTCGCATGATAATGTTAGAAGTCTAGTCGTTAGTCACCAAACTCCACAGTTTGAGAAAATAAAAACAAAAGAAAAAAATAAATAAAAGAAAAGAAAAGAAAAGCAATTTTAATTAAAAGCTGAGCTTACTTTTGAGCTCATCGAGCCAGCGAGGGACGCTTTCGAAAGTAGAGCGGCGGCTAATGTCGTAAACGACGAGGGCGCCAACAGCGCCCCTGTAATAGGCGGAAGTGACGGCGCGGAACCTCTCCTGGCCGGCGGTGTCCCAAATCTGGGCCTTGACCTCCTTGCCGTCGATTTCCATGCTCTGCGTCTGGAACTCGACGCCAATGGTGGCCTTGGAGTGCAAATTGAACTCGTTCCTGGCGAAGCGGGACAGCAGATTCGATTTTCCGACGGCCGAGTCTCCGATTATCACGATCTTGAAGAGGTACTCCTCTCCTCCCTCATCGTCCGACGACATTCTCCTCCGACTCCGACTCCGACGCCGACGATTACTACCGTCTTTCTTCCTTCTTCAAATTAGACCGGACTAGCTGAAGTGGACAAAGAAACAGAGAGAACGTGTGTGTGCGTGTGTGTGGTCGCCAAGCTGGCAGAGACATGCTTCGATGTTAGTGGACTCGTCATGATCATAGAAACTCGGGAAGATTTTTCTTTTTAATTTGGTTTTGGAATCCAATTAAAATGTCCCGAAGATTTATTTTTGATATGTTTGGAAAAAGTAATTAATTATTAAATTATTATAATTATATTGATAAAAAAATAATAAAAAATTAAAATATAAATTATTATTTTATTTATTATTTTTTTATTATAATAATTAAAAAAATTAATAATTAATTACTCTTTTTAAATATATTGAAACAAAAATCAAAATATTTCAATCAGACACTCACACATTTTCCTTTTCTTTTATTTCCTTCTATTTCTTTTCTAATATCATTTTTATAAGTGTTAATATATATATTTTTAATTTTCATAAGAAACTAAAATAAGTTAGATAAGATTGTTAAAAAAAAAAAAACCAGTTTTGTAAGCAAGTGAACGTCATTATTTTTATTATTTTTGTAATAAATTTTTTGTTAAAAATTAGATCTAAACTTTTAGTAATCTTTCTTAGGTTTAGAAGACCCTTAAAAAATTTTAAAAATAATACACGATAGTTGATTTTGTGCACTCCTGTTGTTTATGGCGCGTGACGGTGTCACCAACCATAACATATTCGCACTTAAAATGACCCATTTGGTGACCAAACGTGACGCCGGTAATCCAGCTGCAGGGTCAACTCCTCAATTTCACGTGTCGGCGACTATTTTAATAATATTTTGAGTCCTCGCCTTTAAGTTATTCTATTTTTAGGTGCAAACATTTAAAAACTAGAATATGACCTAAAATTTCTTTTTTGGACAAAAAATAGAGAGATTAAACCAAAATTAGGAATTGTTTAAACATCAATTTCGCCTAATTGGACCCAATTGCTAAACCAAATGTTGTGCAAAGCAAAACGCACCTGACAACTTTTCACCGGAATACATAATTCCTCCATGTTTGAATTTGAATTCAATTATATTGTAAACATAATTAACAAAGCAACAATTAAAAGATTATTAGGAATATGGGTCGGGTGACAATGCATCACATGAACGAATCTTCATTCTTCAGGCTATTCCAACCAAAACAAAGAAATAAGACTTTCTAGATTCCTCAGAAGTAACGTAAAACTGTAAAAGATAATGGAAAACACATTATCACGGTCAGCAAAATTTCCAATTGCCCAAATAAAAATTATTCACCAGGCCCCTGCAACTGGTAAAAAGCCATACATTAAACTACAGTAACATAACATAAGGCGGCCCAAAATTACAGTCTACATACAGGTGGCACACTAAATTTATCAAAATAGCTTCTCCCTTTTTTTTTTTTTCGATATATCTTTTTTGGATGAACTACAAAACAACGGCTACTTCACATATATACATTTCCAGCTTTATTAAGCTGCTCCGCGTTATTAAAAATGAGCATACACTTGGGTACAACAACAACAAAATTAGCATGCCTTTGTGGCCCGGTCGTTACGACCGCTGAATCAACAGCCTTGTCTGATAATTTCATGCTGGCTGAACATTATGTTGTCGGTTTGCATCCGCAGGTACAGGTTTCCAGTTCCTGGTGGAGTTTCTGCAAGCCAGGCAGCCGTCAGATGAAGATCAAGGAAGACAAGCAACAGAATATGTGTGCCTAAGACAAGTAACAAATGCACTAGGATGCAAGGGGTAGAGTGCATTACAATTCTTCAACCCCACCGCTATCCTTTGAAAGAAATGTATTTTGACAGGCTATAAAGGAATGCTTACGCACCTGAACTTCATTTTGAAGGCCTTTGATGTGCTGCACTGCTAGGTCCAACATGTCTGCGTAGCTTGTTTGCTATGAGAACAAGTAAAGAGATGTGAGGATAGGCCCTATATTGAGCTCATAATTCACTACCTGCTGCCATATTAACAGGTTAGAAATATACAAATTTCATGTCTATGATAAGACTGAAATACACAATATTAATACATTTATCCTGAGATAATTTTGATTGGTTAATCCAGAGTTGTCAGTTTGAGTCCAAGCAAACTGCATCTGTTGCAAATAATAAAAGTTCATCTTTGTTTCAAACTAGGATCGACCGCTTTTATAAAATACATACAGATAATCGCATAGATTAGGCATCAGTTATCCTATCACTTGCAGAATGTCTCTGCCAATTGTAGCGAAGATGATTTTAAAATTCAACCCAGATTGCATGGCTGTTAGCTAAAAGGAGTACCAGTTAATTACCTTGTCCATGTTAGGAACAAGCTCTTGAAGTTTCTTTAGTTTTCCACTTATCCTGGTTCTTCTTTCCTGTAATAAAAACAAAGGTTATTACAACTTTTCGTAGGTCAACACATACGTACAATTTATATAGACACACTCACACACGAATTCCTGCATTTGAAAATTTAGTGTATCTACAACCGTTTATTCAGGCAGAACAAAATTTTGTTAAGTTCGTTCCTTTAAAGGAGAAACAGTAGCCTGATAAGAAAGGCTTAATTCAAGGTCCTCATGGTGCAGAGCTACCGCTGAATGATATTCAGAAGCATATACCTAAAGAGAAAGAAGAGGACATTTTCCTTCATGCTTTTCAGATGCCGTGATCTGTAATTATTACATGACCCTAAGCATCAAAATCTTTAAGGCAGCAAATCATTCATGGCTACAGGATACAAGAGTCAACCTAATTCTTGCACCCACTATCAGCTACAAGTACTTTTTTTTTTTTTCAGGGAATAGAACATGTCCTATTCACAGCATCAGCGTAATCAGTTTATCCACTTAGCAGTGAGTTGTAAGAGCTGACCAGACCAACTCCTTTCAGGGAAAATATCTCCACTGGTTCTTATCTCTTTTTTCTCTCAATTTTCATATTATTTTTCATAACACCTTCTGTCGACGGCTATGCCGTGCCAATGCCATGCCAACCAGTGTAAAAACCCTCTTTATCTTTTTCCAGTTTATAAAGATTGCAGCATAAAGGGTGGGTAGTTTGTTTGGAGCTTGAAGTCATAAAGAAACTGGGCACAGGTATAGCAGCTCTGTTTGTCCTGCTATTTCAGCTAGAGCATCCCTACAAGGCATGCTATAAATAATACTTTTAAAGCCGTAAAAGTATTATTCACTTCATTTGGGTATCCTTGGTTTTGTCCAGAATGCTATAAATAATAATATTAAAGCCATAAAGAAAAAAAAGGTTCCCTTGCATTAAACATCAACCGTCTACTGCACAGAAGGTTTACTATTTTTTTAAAACAGCATAAGTCTAGACACAAGTGAAAATTAATGCATATATTAGCTCCACAAAAATCAAGCTATGTATAAATTGAAAGAGCCGATACCACGAGAAGGGTTGGGAATGGGTCTGTAGACAACCACCTCCAAGTGAAGAAAAAAAAGACAAAAAAAATATTCAAATGATCACGCTTCAATTTTCCAACTAATTGCCATATTAGCAATGTGGATTGAATTTAAGAAAGAAAAATTACACAACAAAACAGGGATTATAAGTGTGACAAATTCTTTCTCAAATTTAACTAACCCTTTCAGCAATGCTTCGAGGGTGAGTGGCACAACCACGCTTAGCGCGAACTTTGCATGGGACAGAGTCTTCAGGGATGTGTAGTAGTTTCTCCACTGCTGCCATCTCAAGAGTCGTTTGGGGCATACTAAACTGAATGAAAAATGAGTTAGATATTTTCCATAGGCAATACCCATTTAAGGTGAAAAACAAATTTGAGGGAGAGCATCATCCCACCAGCCACCAGTGAATTAGTAAATTGAAAAAGCAAATCCAAAACACTACAAGCTGAAATTATGTCATATAACTAGTAACAAGTCACTTGTAAAATGCGTCTTAAGATAACCTCACAGCAATATAAGCTCAACTGTCCCTAGATGCATCAATATGCTTAAAGTATGTATCTATAAAGGACAATTCATGGCACACACCATTTATATTTGAGAAAATAGTAAATGTTAGAAATGACAACAGGACAAGTTAGCAATTTTGTTACAGGTCGTTACTATGATCATGCAGCTGCAAAAATATAGAGCATGAATAACGAAGTACAATTTCAGTCATACATTTACTGGACGTAGATCCTATAAAACATGGCCTAATTGGCCAAGGGTGTGGTCAGGAGTTCCACTCTCGCCACACCCCTCCCCCTTGTATAGATTTAATCCTTCCCCGAGACCAAAAAAATATCCCATAAAACGTGGCCTCAAATTCAATACTACAACAGGAACTGTGAAAAGTTCTAACCTGAGTTTCAAGATCGTTGAAGCAGTTAAAAAAGTCTCCATCCATGCTCTTTACACGTTTGCTTGGAGGTCCGGAAAATACAATGGAATTTGTATTGTCCCAAGACTCCAATCCAAAGCTAGTAGCGGGATAAGTATGATTGGAGTTCTGATGGCTATTGTCACAGCTAATGCCTTCAACGCAATTCTCACTGACTTCTGATATCTGGGAAAGAGAATCTTGTCTGGTGAAGCTCAATTGAGAAGCCAGCCTTGACACTCCACGGCCACCACTGGATCCATTGTGCGAGTTATGACCTGCATTCCCCCTTGTAATTGAAAACCCTGCAACTTAGATTACAAATCGGACGAATGATATCAGGATTCCAAAACCATTAAACGATCAACTGACCAATTAACAGTAGCAAAAAAATTACACTTCTAGAATTTTTGTTGTCCGGTTTTTTTGCCAAAATGCAATGAGTATTTTTTTTTGACAATTATAGTAATACTTTTTATAACAAAAAAAAAAATACATTTTTTTCTTTTTTTATTTTTCAGAAATTATCGTTATGTTTGAAAAAAATCAAAAATTCGTTTCATTCTAACGAAAATCGAGCAAACAAATTTCTGGAAGTGTAACGGAGGGGGGGGGGGGGTCTTAACAGTAAGCCTGTGTGTGTTAGAGCAGAATCTGGCAATAAACGACTGGTGGGACCCAACAGGAACCAGGGACACTTTCTTGATTCGGGAATATGTGTAATGTGTTTTGGTCATTTGGTGCTACTTCTTGTGGGAGACGTAACTGATCCGTAATTACGAGAGACATTGGGTAACAAGTCGACTATATGGGGAGTACTTAATTATTAAGAGCGTAATTAAGAGTGACATTGGAAAACAAATCTACCATGGGATTACTTAGGTGTAGCAACGCATCCATCATCTCGTCTTTGTTTTTTTTTTTTTTTCATAACTTTAATTGTATAACATTCTATATCACATTATTATTACTTTGAAACCAAAATTATGAAGTTAAATTTTTTTTCCCTTAAATAAGAGCGAGACTATGAGTAACTGAATCCAATCTTGGTATTAATTTGCCATATATTTGATTGTTACACCATAATTCTTACATGCATGTGTTTGCATCTTGACTTGTTCAAAAAAAGAAAAATTTCTTGGAAGAATTGTAAAAAAAAGAAAAATTAAATAAAACAAATAGGTTGCCACTTGGCAACAACCCAGAGAAGAGACGTCCGATACCCGAGTCTGCCAGTTTGACAGAAATAACCGGACACAAGTGACCACAACCAGGTTGTCTGAAAATTTCCATATTTGGCATTCAAATATTTTTGTTTTTTTTTTTTTTTTTTTGGTCAAAAGTAGTAGCAAAGTTTATTTAGTAACCAAATTGGTTATCTTTGGAAGGAAAAAAGAAAAAAGAAAAAGAAAGAAAAATCAAGCTGCAACATCAAACAAATTTCAAAACTATTCCTTGTATTGAGTGTTTTTTTTTTTTTCACGCACTATTTAGGCTTTGGGTGGATATGGCGGAGCCATTGACCTCACCGTCACCGACCACCAGAGGGGATGGATTATATTTATTTTCTTTTTTTTCTTCTTCTCTCGTTTAACAAAATTTCATGGTTGCCATTGGACCAAAAACCCCGAAAATTATTTCAAAGAAAAAATAAATTAAAGAAAAGGGCAAGCTTAAATAGGAAAATTTTGTGAGAGAGAGAGAGAGAGAGAGGAAAGAGAGTAGAAAGGCAGGGAAGCGCACCATTTTCAGTGGCGAGATGGGAGAGAAAGCCAGCGGGGGAGCTCTTCTGGCGGACCAAAGATCCAGCACCGTGGGCAATCTCATTCAGGCCGTAGGATCTCTGCAACCCACCACGATTGGGTGCGGGCAGCGCATTTTGATCGCTGGATGAGTTGACTTTGCAGGTCGACTCGGAGGTGACCGAGGACGAGTCCGCCGACAAGTAGCGGTGCCCAGCGACGGAGTGCGACGCTGTTCCGAGAGCCGAAAGCTCGCGGTCAGCTCTCACTACAGAATCAACTGCTCTAGTCAGGAACGACCCAGGGGCGGAACCGTACCGGACCAGACCACCACTGGCCCCGGGTTTTTGTGGCGTGGAGGACACCGACGGCAGAGGTGGCGGTGGATACATGGTCGCTATTTTACAGAATTTGGGAGAGAGAGAGAGAGAGAGAGAGGCGCGAGGGAGGGCGGCTGGATCAGGAAAGCAAAAGTCGCTTCGAAGGAAAGAACGGAGCCAATCGATAGTAGTTATCAAAATGAGCAAATAAGGGGAAAAAAAGTCTAAAAAGAGTGATGATTGTTCAGTCACGGGGCAGTGACCTTTGCTTCGGAAAACGACCACTGCTGGGGACAAACCAACTTGTGAGTTGTCTTCTTGTTTTTTTTTTTTTTTCTTAGTTATGTGTACACGTTTCAAAGATTTTTGTCTAATTGATGAATTAAAATATAATAATTTTATATTTTTTTAATTATGTTGATGAAATATAAAATAATTTTTTTATTATTTTATTTTATTATTAAATAAAATATTAATATTATTAAAAAAATAAAAACTCATTACAATTTAACTAATGAGACAAAAACTTAATGAAAATACTCCAATGCCTACTTTTTCCAATACCTACTTTTTCCCTTTCTTGGCAAGTGCATGAACCTTCCCCATAAGGTATTGCTCAACTTGCTAATATATTTATGAATAAAATTATTTAAATATATCATTTATAACATGTAATATATATATATATATATATAATTTAATAATTTAATTTTTATATACTAATTTTATATTTACTATTGTATACTCGGTTCATTTTCCCTATATTTATTCCTTCCATTAAGTTTCTATGTTCTCTTGACATGGCTGGGTTTCTATTTGCGGAACAACCTTATGCTTTAACCTTAATGTCCATACAACCATAATGAGGTGCGTGCCCAAAGAAATATATAAACTGTGGCGGTGAATCACCGCTGGTGTGGTTCAACAAGCTAAATAGACTCGTACTGGTGTGAGATATTATATACTTGAGTTTCTTTAGATTTAAGTAGTAGAATTAAATGTATAATCTTAAAATTTAGTATAAATAATTCGATCTACTTAATACTATTAAACTCACACAATCTTCTATAATGAGTATATCTGACATTACTTTTACTTACTTATTTTTTATGTCAAACAAATACATTAATAGATTGTAGCAGTGATCCCCTTTAGTATTTTAGATTTAGTTATTATCACGATCAGACATGGAAAATGGGTGCAAGAAATTTTTTTACACCAAATAAGCAAACACGAATTAACCTTTTCTTTCCCGTTAAAAACGGATAAGTAGATACGTTATTCTATAGACTTGCTAAAAGATGTGCACAATTTTGTCAAATAACCTGTACTATCTACATTAAACCTGCAAAGGAGAATTGTGAAGCTTTTTTACCAGCTCTAAACCGAGAGGGATTGCTGGTTTTTTATAGTTTAAAATTTAGTTATCTAAGGAGGAAAAAACGGTTTGTATAATTTTGAAGGAAAAAAGTTCTGAGTTGCACCGTGCAACAGTACAGTGCTTCCAGACATGGGGGCAAAATATAATTAATACTTAATCAAATGTACTCGCATTCTTATTTTATTTGAGAAGTTTTTTAACATATATTATATGCGATCTATATTTTAAATTTTAAAATAATATTTATTTAATTTTATATTTAATTTTTATTTTTTATATTTTATAAATATAATTACATTAAATTAACAATTAATTATACTTTGTTAGTAGTATATGGTAGAAATATGCAGTTGCCCAATATGAGTTTAAAACCAAGCTCAATTCTTAATTACAAATTTCAAACTTTGATTTTCGTCAAATATTCTTTTTACGCGTTAGATTGACGGTGCGGCCAGACTGTCCGTGGTTGAATGTATGGGGTTGAGGTATTGGGTCAACTGTCAACGGGCAGACAAAATGATGGCAATTGACTTGTAAATGTGCCAAGGACCGATTCTGGTTTTTCAATTCAAAAATTTTTCCACCTAATTATTATTATTTATCGATGGATTTCTTGCTGTTTGATGTCTCATATAATTCTTTTTTTTTTTTACTGCCTCTTTGTGCTGAGCATAATATTCGTTTATGTATCGTATTTCTAACCATGCGCCATTTTTAATATCGAAAATCTTTCATCCACAGATCAACTGCACCGAGAAATCCACCGATCCCACGTGGCATGATAAAATATGTAATCTACGTGGCATGGAGTGTTTTGAAGCTATTGACGTGGCAATGGATAGAGTAAAATTACTCCAGTGGTGCGTATTCAGAAGGAAGGAGAACCCAAGTCAAGAGAAAGAAAAAGGGGCAAGCGGTAGCATCGCTACTGTCGCTGGACTCGGTCTAGAGAGAACAAGCTACGAGTTGGATTGTTGGACGAAAATTGAAATATTGAGGCTTGGGCGTTGTGTTGAGAAGGAGGCAGTGAACCCAACAAGAGAGGCACAGTGAAGATTGTGAAGGGGGTGAAGCATTGCAAGTAAAATTTTTCGGGGTTTTTTTGGAAACACATGATAGTTATAATGCTTCTATAAATGCATCTACCTTCATTTGCCATGGGACTCAACTGACATTGCATTGAAGGATTTTAGTATGATACAAAGATAATTAAACATTTGTGGTTCACGTGGATACAAACAACGGGCAATGCAGACAGCGGGTTAGCAATTAGGGGTTGGCTCTTGAGTAGCCTTTTAAAGGAAATCAAAAAAATAAGTCCTTGTAAAAATGACATCGTTTGTAAAAAAAATTAATGGGCTAATCGGTAGTAGACGATGCCCTGAGATTCACTTAAATTAGATGGAAGTTGTAATGTTTCGCTTGTATTGTAATCATTTTTTAAGTTCTGTAAATTGTTTGGTCTGAGTTTGCTCCCCTGCTACGATTCGGTAAAGGCATTCTAATCATTCTATCAACAGTGTATCGGCAAATGCAGGGATTCCGAAGAAATGGCGGAGTGGTTTTTTTTTTGCAAACAGGTTGTTTTATTGTGGAAATGAATGATAAAGGTATGCTTAGGCTCATTGATGCCTAAAGAGTTAAATGAAGCTCTGTTTAACTAACTAGACCAAATAATCTAACTACCCATAGTCAAAGAAGAAACAAAAATAAATGTCCGTCGACTCCCCGCAGAAAGCTTCCACCCTCTACACCAAATTCTGATTTCTCAGTCCAGTTCCTAACAGTACTTTCTTTTGTCCCTCCCAAAGTAGCTTTGAGCCCCAGTTGCCGAAATTACTTTCCATTTTCAATTTTGAATTTCCCATTGATTTTTATTTGCGAGATATACTGTTTACTTTACTTTGTGGGACCTAGCACACTTTACACGTAGCTTATTGAATCTGACGGATCAGTGCCGCATCACAGTCCACCTCACTCTGTTTGTACATCGGTGTATGGAGATCGGTTGCCGTAGTTGGGTCCTTTTAATATATTACCTTTCAAACGAGTAGCAAAGGGTCTTTATTATGCTTTATAAATTATGAAAAAAACTTAGTGGCTATATTTTAAGTAACTTTTATAATTGTACATACATCATCGCAGAAAATTATGCGATATATAAAAATTTTTTAATTTTTAAAAATTAAATATATATTATATATTTTTTGTGACACGTCGTAATTAGTTATTTAAAAAAATTTTATTTTTAATAGTTAATTATATATCATATAATTTCTTGTAACATATCGTATAAATTTTTTATAATTTTATATTATATTGTATAATTTTTTTTTATCACGTGATAGACAACAGTTATGGAAATAACCTAAGGATAATAGCTACATAGTCGGGTCCATAAATTGTTTGGTTTTTTTAGCGGTTTGCTTACTTCAAAAGAAATAATTATGTAAGTATAAAATTAGTATATAAAAATTTAAACAGTATAACTGTAAAAAAAGTATTGAGTTTAAAAAAAAAAAATTATTATATTAACTAGGTGTCTTCAATATATTATAAATTACGTAATTATACAGTGATACTTTACTTAAAAATTTTGAGATTGAATCCAAAACCCTACTTTCCATCACAAAAAAAGCTGCAAAACTTTTATCATATTCATAGGACTTTGACTATGGGGCCTTAAATTCTCAATGAAGTTCTTACCTTGCTTTTTTTAATATTTCTATTTATGAAGCTAAATAATAGGCCAAAAGGATTTTTTTTTTTTGTTATAAATTTGTTACAGGCAACACAAGTTTTGCAATAACGGTCGGGTCTTAAACCTAGGTGTGCTTCAAGGCAGACCCAATTTTCCCGAGCTTTGGGTTTGGGATGAGGTTAATTTAAGGGTCTGTTTGAATCGCTGCAGGATTTGGATTTAGGGTGTAGTTGATTTCTTGTGTAAAATAGGATGACTTGATTTTTTATATGCAACTGTGGTGTGAGTTTTAGTTAGGTGTGATCCTCTTTATATTGTCCTAGTGCTTTATATAATTTAATGATGTTTCTTTTGGTAAAAAAAAAAAAAGGATAAAGTTTTGCATGTAATTTTGATGGAAATAACAAAATTTAAGGAATACTAATTCCTTTGGATACGTTTTTTTCTTGAATCAAGAGACAAAAATGGTAGGACATGCAATAATTTTCGTTCATTCTCTAAGGAGATTGATTGATAGTAAGACTATATTGTGGCCGGTTAAACTCATCCCAGCTTTGGAGGAGCCGGTCTCTTCCCCATTGTGGGAGGGGTTGTGAAGCTATGGGGGACGGGTCGCTTGTTGACTTATGAGTCGGGTTCGGTTAGACTTTGGGTTTGACTATTTCTTTGCTAGACTGTTTCATTCTTTGGGCTTTCTATTGTGGGCTGTGAGGTTGCTGGCGTTTCCTTCTTATATGCAGTTGTGTTTGAGGGCCTACCTTATTAGGCTTGACTGTGTAGCTTAATGTAATCCTTTGCCGTTTGACCCAAAAAAAAAAAAAAAAAAAACAAAGATTGATTGATAGTTGAATTTGTAACAGATTAAACATTTGGGTTTTCATTTAAAATGAAATAGACCCCAAAACATGATTTTTGTGTAACTAACCCTTTTCTTCTTGTTATGTATATTGATTTATTAAGTTGTAACTGAATTTCAGATTTAGCTAAATGATTCCGAATGTTCAATTGATTATAACGATAGGATTATATCTTAAAGTATAGACCGTTAGCCGTTGCAGGTTTGTATTTTCATCAAGTCCCATTGCAAAAATGCGTCCAAATTGTCACTGGAGATATTACTTACAATGCACATGGGTCCCTTCTAGTTTTCTGCACCGTAGATCTATTTAGTATATCAAATAAAGCCAACAGGCAAAAAAAAAAGATCCTTAAAATTGGCAAATTGTCAGCATGTATAAGATCTCGCCACAATTTTTTTCCCTTTAATTACATTGAACTAACATTTTTTAATGGCAATGTGGACGATGTATCAGGAAGGGGACCCGGCTATTCTTTCAGTTGAAGTTTGGAGTTAATACTGAAACTTTGGAACCTAATCCTTTGATGCCTGATCTATAGTTGATCTTTTTTTTTTATTAACTTGAAAGATATTGATGTTTGACCCAAAAAAAACATAGATTTGGATGATGACTTTAAGCTTTAATATAGTCAGTATTAGCAGCAATAACAATAATGCAAGGAAGTGAAGAAGCAACGTTGGTGTTAGAAGTTATCTCAAAAAAAAAAAAAGGGTTGGTGTTAGCGTTGGAACGATAGAATCATGTAAGATTATAACAATCATCTATAATGATGGTCGTCCCTGTTTTTTTTTTAAATAAAAAAATATAATATAATATATATATATATATCAGTTATTGTATTCGTAGATTGAAATTAATAATCATCTATTAACATTTTTATTACATTGATTATTATTTTTATAACAATAAATAGAAATTTGTAACACCTAAAATTAGTTATGAATTGGATGTCTTTTCACATTTTGGCTTATTTTATTTTCAAACCTCGAAATTCGTCATACCTGATACCTGTGTTTTTCATCTCCCCCTCTCAACAATTGGGAAAGAGAACCAGTCGGCAAAATGCAGCGAGAGGGGGCCCCTCTCCTTGTGGATTTCGAGTGATTCGTTGTTGGGCTTTTGTAGCCGAGAGGAATTTACTTGCGTTGTGTTTCGTTATGAGCTGACAGGCCTCAAATAAAGAGTCCTCCAGCGTAGCTAAAATGGAAAGCCTATATCTCTGCAACACAATATATATATTGGGCCCCTAGCCCAATTTTGGTTTTGAGATTATTCTCTTGTTTAGACTATGGGGGTAGGTTTTGACCAAAAAAAACAAAAAAGGACTATGGGGGTAGGGCACGTGGTCATTAAACTTGTAAATATGGGGGTAGGGCACCCTATTTATTCTTTAGGCCTTTTATTTATCCTTAAATTTTATTAGTAACAGTAATTTTTTATTTTTTATTTTATAATTGTCTAACGTAATATTTATTAAAAAAATAAATGTCAAATATATTACAATTTTACTGTTAAAAATTGTTAATGTGTTAATTTTTAATTAATAATTATATAAAAAAAAATAACTGCATGTAATAAACTCCTTTATCCGTTGTCTTTAGCGGCAGGACAAAACAAACAATCCCTAAATTAAGCTTCGACCTTCAAGGTTTAAGAGACGCTTTCTCTTGATACCACTGTCAACGAATAATTAACATGTGCGTATCCGTGTAGACTCTTAGCGTAATTCCTGTACAACACGATAGTTTAATTAGAATAATATATAAAAATATTATCGATTTTATTTAAAATAACAAATTTAGTACTAATTTTAAAAAATAACAATTGATCACTCTTTGAACTTTTTTGTAACAAATCTAGTACGCTGTAAAATTTTTTGAATAGAACTTATCTGTTTTGATAATATAACATTAATTTATATAATTATCATATCATTGAAATAGACATATTTCTATAAATCTGTTATTGAAACTGACAAATTCTATTCATATAAAATTATTACGTGTTAAATTTGTTATAAAAAAATTTGAAAAAGGTAAACTATGACTTTTAAAAATTGATACTAAATTTATTATTTTGGATAAAATTGATGATATTTTTGTATATTAACCTTAATTTAAACTCAACCCTGAATTAAAATCTCAAGTCCCTCGCAATGGAGGGGATCTTTCGTGTGTAATCAATTTCACATCCCTTCAATAATTTGAATTTTAGGTTTTCTACATAAATGTTTGGACATGTAATCACAGTTTGCTGCTTGAAGACTCTTATCATTATCCCATTGAGACATCAAGTGGCTTTCAATGTACATGTGTGCTACCAAAAGATTATATTCTTTTTGTTTATGACAAACAACAATAGAAGCTTGGAAGAGCATTCAATATATAATATGCAAAAAAGAAGGAGCATTGTAGAATTTATGTACTTTTTTTTTGTATATATTTTGAAGGACTATTGGGTGGAGAGGAAGTTGGGAGGCTTGCTTCATGCGCCCTGTACCACCAGCAACATATTAAGCATAGCATCCCTTCACATATGCATTGCGCGACGTTCCTCCAAAAAGTTGTTCGGTAAATTATACAATTTTTAGTATCAAGCAAAATATTTAAAAAAAAAAACTTAAATTCGTAATTGCGCGATAATGATAGGCAACTAAGAAGATCGCATTCTATATTTATAGTTAAATTAGTTAAAAACAGAAGGAATAGTTTTCAAAAATTAAAGTGAAGACGAGTAAAAAAATGTTTTTTTTCAAGTTGTGTATTTGTGTTGTCGGTGCGACGGGAGGGAACAAGAGATACTGGAAAGTGGGGCAATTTGACATACAATAGAATACATCAATTGCCCCCCATAGTAGCTCTGTCCTTTGATATCATCATTCATAAAATTTTGTATCGTACAACAGTTTCATGTGAGCTTTTCCTAGGTTAGTACATCGATACCCAAATAAACAAAGTCAAGTGCTTTTAACGTTCAAAGTTGATTAGTTTTATGCGAAGTGATCTCGCCCCAAACTGGAACTTAATAAAAAATAATTTATTCTTTTTGATCAATTGGCTTTGCCTTCGAATCTAAATCCTTGATGATCAAAATAATCTGTAGATTTTTTTTTTAGTTAATTTAGCACTTCATTTGTAAAATATAATCATCCATGAAATATGGTCTAAATTTTTTTGGACAATAATTTTTTTTGAATTTTTTTTTCAACAAAAAACTTCGCGATAATAATCTAATTAATTAATTAGCTAGCTAGTTTCTTTCAAAAGATAGGAAAAAAAAAAAAAAAAAAGAGAACCACACATAGTTCGGTACATTTCACCACTAGAATGCATACAAAACTGGCTAGCAAAAGCAACTTCTGTATCCCTTTTATTACAAGAAAATAAAAAATTTTCACATGTAAGTATATTATAGAGGAAACCTGGGAGCCTATCTGCCTATGACAACAGCCCCCTGGAAGGGCATTATGTGTCACGGTCACCTTTGCACACGGATATTGACCCCAAAAGTGCTGTAATCCCGCCGCCAAAGGCAAACCTTAGTTTTGGAATATTTATGGCCCATTTCCATTTTTATGAATGCAAACAGGTTTTGCATACTAGACTGAAGTTTATAAATCAAGTCATTAACCACCTGTCCTGTGGTTCAAAACTCATTAATCGTTGTTATCCTAGAAGTGCATTTTGTTTTGCCAATAATTTTTTTTTTTTACTTTATAAGAAGTAGGATTTAAAACTTAGTTTAAAAAATTAATAGTTTAGTCAACTCTATCCGTTATTTATAGTTTGAATTGTGGATTACATGTCGGATTGCAATTAGAGAAAGGTTGGAATTCTTAAAAGTTGGCTTGGGTTGCTATTGTAGCCTTTAGACAATACATATAATATGAAGAATTATTTTCAGATAGTAATGAACTTTACAAATAGTCCGAGAAACAAAACATACCCGTAGCAATGGATCCAATAAATATATTTAATATCCAATAATTAATCATATGTACTATTTATCAAATTTATCTCTAAGTTTCAAAAAATGGAAAAACTTCAAGTAATTGTATGAACAAAGTGAATATGTAGTGATTTGAATAATTAGATTGTAAAAAATATATTAAATTTAAAAAATAAAAAAATATATCATTAAATACTATTAATTAATTACACACATCTAATATATTTTATTAAATGTATTCATATAATATTACTTTTATAACAACATTTTTATATGATACGACGGAATAGAAATCGAGACCCTTTTTTTGTTTCTGGTCAAAGACGGGGATCATTTCTTGCTTATTGCACAGAAAATCTACAACGGAATCATCATGGGTCACATCATGCAATATAAGCTTGTGCAAATGGCCCTGAATGAAAGTCGCAGGTAAATGGGCCACCCCACACTCAAATCCAGCAATTATTAAAACAGTTTTACTTTGACCAAAAAATAAAAAGAGTTTTATTATAAATAAAAAATTTATTACATAATTTAATCTTAAATAATATAAAAATAATTATATAATTAATTTAATAATATTTAATAATTTATTTATTTATTTATTTTAATAATTTATATCATTTTAATATTATTTTAATATTACTTAAATGATATTATATAATTATTCTCTTATTAAACAGTACTTGTTGGATTATATCTGTCTTCTAATTTTTAAGATAAAAATAATAATAATAATAATAATAATTAACTGAAATTTTCGACCAGGTAAAATGGTTGACAATCCCAAGAAATATAGAATCAGTCAGAAAATTAGAAATAGACAAAGTGCTCGGACGGAGAAAAGCAAGCAGTCTAACAAAAGCGAGAAGTCTAACAATGTCCCCCTTTTACTTTCGAAGAAAAGACATTAGCCGTAGAAAAAACGTGATTCTCGAGGCTTTGACATCTTGGGTCTGTGTTTGACACGAAGAGCGGAATGGGAATATACAGAGAGAGATCTTCTTTAGCGCAACCAAGCTCCGAATCACAAGGCCTGAAAGCCAACAAATTAATAGTATATTACATGTGTCTGCACCCAAGAATTCGAAGGGGCGATTTGACGAATACGAATGTTATGTTTGGTGTGCGAAAAAAAATTAGAAAGAAAAAAATATAATTATTATTATTTATTTTTTTTTATTTTTTTTATTTTTTATAGTACTTCAAATAATTTTATTTTTTCTCTACTTTTTCTCTCACAAATTACTATTTACCTTTTGTTTTACCATTTTTTTCTCTCACCTTTTTTATCACTCCAAACAATTTTATTTTCTCTCCACTTTTTCTCTCACAAATTATTATTCACATTTTCTTTCACATATTTTCTTTCTCTCAACTTTCTCCATCATTTCAAATAACTTTATTTTCTCTGAACTTTCTTTTTTTTTCTCCTCTTTTTCCCTCATTTCCTCTCTTTTCCTTGCACTCCAAACACACTAGAAATGTCTCTGTAGTATATATAGGTATTCTACTACCGAATGTCATGATCTTGTGATAAGGAGATAATTCGATTGTCATGCTAAATATCATGAGTTTGATTTTTTAAGATATTTAATTGAGTTAAATGTGTTGTTCTCCTAATAAATTTAATCTTTTTAGACGAGGATGTGAAATATAATCTCTGTTTTCCTATTTAAGCAAAACCGGACTATATGGTATTCCATGTTGTAGGCTCACATAGAATAATGAGGAACTAGAGCTTAATTTTCCTGAGAAAGTGTTGGTTTGCCCGACTTCGGGTAATATAGCATTGCCCATTCTCTACTTTTGACTTCATTCAAACAAAATGTCAATTAATCATCAAAACGTTTTACATTTTTCTCTTTTATTAATTTCAAAAAGGCACTTATCAAACATCAAATTACGACTAATTTAATACGTCATAATCGCTCATAATTTGACTCTCGCCTTGATTTTGGCACATCAATTTAAGACTTTCGAGTAGTAATTTTTAGACCAATTGGTGACAGTTCTTTTGGTCATGAGTTGTTATCAATGAGTTGTTATAGAGTACATTAAAAATCAAATTTTTGGCTACTGAACTCACTCTTGTGGAGTGATTTTAGTTATCCTGATTTGCTGATAATAAATATTAATTTGTTATCAATGAGTTGTTATCATAACAAATTAATATCTATTTTTTGTTGGAATCTATTATTGATGTGTGTCATATAAGTCTTACTATAAATTTTTAATGGTCTACAAATATTTTCTAACTTTTGGGATGAAAATATCCTTTTAATCCTTAAACTTATTTGCACAAAAAAATAATTATAAACTCAAGAAAAACTTAAATTTCTTTTAATTTATTAAAAAATTTACGTTAATTCATAAATTATATAATAAAAATAATTTTTTTTTCATTTCATAAACTCTATATCTCATTTTTTTAATTAGATTTCAAAACTTTGGAAATAGAATCTTAATCATTGAGCTATTCCCAAAGACCGCTCGGAATTTTCCGTTGAGTCGAAGGACGCTTACCCAGCAACGGTCAGAACAATGTTACAGTTAGTTAAGAATGCCAACTGTAATGTATAAACAGAGGGCGCCGAAATATCGTAAAACATTGCTTGCCTTTAATTTAACTGAAATTGACATGATATTTCTTTATTGTTGCATTTTGTTTTTATTTGTGCTTTGAATAGAATGAAGAATTAGATGGGTCGTCACAAATTGCTCTGAAAATGTCAATATATTTTTTTTATCAAAAAGATTATTAGGTCATGCATTGTATAATTAGAGTAATTTTCCATCTTTCTATAATTTTTTCTAAAATTTAAATTTAAAATTTTTAAAATAAAAATTTACATTTTTAACTATTAAAGTACTTCCTATTATTTTATCTATAGAATCAGTTGCTCCGTTTATCTGCTGATCTAAGGGACAGAGCTGCGCTAATCTGACGCTCAAGACAAGTCTAAACACCACTGAGAGTCTGTTTGGGTTACCTGTTAAATGTTTTTGTTGCTGATTACTATTATTAATTGCTGATTATTAATTCTTATTTGTTGTTACTGATTGCTAATAAAACTAATGAAATATTTGGTTAATTTTATAATTACTGTTACTGTAAAATAATAAAATGTTTAATTTAGACATCTAATTTATATTGATATATTATATTGAAAATTTTATTTTTATATTTTATAATTTCATATTTTTACAATAATATTTTATAAATAATATTAAAAATTATTTTACTTAATTTTTAACTTTTTTTTAAAAAATATTAATTTTTACTAAATGATAAAAATTATTATACTTGAGATTTTTTTATAAGTGTTAATATTAAAGAAAATTGAAGTGAAAAAAATATTATTTAAGAATAGTTGAAAAAAGAAATTATTGAAATTATATAAATACTAATAAAATAAATTAACATATCTAATTCATGTGACAAGTAAAAAAATAATAGTAAAATTATATAAATATTATTTAAAAGTAATTTAGTCCATATAAATTATTATTAATATTAAAAATTAAAAATTAATTTAAAAAATAGTAAAAAATAGTCTGAAATTACTTTTCTATCAGTTACTGTAAAGAATAATATAAAAAAATAAATAAAATCAAACAACAGTACAAAAAATTTTTCTAAACATCTATTTTCTTTTTTTTTTAAAATAAAATATAAATATACATTTTCAAAAATTTACTCAAAACACCCCCTCGAAATTGTCAACTATTCTTTCGTCTTTAACTGCTTATGAAAGGATGGGAGAGTCCAAATTTTGAGTGTCGCAACAATAGTTTTTCTTTTTCCTTTTTTTTTTGTGTTTTTTTATCTTGGAGTTAGGAGATTCATTCAAGCGTGGAATATTTATGTGTAAATCATGGGTTAAGTTTATGCGATTGCCTGTAGGATAGCATGGGTTAAGTTTATATTGGGATGAGTAATTTTTTAATTACTTATTTATAAATCAATACTTTTAAAAACGTCTAATTAAGATTAATATTGTTAAAAATATTTATTAATAAATTATTAATTTTAAATTTTCATAATCTGTCGTTAAGTAATTACACGGCGTTTTAGGTGGCAAAACTCATTAATCTTACTCAGCAATTTATACCACATAAGGCTACCTTCTCTCTCCTACACAGCACCACCTTCAACCGTTTGTTTCTCTCTCATTCTCTTTCTTCTCCATCCTTCATTTTTGCCTTGTATTACCTTAGAGCAGCAACATTTAAGAAGAGCAATACAAAAATTTTTTCTTTCTTTGGCAAATTCTTGACATGCAAACAAGAAAAGAACACTGATGACAGCAAGCATCTAATCTTAAAGAGAGATCAGTAGAGTGAGAATATGAGAGAGAGGAATGCTAGAGAGATAAAATAGGAGAGAAAAAGACACAAAGTTCAGTCAATCACCACTACCACCCCCCGCCACCTATGTATGGAATTAAAACATAATACCAAAAAAAAATTCAAAGATCTAGAGGAAAGAGTGAGATGGGGATCTGGGAGAGTTACAAAGGAAAAAAATTTTAAAAGAAAACATGTAGAAGAATTCAATCTCTCAACCTCGATCTCACACTTGCTAAGCCACCCTCCTTCCCAGAAATCAAACACCACCCTCCCAGCCACCGCCTATGTTTAACCCAACAGCCATCGTCATCGTACTCGACGATGAGAGAAGCATGCAATAATATGATAATCAAAATACTAGTATTCTTATTGTGCACCTTCAAACAACAACTTGAGGGAAAATTATAAGAATCCAGAGGAGGTGGAGGAGGAGAAGAAGTGAAGATGGATGGAAAGGAACCTCCTTGAGTCCGTTTAAGCAATTGTCGCTATGTGCTGCATGCGAAGAGAGAGAAAAGAGAGGACTTGGTTGGAGAGAGAAAGAGAATGAGATAGAGGAGGAGCGACTTGGTAGCAAGGTGTAAAGCGTAAATTTTGAGTCTAAAACAATTAAACTCGAAAATACAAAAATAAATTACAAATAAAAATTTAAAAATAAAAGAAAATTTATGTGGGGTCGATCTCCGTAGATCTTCCGATTAGTGTCCTTTTTTTGACTCTGTCAAAGGCTGCACGAGCTTGATCTTGACAGAAATAATTTCCACAGCTTTTTCTTAAACTGGGTAGACTGAAACCAGATATGATTTAGATGTTTTGACTACGATTAAGAACCGCAGAGACCTGATCTGAGCCGATCTGGCTTAATTTCACCGAGGGTCGAAGGGACTTGTTCTCGGATGAGCTGTCTGAATTTTGCTGAGGGCCGTATGAGACTTAATCCCAGCCAAATTTGTAGTCAAGCTCGACCTCGTCTGGTGGGTCGATGATGTGGACGTCGACGTCGACGCCGCTTTTCAGCTGGTTGATACTGCCGGAATATTCTGGAAAGAGATGCAAAGTTTCGCAGGAATAACTCCTTTCTGCTAGAAAAATTCCTCCTAGACTTAAGTATCTAGGAGGGATGAACCCTTGGCTGACTCCGTAAGACCACCAGGACCAGCATGCATGCTCCCATGGGCTACGGCTTTGATGAACATACCGTGGAGAGACCATTGCAGTGGAAGAACTCAGACCTGCTTCATTTGAGGGCGAAGCTGTACCGGTGGGATTTACTATCGGAACGACAGACTGTTCTTTGGAAAAAGCAGTTCTCAGTGCTGGTTTCTTTCTGCTTCTCCGATTCTGGAACCAATAAAACACATGTTTTCCTTCGATTGCCCCGAGCGGGCGCAATCGTGAGACAAGTTGGTAAATTTGAGATGCATTAGGAATAATACCTTCATTGTTGTGGAAGACTTCCTCCAAAATTTGCAATTGTGCTATGGTCGGTTGCCACCTTGTGCGGGGTGACCTTTCTTCTCCCTTGTCTTGAGGTTTTGCAACTGGTTCCATCTTTCTTGTGGCAGAGGAGCAAAGGTCTTGGTATGTGGTAAAGATCGGTTGAGACTGATACTGAGTTTCAGACTCAAACCCTCCGTCGCTTTTATATTTTTGGGTCGTTCACAGTTTATACTCATGCGGGCCAGGAGTTGGATTGGATTTTGAACTTGGGTTCTGAAATATGTCTGGAACTTGGAATTTTTGGGTCTTGAGTTTTGGATTGGATTTGGGTCGAGTGTTTGGGTTTTGGACTTGAACTTTTGGATTTGGGTTGAGTGTTTGGGTTTTGGATCTGGACTTAGTTTTCAGGCTTTTGAGTTGGGTTTTAAGTTTTTTGAATTGGGCTCAAGTGTTTGGGCTTGGATTTTCGGGTTTCGATTTTCGCTTGAACTTTCAGATCGAGACTTTCGAACTTTTTTTTATTTTTTTGATTTTTTTTCTATATTTTTTTTTATTTTTGAGTTTTTTGAATTTTTTTCCTTCTTTTTTTTGATTTTTTTTAATTTAATTTTTTTTATTTTAAAAAAAACAAATTTACACATAATACTGTTTCAAAAATTTACCATTGATCGGGCCGATTCGGACGCCTTCTTGGTCTGACAGCATATAAGCGTTGTGAGTGTAGGCCTCATGCACTAAGTATGGCCCGTCCCATTTGGAAGTAAGCTTGTCACCAGGCCGATACTTCATGTTGATGGGCCGTCGCACTGCAAGAACAAGGTCTCCAACTTGAAAAGATCGAGGGCAGACCCTACGGTTGAACCTGTTGGTGAGTCGGGCTTGGTAGCACTCTAATTGCTGTTGCGCTTCGAGCCTCCTTTCATCAAGGGCTTCTAACTCATCCAGACGTAGACGAGCATTCTCCTCCTGTGTGAGTCCTTCCAGAACAGCCATGCGCAGAGATGGAATTTGTGTTTCCAACGGCAGTATTGCTTCGACACCGTAGACAAGTGAGTATAACGTCGCTTGTGTTGGAGTCCGATAAGTTGTACGATACGCCCATAATGCTTCCGAAATTCTGTCATACCAATCTCTTTTGGATTTAGAGACTACCTTCCGCAATAGGTTGCATAAGGTCTTGTTGAATGCTTCGGGCAAGTCATTTGCTGGGGCATTGTACATGGACGACTTGTACTGCTTAAACTTGAACTTCTCGCAGAGTTTGTCGATCAAGCTGTTGTAGAATTGCTTGCCATTATCAGTGATGATAAATCGAGGGACTCCATAGCGATAGATCAGCTAAGTCCGGATGAAATTGACAACATGCTCCTTCTTTACCTCTCTAAGTGGAATAGCTTCGGCCCATTTTGAGAAGTAGTCTGTTGCTGCGAGGATGTAAAGATGACCTAGGGATGACTTTGGCAAGGGCCCCACTAAGTCGAGACCCCAAGGTTCAAAGGGCCAGGATGAGACAGTTGGATGCAGTGGCTCCAGTGGTTGATGTATGTAATTCGTATGAAATTGACAAGCTTGACAGGTTTTTGCAAACTCAATTGAATCACATACCATAGTTGGCCAGTAGTATCCCATCCTTCTGAGTTGGAAGTGCAACTTAGGCCCGGATTGATGTCCGCCACAAACACCTGAATGTGCTTCAGCGAGAGCTTGTTTTGACTCTTCATTGTCTAGGCAGCGAAGCAAAACTCCATCAAAAGATCTTTGATACATAGCACCCTTGAGATATATGAAGCGGGGAGCTCGTCGTTGAATTTCTGTCTTATGACGACGATCTTCGGGCAGCTTCCCGTGCTGTAGATAGTCAATGATTGGGTGGCGCCAATCTCCATCCTCTGCGAGACGTACAGATACAGCATTGGCTACTGTAGTTTCTTCATCATCCTTCTGTGGCATTATCCATTTCTGGCATACGGCAATAACTGTAGCCTGGATTTCTGACTTTGCAAGAGAAGTGGCCAGGTTAGCCAACGCGTCTGCCTGAGTGTTTTCTCGTCGAGGCACATGCTCCAAGGTGATGCTTTCAAATTCATCTATTAGCTGTCGAGCACGTTGATGGTAAGGCGCAATGTCCTCTTTCTTCACGTCATACAACCCTGTAAGTTGGTTGATGACGAGTTGAGAATCTCCATGGACTTCTATAGTTGGAATCTTCATATCGACAGCCATTTGAAGACCAATGATCAAAGCCTGGTATTCAGCAATATTATTTAAACATAACTCACCGAGTATGATAGCATATGGTAGTATTTGTCGTTGAGGAGTGACAAACACTATACCGGCACCAGCACCATCACGCCTTGCTGCACCATCAAAGAACATCATCCATGGTGACAGTGTCTCAATGTAAAAGACCTCTTCATCTGGAAGATCATCTGTGAACTCCCAATCGGACGGAATAGGGTGATCTGCAAGGAAGTCTGCTAGAGCTTGTCCTTTAACTGCTTTTTGAGGCACATAGACAATGTCGTAGCTTTGTAGGATTACTGCCCACTTGGCAAGTCGTCCTGACAAGATTGGTTTAGATAAAATATATTTGACAGGATCAGCTCTGGCAATGAGACGTACCGTGTGAGCTTGCATGTAGTGCCTCAGCTTATCAATGGCAAAGAACAGTGCTAGACATGTCTTTTCAATGGGCGAATAACTCAGCTCCGGACCGTTTAGTGTTCTGCTCAAGTAATATAGAGCAACCTCTTTTTCCTGCTTGTTTTCCTGTGCAAGCAAGGCTCTCAAAGATCTTTCCTGCGCTGTAATGTAGAGAATCAACGACTTTCCTTGAATTGGAGCACCTAGGACCGGTGGATTGGAAAGGTACTTCTTTATTCTCTCAAAGGCTTTGCTGCAAGCTTCGTCCCACTCGAAGTTGACATCCTTCTTCATCAACCGATGGAAAGGTTGACATCTCCCAGCTAAATTGGAGATGAAACGGCGAATGTAGGCCAACTTTCCTTGTAGACTTCGCAGCTCGTGCAGGTTTTTAGGTTTAGACATCTTTTGAATTGCCTAAACCTTTGACTGATCAACTTCGATTCCACGATGGCGCACCACGAACCCTAGAAACTTTCTTGATGTGACACCGAATGCACATTTGAGAGGGTTCATTTTAAGCTAATGCCTGCAAAGTCTTTCAAACACCGTCTTGAGATCCTCGAGGTGGTCTTTACGCTTCTTAGTCTTTACAACTAAGTCATCAACATAACATTCTACAGTCTTGTGCAGCATGTCATCAAAAGTTTTTTGCATGGCACGTTGATAAGTGGCACCAGCATTTTTTCATCCAAACGGCATAACTTTGTAGCAGTATATACCTTTTGGGGTGCGGAATGCTGTCAACTCTTCGTCTTCTGGTGCCATCCTGATTTGGTTATAGCCTGAAGAACCATCCATGAAAGACAATGCTTCGTGACCCGTTGTTGCATCGACTGTGATCTCTGTTATGGGCAATGAAAAGTCATCTTTCAGACAGGCCCTGTTAAGATCTCGAAAATCAACACATACCCTCAACTGTCCGTTCTTTTTTCTTACCGGGACTATATTGGCAATCCACGTTGGGTAGGTGACCTCTCGGATGAAGCCAGCATTGATCAGCTTGTTAACCTCCTCCTCGATTTGTGGAATGAGTTCCGGACGGAACCGTCGTTGTGGCTACTTGACAGAACGAACAACTTTCTTTACTGCTAGACGATGCACCGCGATTTTTGGGTCAAGTCCAGACATTTCTTTGTAACTCCATGCGAATACGTCCCTGTATTGACTTAATACCCAAACATATTCTTACTCTTCTTCTGCAGTAAGTAAAGCACTTACAAATGTAGGTCGAGGATCTTCCGGAGAGCCACGATTGACCTCCTTGAGTTCATCAACAGTTGCTTGGCCACCATCTTCAAGTTCCGGGGGAGCCTCCTTCACTTCACCATCTGATGAGTCGGACTCAGCCTCATCGCTAATTGTGACATGAAATGTAGAGCCTCTGACTTCACCTTCTTTGTTTGATTGGATAAGCCTGTCTTATTTGGTGATGGTGGTGATGGTACGTGCATCAGCTGCTCGGCTTCGGCTCTTTAGCGTGATCCGCACAGGTGACTTCTCCTGATAGCCTAAGCCAGGTCGGGACTGTGATGATTGAGAAGTGGCGCCATGTGTGGACGGCAGCGTACCCATTGTGCTCGGGTTTGAAAAGTCATAGCCCGCCTTGGCCAAAAGCTTGTATGCATTAGGATTAAATCCTTCATGTGTTCTTCTTTCTGGAAGTGAGCCGCCTTCGACTGCTGCTGTGTGTGGTTTGACGAAACCTTTTAATGGTTTTGAAGACAAAACCGGCTCAATCTTTGGTATCGGCAGAGTGTAAGTCTCCTTCAGGTTGTGCAGTTCCTTTGTTTTGGGTTGGCTATGACCTTACTCCTGTTTAGAATCAATACAATAAGAGAAAGGGGGTTGACCTTCTGGGCGTTGTGACTTCGGCACATAGCGTAGGACTGGAGTGGAGCTTGAAAATGCAACATCCTTCTGACGAAGTTCAGCAGGCTGTGGCAACTTTTCATTTGTTGGAGCCTGGGGTTGGGCATTGGCAGGTTCTTCGACAGCTTTTCCTTTTTTGTGGATGCCCCCAGTCCAAGTAGCTTTTGATGGAATGATCTTCGGATTGTTTGTGTCGGTGTAGAAGACTGCATCCGCCAAATGTGATTCAGCATCATCGAACGGCTTTAAGTCAGCATTGACCTTTTGAACGCTACCATTGTAGTACTTGAAGCACTGATGCAGGCTTGAGAGCACAACTCCATTTTCATGAATCCACCGTCGTCCTAGCAACATCTTATATGTGGTACGTGCATCGATCACATGAAATAGAGTGCTATAAGTGAGATTACCGATAGTTAGCTCCAAGCGAATCATCCCAATTGCTTTCTGTCCTCCTTGATTAAAGCCATGAATTATCAAGCGGCTGTCTAATAATTCATCAATACCGATGCCGAGCTCCTTTATGGTGGATTTTGGGATAATATTGACTGCTGAGCCATCATCGATCAGAATACGTCGGACCTTCTGTTCTCTCACATAGCCTGATACATAAAGCGGCCGATTGTGGGGTTTGGACCCCAGCAGGAGATCCTCATCTGAAAATGAGATAGCAGAGTAACATCCGATGTGATTTTGGTCCGCCTGTTGCTCTGTCGAGTTGGAATTACTTGATGGCAGAGGTTCAGCTGAGGTCTGGATAGTATTGCTGACTTCATTTTGCCACACTTCTGTTGATTGCAAAGCTATAAACAGCTGAGGGTTAGCGAGAAGGGTTTGGAGAGCTTCATATACCTTCTCCGTTGTCGACTTTTTATTGTCGAGCGGCTCCTCCTTACGGTGTGTCACCTCTTCTGATGGTTTTGAAGTGATGGTGGTCTGGTTTGCTGAGGTTACGCCTTCCTGGTCTAGAATGATTTTATTCTGGCTCTTGAGCTTCATGATTAGCTCCTTTAGGACGAAACACTTCTCGGTTAGATGACTTACTATCCGGTGATATTTGCAGAATCTCAGATCGCTGACTCGATCCTTTTCATTCGGCCGCTTGCACTCTGAGAGTTCGATCAGCTTTGCCTCCAAGAGTTGTTCAAGAATGTCGGGGACGTCTGAGTCAGGGAATGGATACTGCTTTTGCTCCAACTCTCGCAATGTCACCTTCCGCCTTTCCTGTTGTTTTGGCTGAGTTATTTAGGTCGGAGGATTTACCTTAGCTTTGGCGCCCACTTTTACTGGTGCGACTTCAACAATCAGCACTTCTTTTCCTTTTCCGAAACTGTTGGGTTTCTTAATCTCCCTTCTGCCCCCTTGCTGGTCCAACTGGATGGGAACTGTGCCTCCGGAAGTTTGGATGTTTATCTTCATATCATGTGCGCGGGTCGCTAATTCTTCGAAAGTTCGGGGTTTGACACCCTACAGGATGTATAACAGCTCCCAATGCATTCCCTGGATGCACATCTCTACGGCAGAAGTCTCCGTCAGGCGATCTTTGTAGTCCAAGCTGAGGGCACGCCATCTGTTGATGTATTCGACAACAGGCTCTCCTTTCCTTTGTTTGGTGCTGGTAAGCTCCATCATACTTACCGTCCTTCGAGTGCTGAAAAATCTGTTCAGAAACTCTCGTTGTAGCTGTTCCCAACTGTCGATCGATTCTGGTTCAAGATTTTTGAACCAGGTGAAAGCGGTCTCCCTGAGTGAACGAACAAACTGCTTTACCAAGAGGTCTCCGTAAGTCCCTGCGTTGTTGCAGGTTTCAATGAAGTGGGCGATGTGCTGTTTGAGATCGCCTCGTCCGTCGAATTGTTGAAATTTGGGCGGCTGGTAGCCCAAGGGCATGTTGAGACTTTCGATCCGTCTGGTGTACGGTTTGACGTACATCTGTGATCCTTGGAATGATGTAGCTTGTTGTAGGCGGATCGTATTAGCTATCATTTCCTGCAATTATTGAACAGATAGCGATGCTATAGAATTTGAGGGTGGCAGCTGTGTAGAACTACCTGGTTGCTTTTCTGCAGTGAAGACGTCGGCTGGTGTGGCTTCTGGAGTGAAACCAGGTGGATATGGTTGCTCATCGCGGATTTCGGGATCAATTTGGATAGGGACTTTTCCTTTGAGAGCGGTGATCTGTTGATTTTTTTCCTCCACGACTCTGATCAGCTGCAAAATTTTGTTCTCCAATTCTGAAATCTTTTCTTCTGTACTGGTTGTGTTGGTCATCATGACGGCAACAGATGAGGCTCCGCGAAAGACTGGGGGAGAAAACTCCTCTGATTCTTCTGTGTGGATTTCTACAGAATGAGTTGGATTCTGTTGAATGGGCTTCGTCGTGTTGCCCCCGACTTCGATCGGGGTGGATGATCGACTCCTCCATGCGGCAAGAGAGTCAGGGGAGAGTTCCTGTTGTTGTGCAAGCTGTGGACTCTCCGTTTCAATGTTTTGTCGGGTTTGGACGGTAAGAAATTGTGTCCGTCCCCGGGTTTCTGGACCTACGTACTCAGGTAG
Organism: Carallia pectinifolia; assembly: GCA_037832335.1. Lineage (NCBI taxonomy): Eukaryota > Viridiplantae > Streptophyta > Magnoliopsida > Malpighiales > Rhizophoraceae > Carallia > Carallia pectinifolia. Next base: position 17,451,780 of record CM075443.1, read on the forward strand.
GGTAGTTGATGTAGGCAATGAAGCCGTTGCCTTCTTGTTGGTACCGGCAGCTGTACTTTTTTTTGGTACCATTTAATGTGCTGAACACCTGTAAATTTTTTTTTTTTTACTTTTTACTTTTTACTTTTTTTGTCTTTTTCTCTGTTTTTTTTTTGTCTTTTTTTTGTGTTTTTTTTTCTCTCGGTTCCCTTTTTATCTTTTTTTTTTTTAAGGAACAAGAGATGAGAGGTGAAGATGTCCCACCGAGCGTGCCAAAAATTTGTAAAGCGTAAATTTCGAGTCTAAAACAATTAAACTCAAAAATACAAAAATAAATTACAAATAAAAATTTAAAAATAAAAGAAAATTTACGTGGGGTCGATCTCTGTAGATCCTCCGATTAGTGTCCTTTTTTTGACTCCGTCAAGGGCTGCACGAGCTTGATCTTGACAGAAATAATTTCCACAGCTTTTTCTTGAATTGGGTAGACTGAAACCGGATCTGATTTGGATGTTTTGACTACGATTAAGAACCGCAGAGACCTGATCTGAGCCGATCTGGCTTAATTTCACCGAGGGTCGAAGGGACTTGTTCTCGGATGAGCTGTCTGGATTTTGCTGATGGCCGTATGAACTTAATCTCAGCCGGATTTGTAGTAATTTGATATTTTTTAGATCGATATTCTCAGAAATTCAGATCTAGGGCGATCGGAGAATATAAATCTCAAAATAACTTTAGAAATGGAAACAACAAATTTTTTGGGCCTTACCCCTGAAATATCTCTAAAAATGGAGTTAGGAGAGTATACTGCATAGTAAAAGCACGTAAGAAAAGGAGAAATTTTTTTGAGAGATTTTCAAAATTTTCTTTTTCTCTCAAATTCTTTGAATTTTTCTATTTACAGATTTGCTGAATATGTTTTGAACTGGGGGCCGAGGGCCTATTTATAAGGCTCATTTCCCATGTGAACATTACATGGGAAAGGAAGAAAATTAATTCTTCCGTGTCGGCGTTGCCAATTTTGAAATTGGCAACGCCGACATGATTTGACCCTTTTTTTTTTTGAAAATGATGTTTACACAAGGAATGCAGCAGAATTTGGGGGTTCTGAATCTCGTCCCTCCCCTACAATTTTCTTAATCTTCTATCTCTTTCTCAATTGGGTTTTGAATTTTCTCAATTGGGAAAATTTTGGGGTTGAGATGACGCTTAAGAGAGAGGGGCTGTTTTGTTTCCCTAGAAATAAAAGAAAAATAAATATTGAAAAAAAAAAAAAACATCGCCATGTGAGAGAAATAAGATTTGCATTGTACCCACCCATCTCTCCCTGTTTCTCTTTGGATGAAGTGATATCCAATTGATTTTACGACCCTCTTCTGAATCTTGGGGGACTTTTATTTCAATTTTTTGTTGATTATCATTATTATTATTGTTCCCTTTTTTTTTTAATTGTAATTTCAAATATTTTTCGTTTCTGTCCGTTATGCCGTATTAGAGGTGGCCATGGTGGAGGAGGCAAGGGCTGTGGAGGTAGATCGGTGGCAGAGAGACCGGAGGCTGTGGGGCGGTGGTTGGAGTAAGGTTATCAGAACCGAACTGGTAATTAAATCGGTCATGTTAAAGATATTATAATTTAATATAAGAAAATTAAAAAAATACATAATTAGAGGAATTTATTAAGTTTTGCAGTATAATTTTTAAATTTTTAATTTGAAGAATACAATAAATTAAAAAAATTACTTTATAAATTATATATTTATATTTTAAATTAAAAAATTTTAAAAAAATTAATAAAAACTCAAATCCGTCCAACCGGTTAAACCGAGATCGGTTCATCGATTTTCAGTTGAACTGGCTGGTTCTCCGGTTCTTAGATTGGTTCTCAGTTGGATTGATTTTTTGTGTAGACTAGACTAAATTAGGGACCGATTCTCAATTTTTTCAGTTGAACCGACCGGTTCAATCTAGTTCTTATTACTATGGGTTGGAGAGATAGTGAGAGAGAAAAAGATGGAGGCTTTTCTTTAGTTTTTAATTTTTGAGTGTTCCGATTTTGACATTTGATTTTTGGTTTGAATTTTTGGTTGGAGAGAGAGAGAGAGCAAGAGAGAGAAAGAGAGACAGAGAATAGGGGAGAAGTAAGAGATAGAGAAGATCTGAAGACAGAGAAGGAGATCTACGTGGTGACCTATTGCAATGTGGCAAGAACAGTCGACTAGGATTTATTATTTTTAATTATGTAAGACGTTGCGTAAGTGACACGTTACTACTTAACGGTAATTCACAGAAATTGAAATTTATTAATTAATTAATAAATGTTTTTAACAGTATTAACTTTAAGCAAATATTTTTAAAGATACTAATTTATAAATAAATAATAAAAAATTATTGACTCAAATATGAATTTAAATGAGAATAGCATACTTATTTCCAAGGACCCAAAGCCCGGTACTTGTACCCAAAGTTATCAAAAAAATAATTTCTTTGTTTTTTTGAAAAAATTAAAATTAAAATTTAAATATATATTACTTTAAAATATAAAATGTAGATATTAAATGAGATTTTTTACAAAAAAATTTTTCCTTTAAAATTTTTTTGCTAAAATGGTATAAAAATATTATTATTTTATTAAATATGTATATTTTTAATATACAAATATGAGCACACTTATTTTGTATTTCTAATTTCTTTGAATCAATTTAGCCTCCACTTCGAGAAGTGACTCCCACAAACAATAGATAGAATGACCACTTGGGAATCTATCAGTTCTAAAATGATAATAAAATAATATGTATTATTTTATGATTAAATTCATAATAAAATAAAAATAAATAAATTATCAAATAATAAGATTGTATAATTATTTATTATTATTTATTTAAAATTATGTAATATTACTAATTCTAAATTCACTCGATGCATCCACATTACTCCAATGGCCTGTAAAGTGGACCACACAAGATTTACCCGAATTATTGTTTTATGCGCGGACATGAGCCCCCTATGGCTTTGTATAACTTAATTGATTAGAGCGCCGTGACAGCATTAAAGGAAGAGTTGTTTGAAAATATGTTTGAATGTCTTTATTTTTTGTAATCATATTTTTATTTTTTATAATAATAAAATTATTGGATATATTTTTTTATTATAAAAATAGAGATATAATTGTAAAAAGTAAAGATATAAATTATATTTGAACGCATTCTGAGATGCCTCCTCTTACGAGGTTGCAATTTTTTCGCATTGATTAACGAGGGGAGGGGACTGGTCGTGGGTTTCATGTGTTTTTTTTTTTGTTTAAAAAAAATTATATGTATATAATTAAGATAGAATGTATGTACAATTAAAATAAAATATATATATATAACTATAAATAATATTATATGCACATTATACTTATTTGTGTGGGAAAAATTTTAGAACTTGACACCTTTGAGTCTGATAAAGTATCTAGAAAATAATAAGTGTTTAATTTTAAGTACTAATAATTGTATTTTTAGTAAAAAAATTATATCATTTTATTTTTTATTATTTTTTAATGAATTTTATTTTTTATTACTTAAAGTATGTATATTATTATTAAAAATTGAAAAATTATTACTTTAAAAACAATTTCTCAAACTAAAAGATCAGCCTCTTAAACTGTATTCTATTTGTCTGCACAGAAAAAACTTTTTAACAAAAGAATTAAAAGGTATATAGGATCCCCACCACCCACGTCTTTCCATTTCTTTTCTGTGGCGGGACTTGTTTTCCTTTTTTTTTTTGTACGGCCGCAGGGTCTTTGGACGTTTGTCTATTTAAAAAGAAAGTCGCATTCATACTGCTTTATTTGGTTTGATAAAAAATGATGAAAAAAAAAAAAGTTTAAAAAGAAAGTTGTAAGAAAATAATAAAAAAATAAAATTTTATATTTAAATTATATAAAAAAAGTGTGAGAAAAAAAGTGTATGAATAAAATTATAAAATTATTCTTATAAGTTAATGTTAAAAGAGATATATTTAGATTACTTTAATAATTTTTGCTACATATCATTTTATTTTTTTATTTAGTTTTTGTTTTATTTTTTTTTGACAAAAATTATGTACGAATTTTTTAATGGTGTGACATTTCTCGTGGTTTTCTTTTACAAACTAAACGCTGGATATTGTCTCGGTAAGCGGGCATTCTTTCATTTCCTTTTCTAACGCACGAAACCAACAAAGCAACGCTTGTCCGTCATAGTTCCTGCACGACAGACTGCCGCTTTGTTCTTATCAATGTATGCCGATTTGTTGATTGAAAAAAGAAGAAAAAAAAGAACGGTTATAGAGGGGAATGTTCACCCATAGATCTGACCGAGTGCATTTGCCGCGAGTATTGTTTGGAGCACCGTTAGATGCTAATGAACATAGATTAAGAAAATATATATAATAAATAATTTATTTGATAATATTTAATAATTTATTTTTTAATTTTTATTAAAATTTAATTATTTAATATTTTATATTATTTTGATTTCACATGACTTACATTTATTAAATAATTTTCCGTTAGAGCCTTATTTTTTCATAAATTGGAAAAACAAGGCTAATAATACACCACGGACTGTCAAAAAATGATCATATTTGCATGCCTTCCAATAGGTCATATATATATTTTTTTGAATCAGAAAAAAAAAAATTATCACGAATATATTAATTATTAAATTTATAGATCAAAATCAAAATGACTCTTATTTATAATACTTTATCTAACTATCTCAAAATTCACTACTTAATTAATCACCAATAAAATTAAGCCTGTCATATTCTTATCACCAAAAAACAATAGGTCGTATTCTATGAAGTATTAATCTATCAACAATTAGTCATTTCCATGCATATTACGATATTTAGTTCCATTAAATGACTTACAAGGATTAGAATCCATGTTACTGCAAAAAACACTGACACTCTAACAATTAAACCACGACGATTAATGGTACATCTGATATGATAATTGTTAGATGATGGGCCTATGACAAGATTATCATGTAAGGGTATTAAGCCAAAGCGGGCTAGTCAATATCTGATAATTCTTAAGCCTCATATTAGTTATGTCACTTCATCATTTAATATTATATGCCAAATTTTAATTAATTTGATTTGTCAATTAGAATACAGACCCTGGATAATATGTTTATTTTTTAAAACACTCGTACCTTCCATGATTGTCTTTGTCTCCTGATGTACAAGAACTTCTAATATGTAATAAACAGAAATTAACAATATATAATTTTAAATATATAATAATAAATATTTACACAATCTTATTTAATAATATTTGATTTTTTATTTATTTTTTTTAAATTTAATCATTTAACAGATTATATTATTATATTATTATTATTTTGATGTTACTTAAAATAGGGTCACTAATCTTTTTTCTTTTCTATAAGTAACAAAGAGAGATTTTTTTTAATTTAATTTATCTTTTTAAGCGAGTCAGTTAATTTAATATAAGAGAAACGGAAAAAAAAAAATAGTAAGTATAGCAAGTAAGGAACAAAGAATATAATAAGACATGCACAAAAGAAAAAAAAAAAAGTGAACCAATGTGTGAAACCGAGAAATTCAATTTTAATTAAAGAGTAAAAGGTGTGCTGTATGGGGCTGACCGTTCAAAACTTCATGTTGAAAACCGAAAATATTATCAAATAAGGAACACAAAGGTAAAGGTGGCCAATGCTTAATTCTCTCTGGGGATAAATATTTTTAAAGTCTTAAACTTTTAGATTTTTTTACGTTTGAGTCCTAAACCTTTTTAACATTTCATTTGAGTCCTATATCTTTTAATTTTTTACTATATCAGTCCTTTAAATTACGAAAAGTAGTCAATCTATTAATAAGTGAGTTTAATTTAATAAAAATCATTTAAAAAAGCTTAAATACATGAGTTAAATATTTTTTTCATCAAAAAAATATGCATATTAAATATTTTTTTAATCAACAAATATACGAATTAAATAGGCAACATGTATATTTTTTTTATAAAAAATACATTCAATTCATATATTTAATCTTTTTTAAATAATTTTTTGTAAAGTTAAAATTATTTTTTAATAGATTGATCACTTTTGTTAAACAGAGGGACTAATTTGGTAGAAAATCAAAAAGTTTAGGACTCAAATGAAATGTCAAAAAAGTTTAGCACTCAAACGTAAAAAAACCTAAAGGTTTAGGACTAAAAAAATCCTTATCCCATTCTCTCTGTATATGGACATCTGGGGACTAAAGTGGAAAGTTGAGAACGATATGTACAAAAACTAATAATTTAGCTTATAGAGAACCCGCATTTTCCGACTTTTGCATATAGGCGGCCGATTAAAATTATGCCACAATCACAAGCAAGAAACATGCGCTTCGTGAAAAAAAATGCAAAGCAGAACCTCAGTCAAAACTAATGTGCCCGTTATTTCGCCCCCAACTGTGCGTTAATGAAGCTCATTTCTTTTCCTGTCCTGACGCGGCTTTGATTTCGGAAAATAGTGCTCATTCGCCGAAGCACGTAATAAGCATGCATGCAAATCCGTTCTTCAAAACATATTCGAATATGAAACCCCCCAAGTCCCTTTTTTTTGAACGAAAATGAAGGCTGCACGGAGACGGCGGGACCGGAGGTGTTCGGAGGAGAGAGAAGAAGGGGAGAGAGGGTGGGTTCTGCTAATTTTTTAAATTTTTTTTAAAGCTACTAGTGTTATTTATATAGTAATTAATATTGATGTAATACAGATTTAATTACAGAGATTTATCAAACTCATATGCATATGAGTAAGATTAATGTGCAACAAAATCATATGTGTAACATATTTAAGTTTAATATGCAATAGGTATTATTTGGAAAAAAGGGAAAATGTGAAATCATGTCATTATGATGTCATTTATAATAAAATATTATTTTTTTTCAATTTAGTATTATTAAAATTTAAAATCACGGTCTGTGTATAAGAACCAACAAAATGTACAAGTATCCCGATAACATGTGCAAAACCATAACACTACATTGTTTGCATTTTTTTCCCATGTGTTTTACATATTGTAATCAAAGTATTTACACATTTAATTAGCTCCAAGTCGTAAAATTTTGTCCAAAATAATTTTGAATTTTTAAAAAATTAATATTTAATATGGGTGCGGCCCAGGCCGCGTCTATTTTGTCAGTCCTAGCAATGAGACTTTTTTTGTTTTTTTTGCTATGCCTGCTAGGTACTTTGAATGTGGCATGATCCTTGCAGTGTTGATGCCTGCGGCCCATCTAATTCAAACATTTAAAGTAAGATGGAGGCAAAATTACGAGCTTACATCTAGTGTCTTAATTTGTGTAATTATGAACTTGAGAACTGTTGACGATAGCTCTTTCTGTTTATCCTTTTTTTTTTTTTTTGGGATAAGTCAGAATTTTATTAATTAAAGAAGATAGTACAGGATAACTCCATTGTGCCAAATAGCCTGGAAGACAGAGCCCCCCATCCTTAAAACTTGAGACAACACGAAAAAATACAAGTCAGAATTTTATTGACAATAGCTATTCACTACTAGAACTCGTTGTGGTTCCAAAATCGTAATTGCCGTTGATGCATTTGGTAGAAAATGAAGGCATATTATGCTGGCTTTATGACAAAATTCATTATTATTTGTACTTTGGATGATCACCGGGAGAGCCCGTTATCAATTGTACGTTGAAAACAAATTGTTCTTACTTTCAAATTTGAGTTTGAAGTTATGTAAGCAATGATCACATAATTGATCAAAACCCCTTTCCAGCACAATGAATCGATCTTGACTAAAATGATCTCATTCAATTCTCTGCAACGGGACGGAAGTCCAGAAGATGTTCCACAAATCATTCCCCTTCTTTCTCTTTTAGAAAGAAATTATGTCAAGTAAACAAATAAAAGATTGAATGAAAAGAGACATAAACAAGTACATCCCCTATAAATTTCAAAATACTGAAAATTCCTCATTTGAAGAAAAGTATAATAGTGAGCACTAATTAAATTCTCCATGAACAATAATAAAGGCTAATAGATCAATTCAAGATCAGTCTTAATTAAAACGTTGGATACACTTGTTGAGCTTTCAATTAATTCTAGAAAACAAAAAATGACAAATGATTTTCTCAAAAAAAAAAAAAAAGAAGACAAATTATTGATGTTGAGTTTCTTTATGTGATTGTGTGATTTATGTCAAGTATCAAAATAAGGTTTGATTCAACTACAAGCACCTCCTTTATTTTTTGATTTTCTACATTAAAAAACCACTTCTAATACGTGCTATAATTAACTAATCAGGTAAATATTGCATCGATTTCACGCCTTTCAATTTCCAAGGAGAACAACTTCAAGAATACCAGTTTCAATGATCTATTTTGACTAAGAGAAGTAGTAGGTTTGTTAGATGATAAAAATTTGTAAAAAAAAAATACAAATAAATTATTAAATTCTGTTAGTGAATTGTATGATTATTTTATTATTATCTAAAATTAAATTATATAGTAAAATTTTTTGACTAAATGTTTATCTGAGTGTGATTATAATAATGTGACTTCTCCACCTGTTAACGTGACATAATTGGATCTTTGTGTATCGATCACTGTTCCCAATGATATGCCACTTTTTTTTTTTTTTTTTTTGGTGAAAATTGATATGTTACCTACTCGGGTCTTTCTTTTTTTTTTGTTAAAAATGCATGGAGTCGCAAAAGATACGATAAAGTAGCCATCTCAATTCTTATATAACTCAATCCCTTTTCATGACAAGAATTCAAAACTTTGAAGGTAGATGTTTAATTCTTTAAGCATTGGGGCACCCTGCTTGCATCATTTTTAACGCAATATATTCTATATATAATAGAGGTATAATCTTTCAAAGTCCAGGTTTTGCAAACGAATATTAAATTCTAGCGTGGATTAGCTGAGTTAGCAACATATATCTCGCTGAATTCATTGGGATCATTAACTTTCAGAATCCGTATGCCTAACCACACGACCACCGACCTGAAATATATTTCCCAGTATCCAAGATCGTCAAGTTAGAACGAAAGGAATATAACATGAAAACGTCTTCAACTTATCGACAAAAAAAAACACACACACACTCACACACACACACACACACGTATACAACGTATGGGAAATCCACTTTCTTTATGATGTTTAATTTCGATCCATATGTAGACAGTTATCACGGGGCTACAAGCCATAAAACATGATAAACCTTCCCTTGCCATAACTCCTTATCGTAGCTAAAGATAGAATTCGATATTAGGTCTTTAATTAGAGAAGATCTAATATCAACAATGTTTAACAAGTAGCTAATTAAGCACAAACTAATTAGAGGTTAGGAAAAATACATGACTATGCCACTTATCCTTTTTATCTCTAGACTCCCAAGACCTTTTCTGAGAAGCTCAGAAGAAGGTAGGCTATTTTCGGGGAGAGAAGACCAGTTTGTGGATAGTAAAATTGATGCCTTAGGTGAAGCTACAAAATGAGAGGAATTCCAACCTTGGTAAACATAAACCTACATAGCATACATAATATATGTTTTCACAGTTCTCCATGTATGTATGTTCTGCCTCTTTCTAAAAAAAGATATATAAGGCCAAAGAACTAATCAGTCGTCCCAGAATATTTTCACCTTTCAAATGTTCAATTCTTTGAGATCGAAGCAATTTAATCATTTTTCTTGAAGCATTCCTAAGTAGCAAGCTAAAGTTCTGTTCGAAAGCAACCGACTCCTTTGCTCCACTTACAAAATCTACTTCATGTTTCTGAATTGGACATTTGAGTAAGCTGATATATGTCTCCAAGTCATGAACACATATAGGATTTTGCATGTTGAAGAAGTCAAGGGCTAATTCAACACCGACATGGGCATAGCATGAGCAACTCCATCTCCCTCCCAAAACCCTAAAATTCTCGTTGAGAAAAACCCCAGGTAACTTCGTGATGGGGTCATTAACATTCACAATTCTCAACACCTTAACCCCCAATTCCTCGCATCGATCCTTAAACCCCGCATTTCCTACTCTCGGCCCTCCAAATGAAAATACTGTTATTGGTACCTCCCAATTTTGGTTAATTCTGTGTAATCCAAGCTCCGCGATGTCATAAGCAAGCAAAACAGCCAACGCACTTCCCATGCTATGCCCGGCTAGGGAAATGCTAACTTGCTCACCTTTGTACTTGTTTAGCAACCTTGATATTTCCGACAAAAGCTGTTCCCGGCAACTTCCAAGCCCGAACCTTGTACGATCACTTTCATCAGAAGTGTACAATCTCAAGAAGCCAGACTCCACCTTTACATCAGGCCGCGGATTGTGGGGGTCTAGCCGTGCTGGTGTAAGCGAGCTCATGAAATTCGCAATCCATTCCTGGCTCGTTATCGTTCCGCGAAACGTGACCAGTACGTCCCTTCTTCCAAGCTTGCTAACTGCATCTTTTTCCGATGATACAGCTACATATCCAATCCACCGGCCACAATTAGGAACCCCACCATTTTGGATTGGAATATTAAGATCGATGCTGGGAGTAGCATAAATGTACTTGGTGACTTCATAGCCGGAATTTTGCATTCCAACTTCTTTAAACATGTGGTTTTTGCCGTACTTGCAAGTCAAATATCGCTTTGATCTGGGGTTAAGATCAAAAGCCTCATAGCAAGCAGTAATGAACTCACCGTATCGGATTATCTCTTGACGGAGAAGAGGGTGCAAAGGATCAACTAGGTTTTCCCAGTTGTTGCACCCTTGTACCTCTCTCCAGAGCTGAGCCAATTCACAACTAGTTCTTGTGATTTTGGCAGAGAGAGCTCGTGTTATAATGGAAGAACCCTTCTTTGGTGAACAAGCTTGTGTAAATGAAGGGGAACCAGCCGGGACCATGCCCCCTGCGTACATGACATTGCTCATTCTACTAGGGTTTTGCATTAAAACATTTGAAGCCATTGTAGGGAGAACGAGTGGGGGCTGGCGTGGAGCTGGTTGAGGAAGGGAGCTTGGGTTCAAAGGGCTTTATACAAAACAACTAATGGCGAACACATACTATAGATAAAAAGGAAAAAGATAGGTGTACTGGGTGGTTTGGTTCAACGAATGATGCACCGTCCCAATATAATAGTTATCTCTTAAAAAAATTTTGAGGAAAAAAAATAAATTATGAATTTAGGGTTTAAATTTTAAAATTTAGTCTAACACTCATTCAAATTTAAAATTCAAATTTAAAATCTAATTTTGTAAGGATATAATACACAAAAAATATAATAAAAACCGAACTCATATAAAAAGAATATCGCTACGCCAAGACACCCAACAATATTTGAAAAAGAGCAATATTTTTACGCTAAATTTTATTACGTCACATTTTTTTAATAAATCAATCAATGTTTTATTAATGATACTTGGTAAAATTAAGAATTAACCTGATATTCCGTCAGAAGTTACCAATAGCTGCACTTGTCACGTTAATTACACACAAGCACTATGTGCCTCGTTAAAGCATGTTTGGCGAGAGTTTGACTATGAATTTTTTAATTCTCCTTTTTACTACAAATCTTTGTTACAATTTAAAAGGTCCGTCTGGCTTTTTTTTTGTTTTTTTCTTTTTTTATGTCGGAATGGACTTCTTGAATTTTCGGCATGGTAGACTTACAACCTTTTCTTAATCTGTTACAGGTGGCAGGGAGCGAGGAATCAAGGGGTTCCAAAAGTTACTTTTCTGATTGTGGGGACCTTTTACAGTGATTGATTCACTAAGTAAGAGTCCCATTTATTTGGAGTCAACATTTATATCTGTCATATCAATGTATAAATAAATGACGTCAACTTTTTTATTATATTGTACAAACTCGTGCAAAATATCAGACATCCCGTAAGGGTCAAATGCACACACTCGATGTAAACATTAAAAAAGAAAAGGAAGTTTGAGTCTTGTTTATACACTAAAAAGGAAATATCACCCCGAAAGAAATTTCCTCTTAATGTGGAATTGGAACGTTATAGTAACCTTTTCAAAAAAGTAGCTGGTTCGTGTGTGTATATATATTATATATCAAAATGCATATGTAGTGATCTTGATGTACATACATGTGCACGGGAAGAATAGGAAAAAAGAATCACTATTCCCCAATGTTTTTGCCCTTATTTCTCCTCATTTTGTTTAAAATGTAACTTAAGCAAACATTATGAGAATTTATCTTTAAGAACACCTAGTGGTTAAAATTTTTGGAGGATCTTAAGTTTTATTATTAAGAAAGGGATGTAAAATTTATGAAAATAAAGAATTCTACCACGTTTTATAGTTTATAATTTAACAAACCTCCTAATAAAAAAAAAAATGAAAGTTTTTAATTTGAAACAAAGAAGATGACATTATAACCAAATTAATAAGACATTCCTCATGACGGCCAGTAACTTTTGAACTAGTTGTCACGCTTTGATCGTTGGTGCGTTCACCTTTTTTTCTTTTGGTCAGTTGCTCCTTTTTTGTTTTTGAAGTTGCTCTTTTCCCGTTGTTCTTTCAATTGTCGCTTAGCGTGAGGGATTTGTTAATGTTAAGCCAGTTTAATAGAGAGAAACAACAGAACTATAATACAAACAAAATTTTCTGTGAAGTCCAATATATGTGTCGAATTGCACATATGCCCCTTTTAAGGCCTTGATAAAATGAAGAGAGTATGTAGAAAATCAAAGCACAATGTGGCTACATATAAATAATTAAACATTTCTTTTCCATGAATCCAAAAAAAAAATAATAATAAATGGCCGAGCAGGGTTCCATTAGTTTTTTTTTTTTTTTTTGTCTAGTTAAATTAGGAAAGAGGTTTTTTCATATTAGCAAGGTCTGAGATTAAAAATCAAATCTCACCCTTAAACTTCAAATTTAGTTGTTTTTTTTTTTTTTTGTCTAGTTAAATTAAGAAAGAGGTTTTTTTTTTCATATTAGTAAGTCTCAGATTAAAAATCAAATCTCACCTTAAACTTCAAATTTAGTAGCTTTTTTTTTAAAAAAAAATTCTAAATTTAAAGATAGTAATACTGATCTATATCTTTTTTTTTCCTTTTTTTATCTTTAGCCGAAACGGTTAGGAGCACATTTTTTGGCTTGTTGGGAGAGAGGCATGGTCTAAGCGGGAGTCGACCCCCACCTGAGGGGTGGGGGGCACAACCCGCGACAACCTGGGCTAACGCACACCCATCTGAACTATACCTTTTATTTTTGGGTTTGTTGAACTACACCTAATTGTTAAACATTTCATTTTTTATAGCAGGGCTCGGCACGGCAAAGCTAGGCTCGTGTATGGCGCTGCTCGGCCTGCATAATACTGATGGGCTGTAAAAGTGAGCCGACTTGACCTGCTGGACATAACAAGAACTGCCCGCATCCAGAAAAATTACTTTAAATTATGGGTCGGATCCATATAACAGAATTTTAGCCTTTTGATTGTGGAAATGCTTCACATTTCCGGTTTGGGAACCAAACAAAAATACCGGGGCCCCATAAAAACAATGGCCCCCAGATGAAATGGATGTTCAGTGACAAATACTACTTGTTTAGAATCCGGCATTTTGCTGTGTTCAGCCTTTATAGCTGGGCTCTGAGCTATTTTGTTGGGCTTGCAATATGTGTGGCAAATGGGCTCTCTCACGTAGTTTTGAAAGCAGATTCTCAAGTGGCATCAACTGCCGTTGAGGAGCCGATTGTCATCCCCAGGCTACTTTGATCAAGGCTTGCCAAGGGCTGTTGGAGAGAAATCGGTAGGTCCAAGCGCAGCATACTTATCGAGAAGCTAATCAGGTAGCCGACTTCTTTGCTAATTCTGCTCTTTCTTCTGGGTTTGTGGATTTGCAAATTTTGGCTGCCCCTCCTCGAGGGTGTTCGCAGATTCTCCAAGATGATCTTTGTGGGGTGGCTCTGCCTCGATCAGTAGCTTTGTGAGCTGGGTCTTGACCCTCCACTTACACCCAAAAAAAAAAAAACCAGCATTTTGTTTAATTGGTAGTAAACATTTCAGTTATTTAAAAAAAAATGCTATTGTAAGAATTTGAGGTTTTAATCTTAGTATAGAAAATGTGAAATTTATAAAAATGAAGAAATTTATCTTATCACATAACTCATAACTTATAGTGTAACGGAGGTAGGAAAAAAAATGATATTTTTGTCTGTAGATATCTAAATTAGACCGATTAGAATAATTACGTATATAATGTGTGCAGTCATTTTGATAATTGTTAAGATCATATAAAATTGTGTTATTAAAATCTTATAAGAAATGAACAAAATCTTAAGATTCATTTGTACAATCTTCCTTAACAGAATTCATGAATCTATTTAATTTAACTGTTATTTGTTTAGAAAGTACATCATAACTCCAATGCCTTCGAATTCAATAAATAAAACGAGAGAGGAAAAGGCAAGAAGAAGAAATAGGCGGAAATGTTTCTTTCTATATTCCCCTTGCAATGTAGCGTCCAACAATAATGTATTAATGTGTCTTATTATCTGCCCTGGTTTGTTAGACGGCTTCTTCAGCTGGGCGTCATTTGTCATGCAGGGCAAGGAGAATAAAGCTGGATGCCGCCTTCACAGACCTGAGCTCTCTCTTACCTATTTCCGTTCGTATAGAGTTTAATATGTAATTTATTTTTAAATTTTATTTAAAGATTTAAATTTTTAAATTAAATAATTTATTTGACATAATATTAAAATTTTTAGATGTGCATATTTTATTTTATTTTTTTAAAAGTAGCATGCATTTTAATTTAATCCTTGAACTTGTCCTCTCTTTTATTATTTTTTTTCTTTACAGTAAACTAGATGGTATAAGTTCATCTTTTTCGAACGCAACTAATCATGCCAACTCTCAAGACTAATAAGAGAGGTTATAAGTTCCAATTTCAATTAAAATTTTCGACCCAAAAAAATCAATTAAAATTTCAATATTTGGCTTTTCTTCGTTTTTTCTTTTTGCCTTCGTTTTCTCCAAAAAGGAAGCGGTCAAAATAACGTTCGAACTTCCAATCATTCGGTACCAAAATTTGAAACTCGAAAACTCTCAACTTATTTTTCTTTTAGTTTATCAAAGATGGAAAACGATAGCTAAAGTATTGGCATACATCCAAATTTCGCCGGACAGCCTGTCAACCTCATCCCATGCGCTTGGAAGTTCTAATTTTGGTCATGAGTTGTTATCAAACAAATGAATATGAATTATCAACGTAACTAAAATCACTTAACAAGGATGAGTTTAGTAGTTAAAAATTTAGTTTTTAACGTACTTTATCTTAAGTTTAAATTATCTCATTGATTACTATCGAAGTCTTTTGTTAATACATGACATATAAATCTTACTATAAATTACTAATAGTCAACATGTGCTCTTAGACTTTTGGGACAGAAAATTCCTTCCAATCACTAAACTTATTGGCACAAAAAAAATAAATAAATAAAGCCTAGAAAAATTCAGAATTCTCACTTTTCTTTTTTTATTAAGAAGTTTATTAATCTATAAATTATATAATAAAGTAATTCTTTTATTTTTATAAACTTTACACTTTCTTTTAAAAATTAAAAATTAAGACTTATAAAATAAAAATTTTAAAATTTAATTATTAGAGTATTCCTAATAGTCTGTTTGAATTCATTGGAAAGGGTGCAAAAGAATGTAATTTGGAAAGAAAACGGGAATCGGAAAAAATTACTTTGTTTGGATAGGATTTGAGAAAAAATTCAGTTGAAAAATTGTGACAGAATGCTGGCATGGGTCCCATTAGAAAACTTTCTGACAAAAAAAAAAGACAAAACTTGAGAAAATTGGTGCCGATGAAGACTTGATTTGCAGTAAATACTAAATTACCCTCCACTAGAAGATTTCATTTTCCTAGTTATGTATTAATTAAGTTAAAGGTATAATTATTTTTTGATACATAAATTTTCTTTCATTCCTCTTTCTCATCATATCTAAACAAACTATTTATTTTCTTACTATTTTTTATCTCACCTATTTCTCACATAACCAAACAACTTAAATCAAATCCTTTCCTTTCCTATTATTTTCTTTTTCATTACTTTTTTTTTCACCACTTTCTTTCTCTCCTCGCAGAAAAATACAAACACACAATAAAGGACACTCGGAATTTATCGTTCGGTTCAAAAGCACTCGCCCAACAACGGTCAGAGTAATGTTACAGTTTATTATTTAGTTAAGAATGCCAAACTATGCGTCGTATCCCGAAAAGTTACTTTAAACTATTGGTCGGGTCCATATAGCAGAATTTTAGCATTTTTGATTGTAGTAATGCTTTACATTTCCTCTTTGAGAACCAAACAAAAATACGGGGCCCAATAAAAACAATGGGCCCCAGATGAAGGATGTTCAGTGACAACTGACAAATACTAATTGATAAAAAATAAAAATAAAAAACTTGTTCATAATCAGGGTTTTTTGTTGAATTCGTAGTAAACATCCCAGCGATAAAAAAAAAAATTTCTGTCCTAAAAATGTCTAGGTTCTAATCTTAAGATAAAGAGTGTAAAATTTATAAAAATAAAAAGAGTTATTGTATTATATAATTTATAGTCTAATAGAACATAGAAATGAAAAAAAAAAAACGAAACCGGTATTTTTGGTTGTGAATATTTGAATTAAGATCGGTTGGCTCAAGATCAAGGATTCGAAACAAGCAATTGGAAGAGTTCCGCATGCAATGTATGAAGTCATTTTTAATAATTGTTAGAATCATGCAAGATTGTGTTATCAAAAAAATTATAAGATATGATCAGATTATAAGATTTATTTGTGTAATCTTTTTTAATAGAATTTAATTAATCTCTTTAATTTAACTATTATTTGTTCAGAAAGTACATCATAACTCCAATGCCTTCGAATTCGATAAAGAAAAAGAAAGAAGAAACGGCAAGAAGAAGAAATAGGCAGAAATGTTTGTTTCTAGTTTCCCCTCGCAATGTAGCGTCCAACAATAATATGTGTCTTATTATCTGCCCTGGTTTGATAGACGGCTTCCTCAGCTGTGTGTCAATGTCATTTGTCATGCAAAGCAAGGAGCGCAAAGCTGGATGCCGCCTCCACACGCTCGGCCTCTCTCCTCCTCTCTTTTTGTTTGTATAGAGTTTAATATATAATTATTTTTAAATTTTATTTAAAATTTTAAATTTTTAAATAAAATAATTTTTTTAACATGATATCAAAATTTTTAGACGCACATATTTTATTTCATTTTTTGAAAAGTAACACACATATTAATTTAATCTTTAAACTTATCCTTTTTTTTTTCTTCTAGCATTGCAGTAAACTAAATGGTATTTTTGAATCAGTTTAGATAAACAGTTTATAGTTATTTATCTTTTTAGAGCACGACAAATCATGCCAACTCCCATGACTAATAAGAGAGGTTCTAAGTTCAAATTTCAATTAATATTTTCGACCCAAAAATATCTATTAAAATTTTAACATTTGGCTTTCTTTGCTTTTTTTTTTTTTTCCCCTTTGTTTTCACCAGAAAGGAAGCCGTCAAAATAACGTTCGAACTTCCACTCATTCGGTATCATTTTTTTTTTTTTGGGTAGATATTCTGTATTAAAATTTAAAACTTGAAAAGTCTCAACTTAATTATTTTTCTTTTAGTTTATCAAAGGTGGAAAACGATAGCCAAGCTATTGGCATAGATCCAAATTTCACCGGACAGCCTGTTAACCTCACCCCCACGCCCTTGGAAGCTGTGCGGACGCTACGAGTGTGTCGTTTGGGAGCTGCCAACACCTTGCAATCATGCATGGAGAAAAAACCAAGAATAAATACAGTTAACTAAATTAAAAAAAAAAGAAATGGAATTAATGGATTATAGAAGAAGACTTGTTCATCACTTTATCTAAAAGGTGAAAAACAAAACAAGAGACAGATTGTTGTGTGCGGGGGAATGTTACAAGCTTACTATTTGGAGGCAAATACACACTCCTTGTAATAAAACCACTTATGTATGACAAAAAACAAACAGGCTGCTCCCTACGCGTCTTGTACCATTATTATTTTGATGAGGTTTTCTCGTTAGTTTCTCTAGACTAAGGCGGCTTCCGGCCGCTGGGCCGTTTTGGTGGGGGGACCCTTTTTGTTTTCAGATGAACTCTATTGCGTAGACGCGGCAAGTGTAAAGACGCGGAGCATATTCTACTGGTGATAGCTTTGATACACATTCGTCTTAATAGTATATACACTATAAGAAATAACAAAAATCTAAAAACTTATAAAAAATTGATGTACACTAGACTTATCAATAATGTATAAACAGAAGAATTGCGTTGTCTTTACAGTGTCACTCAATCCCGTCTATATAATATTTTGGTTTTCAGATTTGCAGCTTTGCATTAATAGAGAAATCGCCAGCAAAGCTTTGTGTCTTTTCTCTTTTTTTTTTTTTTTTGGCCTTTTTTCCTGCGGGGGCGTTAGCTTCTAAATGAGATCTAGGGTATAGCTCATAACTGGTATTTTGAAATTCATGGAATTGTCCATTTGTGCAAATTTATGGTACTTGAAATGAAAATTCCCTTGTCTCTAAATCATAAAAATTCGGTTTAACCAATCTAAATTCTTAAAAATATACCCTTAAAATATATAAATATTATTAAATGAAAAGATTCTATGGAAATAGGCTAATTAATCAAAATTCTTGGAGAATTTGTAAGATTCCATCTGGTTAGTGGGGTTTTCAATTCCCTCTACAACGCATAAATATCCTTCGTTTTCCTTAATTTGATTAGATAAACAAACAGGTCTGTATTTTTTGTCTTAAGAGAGTGAAATTTCATATTGCCATTAGAGAAGAAAGGATTCGGAAGAGGTGGAATCCAACCCCAGTGCATGGAATTTCCGAATTGTTTGGGCTTGCGCGGCATGGATGACATCACTATAAAACCCAGTTATCTTTTTTTTTTTTTGGTTAAAAAAAATTTAGGTAAGAAGAGACTACCCCAATTCGAGATCAGAGAAAACTGTAAGTTTGAAAGAGAACTTATATTAAGCTTACATATCACCCATTAAGAAAAATCGCCGCTAAAACTCAAATCCCAAACATTTTAAATAGAAGTTCAAAACCTTACTAACTCAACTGGCTTTTATTATCTTTAAACCACATCTTGTTGACGATCGATGTTGCTATGAACTTTTTGGGCCACTTCTGCAACGCTGAATTAAATCATCGCATAAATTAGACATGTGACAACATTGTAAGGCATGCTAAGTCAAATTGTAGTGCTAGTACGGGAAATAAATTTGAGTAGTTGAAGATTAGTTCGCAGAATGAAATATGCAATCCAAGAGATCAACTGTGCTTTGAAGTTAATCAACGCAAGCTAAAGAAACTCGTTTTTTGATATTAATTTGTTTTTTAAGGAAAACAAAATCGATAACTTAAAAAATATTTAAGGCCAGCTTAGATGACCCATTTGTTCAGATTTATCAATGAATCAATTGAATTGGTCCTTTAAGGACGCTCCCTCGCAATGACTACCATCGCTACATATACTGGACATTTTATGCAAGATCAACTCATCAAGACAACCCCTAAAAACTCTTCTTCATCTGCATTCTCCAATACAAACAGAGAAGGTGAGAAGTCTAAACTCGCATTGGCTGGAGGGTGGAAATTTCGGGTGAGCAATGACATCTTCTGGTGGCGGCCCCGCTAGGGGTCGTCTTTGGCCTCTGCTGGCCATGACATTGGCCATACTTATTGTTTCTAGTAGTATAGGTTCAGTCTCGGGAGATGCTTATCCTCACTTCTCCCCACCGCCACCACCTTCTCAGTACAAATCACCTCCACCTCCATCACCACCACCACCTTATTATAGGTCCCCACCACCCCCTTCTCCATCACCACCTCCCCCATATTACTATAAGTCTCCACCTCCACCTCCACCTTCACTATCACCACCACCACCACCACCATACTACTACAAGTCCCCACCACCTCCCTCTCCATCACCACCTCCACCCTACTACTACAAGTCTCCACCACCTCCCTCTCCATCACCACCTCCTCCTTACTATTATAAGTCACCACCACCACCACCATCACCTTCTCCGCCACCACCCTATTATTACAAATCACCTCCACCGCCAGTGCATTCCCCTCCACCACCATACTACTATAAATCACCACCCCCACCATCTCCGTATCCTCCACCTCCTTACTACTACAAATCTCCACCACCTCCATCACCATCTCCTCCACCCCCATATTACTACAAGTCTCCTCCACCACCTTCCTCTTCACCACCACCACCTTACTACTATAAGTCCCCACCACCCCCCTCACCATCTCCACCACCTCCTTACTACTATAAATCTCCCCCTCCCCCATCACCATCTCCTCTGCCTCCTTACTACTACAATTCCCCACCACCACCATCGCCATCTCCTCCGCCACCATATTACTACAAGTCCCCACCGCCACCACCTCCTTATTATTACAAGCCTCCACCACCGCCAGTGTCATCTCCTCCACCACCATACTACTACCAATCACCTTCACCACCCACTAAATCTCCACCGCCCCCAATTTACATATATGCATCTCCACTGCCCCCAACCATATATTCTAGGCTCAAAATAATGCTGTACCACAGACCAGCATCAGATACGTAAGTTTCTTCCATACCAATCCTGCTTTATTTTGTTCAATGGATCATTTCAAGAGAAAATTCATAATCCCATTTTTTGTCCTCGCTGAATTTTCAGATTTTAATTTCAACATGTAATAAAGGATGGTTCCAAGAGGGAAATATGCAGATTTCGTACTTCATTTGATAAGGGTCTGATTTTTGCATGTGAGGGCTGTGCGCTGTGCAATTCAGACCTGGTTGATTGGACGTCTAAGGTGGCTATACTGCATATGGCACATTAATTGGCAAGCGAATAGTTGGAAAGTGAGATTTGAATGAAAAGCTTAGGAATTTGGGTATGGATGTTGCAATTTGGTTTTGATTTTTCAATTCATCTCATTTTATTATCGTCAGTCGATCATAACTATTTAGCCTGCGCAATTGTTTCTTGGACCTTCTTTAGCTTTTGTGCACTTAGAGACAATAATAAAGGCATCATCGGCAGTTGGGCACATGATCGCAGACTAATTATAAGGAATATATTTTGAGTACACGAACAGTAAAATAAGAAATTCCCATTATGCACGGAGAAGAACAATGTATAATATAACCTGCCACAGGCTTACGAAATCCAGCGAAGGATAGGAAATTGTGTTTTTTTTTTTTTTATCCTAAGGATAGGAAATTGTTTTTTTTTGGTCAAGTTTTTTTTTTTTGTTCTTTTTTTTTTTTAATCCTGAGGATAGGAAATTGTATTAATAAGGCTTGGTATCATTTGATCCACGCGGCCATACCAACTTAGCCTCTGGCCCATTACCTGGTCCACACCCAACAAGTTAGTGGCAACCATTGCATGGCCAGACCCAGAGCTAGATTTCATCCAAATTCTTTTTTTTTTAAATTAAATTTTAAATATGCTTGTTTTTTTTTGGCTGAAAGTGGAATCCATTCATTGATATTCAAAATAAAGTCATACATAAAATCAACGTAAAAATGTCGAGAATACATGTATTACGTAGGAAGAGAAATCAGCACAAAAGCCTACATAACAAATAGTCCAAACGACCATTAAAGAAGTGGAGACGAAGTCCGAATTTACCAACTGAATTAGATACAGTTGGAGAAAGCTGCCTACAGCAACACGTACCACACAATGGTGGAATGAACATAGAAATCATTCAGATATCTCCAATATCGATTCCCATAACAGCCAAATTACAAGCTTGAAATTGAAAATAAACACAAGCAGTATACATAATACAAACTATCCCACACAAAAGACAACTAAGGCTCTTGTTAATAAAAGGTCTCCAACAGTAGCATTTCTAGTCTCTTCTGACGGTTGTGTTAGGCGACGACGGCAAAGAGAAGGTGATCGACGACATGGTGTACTTTGATGGCGGTGGCAGCATCTGTTCCGGCGCTAGAGGCATAAATGCGATCAGCAGCAAGGGGGGCTTCAGAACTCGCCCCAACAGCCGGTACAACGGCTCTTGAGGCGAATGCAGTGGCGGAAGCATGCTCACCGGGGGCCAGTACGGCGGCATCGATGGCGGAGGCTGCGGCGGACACAGCGGTTGCGGTGGCACCGCCACCGAAGACCTCATAAATGGTAGGAAATCGCCGGATAAAACAGATCCGATGCTTGGACGACGGTGGATGACATTATTTGAGCCCGATCTAACGAAAAACTCGCCAAAAAGCCCCATAAATAATTTTGGGGGTCTGAAAGGTAGAAAGAACAACGGAGACAGAGGGAAAGACGGGCTGAAGTCAGAGGAAGGAATAAGGAAGGAAGAAAAACAAAAGGAAGCCACAAGAAAGATGATCGGTGGCTGGCCGACAGAAGTGTTGGTCACCACCGCCGGCCAGCTAGAGTTTGGTATTTGACTGGAGTGGTTGACGAGATGTTAGAGAGAGAGAGAAAGAGAGAGAGAGAGTAAATATAAAATTTTAAATATACTTTGTGTTATATTAAGTATACTTATTATTATCTTAATTTTGATTTTTGTAATTTATTTCTAATTTTTTAACTAAACAAACCTAGATGATGTTTAGACAATTTGTTTTGTTATCTAACTTTTGGTGCTTGATAATTTTATTTTTTTTTTATGAGTAAAACTAACTCACAATTTAATATCATTCAAATATTATTTTTATTTTTTTATTTAAGTAGATTTCACTTATTGTGTAGTATAAAATTATGAATAAATTACATTTATTTAAAAAATAGAGTCAAAATAAAAATTTTCCTACTTTTTCCGTTAGTCCAAATTCAAATTAGAATTTATTTCGAGGCTTTTAGATGTAAAAAAAAAATAACATGAAAAAAAAAGTGAAAAAACCATAGAAACAGTGTCAGAGAAGCATTGCAAGAAGGATGCGCGAGCTTGCAGTGCTTGGACTCTAATCAATTGGACAATAAGGCCTTGGTCTCACTTAGACTGTAATTCTTGGCTTCTTTTTTTCCTCTCCAAACATATGTGGTTAAACGGTGTCGGCTGGCTGTTGCCACTTTAGTCTCACATCTCAAACGAGTCGCACCTGAAGTTTTGATTTATATTTTCTTTGTCGCGAAGCCTGTCTGAGGCAACTAGCCGTTATTATTATTTTTTTTTGCACGGTCCTTAACGTTTATTAGTTATCACTCATTTAGTTCTTTTGTTATTTTAACAGTTGAACAGTTTTCCACTTTTTTTTTTTTAATCAAATCCAGCGATGACGTCATCATGAACTCAAGGATACCTACCAGAGAAGGGGATAATAATAAAAAAACAGCTCTCACATATTAAAAAACATTTAAATTATTAGTTTTACAAACAAGAATTAAAATCAAAAAGTCGTAAAAGACAATCCCGCTATTTTTGCGTATTGATTGCTATAGCGCTAACCAAAACCTTAATGATATGATTAATCTCTTAATATTTTCTTTAAAATTTAAATTATGATTTAAATAAATTTGAATTGCATAATATTTTTAGAAAAAAAACAATGACGTGCATGGCACGGGATGCCAACTAGTATGTAATTAGCTTTGCAAGAACAGATACTTGTTACAACCAAAAAAAAAACCTTATTAAAATACTCAAACACAGTCTTAAATTAGAGCGGACAAAATTTTAATCACAAAACGTAACAGTGCGTTGCAATATGATGAATATATCGATAACTACTATTAGATAGAAACAATGTCGAAAAAAAAAACTTAAAAAAAGCATTATATGAAGTTATGAACAAGTGTACACACAAATAAACTTGTTCGGCAGCGAAGTCTGTCCATATAATATGTATGACACACATTTATTTCTCGACCCATTTCGCTTCCAATCCTCTCCCTCGTCCAATAGACTTTAATTTGGCTATCGTAATATGAGTAAGGTTTTTCTACAAGTCATTCTTAGCAATTGTTGAATTTATAATTAGGCATTTAATGTTGTACTAAATTATTTAATTTATTTTGACTAGACATATCCAATGTATTCATACGTAAAAAAAAAAAGAGTAACTAAATAAAAATTTAAATCTAACCGAGCGAAAATATATTAATAAATTATCTAAATTCTCACTTGGAGTAATTGATGTGCCTATTCTCAAACTGCGCAAGAGCGAATATTGATATTTTTCTTGGATGAGTTTCGCGATTCATCAACTCAATTATTGGGCTGATGAACATGATTAAAAAAAAAAAATTAGAAACATACGTTGAAAAAATATTCTTTTTTGGTACATAAAAAAATTATTTTAGAATGTCTATGTCAATAGTTTTAGACGGTACAACGTGCAAGCAAGGGAGGAAGATTTCCTGATAATAATAAATAAAATATAAAAACAAAACAAGATCAGGCAGAATAATTATAATGTCTTGCTAAAAAAAAAAGTCTATTATAATGAAAATAAAAATAAAAAACAGAAAAAAAATACAAATTAATTTTTGTATAATTAGATAATAAGAAATTAAATATAAAATAAATAAATAAATAAATAAATAAAAATATAATATTAATAATATTATAATTAATAAAAAGTATTGATTAAAAAATTATAAAAAATAAATAATAATTTATGAGAAAAAAATAAAAAAATAATTTTTTAAATTATTAAAAATTAAATAAAAAAATTTAAAATTTTTTCATTTTTTTTTCTCATAAAAAAATGCCAAACATGGCATAAATTTATGCGGGTAAGTTGCGCTGTCTTTTTTAATTGCCTTTCTCAATCTCTCACCTCCCAATGTAAATATAAAAACCTCCGAAATAATGGAGAGAGAAAATGAACATAACACCAAGCCCAACAACACCACCGCCAACATTTCTCGATCGTCCCTCTCTTCTTTCTAGCTGTATCTCTCTCTGTGTTTTTTTTTTTCCTTCTTTCCTTTCCCTTACAAAAATAGAGAAGAATAAGAAGAAGGAAAGAAAGAACAGTTTTTTTTTTTTTTTTTTGGCTTTAAGGCCCTCTCTCTCTTTCTCTGTCTGGTAGAGCAGTGCCACCGATTAGGTCTGCATCGAGCAGATCTGGCCTGTGTGGCTTTAATTTTTCGATCAGAGGTTCATTCTTCTTTTTGTTTTTTTGTTGGTTTGGGCAATTCGCGATTTTTCCTTTTTTTTTTTCCCTTTCTGGTGATGTTTTATTTGTATTTTGGATTTTTTTTTCCAGTGTTGTTCCAATTTTATTACCGGTTATGATTTGTTATGTATTCAGCTCGGTGTTGCCTTAATTAACGTATCGTTTAGGGTTTTTTTTTTCTTGATTCTTGTTTTTTTTTTTATTTCACCTTTCTATTTTGATTCCTTGTTGAATTGCCGTGTTGTTTCTCTACTCTGATCGTTCTGCTATTGATCTGCTATTCTTTTTTTTTTTTTTTTGAATGTTGGATTGGATTTTTTGGTACGAATAAATTTTTTTTTTGATGAATAAGTGCGAAATTGTTGTTGATTTCATGGAAATTTTTTTTTTTTTTCATGTACGAATCTATTGTTATTCAGGATGTGGTTTGATATGCTAAGGATCGATTGCTTCTATTTGTCGCAATTTTGTTTTTGTCTCCATTGGTTTTTAAGATTTATATCACTTTCTTCTATGTCTTGGTGTTTTTCTAATTGTATGAATGCCGAAATGGGATGATCGTAATAACAAATTGCTCTGTGGCTCTTTAATGTGATTTAAATTTTTCGATGGTATTTTCGAGTTTGTGTTTTTTAACAGAAGCGGGGTTTTTGCGTCGAATTGTGTGGTTGGCATTGCAGCTAAAGATCACTGCTGCCCTTGCAATCTTGTGACAATGAAGAAAGTTTTTGATCAAACAGTCAGGGATATGTAAGTCTAGCTGAAGTTTCTTAATAATTATTTTCAATTTTGTATGATGTTAAATGGGTTTGAATCTCTATATACATCATCAGAAAAGCGGCCTCAAATGCAAATCAGAGTACACATCTACTAGCCCAAACAATAAAATCTTGCAACCTTGAAGTTTTATGCAAATTGGCCTTTTGAGATATTTAGTTCAGCAGTTGCTGCATTCTATGTTTTTCCTAGCAAATCTAGCTAAGCCATCTGTTTTTGTTTCTATTTTCTTATAGTAAGAGAGGGGTCAACAAGAAAGTGCTTAAAGTTCCTGGGATAGAGCAAAAGGTAAAGTATTTCTTCCAGTTCAAAATTATCTACTCTTTTGACCGTGTGAAAGTTTTGCTGCCTAGTTCTTTTGCATAATATAATTTGATTTCATAGTTTTGCTAGTAAATGTAGGTCAGGCTTGTGATGATTCTCAAATCTTTGAAATGGAATGACCTTAGATTAGATGCTGCCTTACTTTTGATACAAGGATTTTGGGACATAAATTCTTATTTAATTTCCTTTCAGGTTCTTGATGCAACTAGCAATGAGCCCTGGGGGCCTCATGGGACTCTTCTTGCAGATATTGCACAGGCTACCAGAAATTAGTAAGCATGATTAATTCCTCTACAGACGCATTGCATTAGGAATTCTGTTACAATAAGGTTCATTTGAAACATCCTATTGCAGCCATGAATACCAAATGATCATGGCAGTGATCTGGAAACGGATTAATGATACTGGCAAAAACTGGCGACATGTCTACAAGGTTACGTATTGTTATTATTATTTTTTACTATTTATTATCATATCTTCAAGCATCTGATGCAACTTGATATGATCTGCTCACACGGTTCTCTTCAAGTCAGAATGCATGTGCACTTCAAATGTTTAAAATGGACAATCCTTATCACTGCGATGTTGTGTACAGCATTTATTTGGGACATCACCCTTTGCTTCCTAAAATTTTCTTGTAAATTTGTGGCAAATTATTGACTTGCTATTTTCTTCAGGCTTTATCTGTTTTGGAATACCTGGTTGCTCATGGATCAGAGCGTGTGATAGACGAGATAAAGGAACATGCTTATCAAATATCAGTAATTCTCTGTCCCAAATGCTTTTGGGCTCTACACTTCGAGCATGAATATGTTGCAACAGTATGATCTGCGATGACAGTAATTTTTTCTCCTGCATTGTAGACATTGTCCGATTTCCAGTATATTGATTCCAATGGGAGGGATCAAGGTAACAATGTTAGGAGGAAATCCCAGAGCCTTGTGATCCTGGTCAATGATAAAGATAGGATAATTGAAGTGAGACAGAAGGCTGCAGCTAACAGGGACAAGTGCGTTTACTATATTATTGAGTTGGCCAAATACTTCGCATCTGTGTCTATCTATTGTATTTTAGATTGAGGCAATGATGCTTGCTTTTAGTGGTTGCAACATAAGCACTATAACAGAACTTTGATTGGATGAAAATTTTGCCCTTACCCTTGGATAAATAATTTTAAAATTCTTTTTCTTGATAGGTTTCGCAACGCCTCAGCTGGAGGAATGTACAGGCCTGGATATGGTGACAGGTATGAGGATGAACGTTATGGAAGCAGAGATGATGATCAAAATGGTTATGGTCATGGAAGAGAAAGGGAATATAGCTACAGAGATGATGATAAATATGGAAGATATGGGGACCCATATAATCGTGATGGAGATCGCTATGGTAGGGATTATGAAGAACGCTATAGCCGAGATGGGTACAGGGAGGATGATTCTCGGGGAAGAAGTCACAGTGTTGATGGTTACAGCTCAAGAAGCAGGAGCGCAGATGTAGACAGAGAACGTGGTTTCGATGACGATGGTCTATCATCATCTCGGTATAATTGCTGTCGCCCATTGAAAATATCTTTTTGCAGCATAATTTAATCATTCTCTGCTTGATATACACTGTGGAATTGTAAAGATGGTTTTCGATTGCTTGTTTGTTGATGATAAAACCTTTGTGAAGTTTTATGATATGACTCATTCTTTTTTTCTTCATTGTTTCTTTGGAATAATAAGAAATTCTATTTTTTTAAAAATGGAAGCTTAGGTTTTTTTGTTAACGTAATGCAATGCTTACTTGAAAGGGTTGAAGTATGAGAATTGTGATTACTGAATTTCATTAGCATGTGCATGTATATCAGAAAGACCTAGTCAGGCAAGAAATTAAAGGTGAGAAAAATGAAACTAGGGCACTACATACTGTGCTCAAATCATGCTAAATGAAGAAAGTGCATTATGATGCTTTCATGTTCACTTCAATTATGTTGTGACACTATCTTGAGTGATGCAAAGGTCTTACAGTTGCCATTAGTGGATAAATTAATGGAGCTTTCTATTTGGTTATCTTAACTGCTTTGAGCAGTTGCTTCCATTGATACAGTTATTCGCTGTAATCTGGTGTACTATAACTTGTCATAAATCAAAGATAGGTTCCGGTCTGTTGAAAACTATTTTATGTTATCTAACACAGTAAACATAGTCATCTGTATATAGAGAATTGATTGTCTCCAATTCATAGCATCGGAAAGGACCTCCAACCAGCTAATCAATGTGGTCATTGGGATGTCTATGTGGCTAGTGTCTTTGTCTTTTGTCTAGCATTATGTCCTTCCTAAATTTGAGGCTTGTAAAAAAATGCCTGCTCGACATTTTTTGTGACCTATCGTAAAGTTTTATTTAATTCTTCTTCAGTGGTAGTGGACCCAGAGCTGATGATCAATCTCTGGATGGAAGGTATGATCTCATTTGAATTTTTTCATCACTTGCAGCTATTATTGTATTAAAGTCACTGAACTATGTATGTCTCAACTGACAATGTCTCTATGTTGCTAGGAAGCTCGAACGAAAATTTTCTGAGCAAAATATTGGGGCTCCTCCTAGCTATGAAGAAGCTGTGGTTGATTCCCAAAGCCCTGCTTACAGTGAAAGGTATTGATTTGCACTATTTCCATGTTGCAATTTTCTGCTTTGCTGGTTTGCTTAATTGTTATTACCACCTTGATGAAAGGAATGGAGAGACTTCGGCATCATTTGCTCCTGGAGCCTCTCCACCGCCTGCCAGAACATCCTCTCCGCCTGCCCCTAAATCTGCTTCGCCATATGCAAGTGTCAATCCAAGTCAAGCAACTCCTGGTTCTGGGACTTATTTGTCTCCTGCAGATCAGGAATCCGAAGCGGCTGATGAATTTGATCCACGTGGTCCTGTTTCAGGTACAGGGACTTGTCTGTCTATGCATTTCTGTACAAGTGCTTATTGTTTAGCTTATTCAATGTTATTATCGATTGGTAGGCAGTACTTCAAAATCTAGTGCATGCTGGTTTGGCATTAACGTGGCGCTGATGTGGGTGCCCTAGGATCGACAAAATGATCTATGGAGTGCTTACTGACTGGAGTAGTGCTTGTTTGTATTTGTTTACTAACCCTCACTTGCTATTCTAATTGACAAAATTCTTGCAGTTCAAGAGTTTCGATAGCATTTATATGTTACCAAGTTTTGTATTGACAGAATTCTCTATATAGCATCTTTGCAGGGCTTCCAAGGCCGTCACCGTTGCATTTTATTGAATATCGTTTAAGTTTTTTCATTGGTTCTTGAAATTATTTATGCCATAATAATTTGCATTGATGATATATTGGCACATGAAAAGGGTCGGTGTTGAGTGTTTTTTTCTGTCAATTGGAGAAGATAGACTGAAGGGATTAATAACAACAATCTATTTTGGCTGGAGAGATTTGGTGCCATTTTTTATGACAAGTATGGAATCTGATGTAATTTTGGGTAAAGGAAAAGTTTCAAGAGATAGTTTGGGTTTGAGCCTGCCTTATTAGGAATCTATTCTGTTATCTATCACCATAAACTTATGCTTTTTATGTTTTGTCATGCTAGCTGTCCCTACCATTACAGCTGCTCCAACTGCCTCAGGTGTCCCTACAACATCCAACAATATGGAAATGGACTTACTCGGTTCTCTATCAGACTCATTTGCTGCAAATCCATTAGCTATCATGCCAGTTACATCTGCAATGACCTCAGATGCTGTTGTTGAGAATAATTTTCCGGGATCAACATTTGACGCAACACAAGCTGCAAGTCAGGTAGAAGTACTTTGTTGAGTTGATTTAATCATGAAGATATCATGATTTTGGAGCAATTTTCTGGTCACGCGCTCAAAAAACTCTAATATCAAATAATATGATAAATATATAACATAATCTTTCTACTTTTTGTGGATGACCAATTTCTCATGTGTGATGTTAATCATGGGGAACGTGCTAGTTTGTCTCCTCTGGAGTGGAACTTCTAGTGTTGAGAAACATTTTGAAGGATTCGTAAAATGGTTATTTTCCTTCAGAATTTCACATGTATGCTTGCACATACAACATGAATTTGCATGAGTATGCTATTTGTTTTTTGACTAATTGCCATTGATTTCTGGACCATCTATTCTTGTTGCTAATGAGGACTGACCAGAAGCCACGACTCTTGTCTGTGGTTTTTTTATAACTTGCGTGTTATACCAAAAGGATGTAAACTTAAAATTTGGGGTTGTTGGCCCATTGGTGTTTGGATAATTAAAGATGATGCATGTGGTACTCATAGATCAATCTGTTGGCACTTTATATATGCTGGTCGAAGAGGCATAAAAAATTCTCCCGTGAAACTAGAAATTCAATTTTTTATTGTAACATTTATTTCAGTCTTCTATGATTATGATCTCAAGGTCAGAGCTACCTATTCTTGATGCAGACTTTTGAAGACCCATTTGGCGACACTCCTTTCAAGGCGATCTCTTCCATGGACAATGTCCCGGCACAGCCACCCCCTCACCCGCCTACCCTAAGTCACAATCCTGATGCACCAAACACAGCTGCATCTGACCCAGATATGGCAAATGGCTTTGGGGGCACATTCTCTGCTATGGCTTATTCAGCATCTAATGCTCAGCCTCCTCCTATAACCTCGCAGTTCTTGCCTCAAGAACAGTCATCATCACAGGAGGAAATAGACATTTTGGCAGGCATACTTCCACCATCTGGTCCTTCATCTTTTACTGCTTCACTTGCAGGTTTCTCAGCTCCAGCCAGTCAACCTGCACAGCCAAGTGCAGGTTTTTATGAAAACCTCAATGCACAAGGAGGAAATTTGGCACCGGTAGTTTCAAACATTGGTCCTCAGGCTCCACAGTTCAGCAGTGGAAACTTCCCGCCACCAGCAGTATCTGCAGCACCTATCCCTTCCATCATGGCTATTCAAACTTCAGCTGGAACCTCTGCACAGTTTTATGATGGGAACTTGCTTCCACAACCAGGTTCTGCAGCTCCAGTTCTGTCAAATATTGCTCAACATGCTGCTACGGGAGCACCTCCACAGCTTAACAACGGATCCTCTTTCCTCCAGCAGGGCTTTACTGTCCCAGCTACCGCACAAGTAGCACATCACGCTCCAACAGCACCAACTGCTCAACATAACAGTGATATCATGGGTAACATTTTCTGTCAAGGAACTAATACTTCCATGGTTGCGCAGCCAGCAATCACGTCTTCAACAGGATCGCTTACTGTGGTTCCTCAACCAGCCAAGGACAAATTTGAGACAAAGTCCACAGTTTGGGCTGACACACTGAGCAGAGGGCTGGTCAATTTAAATATATCTGGACGTAAGTAGATATTACAATCTAAGCAAATTTGCTGAAGGTCTTCAGGTGATTAGTTTATTATTATCTAGTAGAAGCTCTAACCTCTCTTTTATTGCAGCCAAAATTAATCCATTGTCAGATATTGGAATTGATTTTGATGCCATTAATCGAAAGGAGAAAAGAATGGAAAAACCAACCACTTCTGCTGTTACATCGACTGTCACCATGGGTAAAGCCATGGGATCAGGATCTGGGGTTGGCCGAGCTGGTGCAGGTGCTCTCAGGCCTACATCAAATCCCATGATGGGTTCTGGCATCGGAATGAGCAATGGCACGGGAATGGCTATGGGCATGGGAGGGGGCCCTGGTTCAGGCATGGGTATAGGTGGGTATGGAGGCATGAATCAACCCATGGGAATGGGGATGGGAATGAACATGGGTATGAATATGGGAATGGGTATGAACATGGGAATGGGGCAAGGAGGCCAGATGCAGCCTCCCGGATCGACGATTCATGGTGGTGGCTATAACCCGATGATGGGCACAGGTGGTTACATGCCTCAACAGCCATATGGTGGTGGCTATCGATGAGATTGAACCACAACGTTGGAAGGAACCATACTGGATACATGGGTTTTTTGGGATACAAAGGAGGACACAGCAACTGGGTGTTACCATTGGACCTTTTATACTGCAGTTCGAAGTCCGATATATGGTCTAAAGGTGTATTTTTGATCGAGAGCTGTAATTTTGTGAGATGTGGCTTGATTTATTCTAATTCATCCTTCGATCTCACCATTCGTTGCTCTTCTTTTTGTTTTGGGTCAGAGGAGGGTGAAAAGAGTTGATTATGTTTATTTCGCTGGTCTCCTTAGCTGTTGTGAATTTGTAACATCCTCCCTCTGTTTGTACCCTGGCCCTTTTTCTCCCATGCAATATACATCTTATGTAACATACAAATATTCATATTGTGGTCCAATGAGAAATAAATCTGGTCATTTATTATTGTACTTCCAGTCTTTAGGAATCGAAGTTTCGGTTGGGCCCGGCAAGTCTTAAATCTTCTGACCGGATTCTCAAAGTTGGCAAGTGGATTTTCTTTCTTTTTAAAATGTAATATGAGAAAATACAATTTGCCGACCACAAATCCAATAAAGAGAGACCAAAACAAAAGACACAGAACAATCAAAAACTTCTGAAGAATGGAATGATTAAGATTATTTTGTAAGGGAACAATCACACTGTTTCTGCGTAAATTCAAAGCAAAGTTGATTCTGTTCTGGAGTATGATTGTGACAGCCTGCTGGTAAACAAAATATTTCTCAATACGATCAGGAGAAAAATGGTTCTACACACAGTTCAATTCTCGGTCACATGAGTTTTTCCCCACGTTCAACGATGGCTATTCTAGAAAGACTTGAAACCTGTCACCCATCGTATCATTGAAATCTAACAATAGCTTCCCTCCGACTTCCTCGGCAGCATCATCCAAGCGCTCTTTGATGTTCACACCGCCCAAACCTGTGCACAGAATGATGAGTAATTTGATTTTCTATTTCATTTTTGGAACTAAGTTTGCTGAGAATGAATAGTGCCTGGAACTATATTGGTGATCCCATACAAGAAACCAGCCTGCGAAATGAAAATCAGAATAATTCAATGTCCAGCTACGAAATGGGATTAGTCTGTCTTGTACATCCAAAAAGACAAAGAAAACAAGGAACGAAATGTGAGCCGGAGAGTGCTGAGTTTACTGTTAATAAAAAACCATGCCCTCCACCAATCTCATCCTCTCTCCCTCCCCCCATAACAAACATAGGACTGCAACATCCCAACCAGGTACAGATAGCATCTCCCGGCTGGAAATAATCAACGCGTGCAATTGTATTCCATAGAATCCGGATAAGCTTCGTGACATTAATTTTATGGCCAGAACTTACAAGCACACTGCGCACGGTAGTTCGGCATACAAGGGTAGTGTATGAGAATTGCGTGTTGCATGTGCGTTCCTTCCATGTATCAAGCCATCAAGGAGAGAAACATACTTGTACAACCAATTGTTGATCGAACAAAATTGAACGTGATGTATAACAAAGACCAAACAATAGACTTCAGTTAATTGAACATAAGACATATCAAAGGCGAACAAGGGAGGAAAGAAGAGTTCAGATACTGGAAAGCATGTTTTAGTTGTATGGAAAGCAAAAAAACATAAATGTCACTCAATGATTCCAATGAATACATCTGAAAAAAGGTTTGGTCACAGCAATGAGTTTATTCCATTACTTAGCTACTGATAATTTAAGAAGCATATGCTGGAAAGGCCACATGATTACATATAAATCTGTGTGGGAGATGTAACATTCAATTGGCAGTGAGGAAAAAATAAATCATTAGAGAAACATGTACAAGATAGAGGAGATATAACTTACAGGAATCCTAACATCAAGTTTTTCAAATCCATCTCTTCCAGTTATTTTGATTCTCAATGTCCTCAACTAGATCCCTGAAAAGGCACCTCTCGTACCATCTTCACCTATTTATTATATACTTTAGGGGTTATCACTTCCACAACAGGTTCTTGAGTACCTCTACTTCTCTGCTTTGTATCATCTTGAGTCCTCTGTTGTATACTATACACATTACTGGTACTAGAAGAATAACCTACATGCATATGGAAAAGGAACAAGACAAGGTAACCTATATGATCCATACTTTAAACAAGCACTAGAACCAGTGTGTATCAAAATGATTAAACAGAAATGGTCTAACGGGAGCCGTATTCTTTGTTAAATATCTAACTAAGTTCAATTAGACAGTGGGTGGTCTCAACAAAATAAAGATCTTGGGATCAAAATATTAAACACAAGATTAAACATTCCCGAGTAAAAGATTAGGATTTAGGGATAAATGCTGTAAGGTGGTGTCGAATTCCAGTAGGGCGGCCACATGCAACAGACAAAAACTACCCAAAAAAGATTTGACACATTAAACAGTTTCTAAATATAGCATAAACATAAAATATGTTTCAGGGTTATATAATTTGAACCGCAAGTCAGAATCCAGCGGACTATCCTTTTTGTTGATATCCCTAGTAAGTAGCTGCAAAATGGATGTTGCTCTAGGACTAAGAGGTTCAATTACTGTTGGTTTATGAGGGATGAAAGGGAAAGCATTAAAGCTGAAAATGAGGCATCAAAGCTGCAAAGTTGCAGCAGAAAGTGGTTTTGTTAGAAAATAGAAAAAATTGCAGAGAAAGCACCATAACAACAAGGAAAACGAGGTAAAGGGAAAGAAGAGAGGTGTTAGACATTGAATATGGCTTCTCTCCCCCTTCCATTGATCACAAAACATCATTATATAGAGGTGTTCTTATATTTAAAAATCAGATACAAATTTAAAAATTAGCTGTTAACTTGACAACTTTTATATTTTCAAATTTTTTTCTTCCTTGGAACTTCAAATTCTCCCCCAAGATTGAGAACTTGCATCCTTTTTGTTCTTTGGTTGCCTCGAAACTCTTCTTGGAGCTTATCCCAAGCTTCTTTGGCTGAACTGCATGTCATTGTGAGTATGGCATCAGAATGTGTTGAATGAATACAAGTTAGGGCTTTGAGCTTTTTTGATTTTTGCTCTCCATGATTTTTGAGTTGAGCAACAGTTGCAACAGTTGAATTGTCCGGAAGAGTTGGAGGTTCTGCTCCAGTTTCTACAACTTCCCACAAATCAAGTGCACTTAAATAAGTCTTCATCTTGACAACCCAAATGGCATAATTCTCTGCTTTGAAAACAGGAGGTGGAGGAGGAGAAAAGTTGTTTGCTGACATGAATAATGTTGTGGTTTTTTAAAAAGAAGAGTTACTGAAGTTGTGATGGTGTTTTAGGATGATTTATAATTGTTTTTTGATGATCACAAGTTCCTTAAGATCAAGGAAACTCTAATACCATCTAAAGTTTTTTAGACATGTTTGTAGGATGAAGTTCCTAGTTGAAGCAAGGTAAAGAACCAAAAGATCAAAAGAAAGAAGCTGCAAAAAAGTAGAGAAGACGTTGGAGTGCTTGCTGCAGAAAATTGCAGCAAAGCTTTCTATTTGAAATGAAGAAAAAAGAGTTCTCAAACTCAGAAAATATAGAAGAAAGGTTGTAGATAACTTGCTGGAATGCACTGCAGCAAGGAGAAGAGAAAAAAGAGTTTCTCTTTCTACTTTTCATTAACCACAAAACCTCTCTATATAGAGAAATTTTACAGTTTGAAATACAAACTGTAAATTTGAAATCTGACAGCTTTTCAATCTTCATAGTTGTTACAAACGAGCAACAATGATTACAAAGATTCAAAATATTTCAAACTTAAACACAAGTTCTTTTATTGCAGAAACATATCACCAGCAATAGACATTAAGAAACTTTTGAGTTTTGGAGGGAAGGCCTTAATACAAAACATAACTCTTATGACTGATTCTGCAGAGCAACAGAGCCATAACTTCCTTCAATAACAACCCACCTCAGTGCCCAGATTCCTGACTTGTGCTGGTAGCGTACCGCTTTTCTTCTTCATAGTAGTCATTAAAACCTAAGATTTCCTTCATTTCTTCAAAAGATGGCATGCTTCCAGGGTAAGGTATACGACCCCCCTTAATAGCTTTAAGCGAATCCTGCAAATGAATGTCAGAAGTTTAAGCCTGCAGACGTTGTCCAAACTGAACAAAAGTTACATTCAATTGACAATAGTAAAGTAATCCTCCAGAAAAGAGAATCAATCAGGCAGGATCAAAGTTGCTGTGCCAGCGGAGGCACAGCAAAATTCTGTTTCTTTTGGAGGAGTGGACAGAAATTGACCTGCATTGCTCGAATAGATACCCCGAGCAAGGATAAAGGATAAACAACAAGCTTATATCCAACTTCTTCGAGTTCAACAGGAGTGAGTATCGGTGTCTTCCCTCCTCCTTCAAGCATGTTGGCCTAAATAACAACAGAAGAATTATATAAAACAAAGGTAGAGTACAACATTGCATAAGCAAAAGCTCTTCAGACGAAAATTCATATTGCTAATGAAGGTCTAAACCATGGTAATGGTACTTCAATTACTAGAAACAAAGATAGAAGCACAAGTTATGACTTCATGCAATAACTTTGTGGAGTATTGGCATGCAAATCAGGAAGATTATGTGGGGCAGTTCATGGCAATTCAACTATTCAAGAGATCTTTCTCTGTACTGTTGCTGTTGACATTTTGTGAAGCAAGGTATAGAGGAAATCTATACGTCTAAAGACTTAACCACAAAGCCAAATACACATTGTCACTCTAAATCAGGGTAAATCAATGTACCAGTTTTGGAACTAAGGGAGAGACTTCACAAAAAGACTTCATTTCCTCTCTCGAGGCTAATGCATCAATAAAAAGAACATCTGCTCCGGCATCAGCAAAAGCCCTTGACCTCCAGAGTGATTCATCAAAAGATATGGCTTGACGAGAATCAGTTCGTGCCACAATGACAATGTCAGCACCGGCCTCTTCCCGGGCATCAACAGCTGCTTTAATCCGCATAATCGCTTCCTCCCTCGACACCACTTTCCTACCAGGTGTATGGCCACAAGCTTTGGGAGACACCTTCAATTGTAAGATTTATAAGCAACAGAAATCTAACCAGAAAAAATTTGCAGTTTTAACTGTTTAAGCAATAACAACACAAATCAGTGTAGTCATTTACCATCAAAAGAAATTTCTGGAGATTACAAAATAGAAAAAGCTAAGCATATACTTCTATTTTTAATCAAGATTGAACAGTGGATTGCTATTGGGATTAGTTCAACAACTTTACCCATGGAGATCGTGAGAGCCACAAGGAGTCCAAAAAATAACCAAGGAAGAGAGATGTAGGGGCAAAAAGGATCTATTTGTTCATTTCCTTGTAAGACAATACAAACCTGATCCTCAAGAAGGATCCCTGCAAAACCAGCTTTAATGAATCCCTTGACAGTTCTTTTCACATTCAGGGCATTCCCATATCCATTGTCACCGTCCCCAATAACAGGAATCGACACGGCTTGGGTGATTTGTCTCCCCTGGTCCACCATTTCTCCATACGAAATATAGCCTGTATCAGGCAATCCTAAACTAGCAGCAGATATTGAAAATCCTACAAGAAGATGAGATCACGCTCATTAACTTGCATATCTACCCGATCACAAGATAATCAAACAACAATATGGAGATCAAATAATTTGCAGTCCTCAATCCTAAATCCTTTGTCCACAAGTAGACGATTTACCCCTCACTCCAGTTCGAACAAACATTCATTATCTCACAATTTAAGCAAACCAAAGCCTCAAAATATAGTTATATCTGCCAATCCCAGCCGTCACTCCCCAAACATTTTGCCGAAATCATAACACTTACATGGACAACTGATGAAAGAACATAATTACAATTCACAATAGATAAAGCATAAACAAAAGAACTCTCGGCATGAAGGGCAATCAAAAGGATTCTTCCAGTGGCTGATGTCCAGCCAATACTACCACATAGATCCAAAATCAGTTATTGCATCAAAGAAAGTTCCAATCTCAAGACCCATCTGAATCAGAAGGCACAAATAAGAACATGGAAGTTGAAAATTTTTTTGAAAGATAAAATTAAAATCACAGGGTCAGATCATTAACAACAAATTGCATGTACTTCCGATCATCGAAAAAGCAAATCTTGCCTTAAACAGTAAAATAAATACATTTTTTTTTTAAAAAAAAAAACAACATAAGGACGATACCACTGGTGATACAGTAATCAAACCCAGCTTTCTCGACAAGCTTAGCACTGAGAGCATCGAAACAGGCCGGACCCTGCTGGACCCCAGGCGAGTCGAGGAGCAACCGAAGAGCCTTCGCCGGAGACGGAGAACTCCTCTCGTTAGATAGAGTGTTCATGTTACTGTTTGGGTTGCGGGATATGAGATTGAAGTGCAAGAACGGCGGCGCGTGGAGACCCAGACAAGAATAGAGAAGGAAAGGAAGAAAATAGCAGCTGAAAAGGAGATAAGATGGAGACAAGCAGAGGAAATTGCGAAGAAGACAGCAGATATGAGAGAGACGACACAACAAATTTAGACGACAAGAGACTACCTACGTGTTGTACTCATACATATATAACAAGCTAAGAAGATTCTAGACTACTGGCTTATTTACTTGCGCCTAATATAAATCACGTCCTTTACTAGATTGGTACCAGCCCAACCCTAAACAATCAATATTCTGTTGTTGCTGCCAGAGGTGTTCTACTCCACTCTATATCACGCTTAGGTCCTAATCAAGGTTTTAATAATCGAATCAGATATTAAATTAAAAAATTTAAAGTTCAATCAATTTAATTGATTTGATAAGGATTGAATCGGTAAAGTCGGTATTTAATATTAAATATATAAAAAATTTAATATTTATACATATTATATAAAAATATCGATGGGTAATTATGATATTATATAAAATGTGTAATTTATAATTTAACATATGATAATATTAAAAATTAAATAATATATTGTATAGAGATTGTAATTAAGGACAAAGTAATTTAATATATATTAAAAATTAATATAATGCAAGGTTCTAAAAATAGAATCAATTAGTAATTCAAAAGATTATAAGTTTAAGGTTTAATTAATTTAATTGGTTAAAAAAGTTATTGAAATGGTATTTAATATTAAATATGTAAAATTATATATATATATATATATATATATATATAGAGTAAAATATTAAGACCTAATGTGCAATAATTATAAGATATAAGCAATATATATATCAAAAATCTTATATTTAATAATTAACTTATATGAAATTTATAATTATAATTCTATGTAAGCTAACATTAAAAAATTAGTCAATGTAATGTATTAATGGAAACAAATAACTTATGCCAACAAAGAAATATTAGCATTTATTACTGTATATTTTTTAAATTTATAATGGTAATAAATAATTATTCTATGGAAAAAAAAAAAGAAATCACATTTTATAAAAAAGAAAGAGGAATTAACAAGGAAAGTTGCATTCCAAATATATTAATAATTATTTAATATTTGGAAAGAAACGAGACTCTTAGAAATTATGCAGCCATTAAAACTTTCTTTAAAAAATATTAATTGCCATCAAAGACCCCCGGTTTTGTTGTTCGTGCATTAAAAACAAATGAATTTTGAAATCAAAATGGCGACGTGGCACATATAGATTGTGCCACGTTGCCAACAAACCAACTTACTAAACCGAAAAAATTGGAACCGGTTCTCTTGTTCACGTGAACTGGCCGGTTCACCGGTTTTTTGACCGATTCTTGAACATCTGGCTATAAAGATTCAACTAGACCGGACATAGGACCGGTTTTCGATTTTTTTTGTTGAACCGGCAGGTCCAATCCGATTTTAATATCCTTAGTCCTAATACGACGATACAGATATTGACGGTTGCTTTTTGTAAACAGTAAGAAAAACTCTACAACTGCCGTCGTCGCTCAGTAATAACTTAGATTTCGTCTCTCTTCTCTCTCTCTCTTCCCCGCTTCCCTGCTCGTTTAAACTCTCTTTTGCAGGGTCGTGTTAGGGTCCAGCCTAACTCGGCCTGCCCAGGATATTCACAGTCAGTAAGGCCCATGCCAAATTAGGCCTAGTAAATAAGATCCAAATTATGTATCAGGGATATGTTGTTGTGTTGTTTTGCTATTTTGTTTGTTTCTGTTGTTGCTTTTTCCGTTATTGTAATCACTAGTATATGAGCATGTATGAGAGAGACAACAGTCAGTTTTGGAATGAATAGTTTGTTTCTTCTCTCAATTTCTCTCTCCAATTTATCTTTTTTCTCTATTTTTTTCTTTCCCAAGCTTTCCCATCTTCTCTGATATGAACATCCGTTATCAGAGCACCGATTCTTTGATTGCTTCGTTTCACTCCAGCTCGCAAACGCTCGTCAATAATGGCAGAATACACTAATTTGAAGTTCTTGAACGAATAGTCTCGCAGACATGAGCTACAAATTGAGACGATTTTGGAGAAGTTGCAGCCACTGGAAGGCGTTCCCAGTCAGCTCCTCGCCATAGGTGGTTTGTTGACTCAAATGCAAGCCATAGAAAAGCACCAAGCAGAGACTCAGGCGTCTGTTCGACAACTTATATACATGTTTTTTACACAAGAGTCACTTCAGTCCAAAGATAAAGCTCCAGTAGGTGAGGCGCCTTTGACGGTTCCATCTCGGGGTCTCTTACCAACTTCTGAAATTCCAACCATGGAATTCGGTGAGAGCAATGCCTGGAGTACTTCAGTTCGTATGCTTCAGACTTCGAAGCCTCCAAAACTCAAACTACCAGTATCTGAAGGCGACAACCCTCGCGGTAGGTTGCAAAAATGCTAGCACTACTTCCGTTATTATACTATTTTAGACAAAGAGTGGTTGGAGATGGTGGCCATGTACGGCAATGGACAAACGGACACTTGGTTTCAAGGGTGGGTCTCGATAAATCCTCATGGGACTTAGGGTCAATATGAAACGGATCTCTGCCGACGATTTGGAGATCCCACTCAACTGGATGTAGAGGAGGAGTTTTTTAAACTGCGGCAAATAGGGACAGTTCGCAACTATTATGAGTAGTTTGAGTAGCTCTGTTCCATGGTGGTAACTATCAACCCCACCATTCCTGATTCCTTTTTTTGTGTCCAACTTTTTAAGCAGATTAAATGATGAAATACGTCCTATTGTTAAGATGCACAAACCCACGACATTAGAGACTGTTTTTGAATATGCCTCTCTTTAGGAATTTGTCATTCAGGCTTCCTAGCGGAATGGTAAGTCCAATAAAGGTTATGGTGCAGGATTTCAAGGTTCGCAGGTCACCTTGAAGCTATCAATAACGTCGCCTAGAGAGCTAGTTAAGGAGACACCCAAACCCAATAAAAAGACGTTGGAGAAAGTCTGACGAGCAGGCATTTGTTTTCGTTGTGCGGACAAATACAAGTGGGGTCACCAATGCCAAAAGAAATAGCTTCACCTGAATGAGGGCCATGGTGGTGTGCCAGGAAATGAATTAGAAACTGATGGGGTTGCAGCCATGGAGGGCAATGAAGAGAATGCCAGAGAAATCTCGTTGAATGCCATTAATGACAATGTCAGCTAGAGCACTTTGAAGCCGTTGGGGTTTGTGGGTTGAAAGAAGTTGGCGATATTGATCGATTCCGACAGCATATATAGTTTCTTCGCCTCTGGTATTGCCATTAGATTGCCATGTCAGACAGTGACCAATACACCGATGATTATTACTGTCGTTGACGGTGGTCAGTTCATGTGTACGAAACGGTGTTCGAGTTTCACTTGGATCATGCAGGGCCACACTTTTACAATGGACATGCGGCTGATTCCATTGGATGCGTGTGACATGATTTTGGGGGTCGACTGGATCCATAATGACAGCCAAGTCGTCTTCAATCTCAAGTCCATGCGATTAGGCTTTATGAAGGATGGGCAAACTATTGAGTTGAAAGGGATGAGTCCTGAACCAAGCCCACAACCCATTACAGAAAAGAAAGCAGATCGTCTTTTAAAAAATGGAGGCCCTATTACCCAAGCCCACCTTCTTAGTTTGGTTTATCTTCTCTATCTCCAGATGCTCCAAAAGAGCTGCAACATCTGCTACGTACTCGAACCCGATCAATGTGCGGCCTTATAGGTACCCGAACCACTGGAAGACTAAAATAGAAAAATAGGTGCAGGAGATGCTTAATTCGGAGCTCATTCGAAACAGTTCAAGTCCATTTACTTCACCGGTGCTCCTTGTAAAGAAAAAGGATGGGTTCTGGCGCTTCTGCATTGATCACCATCACTTAAATAACATCACGATAAAGGACAAATACCCAATTCCCATCATTGATAATCTGCTAGATGAACTCCATGGGTCCCGATTCTTCTCTAAGTTTGATCTTAGAGTCGACTACCATCAGATACATGTTAAAGAGCCAGATATTGCTAAGACAGCCTTTAGAACACACCATGGTCACTTCGAATTCCAAGTTATGCCATTTGGTCTCACAAATCCATAGGCAACCTTCCAATCCCTTATGAATAGTATTTTTGCTCCGATGCTCCGTAAGTATTTCCTTGTCTTTTTTGATGACATATTAGTTTACAACCCCACTTTGAGTTCTCATACTGCTCATATACATTCTGTGTTACTGCTTTTCTGGCAACATCAATTGTATGCCAAGTGGACCAAATGTATGTTTGGCCAATCCCGTATTAAGTATCTCGGCCATATAATTTCGACTGATGGGGTAGCCACAGATGAATGAAAAGTTGTAGTGATGCGTAGCTAGCCTATTCCAACTTCCATAAAAAGCCTACGAGGATTTTTGGGCCTTACCGCTTATTACCGAAAATTTGCTAAAGATTACGGAGTTCTCAGTATACTGTTAATGG
Source organism: Carallia pectinifolia (assembly GCA_037832335.1). Lineage (NCBI taxonomy): Eukaryota > Viridiplantae > Streptophyta > Magnoliopsida > Malpighiales > Rhizophoraceae > Carallia > Carallia pectinifolia. The sequence goes on from CM075443.1 coordinate 17,494,854, forward strand.
ACCTTCTTAAAAAGAACAATTTTAAATGGACTCAAAAGGCTCAATCTACTTTTGGGAAGTTGAAGGATATGATATGTTGTACCCAAGGTTTTAAGAACTGAACCAGTCATTGAACTGGAAAGTCTAGAGGTTCAAGATTCAACAAATTTAACTAGTTTAATCGGAGTTGAACCGGTAAAACCAGTATTTAATATTAAATATATAAAAAAAACTTAATATTTATACACATTATATAAAAATATTGATGGGTAATTGTGATATTATATAAAATGTGTAATTTATAATTTAATATATGATAATATTAAAAATTAAATAATATATATTATAGAGATAGTAACTAAAGACAAAGTAATTTTATATATATTAAAAATTAATATAATGCAAGGTTCTAAAAACGAAATCAGTTAGTAAATCAAAAGGTTAGAAATTCAAGGTTTAATTAATTCAATCAATTAAAAAAGGTATTGAAATGGTATTTAATATTAAATAGGTAAAATTATATATGTATGTATATATATAGTAAAATATTAAGATGTAACGTGCAATAATTATAAGATATAAGTATTATATATATCAAAAATCTTATATTTAATAATTAACTTATATGAAATTTATAATTATAACTCCATGTAAATTAACATTAAAAAATTAGTTAATGTAATGTATTAATGAAAACAAATAACTTATGCCAACAAAGAAATGTTAGCATTTATTACCGTATATTTTTAAATTTGTAATGGTAATAAATAATTATTCTATGGAAAAAAAAAAGTAATCACATTTCATAAAAAAGGAAGAGGAATTAACAAGGAAAGTTGCATTCCAAACGTATTAATAATTATTTAATATTTGGAAAGAAATGAGATTCTTGGAAATTATGCAGTCATTAAAACTTTCTTTAAAAAAATTAATTGTCATCAAGGACCCCGATTTTGCTGCCCGTGCATTAAAGACAAATGAATTTTGAAATCAAAATGGCGATGTGGCACATTTAGAGTGTGCCACCTTGGCAACAAACCAACTTACTAAACCAAAAAAACTAGAGCCAGTTCTCTGGTTCACAGTTGAACTGGCCAGTTCACCAGTTTTTTGACTGGTACTTGAACATCTGATTATAAAGATTCAACCGGACCAGACATAGGATTGGTTCTAATTTTTTCGATTGAACCGACCGATCCGGTCTGATTTCAATATCCTCGGTTGTACCCCTATTCTTGCTCTTCTGAATTTTATCAAAGTTTTGTCGTGAAAATTGACGCCTGCGACCTGGGCAAGGGTACTGTACTTATGCAAGACGGCCATCTTTTTACTTAATTAAGCAAATCCCTTAACTCCAAGAATAATGGACTATCCATTTAGAAAAAGGAATTCCTTGTCATTATCTTGGCAATGACCAAGTGGAGGCACTATCTTGAAGGTCATCGGTTTGTCACAAAGACCGACTATGAGACTATCAAGTACTTATTGTAGCAATGGCTTCATACATGTGTTCAACAGCGGGGCATTACTGAACTTCTTGGTTTGGATTATGAGATCCTATATCGAAAGTGAGCAAAAAATAGACTTGCTGATGCCTTGTTTCGGGTAGAAAAAGTGAACTGTTTTGCTGTCACCACCATTATTCCTTAGTGGTTAGAAGAGATCCTCAAAAGCTATACAGGAGATGAATTAATTCCAAAATTAATTCAAAAGGCAATTGGGCAAGCTTCTAAACAATTTAACAGAGCCTCTTGAAAAGGAAGGGCCGAATTTATATAGGCAGCAATGGAGATTTGTGCAACCGACTTACTAAGGCAATCCATGATTCAGCTATTGGAGGGCACTCAGGTGTTTAGGCTTCACATGCCAAGCTAAAACAATTCTTCTTTTCGCCAAAAATGAAAGGCTTTGTCAACGATTAAATCAAACAATGTGAGGCGTGTCAACACTGCAAAACAGAAATGGTGCCACTGCCGGGTTTGTTGCAGCCTTTTCCAATTCTTGACTGTGCCTAGAGCTATATTGCAATGGATTTTATCGAGGGACTTCCCATTTCTACGGGTCGAGATGTGAACTCAATAGTAGTTGACAGTTATACAAAATTGGCTCATTTTATTGGGTTACGTCATCCATTTACAGCTCCTTAGGTAACTCGACTACTCTTTGACAACATATATAAGCTGCATGGCCTTCCACAGTCGATTGTCTCTGATAGGGACCACGTCTTCACCAGTGTTTTTTGGGAAGAGCCATTCCGGCTAGAAGGCTCGGATCTGTACCTTAGCTCAGCTAACCACCTGCAAACGAATGGTCAAACTTAATGCTTGAATTGCTGTGTTGAGAGTTATCTCCGTTGCATGTGTTTAGACCGAAGTATTAGTTTAAGTGTCTTTCACTTGTAGAGTGGTGGTATAATTCCACCCATCACACGACTATGAACATGATCTCATATGAAGCTCTATATGGCTAACCACCTCCCCAGTTAGCTATACTACCAACATCAGGTACCAAGTTAGCTTCCTTGGCCGAATTTTTGGAGGAGCGGCAGACTCTTTCTTCCATTTTAAAGGAACATCTACATCAAGCTCAGCAATGACTAAAGTTCTACGCTAACCAGAGTTAGAGGGAGCCATCTTTTGTCGGTGACATGGTTTTTTTTTTTAACTTTAGCCCTATAAGCAATCTTCAGTGCTAGTCCATTCCAATCTCAAACTCACTTTCGAGTATTATGGGCCTTTTTCAGTAATTGAGAATATCAGTTCTGTCGTCTACAAGCTCCAACTGCTGGCTGGAAGTTTGGTTCACCAAGTGTTCCATGTGTTCTTGTTGAAGAAGGCAGTTGGCCAGCCGGTGCAGGTTGCTACTAAATTGCCAAACGTCACAGTTGATGATCAGTTTAAAATGGCTTCGCAAGCTATACTTGGGCGACGAATGGTAAAGCACAATAATATGGCTATCGTTTAGGTTCTAATTCAGTGGGTCAATCTATCACCAGAATAAACCACTTGGGAGGATTACTCCTTTATCGAGTCTTAATTTCTGGACTTTGTTTCGGCAAGTCCTTAAGGACAAGAACGTTGTGAGCAGGGGCAATTGCTAGGGTCCAGCCTAGCTTAGCATGTCCAAAATATTCACAATCAGCAAGGCCCATGCCAAGTTAGGCCCAGTAAATAAGATCCAGATCATGTGTCAAGGATATGTTGCTGTGTTGTTTTGCTATTTTGTTTGTTTCTGTTGTTGCTTTTTCCATTATTGTAATCGCTGGTATATGAGCATGTATGAGAGAGACAATAGTTAGTTATGGCATAAATAGTCTATTTATTCTCTCAATTATTCCCTCAAATTTACCTTTTCTCTCTATTTTTTGTTCTTTCACGTGCTTTCCCCTCTTCTTTGATCCTAACAGGCTAATAATGGTTCTGATTATAAATGATGGAGGAATAAAAATAAGAATGTTAAAAATTAATTGCATACAAAATTTTGAATTTTGCGATTAATTACAACCTAAAGCCTCAGTTGCATTTCTTTCATGATATAATATATGATAGTATAGGTTAGAAGTTAATTATCTCACCTTAACTTATGTTTGATTGACTAATAAGATAAGTATAAGATAGACTAGTATGAGTTTATTATCTCATGAATATAAAATAGTATTATCCAGTTTATCCCAATGGGCTAGTCTATCTCATCTCATAAGTTAATGTTGACAAATTGTATATTATTAAAATATTTTTAATTAAAATAAATTTTAAATATTTTTTAAAAATTAATATAAAATTAAAAAAAAAATACTCATTTCTATCCCTTCCTTCGTCTCTCTCTCCTTCCATATCTCTCTCTCTTATCCTCTCTCTTTTTCTTTTTTCTCTTATCTTTCCTCATTCTTCTCCCTCATCTCTCTTTTACTATTTGTCCCTCTCTCCTCCTTCTTCTTTCTCTCACTCATCATCCCTCTCTCTTATTCCTTTCTCTTCCTCCCTCTCTCTTCAATCCTCCATTTCTCCCTCTCTCATCCCTCCTAATAACTACTGCTTAATTTTAACTATTTTTAATAAAACAATGTTAACATTAATAATAAATGTAAGTTAATTATTTTTAAGGGTAAAAAAATCATTTTGATATATTGTACTATTTTGTCATATATTATCTAAACATTGGATAGAATAGTTATTCTATCCTATTTGATGTCATATATAATCCAGTCTGACTTATACTATCTTATATTATACTATTCAGTCTGCGTAACAAACGTACCCTTAAACCCTAACCTTTGCTTTTTAACCCTTTTAGTTCAAAGAATTTTTCAGTTTAGGGAATTGATAATCAAGTTTTTAACTTTTTATTTTTTTGGATAAAAGTTGAAAAAATGACTGATAAAATTATCTCTTTTGTTTTTTTCTTTTGAGGCTCTTTTGTATCATTTTTTGCATTGTTTTTAACTATGTGTTTTATATGTGACCCACAGAAGGGATTTTCTTATTTTTCTAAAAACCCTAATATTTTAGATTTTCTTTATAAATTGCTTGTTTAAATTAATAACATTGCATGACAAATACAAAAGAGGTCATATGATCTTATTTGCAATATATATATATATTTAAAAAAATGCATTGTAGATACGTTTGTCATCGTATTTGTGGGTCGAAACTGAAGTTACTCGCTGACGTTATCATTCAACTTCTCTTATAAAAAAGATTCATCGCCAGAATGCTATTAGACCTGAGTAGACTTCTTCACTCCCGAACACAGGATTAACGAGTTCAAAACTTAATATTGCACTCTCAATATAAATACCTTTTTATTGGGACAGACCACATTGAAAAGACTCAGAATCATGATTAATGTAGAAGAAACATATCGAATCATTACTATATTACTACCTCTAATAGTTATTCGCAACAAATAAAATTGTAAAAAATTATTTCCAAATAATTTTATGGTAATGTAAACCTAAAGTTTTTAATAAGAGTTCTATTGCATTATTTATACTTTAAAAAATATTAAAATAATTACAATGGGATAAAGGTGCAAAAGACGACAAGATACGTTGTGTAAATTAAAAATTTTAACAAAAATTCAATTACATAACTATGTTTTAAATAGTACAAATATGCTCGCACAAAAAACAATGGTACACAATACAGGCGCATGTTCGAGTTATGTCAAAAAAAAAATGGTATACAATACGGAAGTTTGTGAAGATATTGTCAAACACATGTTGTATACAGGCGCATGTTCGAGTTGTTTTCAAATTAAAAAAAAAAAAAAAAGTCAAACACACGTATATTTTTATGATATTAATCACAAAGATTAAATTTAACTGAAAATTCCTGTTATGTTAGGACAATAACTCATTTATTTGGACAAATAAAACATAAGAGTAAACATTAAAATAAAATTTATACAGTATATACAAATTTTTATATATCCATAAATTAAATTCACATTCGTGTCTTAAGTGTGTCTGTTTATTTTTTAAAAATTAATAGATTGCAATATCTGTATCGCACCCTGTTTATAGCGCTGCTTTGTATCGATAGAACATAAAAGAAAAACAAGAAGAGCAGTAGAATAGCAAAAGTGGTAGTTGTGGTGCTTGAAAAGGAAAAATAAAAACCAGAAAAAAAAAAAAGAAAAGAAAAAAATGGGATCGCTTAGTGTGGTTCCTCAACCAGCCAAGGACAAATTTGAGACAAAGTCGACAGTTTGGGCTGACACACTGAGCAGAGGGCTGGTCAATTTAAATATTTCTGGACGTAAGTATATATTATAATCTTAGCAAGTTTGCTGAAGGTCTTCAGGTGATTGGTTAATTATTATCTAGTAAAAGCTCTAACCTCTCTTTTATTGGAGCCAAAATCAATCCATCTTCAGATATTGGGATCGATTTTGATGCCATTAATCGAAAGGAGAAAAGAATGGAAAAACCAACCACTTCTGCTGTTACATCTACTGTCACCATGGGTAAAGCCATGGGATTAGAATCTGGGGTTGGCCGAGCTGGTGCAGGTGCTCTCAGGCCTCCACCAAATCCCACGATGGGTTCTGGCATCGGAATGTGCAGTGGCAGGGGAATGGCTATGGGTATGGGAGGGGGTCCTGGTTCAGGCATGGGTATGGGTGGGTATGGGGGCATAAATCAACCCATGGGAGTGGGGATGAGAATGAACATGGGTATGAATATGGGAATGGGTATGGACATGGGAATGGGGCAAGGAGGCCAGATGCAGCCTCCTGGATCAACAATTCCCGGTGGCTATAACCCGATGATGGGCACAGGTGGCCACATGCCTCAACAACCATATGGTGGTGGCTATCGATGAGATTGAACCACAACGTTAGAAGGAACTATAGGATACATGAGTTTTTTGGGATACAAAGGAGGACACAGCAACTGGGTGTTACCATTGGACCCGTTATAATGCAGTTCGAAGTTCGATATATGGTCTAAAGGTGTGTTTTTGATTGAGAGCTGTAATTTTGTGAAGTGTGGCTTGATTTATTCTAATTCATCCTTCTATCTCACCATTCGTTACTCTTCTTTTTGTTTTGGGTCAGAGGAGGGTCCGTAGAGTTAATTATGTGCATTTCGCGGATCTCCTTAGCTGTTGTGAATTTGTAACAACCTCCCCCAGGTTGTTCCCTGGCCCTTTTTCTCCCCTACAATATACATCTTAAGTAACAAACAAATATTGATATTGTGGTCCAATGAGAAATAAATCTGGTCATTCATTAGTCTGCTTAATTTTTGGCATTTCGTACTTCCAATGTTTCCCAATCAAAAGTTTCAGTTGGTCCCGGCAAGTCTTAAATCTTCTGACCGGGTTCCCAAAGTTCACAAGTTGATTTTTTTCTTTTTTCAATGTAATACAAGAAAATACAATTTGCTGACAACAAATCCAATAAAGATAGACCAAAACAGAAGGCAAAGAGAAGCCAATGAAAGTTAGTTCAGTTGGTAAAATTTTTATCTTTTATTTTAAAGGATTGGAGTTCGAGTTTTATTGACAGTCATTCTTAATGGATAATATATAAGTCCAATGTAGACTTCTCTGAAACCTGCAACTTTCCTGACCTTAAACTAAACTTTTAATTGTCTTAAAAAAAAAAAAAAAGGCAAAGAGAACAATGAAAAACTCCTGAAGAATGGAATGATTAAGATTATTTTATAAGGGAACAATTACACTGTTTCCAACGTAAATTCAAAGCAAAGTTCATTCTGTTCTGGAGTGCCATTGTGATGGCCTGCTGGGGAACAAAATATTTATTAGAACACAGTTCAATTCTCAGTTCCATGAGTTTTTCCCCTGTTTCATTTTAAAAGCTTTCCATCTTCAGCCGCAGATACCTTGTCCAACATGGCTACTCTAGAAAGACTTGAATCCTGTCACCCATCGTATCATTGAAATCTAACAATAGCTTCCCTCCGACTTCCTCGGCAGCATCATCCAAGAGCTCTTTGATGTTCACACCACCCAAAGCTGTGCACAGAATGATGATTAATTTGATTTTCTATTTCATTTTTGGAACTAAGTTTGCTGAGAATGAATAGTACCTGGAACTATATTGGTGATACCATCCAAGAAACCAGCCTGCGAAATGAAAATCAGAATAATTCAATGTCCAGCTACGAAATGGGATTAGTCTGTCTTGTACATCCAAAAAGACAAAGAAAACAAGGAACGAAATGTAAGCCGGAGAGTGCTGAGTTTACTGTTAATAAAAAACCATACCCTCCACCAATCTCATCCCCTCTCCCTCCCTCCATAACAAACATAGGACAGCAGCGTCCCAACCAGGCAGAGACAGCATCTCCCAAGTAGAAATAATCAATGTGTGCAATTGTATTCCATAGAATCCGGATAAGCTTCATGAAATTAATTTTATAGCCAGAACTTACAAGCACACTGCGCACGGTAGTTTGGTATAGAAGGGTAATCTATGAGAATTGCGTGTTGCATGCGCGTTCCTTTCATGTATCAAACCATAAAGGAGAGAAACATACTTGTACAACCAATTGTTGATCAAAAAAAAATTGAAGCTGATGTATACTTCAGGGGAGGAAAGAAGAGTTCAGATACTTGAAAGCATGTTTTAGTTATATGGAAAGCAATAAAGCATAAATGTCACTCAATGATTCCAATGAATACATCTGAAAAAAGTTTGGTCACAGCAATGAGTTTATTCCATTACTTAGCTACTGATAATTTAAGAAGCATATGCTGGAAAGGCCACATGATTAGATATAAATCTGTGTGGGAGATGTAAAATTCAATTGGCAATGAGGAAAAAATCAATCATTAGAGAAACATGTACAAGATAGAGGATAACTTACAGGAATCCTAACATCAAGTTTTTCAAATCCATCTCTTCCAGTTATTTTGACTCTCAATGTCCTCGACCAGATCCCAGAAAAGGCACCTCTCGTACCATCTGCACCATATTTATTGTATACTTCAGGGGTTATCACTTCCACAACAGGTTCCTGAGTACTTCTACTTCTCTGCTCTGTATCATCTTGAGTCCTCTGTTGTATACTGTACACATTACTGGTACTAGACGAATAACCTACATGCATATGGAAAAGGAACAAGACAAGGTAACCTATATGATCCATACTCTGGCGGCCGGTTGGTAAAGAAGAAATAGTTAGCAAGCCAATGTTTAAACAAGCGCTAGAACCAGTCATGTCAAAATGATTAAACAGAAATGGTCTAACGGGAGCCGTAGCCTTTGTTAAATAGCTAACTAGGTTCAATTAGACAGTGAGTGGTCTCAACAAAATAAAGATCTTGGGATCAAAATACTAAACACAAGATTAAACATTCCCAAGTAAAAGATTAGGATTTAGGGATAAAAGCTGTAAGGTGGCATCTAATTCCAGTAGGGTGGCCACATGCAACAGACAAAAACTACCTAAAAAAGATTTGACAAATTAAACAGTTTCCAAATAAAGCATAAACATAAAATATGTTTCAAAGTTATATAATTAGAACCATAAGTCAGAATCCAGTGGACTATCCTTTTTGTTGACATCCCTAGTAAGTAGCTGCAAAATGGATGTTGCTCTAGGACTAAGAGATTCAATTACAACCCACCTCTCTGCCAAGATTCCTGACTTGTGCTGGTAGCGTACCGCTTTTCTTCTTCATAGTAGTCATTAAAACCTAAGATTTCTTTCATTTCTTCAAAAGATGGCATGCTTCCAGGGGAAGGTATACGACCCCCTTTAATAGCATTAAGCGAATCCTGCAAATGAATTTCAGTAGTTTAAGTCTGCAGACATTGTCCAAACTAAACAAAAGTTAGATTCAATTGATAATAGTAAAGTAATCCTTTAAAAAAGAGAATCAATCATGAAGGATCAAAGTTGCTGTGCCAGTGGAGGAACAGCAAAATTCTGTTTCTTTTGAAGGAGTGGACAGCAATTGACCTGCATTGCTCGAATAGATACCCCAAGCAAGGATAAAGGATAAGCAACAAGCTTATATCCAACTTCTTCAAGTTCAAAGGGAGTGAGTATCGGTGTCTTCCCTCCTCCTTCAAGCATGTTGGCCTAAATAACAACAGAAGAATTATATAAAACAAAGGCAGAGTACAACATTGCATAAGCAAAAGCTCTTCAGAAAAAAATTCATATTGCTAGTGGAGGTCTAAACCATGGTAACGGTGCTTCCATTACTAGAAACGAAGATAGAAGCGCAAGTTATGACTTCATGCTATAACTTTGTGGAGTATTGGCATGCAAATCAGGAAGATTAGGTGGGGCAGTTCATGGCAATTCAACTATTCAAGAGATCTTTCTCTGTACTCTTGCTGTTGACATTTTGTGAAGCAAGGTGTAGAGGAAATCTATAAGTCTAAAGACTTAACCAGAAAGCCAAATACACATTGTCACTCTAAATCAGGGTAAAACAATGTACCATTTTTGGAACTAAGGGAGAGATTTCACAAAAAGACTTCATTTCCTCTCTCGAAGCTAATGCATCGATAAAAAGAACATCTGCTCCAGCATCAACAAAAGCCCTTGACCTCCAGAGTGATTCATCAAAAGATATGGCTTGACGAGAATCAGTTCGTGCCACAATGACAATGTCAGCACCGGCCTCTTCCCGGGCATCGACAGCTGCTTTAATCCGCATAACCGCTTCCTCTCTCGACACCACTTTCCTACCACGTGTATGGCCACAAGCTTTGGGAGACACCTTCCATTGTCAGATTTATAAGCAACAGAAATCTAACCAGAAAAAATTTGCAGTTTAACTGTTTAAGCAATAACAACACAAATCAGTGTAGTCATTTACCATCAAAAGAAATTTCTGGAGATTACAAAATAGAAAAAGCTAAGCATATACTTTTGTTTTCAATCAAGATTGACCCGTGGATTGCTACTGGAATTAGTTCAACAACTTTACCCATGGAGATCTTGAGAGCCACAAGGTGTCCAAAAAATAACCAAAGAAGAGAGAAGTAGGGGCAAAAAGGATCTATTTGTTCATTTCCTTGTAATACAATACAAACCTGATCCTCAAGAATGATCCCTGCAAAACCAGCTTTAATATATCCCTTGACAGTTCTTTTCACATTCATGGCATTCCCATATCCATTGTCACTGTCCCCAATAACAGGAATCGACACGGCTTGGGTGATTTGTCTCCCCTGGTCCACCATTTCTCCATATGAAATATAGCCTGTATCAGGCAATCCTAATCTGGCGGCAGATATTGAAAATCCTATAAGAAGATGAGATCACGCTTATTAACTTTCTTATCTACCCAATCACAAAAAAAATCAACCAACAATGTGGAGATCCAACAATTTGCAGTCCTTTATCCTAAATCCTTTGTCCACAATTAGACGATTTACCTCTCAATCCAGTTCGAACAAACATTCATTATCCCACATTTTAAGTAAACCAAAACCTCGAAATATAGTTATATCTGCCAATCCCAGCCATCAATCCCCATATATTTTGTCGAAATCATAACATTTACATGGACAACTGATGAAAGAACATAATTACGATTCACAATAAATAAAGCATCAATAAAAGAACTCTCGGCATAAAGGGCAATCAAAAGGATTCTTCCAGTGGCTGATGTCCAGCCAATACGACAACATAGATCAAAAATCAGTTATTGCATCAAAGAAATTCCAATCCAAAGACCCATATGAATCAGAAGGTACAAATAAGATCGTGGAAGTTGAAAATTAAATAATAATAATAATAATAACAATAATAATAATAAAATTTAAATAAAAATCCCAGGGTCAGATAATTAACAACAAATTGCATATACTTCTGATCATAGAAAATGCAAATCTTGCCTTAAACAGTAAAATAAATACAAATTTAAAAAAAAAAAAAAGAAAAAAAGACGTTACCACTGGTGAAACAGTAATCAAACCCAGCTTTCTCGACAAGCTTAGCACTGAGAGCATCGAAACAGGCGGGACCCTGGTGGACCCCAGGCAAGTCGAGGAGTAGCCGAAGAGCCTTCGCCGGAGACGGAGAACTCCTCTCCGCAGAGCAAGTCACTTCTACACGCCGTTGTCTCGCGGTGGCGCTAGATAGACTGTTAATGTTACTGTTTGGGTTGCGTGATATGAGATTGAAGCGCAAGGACGGCGGCGATACCGATATCGATGGCTGATTTCTGTAAACGGCAAGAGAAACTCTGCAACTGCCGTCGCCGCTCAGAAATAACTGAGATTTCATCTCTCTTCGCTCTCTCTCTCTCTTCCTCGCTTCCCAGACCGTTTGAACTCTCTTGTTGCGGGGTCGGCAACGGTTCTGATTATAAATGATGGAGGGATAATAAGAACGTTAAAAATTAATTACACACAAAATCTTGAAGTTTGCTGTTAATTATGGCTTAAAGCCTTAAACCCTACCTTTTCTTTTTAACCCTTTTTGGTTCAAGGAATTTTTCAGTTCAAGGAATTGATAATCAAGTTTTTTTTTCTTTTTCTTTTTTTTTTATAATCAAGGGATGTCAAAATATGACTTAAAATAATCTATTTGCCTTTTCTAATCAAGGAAATATCAAGAGCTGGAATGAAAGTTGAAAAAATTACAAATAAAATAACCACCTTCGTACAGAGATATTAAAATATGATTTAACTTAATGAGTTAACTCAGACTCGGCTAGAAGCACGATTTGAACCCAACATAGAGATGACTTAATCTGAAATGAGTTAAACTTGAAATGATTTAAAAATTTTTGATCGAACTCAAATCCTACCTGCATAACCTCAAAATTTTTTTAAAAAAAAATAAAATAAAAGGGTTTATAGCATATGAATCATGTTATAAAAAGTATAGATTCAACTTTTCTCAATATAAATCTTAATTATAAATTTTTTAAAATATTTTGAAATTTTTTGTGAATTTTAAATTTTATTCTAAATTTTTTGATTTTTTTTAAAAAAAGACTACTTGAATTATTTTTGATTTTATGATTTTTTTATTTTTTAAGAATTTTTCACAAAATTTTTAGAATTTATTAAATTTTGAAATTTTTTTATAAAAAATGTGATGTCATTATTTTAATAACGTAAACAACCTGTAAATTGACCTGAACCCAACTTGAATCTGAAACGATTCAATAAAAAAATAATTTAAAGATAATTTGACACATAAATAACACAAGCAAAAATAATCTGAAGCTGAAAGAATTTAATTCAAACCGGAACTGATGACTTATATTGACACCTCCACCTTTGGATCATTTCTTTCATTGTTTTTAACTATTCATTTTGCATGTGACCCAGCGGAGGGATTTTCTTTTTCTTTTTTTTATAAACCCTAATTTTTAGATTTTCATTATATATTGATTTTTTAAATTAATAACATTGCATGATAAGTACAGTAAGATGTATTTTATAAGACATTACAGCTTTTATTTATAAAATTATGTCCATGTTACGAACAATTGAGGGTCAAAGTCACCAAAAAGTCTATAGGATATTATTCGCAATAAATAAAATAGTGAAAAATCATTTTCTAATAATTTGATCATAATGTAAAATTAAAGTTTTTAATAAGAATTTCATCCCATGATTATATTTTAAATAATATCAAAATATTCATGCATGGAATACGGGTGCAAAATTCAACAAGATATGTTGTGTAGATTAAAATTTTTAATAAAAAATCTATTACATAAATATACTTTAAGTAATATTAAAATCATGGTAGAGAAAACAGTGGTGCACAAAACAACAGTAAAGATACGACAAAACACATGTTGTATACAGGTGCATGTTCGAGTTGTTTTCAAATTGGGTTAATATACAAATATATCACCAATTTTAACTAAAGTAACAAATTTAGCACTAATTTTAAAAAGTAACAAATTTAGTACAAATTGTATTTAAAGTAACAAATCTAACACCAATTTTTAAAAGTAACAAATCTAGCATCAACTTTATCTAAAGTAACAAATCTAATACGCAGTAAAAATTTTTTAAATAGAATTTATCTGTTTTGATAATATAATATTAACTTTTATCATTATCATATTACCGAAATAAATGTATTTTTATAAACTTATTAACAAAGCTGACAAATTCTATTCATATAAAATCATTACATGTTAAATTTATTACTTTAGGTAAAGTTAGTGATAGATTTGTTATTTTTAAAAGTTAGTGCTAAATTTGTTATTTTAAATACAATTTGTGCTAAATTTGTTACTTTTAAAAGTTAGTGTTAGATTTGTTACTTTAGTTAAAATTGGTGATATATTTGTATATTAACCCTTTCAAATTTGGTAGAAAAAGCGAAACACACTTAAAGATGCTATGAGATATTCTTATAACATAAAAAAAGCGATTAAAATTTAACTAAAAGTTATGTTATGTTTGGAGAATAACTCATTTATTTGGACAAATGAAACAAAAGAGTAAAAATATATGTAAGATAAAAAAAATTTTTGTATGCAAATTTGTATGCACATATATACATTTATATAGAGTGTGTCGTAAGTGTATTTTTATTTTTTAAAAAAATTAATATACCCCAATATCTCTGTTTATGCCGCTGGTTTGCATCGATAGGACATGAAAGAAAAACAAGAAGAGCAGCAGAATGGCAAAAGTGATAGTTGACGTGCTAAAAAAGGAAACCAAAAAAAAAAAAAAAAAAGGAAAAACAGTAGGTGGCATGAAATGAAAGTGAAGGACCCCACCGAGAGTCAGGAACGGCCCCTTTCCCACGCCTTATGTGGTTTTTGGGTTTTTTTCTTTTTTTTCTTGGGCCACTGGTATCCAAAATTTCAAAATCATTAAATTTTGATTAATTCATAAGTTGAGTGGGTTTCATAAAACTCGAATTTTAAACTTTATTTAAGGGGATGAGTGCCACTAACGGGCATTGGTTTGTTTTTAGTTTTTTTTTCCTTTAAAAATATTTAAAAGTAAAATATATAATTAATTTAATAATATTAAATGAATTGTTTTTAATTTTTTTAAAGTTACGTTTTTTATGATTAAATAATACAAATCTCTGCGTTTCCGTAACACTCCCACGTGCCAGAAAACTTTTTCTGTTAACTAAAAACGAGGTTCTGACCCAAATTCCACGAGCCAATCGAACCGAAGCCGGGCACTCACATACACACACAGAGGCAGCATCAACCGACCCTCGTATTATTCCCTCGCATCTCCGCTCACACTCACAGCCTGTTTCCTTCTCTCTCTCTCTCTCTTTCTCTCTCTCTGTGGCCTTCTGTTCTGGGGTCATGGTGATCGCGGCTGCTTCTTTACTTTTTAACGGTAAACGCCATTTTAAACCTTTGAGCTCTGTGCTTTGTTTGTTCATTTCTTTTCCTTTCTTTTCTTTTTCTTTTTAGGTTCTAATCATCAGGTTGATTTGGACATGGACTTTGGTTTCAGAAACTCCTGCAAGAGCTTGTATGCTCTGAAGGGTGAATACCCATCATTTCGTTTGATTTATAGTTTGATTTTAGTGCCGTTTGTTTATATATACCCCCTCACCCTTGCTTTGAAACTGTGATTGGGCTTACATTTCTGTGTCTTCTTTTGCTTGTTGAAATAAAGAATGGGAGTTTACCATTTTCCAGTTGAAGTTTGTCTTTCTCTGAATTACATATCGGAAATTATACAGCAGGAATGTCATATTTTGAAAAGGGAGGTTTGAAGTCAGTGCTAGCTAGTAGTACTTGACTGCAATTCTTTTACTTGAACTCTGAATGGTCCTCTTAATGCCTTGCAATTGCTCTTTATGGCTCCTTGCCTTCTACTGATGTTAATAATTTCTTTTCTTTGAATCTGCTCCTTGCCATACTGCCTTTCAATTTGACCAAGAAAGAATTTTTATCTTGTTTTCAAGTCCTTTCTGTTGCAAATTATGCCATGCAGATGGACTTTATTGCTCAATGCCACATGAGGTCACAAGTTGTTGGATGAGATCATCAATTGACAACCGCAGAGCTTCTGATCTGTCCAGCACTGGGTAAATTTTTTTTTTCTTGTTATAGGAGGTTGGAGATCCTGTTCACATTGTTTTTCCAGCTGTTATGGTTTTTCTGTTTCCGTTTATGATTTCAGATATTACTATTGAATTTCTGAATACTGTACCTTTTTGACCACCATCACACACCCTCCCCCCCCCCCGCCCCCAACAAAAAAAGAGAGAATGGATGAACGAAGATCAACACCACACACATGTATCTTTTAGAAAGCTTGATTAGTTCAGGATTTTTTAAATCCTTTCTTATTTAAAAAATGAGGTGTGTTTTATGGGTGCCTGTTACCAAGAACAGTATGCTATTTGATGTTGAACGAGGAATTCCGTCTGATGTTAACTTTTAGATCCCGAAATCCTTGTTTTGGATCAACACAATTCGATTGGTCATCTGTGGGGCGTGATCTTGGCCATTTTAGAGTTTCAGTTGCTGCTGATTACTCTGATTCAATTCCTGATTCATCTAATTATACAAGTCACCAAGGTTATCATCCTCTTGAAGAAGTGAAAACCAACAAAACAACCCGGGATACTCACCTCACCTTTGCTGAAATAGCTAGAACAACTGTTGAGGTACGAGCTTAGAAATATTGTCATAATACCATCGGTTATCAAAGTTATCACTTGCTTGAAAAGCATGCAATAATGAGTTATTATTGCAAGAGTGTGTGGTCATTCTCTTCATTTCTTATTAGGCAAACAGCAATGCCTTGCTGGTCTTTCCTGGGACAGTACACTGTGAACCCCATCTACAAATGTCATGGGCAGAGTTTCAGTATGTTATTGATGACTATGGAGGTTCGTCATGGTTGCAGTGTGCATCCAATGATGCATAATAACATTTTTCTATTGAAACTGAGCATTCCTTTTCTTGCTTTTTCTGATCAGATATATTTTTTGAGATTTGTGATGATAAAAATGTCTTACAAGCTCGTGAGGCTAGTAATCCTGTGGTAAGAACATGCTTCCTTTCTTTGGAGGTTTAACTTTGACTGAAATGAATACATGATAGTGGCATTTGGCAAGGCAATAATTATTTCACATGACTTTGGTGTCAAAGTCTCTATCTTAAATAATTATTTCATATGACTTTGGTGTCAAAATCTCTATCTTAAGAAGTCGTCAGGCTGTTTCTCAAATTCTTTCTCACACACAAAAAAAAGATACAAAGAAAAATTTTGACGATAAAATCAACAATAACAATAAAAAATAAGCATTTAATCAGTTAAGATTAACAAATAAATATAAACCATTTCTTGGACCTCTACAACACATTATTTTAAGGATAATGAAATTTGTTGGCAGTCAACCAACAGTCGGCTAACAGTGTAAACCAGATTGCTTTTTTAAGGTATATGCTATATGGTTGTGTAAGTAGAGGTAGTGAAACTTATAGCTGATAAAATGCGATGCTATTTTTCATCAGTCTTTCTATAGCTGGAGCACATAGATTTCAGTCACTTTTTAATAGTCCATGCATTCTTTCAGAATGTGTTGATTGGCATGGATATTCCAATGTATGAGAACAAGAGGCTAGCAAGCGAGTATAATGTTTTTAAGTTTGGCAGTGGTGATGACATTCCTTTTGATGATGACTATTTTGAGGTAAGTCATCACTTCTCTTCATTTCTGGGCTGGGCTTTGTATATCTGTTGTGGTTTTTCTCTTACGCAAGTTGTATAAACTTCAAATAGGTGACAGATCCTGAAATGTCTGATGCCCCAATTGATTGGGGACTGCCGGATACTTGCAGCTGGGTTCATCCATTTTATTTCGCCAAGTGCTTGACAAAGGTAACCATAGCAATGTTTTTTCCACATAAGCTACTGGTGGAGAACTCACTTTCATAAGGATCTTCATAATGTACTGTTGTTGGAAATGTAGAGCAAGACCATGCGTGATTATAACAGTTGATATTGCTTGCTATTCATGGACCACAATCTTTTGTTTAAGATTTTCAGTGTTGCGCTGGTATTGCCATAGTTTTCCTGAAACATCCTCACTGAAACGGTGGTTAATACTGGTTGGAGTATTGTTGCTTTACTGGGTATGGTCTGTAGTCATGATTTCTGTGGTGTTGTAGTGTTGCATTCTGATCAACAGGCAGCTTAATCACAGACCAGTGGAACACATGAAATTTATTTTGTTTCCTATTGTTTTAATATGTTGATTTGCACTTTTTCTATATGTTGATTTGCACTTTTTCTTAGGCTAGTGAAATGGAATATGGTAAAAAGATGGACTATCCTTCAAATGGTGTTTCAATTGTGGGGTGCCTCAGACCTGCTTTTGCAGATGAAGAATCATACTTGAGAAGGTTATTTAGCGGGAAAGATAGTGATGACTATGATTCAGATTGGAGAGGTATGCTGTGGCCATGCTTTTATTACCAATTTGCTTTGATGGATCTAGCTTCCACTTAGTCATGCATGTTGGTGGATACTTCCAAGATCAAATAAATATGTTCTTTGTAGATTTTGTTCCAATATCTGAACATCTGAATTCAGTGTAATCCATACAGAGCCTTGAAAATTTTGTGTGCCCTTTTAATTGGAGGTCCTCTATATCATTTTATATATTGATTAGCATCTGTGTCAATTTGAGTCCTAGGCATGGTGTTTTCTTAGTTTTTTTCTTTGTGTTTTTTAACGGTTATTTTGTCTACATTAATGTAGTTTATGACATGTTCTTTTTTGTGTCCTTGGAATTATTCCACTCTATTTATTCTTTTCCCTTCTTTAGATGGAGACATTTTGAGCTTTAGCCCAAAAAGTGATGGAAGCAGCACTGGTTCCACTATCTACAGGTTGGATATCATGGGGATAGAGCTATTCTCCGTGTATGGCAATCAGGCATGTACATGACTTTATTCAAATATAAAATTTAGCACGTAAATCATTATTCGAATGAAATTTTGTTCTCTTTTGTTCCGGTGGGATCGGAGGAGGAAAGTCGAAGGGGAACAGTGGTCATGAAATATGTCATGATTGTAATTAAGATGAAGATAAGGTGAAAAGAAATATGTGGTTGTCTGTGTTGTTGATCAGTGCAGCTGTCTTGAGAATGCTAAAGTATTGTGCCATTTACTAATTTTCTTACTAAACATATTAATGCAACTTGTCTTTCCTTTGATGTTGTGTACTACAATTTAACCTCGAACAGAATTTTTTTTGTACTAATTTTGCAGACTATGATTAGTGTACAAGATTTTCAAGATGCTGAGCCTGATGTCCTTGCACACTCTACTTCGATTCTATTGGAGCTTTTCCACACCAAGGGAATTAGATTCGATACTGCCCTCAAAGCTCTTTGTAAGAAGAAGGGCCTTCACGTTGAGGTAGATGGATGCTTCAAAATGCCAGTCCTTCTTAATTGCTTGACTTTTTCCACAATTATTTTCGTTTGTGCATCGGCTGCAATTGGGTTTAGTTCTGAGATTAAGTCTGGTGGTCCCATAAATGAGTGTTTGAACGCAAGATGCATGTGTTCTGTAAACAGGTTAACACAAATAATTAAACAAGTTCTAAGCAGGTCAATTTCAGTTTGGAAGAAACACAATACGGTTTTCTTCGTGACATAATCGGTTCAGCTCCATTAGAAAACATTCACAGGCCAGTCCAAAACCTTCTTATGTCATGTCAAGTTTGGATTTTTGATTTCTTGGCTCGTCCTGCATTGCCACCACTAATTATCACAATTTGCTGAAGTAAGCTTTCACAGTTCAAGATCTTCAAGTAGTGATGGTTTCAACTAGCCCAGACTATTGATGAAGCTCTATGCTATATCTTGAGAAACCGTGAGTCATATGGGAAAAGATATGCTTGCAAACTTTTTTTGATGAAAGTAATAGAGACTTCCTTAGTTTAGTAATTTTTAAAACTTTTTTTTTTATTTAACATTCATGTGTCTTGCATTTTTTTTGATATATACAATGCCTCATCCATTCTCCATAAGAATTTGTGTGCTCATGCACACAAATAAACAAATTAATTTGAAGTTCTTTTACCTTTCCTGGGTATCTGACTAGCTTTTTTGGACTGACACAGGGAGCACATTTGATTGGGCTTGATAGCCTCGGCATGGATGTTAGGATTTTCTGTGGGGTGGAAGTACGAACCCATCGTTTTCCCTTCAAAGTCCGGGTAAGTTATCTATGGCTAAGCTGGGGTGTTGAAAGGGAAATGCTTTCTAATCTGACTAATGATATGGCTTTGAAATTATATGTATATATATGAACTTCGTTATTTGAATTGCCTAGCTCCTTGTAGTGTTAAAATACATTTCTGAATACACTGTATACCAACTTTCTTCTCGTACAGATACCACAAGAGGTAGGTCTACCTTTTTGCATGATATTATGGAAAGCCAGCTCTATTCAGATGGTTCCCCGCATGCATACAATTTGTGTTCTTCTCTTTTAGGTTTGGGTCCTAATGCCAAGGCACTTGGACCAAATGTATGTCCTTCGATTTTCCCCCTGGTTCTTTTTCCCCCTTAAGAATATCTTCCTTCTGTTGACAATTCTGTAAATAGGTCACCTATTCTTCCTGCACCTGGTCTCCTGACTACTTATCCGCCAATCCTGGTATGCTAACTGAAACAGTTAGCTCTGCATGGTTAAGTGATTGCATACATTTCCTTGCTGCCCATCAGACATCCTCCCTGCCCACATATACTGTCCTCCATTTCTCTTTTTCTTTTCATTTTTGTACAAAGCTGTGTAGATGTTGTTTATCAACACTCAAGCCCTTAACCTTCATAAGTACCAGGCGGGTACAAAGCCATCAAAGCTTTGGTATAAGAGATTTCTAAAAGTTCTTCGTTAATCTATTATTGGGAGTTGGAGTTACACATGAATAAGGTGTTTACAGTCTCCAAATTTCACCTCGGACAGCCTTCTGGTCTCACATGTAAGGATTTGTACATCCGGGCATTTTCTGCATCCAAGACACTGGAAAAGTAACACAATTCCATTGGATTTTTTATTATGTGGATGTTCACATTCTTCACTAATAGATGACAAAACCTATCACTATTTTAGCTCATCCACGAACAAATAGTCCACGGGGAAAGGATTACTCTTTATTGATGGCTTCCAATATCATTTTCAGGCTACATGTGAAGCTGCTGCTGAGAAGCAGATACAACAGCTATTGTTCCCAAGGTCCCATCGAAAGAAATTCAGAAGCCATGGTGACGGATTTAGAGACACTAAGTCATTTTAATATCCAGTTTCTAACTTTTCTTGAATTGATTTTCAAAATAAATTTCAAGATGTGTATCATAGAAAAATAAATTTTAAGTTTAGTTCATGTTTTTTCTTTATTTTGCTTTGCTTGACCTCGTAGAACCGTGTACACATATCTTGAGTTGTATGACAAAATGGCACCTAACTTTAGAGTAAAGGAACAGGCATGGCAATCTTTATAGTGATCTCCATTCTACTCGTTCCTATTCTTGTTTTGTAAGAGGCGAAAAAAGAACGTGCAGAGACAAGGACAGAATCGATAGATTTGATCATGTGAAGGTCTGGCCATTCTCAACGAATGAAAATTTAAAGCACATCATGACAACTAGTAATAATACCATGCAAGTTTCCTTCCCCTCAATCATTTATTGCAGAAGACAATTCATAGGTTCCAGTTGAAAATGTGCTTCAAAGAATAGCTAATGATCTAAAAAATGGTAATCTTACCAGAGTGAAAACAAAACGTAGGGTGGCAAGAAGTTATAACTGAATTTCTAACGTCTTGCATTTTAAAGAGTAATGGCTTTTATTATTTTTCCTCCCTTCTTGTGAATGGGAATCCAAAAGCACCCGCTCAACAATTACTTGGAATGGTGAAGAACATGGCCGTTTAGGTTTTCTAAGCAGGGTATCATAACGTTTTGTCCTGCACATCTGTCCCTGCGTTCTAGCTTTCGCTAGCTTGTCTCTCCCCAAGGCCATGCTGGCGATGATGCCCTGTTCTGGAACTCCCAACAACAGTTCCTCCCCTGCAGTTTTGAGATCCAGCCTCCTCATCAAGATGCTTGCTTCCCTCATTGTCTTCATCAGCAATGCCAGCAGAGTGTTGATACTCTTCTTTGTCACCCCTGCAGGAAAATTGCAATTTTGCATCATTACTTCTATTTTTAAGGTTACTGCTGAAGAAGATTAATCATAAATTATTAAGAAACGGATAAGACAACCACTAAAAAGAGCAAGCAATATTTTGACTCCATTATCATGTTCCCAAGTTAAATTTTATCAATGTCACCTCCTATGTTCATTCGCACATCAAGTTGCATAGAATATAAGAACTTGTTGAGTGATCAGTTAACAACCTTATTGTGTTATAATACATCGGTATCTATCCAAGCATTTGGGATAACAGGTAATTTTAGTAACAATAACGCAGCGTGCAAATAACATTTGTAATGTCTAGCCAGACAATGAGGAATAACCTGCCATGTTTGAGCATGCAAAGGAGGGGTTCAAGGAAGAAGAAAGGTACCCTAGCATAGAAGTGACCCAGACGGCCCAACTGAGCTAAAATGAATGAAAATGACTAATATGAGCACAGATGTGCATGTTTGAGCTCAAACAGGTAAAAACCTTTGTAAAAAGAAAATGCCACGAAGATAACAAATGAGATTACAATACTACATAGTACATACCATGAATAAACAACCAGTCCAACAGCTACAGCAAAAAAGGCCAGGAAATACATCCAATCAACCTGAACAGTATCATCGGCAAAATAGATATGTGACTGTTAAAGAAATCATTGCGCTTAAATACTTACGCTAAGTGACTGCAATGTCATTAGGTGACAAACCTTCTGATGGTAAGCAAAAATGCGAATGAAGACAGCCCACATGTCTGATGTCAGCAAAGAGAGGTTGAGCATTGTGGACCCATTAATCTGCAAATCATAGTAGTAAGGACATATAAGCAATTAAAAAACATCCATGATGCTCCTAGAACTACTTTGTCCAGGGGAATTAGATAAGCCTTTAAAATTTTCTTTCAAAGACAGAAAGTGCAAATTATGACGGTAGATGAAGCCATCCAAGCATGGAGTTTGAACAGCAAACATTGGAAAACATAAACATCTGCTATAGATAGTCATACTAGAAAAGCGATAGCAGCAGCATAACTCTGAGTGAAATTATGGGATGAGAGTTGGGGTAGAGGCTAACTGCAGGGAACGCTCAACATGACCAACAATTTACAGATTTGATAAACAAAAACACAGAAACAACAGATGCATAAGGTGAAACATATTTTTAAAGAATACATTCTCTTCTAATTTCTAAGGATTATAGCTCATAGTCAACCATCCTCTGGCACCAAATCCAAGTTCTTCATCCTAATGGCAATGCATGTTCTCACACACATGATAAGAAGCCTTCAGGTAAGTGAAGTCCATACCTTTAGCAAGACTGGTACTAAGGAGTAAAACATAAACATTGCCACTGAAAATCCAACAAATGGAAAAGCCTGAAACCAATTACATAAAGAAAATCACACAAAACCAAGTGCAATAAGGAAACTTTTAAGTTTTAAAAGCTAAAAGCAATAACAATGTTCAATCAAAGGCCAATCTATGCCTGCAATCAACAATGTTATAATATGCGCATCTTGTTTGATGGCCAAAATAACAATGACGAAAGGAAGAAAACATTATGATTAATCGACTTCTCAAAATCATAAACAAAGAAGTATTCTAGAAACATGAAACTTACTGCTCCACCTGACCAGTGAATAGATTTAAGCTCATTGCGCTCCAAAATAGCGCTGCAGACATTATTAAGCAACACAAACAAGGATTTGCTGACAGAATAGACTAAATCACTCAAACATGAAATTGTGCAATAGAACATCTTCGTGAATATTGAGGGGAAAGATTTCCTCATATTATGAAGTTTTGAACAATAATCACCATAAAAAAAAAAAGGTTATTTGCATAAAAAAAGGAAGACAAGTCATAAGATCCATCACTTAGCCCTAGCAAGCAATAAATCTCAGCAGTGAAGTCAAGGATACATCTGAATACCACTGATAATGGCACCAAAAATGCCCAGAAATGACATGAGTTCAGTTCTATCTGCATTCTTCACAAGGTACTCCTGCATGACACAGCAAGAAATGACATAAAATCATTTGTATGAGCACCATAAGGTAATAGTTCCACCGGGCTGCCTTTAACATTGTCACAAAATGAACCATGACAGAAATCTTGTTACTTATTCCACTTCCATCAAGTGTCATGTTATGACAAAACAAATCTTAATAGTTTCATTCCAGCATTCCCAGCAATGGAAAGTGACATTTATTTGGAGATACTGGCAAATAAGGTAAACTGTTTTTGAGAAAAAGAACGGAAGTGCAAACACAGAAAACCATATCATGCTAGCATAGCAAGACAAGTTTCAGCAATTTCTTCATGCACCAGATAAACGTGCACACTACCTTACCTCACTGACATTACTGACAGCATATAGTGTTGCACCAGCAATAACAAGAAAATCCCCTTTACGAGGGTCGCTCCCTCCTGCATGCACAAGTAGCTTATCAACAGCATTTCACACGATTAAAGAAAAGTAATGTGAAGTAGCATATCCAACAGCAACGCTAACAAATAAGTGACAAGGTATATGCAGAAAAAAGTTATCTAGCATACTACTTAATTATATCCATTGATGCACAAACACAAAGCCAAGATGCAAGACAGACAATATTATTACAATAGCTTATCGAGACAATATGCATGAATGCCAACTGAGAGAGAAAAAAGAGTGTGCCAGTTTGGAGGATCAATCATTTAGCTGTTGTCAAATATCTCTAAAAGGAACCAAAAAAAAAAAAAAACACATAAATAGAATCTTGTTAAATCACATAAACCAGATTACGGGCACAAGAAAAGTTTGCAAAAGATTCCAGTTGACAATTACATGACCTGGCTACGACAGCCCAAATTCATAGAAAAACACGCAAAGAAAATTGCATAGACCAGGAAAAAGTTATATTAAGCTGTACCTGATCGATCACCGGTATGAACATCCGAAAAAACAACCATGGCAAGGCCAGCAACACAGACAGCTACCCCAGCTATTTTCTTGAATCTATATTTTGTGCTCAAGAAAAACCATGTAAGTAACATGACAGAAGGGATCGTCCAACAATCTAGCAGCATGACGCTTGTAAGAGACGTATACTGATAGGCCTTCACCACTGCCAACAGAGTGAAGACTACATTAATTATACTACAACTGGAACCTTTTCAGCAATTGCAATTTTCATGCATCAGAAGTAAAATCCATGGCCATTAATTGGGAAGACTGTAGTATAAGCAGCATAAATCCTTGGAAACTTGGGAAATTTGGATTTTCACCGATAAAGTTCCATTCATATTTTCAGGATGATTCAATCACAGATTTTGAAATTGGAAATATTGCCTACAATGAAATTTCTTGGGTCCTGGGATGACAAAAAATTGAACTATTGAGAATCCTCAGAACAGGTTACAATGAACAGATGAAAGTCCATACTCTTTTTTTTTTTTTTGACCAAAAAATTTCATAATTCATAAAGCTGATAATGTCAGAGATATAACCAGCTTCAGTAATTACAATATCGCACATGCAATACTGCTACAGAAACACTAGTTTCCCTATGCAATTTTATTTTACAATAACAAACAAGGAAAAAAAGCATGGCCTTCAGTTAAGAAAAATTATTCAAACAAAAATAATTGAGACCTCCATGCCCAGGCAGATTTCTCCGCTCCCATGAGGCACTCACTCACCGAGAAAATTGGCTTCTACATCTACCAATCCAAGAAGAATGTAATAGTACCATCTCGCCTGCAGAAATTTCAAATTTAGAGGTCAGTAAAGCAGAACATGAAATTTCTATGAAGATAAAAGAAAACACCAAAAAGTGCAGTGAACATAAAGGCTATCCAGTCCATTCTTATACAAATCATGTTTTCCCATACTCTTCTTCAATATTCTTCACCAAACTTATTTTTAGGTCTTTTATTTTCTCCTTTTACTTTTTCATGATTAGTTCTTAATCTAATACACCTCATCTCTACAGCTTAACCATGGGCATACTACGAATGATATCTCTAAGAAATGCATCCATCATCAATTAACGAAAGAAGGAGAACTGAAAAATGCAAAAAGCAGAAGCAAAAAGATGAAGCACATGGAATCACCTTAAGTGGTTCCCTCCGGTAAAGCATAATGCTTCCATAAACAATGGCCAAAAGCACATAGTTTAGAAAAGACTGAGATGTAGGTGCGTTAATGCCTGAATGAGAAACAGATGATCAAGTGAGAATAAATCGTCACGGACTTACAAAAAAAAAAACTTGCCAAAGAAGTCCAATAAGAAAAGGAGAAACAGCAAAATGAAAAACATTTGAACATTGCAAAATTCCAATAATATTACGAACAGAACAGAAGAGCAAAGAACACCCTTCACCTTCTTTCATGCAAAAGAATTGATTCTCTCTTTTGAAAGAGCACTTAAATAAACAAGTGATGACAAGTAGGTTATTGACAGAAACTGAAATTAAACAAAGAAATAAACACACAAAATAACAATTTCAACTCTATCTTATTGTTAGGAAGAGCAATTAAAATCCTAAAAACAATTTTCAAACACAACTCAAAATTGTATCGTACATTCCATAAAACACAACAAAACACGACAATTAACCATCTAAACTTCACATATGCACGCAAAACAAATTGGATCACACGCAGAAAGACTGAGAAAGAGAGAGACCGAACCTCTTCTAGCAAGCTCCGAGGATGAGAAACCAGTTGAAGTGATGAGCAGAGAGAGAAACTGACCCAACCCAAGACCAACCAACGTTTTCTTACACCAAAACTCATCAAAGTTCATCATTTTCTCCCCTCCAGCCCTCTCCCCACTTTAACAAGCCAAAAAAAACAAAAAAACAAAAAATAAAAAACACTTCCCCGACAACAATAGCCGAAAACCCACTTCAAAAAACCCACAAAAACTCGAGGAATCCACAAAGAAGCACCAATTTAGAGAGACCCCCAAGTGAGTGAATTGGGCAATAAACAACCACCCAATTGAATAACAGTGACGGCGATGACTCAAGATTCTGCCACACGTGTTTAGAGTTGACACAAGAGTGACAGACAAAGAATGTAATAAAGGACAAAGCGGAGCCCCCTTTTTCTGCTTTTTTCCGTCCTCCCTTGAAAATGGCTCCTTTTTCTTTTAGCAATAGTCTTCGAGTAGCTGACGACTGCAGGATAGTTACTTTTGAGCTTTGACCCTAAATTTGGAGGGCTGATAAAAGTTTGCTTTGTGATTGTTTGTTACCCTTTTATAGAAGACTGCTAATAATAAGTTTCTTCTTTTCAATTTTTTTCCCATAAAAAAAAGTCTAAAAGAAAATCAAATTTCGCAATGTCTTTTTCTGCTTCTTACAGTCCCCAAATTTTTTTTTTTTTTTTAAGAAAGAGTACGTAGACACATTATGAATAATAAAATTAATTTAATAATATTTAATATTTAATATTTTTAAATTTAATATATTTTTTTATAATTTAACGATATACATAAATACATATTACATTAATACTTATGTACCATAGTCAACTGTTGCATGCCTGATAAATAATAAGTTTTTCTATTTTTCCGTTTCTTTTTTTTTTGAAAAAAAATACCTTTCCTTTTCAAAATGATTACGAAAGAGGCGTGTTGGACCAAATTACGCATTCTGTTTCACCCAAGAAACTATTAGAAGTGGACCACATTACGCATTCTGTTTTATCGAAGATACTATTAGAGTAAACCATCATTATCGCTCGCATGTAGCCGCATACAACTCTGCGGCATGGATTGGTCTTTGTCGTTGTGCCATTTCATTCCAAATTCCCGCGTATTGTAACATCAAATTAACAGATTATATGTCAGCGAAAAAAAACTTTATGCGTACACATTCGTGAGGATACGATAGATATAAAATAATCTAAATTATTAAATTATAAAAGATATTTTTAATTTGAAAATAAAAAAATAAATAATTAAATATCATTAAATTAACTGTATTTTTTACGTATCTCACTAAATATATTTATATAATCTTAGTCTACTTTAAATATATTTTTTTTAATATGAGAAATACAAAAAGTTCACTAAACCATAAAAATAATATTATTTCTCTACATTCTCATAAATTTTATGTTTCCATACTCAACATTAAAACTTCAATATTCTAAAATAAAAATTTAAATTCTTAATTACTGACAGCCATATTCCAATCATATTTGATCAACAAAATTAGACTTGGTTTAATTAAAAAAGTATCATGCATCAGTATGTAGCTGTGCATGAGTAGCTCAATAGCATTAGAGAGAGTGGCATGCTGACAAGTAGCTTGTGGCCCACAACGCCAATAAAGGGGTGGACAATATAAAAGGACCATAAGTCGAGCAGTCCTTTTGATTTCCATCGTCCAACCATTTAAGCTAAAGATTCCATTCTTCCAAGCGGTATAAAATTAAGGGAAAGAAACGAAACGGCCGCAAAGAGTACAAGACGCCTCCTCTCCCACGCGATGAGATAGATAATTGCGTTGGCAAAGATGGAAAGCTTGATGGCCATTCATAAAAATAAATGGACCCAAAAGGCCTACTTTCCATTTCACGTTTTAGTTTTGCACTTTGTAGAGGGTGATCGTAGACAAATATTACATTATTGGGTTTGGGTCAAAAGTTGAGACCCAGCAACACCCGAACTCAGTTCTAAAGCTTGCTTCAAACAGATTTCTTACTGTTCTGGTCGTATGCAGTTGCATTTCTGTTACAGAAAATAATAAAGGCTAAGTAGTTGCATTTCTGTTGTGGTTATACTTAACAAATATTGGATCACCGTCCAAAGTATATAAAGGCTAAGTCGAAAAAAAAAAATCTCCGTGGCCGTGCACATACAGTATCATACAGAAAATAATGAACAAGTAGTAATTGGCTTTCCAAACAATACGAGACATAAAGATACGTACACCAACTAAGCAACTTTCAAAAATCAAAACTTCTAGGTCCAGACATGACTAATTGTTCGTATGGAAAAGAATCTACGCCAAATTATCAAGTTTTAGTTTCTTATGTACATTCGCATCTTTTATAGAACTCGATGTAATTTTCAAAGCGAGGAAGTGGGAAGAGAACTTCCACAAATTATTCTTCTAATCCAACCACAGAGAACAAGAAGCAAAACCTAGCTCATCACTGACCATCATTGTTGCCACCATACTGAGTGGAATTTCCATTCCAAAAGGAATTTCTATCACCAAACCTGGCATCATCTTCACGTTTCAATGTGTGGATATTGTTTCCAATTCGGGATGATGTTGTTTGCCTGCCATTGCTATCATTTCTGCCAGTTGTAGAACTGCCTTGGTTTGGGGAGTGGCTTCTCTCCGCTCTTGCAAAGTTGTTCTGACGCGCCGGATTTGGATCTACAATATGACAGTTTAAATCATAATTCACAGAAATGATTAAGTAAGGTCTTCCTACTCACTCCCTCCCTGGGGCGAATGTGTGTCCCATAAACATACATGTTCACAGAAACACACTAAAACACACCACAGCGTATAGCAGAAACACACACACATCATACCAAAAAAAAAAAAAACCCAACTTTTCAACACACTCTGCCACTAGTTTTTAGTCTTCATTCAACAAATTTTACTTCAAGAGAACTCACAGCCGTGAGTAAGAGAGAGCTCTAACTTAAAAGCAATAAAAACTTTCGTAAACTTGTTTTTGAGGAAACCTTCAGGAGACAGCCCACCAATCTATGTACAAACACTGGCAAAATGGCTTATCAAGAACTAAATCCTAAGGTGGAGTACTAAAAGGAGAAGAATAAAGACGCATAGGTGAACACGGTCAAATTTAGACCGTTAAGCCAAACATAGACAAAATTAACAATAGAGTTAACATGCAAATTGCTACACATGAAAAATATTGAAATTGGCATCTTCAATCGAGGTAATAAATCCTCATAAAAAGAAGTTTCCTTCAATGAGAATCATGTGAAGCTTTCGTTCAAAACAATAAATAAAAAACACATTTTAATATAATGGGCATCAAAGAAGCTATGGAAGCTCACTGTATTCCCACATGCCAGTCTGAGATTGCCCTGTACTTGATGAGTCAGCATTACCACGGAGATAGGCAAGAGGATTGATATAAGATAGAATCCTTCTGACAGATGCAAAATATCCCCTCTCGTTCACATTTGATGAACTTCTGTCTGTTGTATTGGTTGTCTGATACAAGGAAGAGCCTCCTCTGCTGTAATTTGTGGCTCCTTGGCGAGGAACCACAATCAATGCTTGTCTGTTAAATAGGCCCAAATGTGACAATGATTGGCCCAAATCTGTAACAGGTTCAAATGAAACAAATATTCATAAAAAATTTTATCGACCCATTGGAGGAACACAAAATCCTTCAACAAATATTCTCTCTCTCTCTCTCTCTCTCTGCCCCCCACCCTCTCCCCCTCCTTTCTTCCCCTCCTCACCAACCACCACTATTTTTGAAGCAGTTATTATCCTCGATGTCTAAGAATTTCTCCTCAATACAAAAGAACACATCAACACCTAACACAAGAGGTGTTACCATACTGAACATCTTTTCTTCCTTAGACAAGAAGACAACAGTTAAAGGAATCCAGTAAAAGATTCTTCAAAAACAACACATTAATCTCAACCTTGCCTTATATTGTGTGTTAAACCATGTTGTTAGAGTCAGTTTGGCCACAAAATGGTGGTGACACAATCTATTAATTTTAGAATGGGAAACTTCTAAGAGAACATGACTGCAATCCAAGGAAAGCCTGCAAATGTTCATGGAATCAAAGTGAATGAAGCAGAAAATTCCATTAAACACAGATGCTTATCAATTCCAGATTAAAACAACATCAGCAAGAAATTAGTGAAGTTAAAGGCGTTGCTTACAAAGACAGTACAACAACTAAAACCATACCTTCATCACCGAATACCTTGCGAGGATACGGAATGGCCAGATCGTATGAGCCAATACCACTTCCTTGGTTTCTGTCTACAAAGTCTTTGATAATTCCTAAAGTGGTTGTCATGGAAAATTTCTCTTGTAAGCTAACACCGTTGGGTAACTTGATATTTAAATGAACATCATTTGATACATTGGGTCTTGCACTATTGTCTGACACATCAAGCTTCTTCGCATCCAAGCATTCTGTCTTTTCATCTGAAGTGAACTCATTTGTTTCAGCAACTCTTGACTGTGAATCTCCCCCAAGAACACCTGAATCACCAACTATCTTTTCAATAGTTGGTGATTCAGCAACTCTTGACTGTGAATCTCCCCCAAGAGCACCAGAAGACAAATGATCTACTATGGTATTCTCTGCAGTTACAACCGGAAGACTAGGTTCCTTTGCTTCTCTAGTGGGAGGCATGGATTGTTCATCCCCTACACTACATGACTGAGCCAAATGAAGTGATCCTGACGATGACTGCTCCTGCAAACAAAGCAGCACATCATATAAATTGCAGTTATATGATCATTAAAGCACTGAAGCAAAAACACCCACTGCATAAGGCTACCTTGACCTTTTCTTGACAACTCTTGTCTCCTTCTATCTCCTCAGAGGAATTCACTCCTGTGGATTTTGAAGATTTGGCAGGTTTGCCAGTTGAAGGGGATGGAAGAACTGCATCTGAAGAACTTCCTGCGTCGGACAAGCCCGTGCCAGAAGACCCTGGAATCGATGGTTCAGATTTCCTTGAAGCAAGCGCTGCAGACAGAACAGCCGCGGTTGTTTCCTGCAATGTGTGATCAACATTCCAATTAGGAATAGGCAAAATCAGAAAGCAACATGGGATCCTGAGGCATGAAATCTTTAAAAACAACAAAGAAACAGAATGCATTTTATCCCTATGTCGGCATATAGAAACCTTGATTACATTTACATGACCGTACATAAAGACTACAAACATTGGGATCTCTTTCCTGAACAAAACTGGCCAGCATGTTAATCCGTCCCACACACTTTGATCCAGACAATAGAAGTAATAGACTGGAGTAAACACAACCAAAATTCAGTCGAGAAATTAAAGTTTGCACGGCGTACCTGGACATGGAGGCTCAACCATGCCTTCTCTAAACTGGATGCCAGAACTTCAGCACTTACATATCCCTCTGAGAGTTTGAACACAGAAAATTTATAAAGCTAAAGCATAATTATCCTTAATATGATACATTAGCTTAAACAAAGGTTTCAACATGATTGTACCACTATGCCAAAGTTGAACCCCATTATATCCAATGGCTGATATAGAAGGCACAGATTTCTGCGGATCTGTAACAACGTGATGCAAGGATACTTTCTTCCTTTCACAAAAAGTTAGGTGCAATCACATTTTAAAGGCAGTCAACTTAATGCTCCACAGTTAAATGTAAGGTGAATATCAACTGTGACTAACAATTCAAGGACCATCAGTTTTCCCATTTAAAGGAATTTGATATAACAAATATTTAACATGTTTGATGGAAAAAAAAAAAGCCTAGCTAGCATCTAGGCAGAAGCGAAAATAGTTCAAAAGCAAGAATATGACGCTTCGAAAGAGGATACATATTACAGAAAAGTTTGCAGCATCATTGCTTCCTTCAAGAATATGCAACAATATGCAGTACTTTGACAGTGACTCTGCCACCTGCTCACAGCATGTGCGCGTGAGAACCAGACGTGAACTACCAAGGCATTTAGAATGGCAAGGTTAAATAAAAAAACACAGAGCATTACTTTTGAATCAGTCCATGTAATCTTTTCCAATTCATTTGACTCAGCATCCATACCTAAAGATCAGGAAACAGGAAAAAAAAAATGAACACAACTGTAATGTCTGAGATCTAATTCATCTTGAAATTATGCCACAAGAAAATCTGATGCATTCAATTCCCTATAATGATAAAATCAAAGATGTGTTTACTACATTAAAAAAAAAAAAAAGGATGAAGCTGCTGCTGACTCTTGTGTTCTGAAAATTATTTCCTTCAAAAAGGTTTTCTAATTTTCCAGTTGTGGCTACACTTTGGAAAACTTCGTTGCCCAATTTTCTAATATCAATGGAAAACACTTTGACGTAGGCGTGTTTTCAGTTTTTGAACTCCATAAACTTTTCTAGTTTCAGTAAGTAGAGCCAGTTCTGCATTTTTCGCTAAAAATATCAATTAAATTCCAAAAGCAAAAAAAATTGGAGTGAACAGAAAAAATGGGGCTTTATTAAGTAAACATATGCCAACAGCATGCTGATACAAGCAGTCAATAATACATACATACATACATACATATATATATAATTTCTATATTCTATTCAATATTTTGCATTTTTCTTTGCTGTTATAAAAACAACTAATAAATACTTCTAATTTTGGCAAGGCTGCTGTATCTATATTTAATGGCAAGTCCTACTAGACTACCTAAATCACTAAGCCAGCCACCAAAACTGGCCCCAAATTCTGTTATCTATATTTAATGGCAAGTCCTACTAGACTACCTAAATCACTAAGCCAGCCACAAAAACTGGCCCCAACTTCTTGAATTTGGGGCCAGTTTTGGTGGCTGGCTTAGTGATCTAGGTAGAGAAACGCTAGATATATAAAGACATCCTGATGCCTTGGAATTCAGATTCAAAGCAGGAGAGCCAGTGTACACATAAACTTAGTTCGCAGTCTTCAGGACAGCAAATGGAAACAATTCAAAAATAATGATAACTAAATTAAAACATATATATATGACAACAGTACCAGAAATATAGACGACAAAAAGCTTCTTCTCCCTTTTGGCTTCGAGAATTGCTTCAGGAATAGAGCCTTTGTAGGCAAGCGCAGAGATACAACTCTCCCTTTCCATCTGTAACGAGAGCCTCAACACCCCCACATGTAATTCAATGTCACAATCAATTACACGTCAACCAGTATCAATAATTAAAAACAAATTTAGAATCGTTTTCAAAACTGAAAGTCTCGAATTCTCGTCGCAGTCAGAGCCAAATTGACATCAAAAACAAAAAGAACAAGAGTAAAAAAAAAAAAAATACCTAACAAAAAACAAATTCAGGTGCCATAAATAACACAGAAAAGTAATCGTCGTCGTATAAAACGATCAAACTTCCGTTTCGTGCACAATAGGACGTGAATTGAATTGAATTGGATTGGGCGAAAGTAGTAACGAACAAAAGCCCATAGAAGTCAACTGGTTTCAACATTGATTGTCAACTTCGATTCCAATTTCATTAGGGTTTTTGATTAAATTAAGACGAAAAAAATTCAGTCAAGCATAGTACAAAAAACAAACAAAGCCCGACAAGAACGACAGAAAACGGAAATAAATCGGAGATTGATCAAGATTTTTGTTGTTAATTCTGACCTTAGGGTTTCGTAATCACAATCTATCTCCGCAAAAACGTAAAGAGAGTACCCAAAAAGAAAGCGATGAAGCAAAAAGAGAAGTTCCCAAGACTCGGAGTGGAAGGCGAGAAACTTCGACAATTAGCGGTGCCGCGTCAGCAGCTCCGAATTAATTTCATTCCTTTCCGATAGAGTTAATTTTATTTCAAATTAAATTAAAAAAATTGTTTTTTGATCAAATTAAAATATTAGACAGTTTTTTTTATAGAAATTTTTAGTCTCGACTTTATGACTTAAAAAAATTCTTCTCACAAATAAATAAATAAATATATATATATATATATATTTTTTATTATTATTTTGCTAAAACGGAGCCCCAAGTCCAAAAAGGAAAACTCCGCTACATAGAATTCCCTCGGGTCCATCTGACCCCTATCTGGGCGGGTCATCTTCCAAAATTCCATAATCAGACACACGTTTTTTACAACAATTCCCATGAGTTCTTGTATTGGGCCGAAGGCCCAGAATGAAGGAAAATCTGCTTCCCAGGGTCTGTTACAACAGCAGTGGGTTATTCACATATTTCATATATTTAGAGAAGAGAACGGTGTGGTAGATTGAATAACGAATCACGCATTCTCCTTTACTGTTGGGGTGTATATATTCAAAGATCCTTTGCCTGAGGTAGTATCTAAACTGCAGTAAGATATTCATAGGGTTTCTTAACCTTAGTTACTAACTAGTTAAAATTCCTCTTCTACTTTAATTATGTCTTCATTGAAACCAAAAAAAAAAAGGTAATTGGACATCAAACTAGATAACATAATTGTTTTTATTTTCATAAATTCTATATCATTTCTCAAAATTAAAAACATACTGTAGATATTTAAATTTCTTAACCATAGGTATAAAATTCTATTTGGTCCAGTTGGTCAAATCGGTGAGCTAGTCATTGGACCAAATCGGGCTAGTCAAAAAAATAGCTCGGACCCAAAAAAAACCTAATTGATCCGGTTGGATTTTTAAGATTTAGTGACCCGGTTAAATCGAATTAAGTCGTTCTTTTAAATATAAAATTTTAAAAAAACAAAAAAATTTAGTACATTATAACATCATAAAAGAAAAAAATGAAGATTTAATAAAGATTTTTTTTTATATTGATCTAAATGAAAAATATTATAAGAACAATAGCTATTCTAACGTATAAAAGAGAAAAATTTAAAACTATTTTAGATATTAATCCAACTGAACCAATCATTGACCCACTAATTAAACCAGTAACCCACTAATTAAACCAATAACTCATTAATTCAATCCTCTAGGTTGTTTTCCAAGTCCAGTTTAATAACTTTCTTCTTAAACATTAACGACCTTTTGGGTAAGATAAAATGTCTTTTCAGACTTAAAGAGTGTACTTCACATTTCTCAATTAATTTGCTGTGCACTAATTGTTAGAAATTCTTATACTTAATGTTTTTTTATCAGTTAAGAAGTTTATTTAGTCAAAGTTCCAAAATAGCTATCTTTGTTTTATATAAAAAATTAAATTATTGTAAGTACTGAGTTTAATTTAATTAATTAAAGGTGTATGCTCTTAATTCATAAATTTATTATTCAAACTTTAAATTTAGCACTCACATTTTTTCTTTTTTTATTACTAGACTACTAGTTTCAATAAATAAATTAAATTTTTGTAATATAGTTTCATTGTTGTTGTTGTTGTTGTTTTTTTTTCTTTTTTGTAAATTGTAGGAAATTGCTTGCTTGGATAAACATTGCTACAATTGATTATTTGACTAAAGCGGGGCACCGAGCCCACCACGCAATCCATGGACAGCTTAACACAGTACTGTCTTTCCTCTAGCAAAATCCAACTCCAACACGCACCCTATGGAGAGCCGTCAATGGGAAGAGGCTTTGAAAGAATTGTCCTCAGCGTTGAATAAAAGGGGCGTAATTTTATTTTTATTGAATTGGGAAAGAAGTTTAATTATAAGATCGCCACAGATTTTATACTTAATGATCATTAAGTTATATCTATTAATTAATACAAAAGAACTTTAGAGCATAATTACCAGATTTGGCATGGTTAGGGTCTTTGAAATGTTAGTTCAATCATCAACCACATACTTAATTAAAAATAAAAATGGTATACCGAACAAAAATAGCATCTATCATACTAAAAATTTTCTAAAATGTTAAAGAAAATCTTATTTTTAATAAAATTGTTGAAAAAGTAACAAATCAAAATACTTCCATAAATTTTGATCTACCATATTAAAAACGCAAGCTCTTTAAAATATGAGCACTGATACGCCAAAGCGATTATCAAGGCTGCAGGGCCATTTTTGGCTTTTTTTTTTTAATTTAATTTTTTATATATTAACTTTGAGTCTTTTACATGTTAATTATAATTTTCATACACATGATATATATTATACTTTAAATTTAAACTTGTCATACATAAATCATTAAAATTCTTTATTCTTATATTACGCCAACCTTAACTCTTCAATAGATAAAATGTTTTTTCAAAAAAAAAATTAGTGGGACCTATCTCTTATCTTTCGCTCTTTCTGTTGCAAATTTTTTAAAATTATTATGTCTCCATAACAATTTAATAAAGATGTGCAATCAAATTTATTAGACAATTAAAGACGTTTAAAAAAATTATTTTCATTGAAAAATTATATTTGACTTACAATATATAGTGAAATGACTTAGAATTTCTATATCATATCACCAAATTTGAGCAATTGGAGGCATTTCGATCATTGATTCTTTTGGTTGATACTTTGATACTTTAAGATAATAAATAACTTAGATCGAGTTAATACAAATTGCATAGCAAAATTTGCGCAAATATAGCTGATTTTGACTGGATTTCAGACCGTTTGAATGTAAAATAGTCCAACTGTGCAAATTATTCAGTTTGACACTCGAGATAACCAACTTTTTAAATTTAAATCTTTATAATTTTTTCTATTTGAAACCTAAACCTTTTAAATTTTCTATTTAAAGTTTAAACTTTTATTTTTTGTTCTGTTCAAGTTCTTTTATAGTAAAACCGTTAACTTTTTCGTTAACTTTAATCCTATTTTCGTTAGATTTAACGGAAAAGTTAACGATAAATTATACAAAAAGACTTAAATAAAAAAAATAAAAATTTAGACTTTAAATAAAAAATTTAAAAAATTTAGATGTCAAATAAAAAAAATTATAATAATTTAAATTTAAAAAATTAATTATCACGTTTGGTACCTGATCACCAAATTTTCAGTCGAAACGTTTGGTACCTGATCACCAAATTTTCAGTCGAATCAGTTGGGCCAGTTTGATCACTGTACTTTAGAAACATAAGTAAATAATATCACGAGAATTTTAATTTTTATTATATAATTATGGGCACACATAACATTCCGTTTTTCATTTTTCTTCTTTTTTTTTTCCCGTAAATTTACTGTTTTTAATGCTAGTACACGTAGACTTGTCTTATCATCAGTACAATTTCACGTTGGTTCCCACGTGAATCTTGTCAGCCGTCTTTTTATGCTGATATTTTGCCGCTCGCTTTAAAATCTCCAATTTCCCACTGCTTCGGTCCTACTTCTGGCGACGCCATTAGGGTTTAATTAATCTCAATTCTTTTTCTCTATTTGCTTCAAGATGGCGTCTATGGCCACCGCACACGCTGTATTCCAAAATCCGTTCGCCACCAAACACAAACCCATACCTATACCAATCGGCGGCCGCCACTCTTTCATTTACTTCTCGTCTTCCCAACGCGCCCAACATTTTCCCACAGTTTCCTTTCCGTCCAGTTCTTTCGTTAAAACCGTCGTTCTTTGCTCCCAATCTCCCTCCTCTGCCCGTGGCCGCCGGCGGCCAGAGTACATTCCTAACCATATTTCCGACCCCAACTATGTCCGTATCTTTGACACAACTCTCCGCGATGGCGAGCAGTCCCCAGGCGCCACCCTTACTTCCAAGCAGAAACTCGACATCGCTCGGCAGCTGGCCAAGCTCGGTGTGGACATAATTGAGGCCGGGTTCCCTGCCGCATCCAAGGACGATTTCGAGGCCGTGAAGTCAATTGCCATGGAAGTTGGAAATGCTGTGGACGAGGATGGGTATGTTCCGGTGATTTGTGGTTTGTCGAGGTGTAATGAGAAGGATATTAGGGCTGTTTGGGAGTCCGTCAAGTACGCCAAGCGGCCGAGGATCCATACTTTCATTGCTACGAGTGGCATACATATGGAGTATAAATTGAAGAAGAGTAAGAAGGAGGTGGTGGAGATTGCCAGAAGTATGGTTAGATTTGCTAGGAGTCTGGGTTGCAATGACGTCGAGTTCAGCCCTGAGGATGCCGGCAGGTTAGATATTTTTCGGCTTAGAAGCTAATGTATTGAGCTGAGTTTTGAATACTAAACAAATTTAATTTTCTTCCTATTGGCTACAATACAACCATTCCTATTTGCTACAATGCAACCATTGCAACCATTGCCTTAAAATGCAAAGGAATAGAGAAATAGAGCTAACCATTTCACTTTATGGATAATTGAGGCTAATCCAATAATAAGGATAAAGCTCATATGTTAGGCAATTGACATCAGGCTAATGCAATAATAAGGATAAAGCTCATATGTTAGGCAATTGACATCAATTCGATCAACTGTTGTCCCTCAGCATAGGTAAAGATGGTTTCATG
The DNA here is from genome assembly GCA_037832335.1 of Carallia pectinifolia. Classification (NCBI taxonomy): domain Eukaryota; kingdom Viridiplantae; phylum Streptophyta; class Magnoliopsida; order Malpighiales; family Rhizophoraceae; genus Carallia; species Carallia pectinifolia. The sequence goes on from CM075443.1 coordinate 17,533,472, forward strand.
ACTCTTATTCTGTTTTGCCTCTGTTATGTCTGTGAAATTCTTCAAAAGAGAAGAGGAGAGAGGAAAGAAAAAGAAGTTCCAGGTTTGAAGGTGATGCATTCATACATGTAACTTAGGCAATAAAATGCTATAGAGAATTGTTTGGATTTGAGCAATGGAACGAAATTAGGGATGCCAATGAGTGTTGGGAAATGCTAATGCATTTTTCTTAGTTTTGAGAACATGTAGTAGGGGAAAGAAAATTTTTTGTTGGGATTCTTGTAGGACAACAACCATTTTGGTCAATGTAAATGCATTTATTTCCAAAACAGAACTGAAAAACAAATTGTTATGAAAAGATGATCAACTAAAAGATATCAATCAAACCATAGCAACACTTTTAAATGCGTTGTGATGACAGGCCTATGTAGATCACAGAATCCCAGGTCATCTAACAGGCCTGGTAGGCTTTCCAGTTGTAAATGTGGTGTGCGGTTCTTACCTCTTTTGTAACCTAATCTTTTCTTGTTCTTATCTCATAACAGATCTGACAGGGAATTTTTGTATCATCTATTGGGTGAAGCTATCAAGGCCGGGGCAACAACTGTCAACATACCTGATACTGTTGGTATAACTCTGCCTAGTGAATTCGGAAACTTAATTGCTGATATAAAAGCAAACACCCCTGGCATTGAAAATGTTATTGTTTCAACACACTGCCAGAATGATCTTGGACTCTCGACTGCCAACACTCTAGCTGTATGCATTGTTTTTTCCTCCTTTCTTTTTCTTAATTTTGTTCGAAATTTTCCCATAGCCATTAACCACAAAGATGTTTACTGAAAAATTTAAATGCAGGGAGCATATGCAGGTGCAAGACAAGTGGAAGTGACAATTAATGGCATCGGTGAAAGGGCAGGAAATGCTTCATTGGAGGAGGTGAGTGCTCATTCCATTCATGAACATGAAGGGCTCCATTATTGGCTAATTTGCTTTTAGCTGATGGAATGGATATTTAAGTCTCTAGGAAATCTGAGTCAATGTTCCCAATTTGCTGTACTCTTAAAAGATTAACTGCACTGTGGATCTTTTTTGGTTCCTGAATAATAACATAAACTTTAACTCACTTCTTCAGATCACAGCAAAAAGTATTAACTTTTGGTTGTGTTACATTAGCCTTCCAAGCATGATGTCGAAGAAATATTAAACACTTGCAAAGATCTGCCTCCCTATATCTGAACATGAGTGGACTGCTATCAATCCATTTTCATGCTCGAGCATTTTTCCCCTTTCCAAATTCAGGATCTGTAGAAAACCTGCGAGGATGATGTGGCTGTAGCTATAGATGAAGTCAAATCCCCATAGACATAATGGTCCCTATTGAACCAATTTGATTGAGCTTCTCCTGAAGCAAAATCATGTTTTCAATCTTCTTACTCAATTTGCATGACTGAGGCTATAGTTGTTCGTCTATCTTTAACTTCTTTGATTATTTCAGTTGATAATTGAATTTGTTTCTTTCTTTTTTTTTTTTTTAATGGTTTGCATGTTTCCAATTTTCTGTTGATTAGAAACTGCAAATATGTAGGTTGCGATGGCCATAAAATGCCGTGGGGAGGATGTTTTAGGAGGCCTTTATACTGGAATTAATCCTCGACATATCACTATGGCAAGCAAGATGGTATCTTTCTCGGCCTGCGCATGTTCAGAATATCTTTTATCTTATTTTTTTCAGCACGTTTTGTTTGTGCTTCTTAATTGCTGATACGATTTCTAGGTAGAAGAATATACTGGGTTGCATTTGCAGCCGCACAAGGCTATTGTTGGAGTAAATGCTTTTGCTCATGAAAGTGGTATACATCAGGTTGGTGTCATTGAATTTTATTTGCAATGGTTGTTAAAGCCTGCCTTCCATGGTGAAGGTTTGCTTGCGCTTATAGAGTGGTTGAAGGTTGTTGTAGTAGATCAAACTGATCTACCTTTTATTGCTTAGCTGCTTGAGAAGTGAGAAATCACCAATTATGATTAATAGTTATGATAAGTAGTTAGGTTTTTTTTTTTTCCCCTTCACATTGTACTTCGGACCTTTCCTCAAACCTCACTGGTGCAGGAGCCTCAGCGCATAGGGAATACCTATGCGCTTCTCATTGTACTTTCTTTTTACCTTTTGAATTTTGTATTATAGAATTCATTTTTTCTATTTCTTGTTTCCTGGACATACAAACTTTCAACATAGGCTGTCCTTGTGTTAGGTGTTTTTTGGGTCAGTTGTTTAGATTCACTTGGGTTTGCTGATCAATCTGGTCTCTCTGGAAAATATATGCTTAGTGATGATCGTAGATTATAAGCAGCAGCCGGTTTAACAAGATGGACTTATTTATATGCTTTCTGTTTAATAGGATGGAATGCTGAAACACAAAGGAACCTATGAGATCATAGCTCCTGAAGATATTGGACTTGAAAGATCAAATGATGCTGGAATTGTCCTTGGAAAACTTAGGTATCATTCTTCATTTTCTGTTTAGGTGTATGTTGGTAGGCTAGATAATCCTTCTAATTTTCATGTCTTTTTGTGTTGTCACTAAACCATCTCCATTTTGTTGACTAGAATGATAAAAATAAATAAAAAAATGGTCTGCTTGCTGCAGTTAAGTGTTGACCAAAACTTGAAACTCGCTGACATGAAAGGTGGAAGCGTGGGCCTTTGTAAAATAGGAACAACGGCCTTAGCTAAGGTTAATTATGGCAGAGTTAGTAAAATCCTGTTATTATGATATAGCGGCTACTTCGTAGTAGAAAGCCCCATGATTTCCTAATATTATGATGTCATGGAAAAGTTTTATGCAACTGTGTATCGTTAGATGTCGCATTGTCATTTTTTATTTTTGTTCATGCGTTTCACATTTTCTTCACATAACTTATTGTATCAGATCATGACTCCTTATTTCCTTTTCTTGTTTCCCTTTTGAAGTGGGCGCCACGCTCTAAAAGATCGTTTGAAAGAGGTATGAAAATATTTGCACACTGAGTCTTTGATTTATTTTGGCATCCACTTTGTTCTCATTTGGTAACTTTTTCTTCCCTTTTTTTTCAGCTTGGTTATGAGCTGGATGATGAGCAACTTCTCAATATCTTTTGGCGTTTCAAGGCTGTGGCTGAACAGAAGAAGGTGAGGATGGATTTATGATAATCATTTGTGGATTTTCACTTCACTTAAATTACATTTGAATGGTGGGTGCTAAATATCTGATCTTCTTTGCCGATTTAACAACTTTCCTTTGGATGGCTCCTCGGATTTTGTGTGAGTACGTGTCTATGTCATGTATCATCCCCTTATGCACGAAGATACTAAAGATATTGAGCTCCAAGTTTTATGACAGTGAGTAGTATTTATCTGAATGAATAATAATAAAATGAACATTCATCTATGGTAGAATATTTTGATTTCCAAAGAATTTTTTACTAATTCATTTTTTCTTTTGGTTGGCTGGTTTTGATGGAATCACAATGAGAGAAGGTACAAGTCAAAATGAGGAAGACCACTTCACTTGTCGTTATATTCTTGGGTTTGTGGGACACAATGCACTTGTAAAATGTTCAACTCCATAAAGCATGAGTTTCCCATATGTATGATTGTTGGATGCCACATCTTGTGGAATCCAGGCCACTTTGGTCTCACTAGTTCCATGACCTTATTTTACCAATTTTCTTCGACGTTCTAACAATGAAACGAAGAGAACTTACTTCTGTCCCCCTTTTCCCTTATTTTTCTCTCCTTGCTCTCAAGACACACATGGTAAAGGTTTTGGCTGTTAAAATAAATGGTTTTGTACCATAGGGCCTGGGATTTAATCTGGCAGATGTTAATATGCTCTAATAAAGATAACAGAGGAATGGAAGCCAGACTTTGTGAAAAATTCAATTGAAGCATCTGTGAAGGCTTTCCTACGTTTTTTTTGGTTGGAAAGAATGTGAATATATTTTGAAGGTTTTTAGTGGTTGTTTGCTTTTTTCAACTATTTTATGAGGATGCTTCTATTGACCTTTTATTTATTTCTTGTGTTCTAGAGGGTAACTGATGCTGACCTTATAGCACTGGTGTCAGACGAAGTATTTCAGCCTGCAACAGTTTGGAAGCTGCACGATCTGCAGGTAGTCTCGTAATTAGCTTTGTCTTTGTTCATAACGTGGCTGGACTTGATTTCTGGACCTTCACGTTCTATCTTTAACTGAAATAAACCTGGCATACAGGTTACCTGTGGAACACTTGGTCTCTCTACTGCAACTGTTAAACTCTTTGATTTTACCGGGGAAGAGCACGTTGCCTGTTCTGTTGGAACTGGGCCGGTGGATGCAGCCTACAAGGCTGTCGATCTCATTGTGAAGGTTAGACGGTGATCTCTTCTTCATAGGTATAGGCAAAATTATAATTAAAGCTCAAATAACATAAAAGTTGTCAAAGAAAGGAAAAATAAGCAGAAAATTTATTATTCTTTTTCGTGAGCTTTTCAATTATAGCATCACCAGGTCCATGCCGTGTTGGTTCTTAGGATGGCCGTGCAGGGTAATATTTTTTTGAGGCATACGTTGTTGTCTAGAGGACTTAAAACAAGCCCAACGGACCACGACAATCGTTGATCAATAATTTTCCAAGTTCAACAGCTCCAGCAAGTATATAGCATGCTTTCAAACAGTGCCTCAAGCTTTCATTTGCTAAACCATATCACAGGCCCTAAGTTTTGTGTTGTTTGGCAACTTTGCGATTCTGCCATTTTTCTTTCAGCTTTTTCTGTGGCGCAAGTTTTATTAAGCAGAATTTGTGCTTTTGTTTGTGCGCAGGAACCAGTAACACTCCTTGAGTACTCCATGATTGCTGTCACAGAAGGCATCGATGCCATAGCTACCACCAGAGTTCTGATTCGTGGGGAGAATCAGTACGCACCGACTCATGCTTTAACTGACCAACCGGTGGAACGAACATTCAGGTATTTACACATTCATAACGTTTCTTTGTCTAGGTCAGCACACTATCATGAATCTTCTTCTACTTCCTCAGTGGAACAGGTGCAGGAATGGATATTGTTGTTTCCAGTGTGAAGGCCTACATTAGTGCGTTAAATAAGATGTCATCTTTCAAGCAACAGTCATCCAACAGCAGAGTTTCTCCAGAAAGAATTCCCCTATCCGCCTGAAAGATGAGAATTGTCTTGTTTACCCTGCTGAAGAGTGGGAGAAATGTGTTAATATAGTGGCATTAGTGTAAAGGTGTGGAAAGATAATCATCTAAAGGAGCAGCTCACTTTCACCCGAGTGTGTGTGTGTGTTAAGATCAGAGCAAAACAGTTTTAGACACTGTTATGGATTCCTAATTAATTGAAACAATATCAATTTGATGTGTCTTTAATTAAATTTGATTGTAAAAAACTAATTACAAGCTTTGGTAAATGCAAAATTTTAGAAAACTCTATGAGACACTATTTTTGGATAAAATAAGCTCACTTTATCTTCTATAGTCATTGTATATTGTTTTTAGACGATGCTTGCGAACTGTTGTCTTCTTATCCAATGGTCATAAAACCAATAAACAGAAGAAAGTAATATTGTTTAAATCTGTAATGAATCTGTCACCGAGAAGAGGGAGGGAGAGAAGAGACGAGAGTGTGAAATTAGATGGGAGATAAAAGTTAAATTTTTGTTTTTTTATTTTTTGAAATTTCTTTTTTTCTTTTTGCTGTTTAAATTTTATCTCAAAAATATTTTTTTTTGTATATGGCATGTTTAGGTGGCAGAGTGTGTTTTGTAAAATTGCTTCGTCGGCACACTAACAATATCTGTCGCCTTGTCATGACAGTGCAATATATTTAGTATTAAGTGAATAATTGGAGATATATGTAAGAAAATAAAAAAAATTATGATAGAATTAGAACAAAAAATTCACGTTTCTTTAAAAGATTAATCCTAAATTCTTTTTACTGGTTTATCCAATCAGGTTAATATAATCGGATTACGAGATTTACACAAACCAAATCGATTTTAATTAAAATTTGTCCGAGATGGATGTAAAAAGGTCCAATAGTGCGATCCAGTTCAATATGACGCCTACATCATCGGATGTTTGATTAGATCATTTGAGCCTGGTCGAGTTTGATGATGATGCTTTGGATGCATGAGTAAACAATATTATAAGAAATTTTAATTTTTTTAATCTAAAAGACTGTAGAGCAGCAATAAAAAAGAGAGTAGAAAGGGTTGAGGCAGTGAGAGTCTGACTTTGTGATTGACAACAGAATTGCCAATTAATAAAGTAAAGTCTCATTCTATGAAAATTCTTAAATTTAATTAAAATTTTATCAGGTAAATTAAATTAAATAATAAAATAATTATATAATTTATATTAATTATATTTAATAATTTATTTTTTTTCAATTTCAATCATCTTTATTATTTATAAATATTATTACTAACTTTTTTTTAAAGTTATACACAATGCCCGCCTAGCATTTCTGTTTTTTTTTTTTTTTAAGTTGACAGGTTTAAACTTTTATGCTGTTTGGCTATTGAATAAAAAGAAAAAAAATAATTAAAAAAATTATTTTTTATTTATTTTTTACTAATTTAAATAATTTATTTTTATTTTTTCTCTCACAAATTATTATTTATTTTTTTAAAAAATTTTTTAATTATTACTTTTTATTAATTATAATAATAATAATATTATATTATTATTTATTTATTTATTTTACTACTTTTTGTCAATTTAATCACACCATTTATGTTAGTACACGTAGACAAGTCCCGCCATCACGATTACAAATTTCACGTAGTCCCCGCATTACTCTTATGCATTACTCTTATACTTTGTTTGGTTGGATAAAAAGTGGTAAAAAAAATAAATAAAAAAAATAATAATAATAATATTATAATTGATAAAAAGTAATGATTAGAAAGAAAATAAATAGTAATTTGTGAGAGAAAAATAAAAATTAATTATTTAAATTGATAAAAAATAAATAAAAAATATTTTCTTTTCTATTTCTTTTCCTTCCCTTTCTTATGCTTTGCCAAACAAAGTATTAGAGTATGTTTGGAGTGCGAGAAAAAGAAGAAAAAGAGAAGGAAAGTAGAGAGAAAACAAAATTATTCGGAGTGATAGAGAAAGTTGAAAGAAAGAAAGTATGATAAAAGAAATAGTGAATACTAATTTGTGAGAGAAAAAGTAGAGAGAAAATAAAATTGTTTAAAGTAGTAGAAAAAGTGAGAGAAAGAAAGTATGATAAAAAAAGATGAATTGTAATTTATGAGAGAAAAAATGAAATAAAAATAAAATTATTTGGAGTAGTGTAAAAAGTGAAGAGAAAGAAAAGTGAAAAAAAAAAAAAATAATTATACTTTTCTTTATCTCTTTCCTTTTTCTCGCGCACCAAACATAACATTAACAGCGGTGCTACCGCCACTATTAGTGTCTAGGCAAAACTTGGTAGCCAAGTAAGAAAAGTTTAGAAAAATTACAAAATTATGTGAGGTATAAGATGATTTTACTCACAAAAATATAATTTATTGAATAAAATTACGTATTTTTTTTATCTTACTTATTTACGGTTATTTAGTATTAATTTAAAATTTAATTGAATTGATTTCTTTTCTTTATTCGTCTATGGCCACAACACATATTGCCAATCAGCCGCTGCCGTTCTTTCACCTGAATGTCCCCAACATGTTCCTACCGTTTCGTTTCCCTCCAATTCTTTCCCTCTACTTCAAGTAGCTACCGGAGGAGGCCAGAGTACGTCCCAACCACATCTCCACCGTTTCGTTTCCCTCCAATTCTTTCCTTAAAAATGTCGTTCATTACTCCTCAGTCTCCCTCCTCTACTTCCAGTAGCACCGGCGGAGGTCAGACTACATCTCCAACCACATCTCCAACCATGTTTCCTGTTGATTATGAGGCGGTGAAATCAAATTAAGTTGGAAATGCTATGGATGAGGATGGGTATGTTCCGGTGATTTACGGGTTGGCGAGGTGTAATGAAAAGGATATTAAGGCTGCTTGGGAGGCCGTCAAGTACGCTAAGCGGCTGTGGCGGAGATTGCTAGGAGTATTGTTAGTTTTGCCAGGAGTTTGACTTGGAATGACGTGCTGAGTTTAATCCGGAGGATATCGGTAGGTTAGATTTTTATTGGCTTAGCAGCTAAAAATAAAAAATCTGCAAAAATCTAATTGTGTGCAGGAGTAGTGTACAGATTAAGACTCGATTTATACTAGGTGAATTGAGTATTGAACAATTTTACCTGTCTTCCTATTTGCAAGCATACAATTATTTGGAATTCCCATAAAATGCAAAAGAATAGAGAGATAGGGCTAACAAATTTCACATTGTGGATTATTGAACCTGATATAATAAACAGTTTTGTTCCATGAGGCCATGAATTTAACCTGATAAGTGTTACATGCTCTAATAAAGATAGCAGAGCAATGGAAGCCAGACTTTATGAAAGATTCAATTGGAGCATCTATGAAAGCTTTCCCATGTTTTTTTTGGTCGAAAAGAATGTGACAATTTGTTTTGAAGGTTTTATGGATTGTCTGCTTTTTCCAATTATTTTATGAGGATGCTTCTACTGACCTTTATTTATTCCCCGTTTTCTAGAGAGTAACTGATGCTGACCTTATAGCACTGGGTGTCAGATGAAGTGTTTCAACCTGAAATGGTTTGGAAGCTTCACGATCTGCTGGTAACCTCATAATTAGCTTTGTCTTTGATGTTCGTAACATGAGTGGACTTGATATCTGGACCTGACCTTCAACTTCTATCTCCAACTGAAATGAACCTGGCATACAGGTTACCTCTGGAGCACTTGGTATCTGTACTGCAACTGTTAACTCTTTGATGCTGTTGGGGAAGAGCACATTGCCTGTTCTGTTGGAACTGGGCCAGTGGATTCAGCTTACAAGGCTGTTGATCTCATTGTCAAGGTTAGACATTGACCTCTTCTACATACGTAAAATTAGAATTAAAGCTTAACTAATGTAACAGTTGTAAAAGAAAGAAAAAAAAGAGGAGAAATTTTGTTTATCACTCTTTTTCATGAGCTTTTCAACCGTTGCCTCGGGCTTTCATGTGCTAAACCGTATCCCAGGCTCCGAATTTTGCGTTTTTTTGGCAACTTTGCGATTCATGTGCAATGTTCATTAAACAGAAATTGTTCTTTTGCATATGCACAGGAACCGGTCACACTCCTGGAGTACTCGATGAATGCCGTTACAGAAGGCATCGATGCGATGGCCACCACCAGAGGTCTGATTCGTGGGGAGAATCGGCATGCGTCTACTCATGCTTCAACATTTAGGTATTTACACATTCATAACGTTTCTTTGTCTAAGTCAGCGGCATCTCTACTCTGCACTACCATGAATCTTTTTCCTCTTCTGCAGTGGAACAGGTGCAGGAATGGACATTATTGTTTCCAGTGTCAAGGCCTACATGAGTGCATTGAAAAAGATGTTATCTTTCAAGCAAGGAGATTAAGGAAATAAAATTCTTATTACTTAAGAATTTATTAATATCTTGTAATTATGATTATATTTTAGAATTTATTAGATTAGTCATTATGCATTTAGAATAGTTTTTAATCCTATCTAGCTTCATTAGTCTAGCTTTAGTTCTAGAAATAAGTTTTAGTATTAGTTTTATCATTTAATATTTTTTTAAGATATCACAATTTAATATTGAGTATTAGTTTATTTCGAGTGAATTCTACGGTGTTTTTAATTTTTTTAGTAGATTCCAGATCCATAAATAATTGAATGTTCTACTAAATTATCTACGTATTTTTTTTATGTGTTTTACTAAACGTATTTTTATAATCTTATTTATAAATAAATCAAAAGTTGCCGCACAATATTATTATATTAATAGCTTTTTGTTTACGTGCAAAAATTCTTTTCGAACAAATTCTGAGACAGCAAGATTTAAGACCTGTTCCCACTTTAAATATAAAACACAAATAAGAGAAATTCACAGCCCCGAGGATTCCGCGGACAGACTTGCAACGTAGCCTTATTAATGTGCAAATTTTATCAGTCCAGTAAGTGTCATCAATAATGCATCAATGCTTGTGGATCTGTCGGTTTGTACTGTTTGAGTATCGGTCTGTTCGTTGTACTGTGTTTGTCCGTTCGTGGCTTTATGTGTCCGAAAATTGTTATTGGATATATCTGATCAATTTTTGTCACAAATTGATTAAATTATGGTATTTACTGTTTCGTATAACTTTATCCAATTGATTTAAATTCAGTTAAAATCTCAATTTTGGGTAGATTTAGCAACAATCCACTAGGTACCCTTATTTGAAGGTTATCTCAAATCGAGCTTCATGTCCGATGAATAAATAATCATTTTAATCATATTTATTGTAGGTGGTCATCGTAGATATTTATTTCTACTTTGTGCATATTTATTTGATATTTTCGTGTCAAACTTGTTCACGATTTCATATAATTTTAATTTACCGATTTTTCTTGGGTCAAAAAAGATAATGCATCAAAGTTTAGATGGTTATGAGTATTTTTAGTTTCACCAAATATCATTTTTGGCAGGAACTTATAATAGAGTAATAATAAATATATTAAAATTTGTATTATAAAATATTTTAAAATATATAATTATAAAAAAATTTATTAATTTTATAACCATATTAAAAAATTGATGAATTCATTCATAATTATATATTTTAAAATACTTATAATACAAATTTTAAAATATTTATCATTATTCCTTACGTTATAATAATATGGTATGAAGAAGTTTTTTAGTGACTAAACCCGATGATGGGTAGTTATATGTCCTATATTTTGAACTATATCAGCTGCATAATGTGTAGTATAGGTGCAAGGTTGTGAGTTTAAATTTTTTTTATTTATATTTTATATTTTAAATGAAAATTCATGACAACGAGATCATATTAATTACTTCGAATTTGTTTAAAAAGAATTTTTTTCATAGAAAAAAAAAAGAACACATTATAAATAAATGAATCGTACTTTAATTCCTTTTCACAAAAGTTACATTTTAAACTTTACCCAAATCCGAAACTAAACATTAGGATCCAATGTTAGTAATAAATTTTTTTTGCTCTTGAATAGTCATATACAGAATGGTGTCCGAAAACATAAAAGAAAGAAATAAGTAACATTATAATATTTTACATACATGTCGATAAATAATTATAAATTTCATTTAAAGTTATTAGATAATTATTTTATTTTTTTTATAAATTTAATTATTTAATAATTCATATAAATATATTGTTATCTTAAATTTAAAGCTGCCATTTAAAAAAAAAATTATTGAGTACACCATAAAAAGTAAATTATTCGTTTATTTGGTAAAGTTCCAACGGAATTTCGATGCCATTACCGTTATTATTATCCAATATAATATTCGTCCAGTGCCGACTGCCGAATCTAAAATCTCTCTAATCTCTCTCTCCCTCCGCGTTTTTGCCTCTCTGGCTTTCGATTTGCCCTTTTTTTCTCAGTTCCATTCTTAAATATCAAAGACCAAAGCCCTCCTCTCTTACAGTCCCATCTCTCTCTCTCTATCTGCGACTTTCACTATTTCTGTCTCTAAAACAAATCCAAACCGAATTAGCTGACAGAACCAACAAATCCGAACCCAAAACCCCAAAGACAGACGAAAAAAAGAAAGACAGACGAAAGAAGACACCCGCAAAGACAGACAGACAGACAGGCAGACAGACTGCCCAAATATTACAGCAAGGTTTTTTCTTTTTCTTTTTTTTGGAAAAAAATTATTATTTTTTCCACGATCCAACGGTTAATCCTGTAATTTCGGTTTTCTGTGAGCTGTCGAGGAAAAAAAAACAAACAAATTTCGGTTGTACCCCCCATTTTTACTCTCTCTTCGTTTCAATCATCTTTATTTTCTTCTTCTTTTTTTAGTTCACTTTATTTTATTGTTTTTCTTCCCATTCGGGGTTTTTTTTTTGTTCTTTTTCTCTCAATTGGTTCAATATTTTTCCCTTTTTGAGCCCTCTCAATTCCCAGTTTCGATTTGATATTTAAGTTTTTTTGATTTGATTCTGATGGATAAAGACTTTCGTCGTCGCAATTATGGGGTATGGATTAATGGGTCTGAATCAAGTCCTTCTTTTTCTTTCTTTCATTTAGTTTTTGCGGGCTTTGGAGACAAAACACAGTTGGAATTGAAATGGTTGGGAGAGGATTGAATTTGATTCTGAATTGTTAATTGGGTCAATTTGAT